>CM053616.1:5450517-5498016 GCA_028646535.1 Procyon lotor | reverse complement strand
TGCACCCCACCTCCACCAGACACTGCACAAGCCCAGGACAAGGACTATATATAGCTCCATCCATTAATTCAACAAATATTTAGTGAGCATCTATTATGTGCGAAGGCACCGTGCCAGGTGCTGGCGATGTCAAGGCAGATATGTCCTTGCCCTCTAGGAGCTGATGTTGTAGTGGAAAGAGATGAACAATAACCAAGCAGGCAGATAAGCAAGTGCAGTTAAAAATACAGAACAAGGTGAGAGGTAGGAGAATCTCAGGAAAGGGGAGCTCCCTTACCGAGAGGTCATAAAAGATCTCGCTGAAACAGTGCTGTTTGAGCAAAGTAGAGGAGCAAGTCATGTAAGATCTCAGAAGAGAGAATCCCAGGCAGGGGGGACGAGCGTGGTGTATCATGGAACGGAAAGCAAGCCATGTGGCTGGAGTAGGTTGAGCCTGGGAGAAGGGGTAAAAGGTGAGATTGGCAAGGGAATGAGGGCTTCGTCAGGCAGCACCTCCTCAGCCATGACAAGGAGAGTGGATTTTACTCTGAGTGTAACAGGAAGTCACTAGAGGCTAGACAAACCAGTTTGAGTGGCCCGATCTGATTTCAGTTTTGACAGGACCTGTTTGGCCAGCATGGCAGACAGACTCTAGGGGACAAAGGTGGCAGCAGAGAGACATGTGAGGTGGTTATCACTCTAATCCAGGTGAGAGGGGATGGGAGATTATTTGCATGAGGGTTGCAATCAAGCCCTGGGCTATGCCATCCAGAGCCTAGGTGGGAGTTAGAGAAAAGCAACCCTCCTGGGGAGTTGTAGCCCTGCCATTTCACAGGTTAGCAAGTGGAGCATAAGCTAGATTTCAGCATCTCTCAGCCCTTTGCTAGGCTCCCTTGTGCAGTGCACAACCTGCCCAACTGTGCATGGTGGTCCTGGTAAAGATGATACAAAGTGAATGGGTGAGAGATAAACAAAGGGGGACAGACTATTAGGACTGGGTTTAGCTAAGGGCAGGAAAGAGTGATGTTAAGTATGCCATTCCCTCCCCACCATTTCTGGCTTGCTAAAGGACCAGAAAGTCTTCAATCCTGGGGTTTATCTCTGAAATTCAACATAGGAGGCCAGCCTCTGCTCACAGGTTCGTTCATTCCTTCCTTCCTTCATTCTACAAACATGCCTAGAATGGTTACTATGTGACAGTGGATTTACCTGCAGCTGCCTGCACCCCAGGCATTGGGCCACTGCCCCTTCTGGGACACAGCCCTTTGGGGGCCAGGGCCCAAGATAGGAGGAGGACCGCATTAAAGGCCAACAAGAGCCATCCTCCAAGGAGAATTGCAGCCGAGACCTGCCAGGAAGAAAGAGGAGAGTGGGCGCTGAGTGGGGCAGGTAGGGGCAGGGGTATGTCTCTCTGTTTACTAGCCAGCTACTGAGTCCTCAAACCCCAAGAGCTCTGTGCTATTATTACCCCCATTTTACATGTAAACAAACTGAGGCCCAAGGAGGTGGAGTCATTTGCCTCAGGACACACAGCTAATCAAGTGGCAAAGCCAGAATATACCCACATTTACAACCACCATGCCCCACCTTTACTGAGTACCTGCTATATGGCACGATCACCAGGAGAGGCACCTTTGTAATTATCGCTTTCAGAGGCTATATAATCTTCCTTAGAGGTGCTGGACTAGGAGTCCTGACCCCTCGTCCACATTGTTGAAATTGGTGATACACATTGTAACAGAGAACAACATAGCTGTGGTTTTCAAACTTAGCAGCACTCAGAGGATGGCCAGGTAGGTGTGTGTAGGTGGTACACTGTACAACCAACCCTTGCTGATGCCTTGGGATCATCCTGGATTTGCATATTCATTACAGTTCTTTTCCAGCAGATGGCAGTATAGCATCCCAAAGAAGGGGACCCTTTTCTTAATCTGTACTAATGTGCTATAAGGATTTGGAGCTGCTTTCAGAATCATCCTGGCTGTTTGCTAAAATGCAGATCGCCGGACTCCACTGCACACCTATAGACTCAGTGGCTCAGTGTGGGGTAGGCAGTGGGAGCCAGAACTTGGCTTTTTCTTCCTCCCGCCCCTCTGGTGGATTTGATAGTGCCCCTGACGTCCCAGCCCCGGTCTTACCTTCCAGGCAAAGTCAGGAATATCGTCCAAGGACCTGAAGGTCCCACAGCTCTGGTTCCAGCTGTCACCCCGAGGCCAGGAGCAGTAGGTGAGGACGCCAAAGGAGAAGGTGTGGGACTGGAACCAGGCAGGAGAGATGAGGCTGAGAGCCAAGATGCAGGCTAGGGAGAGTCCCAGGGCTGCCCAGACGCTGCCCGCCATCAGGGAGTGTCGATGACCTAGTGGTCGACAGGCAAGATTAGGGGTGGAGGCTGCAACCCTGAGAGGAGCAGGAGCTGGTGAAGGTGCCCCCCAGTCAGGGATCTGGTCTGCAGCCTCCTTTCTGCCTGGTGATGCAGACGGAGGTGTTCATATCTGGGCAGGGGATGGGGCTTTGCCCTAACAAGTTCTGGAAGTAGGATAACCCCAAATCTTAGAATAAATGTTAGTGAGTAACGAGAACTTTGAACACTCCCACTCTGCGTGGAACATCGTCCTCACCGGTCCAGGCAAGGCCTCTCCCATGTTTCCTATCTTCCTTCGCTCATTCATTCATTTCTCAGCCCCTCAAGTCTTGCACTGTCCAAAAGGGCTGCTTCTCCCCAGAGCGGCCATCTTCTTCTAAATCACACAGATGCTATGTTTCCAGCACCACCCTGCCCATTAGCTCACTCCTCCCAATCACTGACCACCATAATTATTTAATTGTATCTTTTAGTTTGGAGGTATTTTTGCGAAATGGGTATTTGTTCAGTATGTGTGTATTTTTTTTTAAAGATTTTCTTTATTTGTTTGAGAGAGAGTGAGAGGGGAGTGTGAGCAAGAAGGAGAGGGTGAAGCAGGCCCCTCGCCGAGCAAGGAGCTCGACATGGGACTCGATCCCAAGACCCTGGGATCACGACCTGAGCCGAAGGCAGATACCCAACTGACTGAGCCACCCAGGCACCCCAGTGTGTATTTTTAAATTTATGTAATTGGCATTATTTTATATGTTGCATTTTGCTGCCTACTTTGGGAACCAAACGTGATGCGTTTAGGGTCAAGCCACGTTGCTGTGTGTATGCCTCTTCCATTTAACTTGGGGTTTCCCAAAAGCAGATCCTGAGATGAGGGTTTGCAGGCAGTTTTATTTGAGAGGTGGTCTCATGGAGGAGGAAGTGAGATGGGGGAGAAAACAGCCCGTTAAGAGTGTGTTACAAAGCCAGCTGTCCCCAGGCTGGCTCTGAGAGACGGGGTACACCCCAAGGGCAGAGGGAGGTGTGGTCTTTACATACCAATTCCTGCCAGCCATTGGTTGAGGGCTGCCCCCAGAACTGGGTGGCAACAGTGTGTGTGTGTGTGTGTGGAGGGGGGAGCAAACGGGCTCCAGCAGGAACCAACAAGAGAGTGGTGATAAGACGCCGTGCAGGCAGATGAAAGCCCACTGCTGTGCAGAGACGCGATGACGATGACCTTGAGGGGTACAGAGCTGACCGTGACTGCACCGGCCATACCGTTACCTCCACCTGCTTCGTGCTATCCCCTCTGCAATTCGCCCACTCCAGCCCTCTACCGCAGGCAGCTCTGATGTGGACGTCCGTGTGCCCGGATTTGTGCCAGAATTTTGGGGGTGGGTGTACCCTTTGGAACACACATGCTGTCTCGGATGGCACATCTCTGTTTCCTTTGAGCGAGAAATCCCGGTTCCTCCCCAGGGAAGGCTGCCCCATTCCACCGTCTCTCCCTCCGTGCCCAAGGCACCTGCAGGTGCCCAAACATTAATCTCAGTCTCCTCCCGCCTTACAGATGGGACAGTAGAAGCCCAGAGAGGGCAGCAGACTGACCCAGGAGGCTAGTGTGGGTGGGCGAGTTGGGTGTAGGCTGCTGTCCACACAGCATGGGCCAGGCAACGAATACACATCCTACAGCTCCTGTGCTTGGTGACTCCCCGGCCACAAGCCCAGAGAGCTGCAGTGAGCTCATCTTTGTCGACTAGAGGAGAGCCCACCCGTGGCCCTGTGTCTGTCGGGCTGCAGGTGGGTGCTATGACCTCATGTTTGACACGGGAGGACACTGAGGCTCAGAGGACTGGGTGACTCAGCCCAAGGACAAGGCAGAGAGGGTGGGCCAGGGGCTCATACCCAGAGCTGATGAGTTGGCAGCAGTCCCTGGTGAGAGCCCAAGGGTAAGGGTTCTAATAGTTCCTGAGCATCGCCCACTTGCTGCGGGCCAGGCGAGGGTCTGGATGGCTCCTTGGACATGCCCAGAGTCCCACAGCTAAGATGTGGGACAGCAGTACTTGAACCTGGATCCGTCTGATCCTTGAACCAGGATTAAGGTCAATACTTAACCACGCCCCTTCCATCACCTTGCTCAGTCTCCCTCAGTCCCAACCTCTGCTCTCCCTGCTGTCTCCCTCACCCCAGCTCTTGGCTTTCTTCTGAGGTAGGGCTGTGTATCTGTCCCTCTCTGCTCAGGGGTGGCTGCTCCCCGCCCCACCATGGGGCTAAGATAGCTCTTCTGGCCTGGTCATGGCATCTCCCAAGAGAATTTCATTTCTCTTGCCCTGAGACCGCCCCCAGGCATCTCTGAAAGTCCCAGATATAGACCAGCGTTCCAACCATTTACAGCCCAAGTAAATACTTTCACTCTGGGGAGGCATCCAGGCTGTGTGGCCACAGAGGTTCAATGGCTCTCAGATGTATTGGCTGTGTGACCTTGGGCCAGGCACTTACCCTCTCTGGGCCTCCACTCCTTCATCTGTAAAACAAGCCTGATACAGAAGGTACTTGGTGGAGGGCCCTGCACCCGAGAGGTCCTCCATAAATGGGCGTGTTGGTGATAACGGTAGTGATCCCCGTGGTGGCAGTGGGACTATTTGCAGTAGTATTAGTATTATTCATGGCTACTATCTTATTGCTCATACCAGTTGGAATTAGCAGACACTTCAAAGAGATAAAAACCAAAAATGGAGACCCAGGTTGCTCATGTGACTTGCCCGAGATCCCCTGGCAAATCAGGGGGAAAACTGGGACCTAAGCCAAGACTCTGGTCCCCGTACTGATGAGCAGAAACACCTTCCCCTTCCCTCACAACATCCCTCCAGCTCCTATTCCCCAGTGTCTGTCCCCTTGGCTTGCTCTCAGAGAGGGAAGGGGGCAGGTGGATGGGGAAGAAAGGGAAGGAAGGGGAGCGCGCCGGCGAGGCAGGGAGAGCTGAGAGTTACCCAAGAGGGCAAGGAGGGTGAGGTGCGGGGGGTGGGGCTCAAGCCGCTCCAAAGGGAAGGCAAGACCCTGCTTCAACCTCGGACCAGCAAACACCCACTGGCCCGCCCTCGGTGACCCCTCGGCCCCTCCTGGGAGGATTGGGCACGACGCCCTTCCCTCAGCCCCTCCGACGCACTCATCGACAAACACAGAGAGTGTACACCACAGCCCCGAGCGGTAAGACCTTTGGAGAATAACCAGAGGAAGGATGTGGGACGCCGTGCTGCCTCAGACGGTCCTCGGAGAATCTCCAGGGTGTCGCTTAAATGTCACTAAACCGTAAAGTGCCGAAGGTACTGAGTTTCTGATTTCCCTTCGCTACTTCTCTTTACATCAAGAAGAAGGTCCCTGTTGGAGCTAATCCGTTTTAAATGCCTTTCAAACATCTGTCAGCCTCCCCCTTTTATTTATTTGTTTGTTTATTTTTCAACATTTTGTTTTACTGAGAGAGCACGCATGTCCACTCCACGAGCAGCGGGGAGTGGGGCTGAGGGAGAGAAGGAGAATCCCAAGCAGACTCCACGCTGAGCGTGAAGCCTGGTGTAGGGCTCGATCCCACGACCCTGAGATCGTGACCTGAGCCGAAAGCAAGAATCAGACGCTCAACCGACTGAACCACCTAGGCGCACCCCCGCAACCTCCCCCCTTTTAAAAATGATAGGGAGCCTTGAACAGGCAACAATGTTGAGAATTCAGGAATGTGGTTGCGGTTTCCTTGTGTTTATTGTGGTGGTTTTGGTCTATGTTTCGCCGTGACGCTGGTTGTCCATTTAGAATGGAAAATGTCTTTTAATGAAAAACTGAGTTAGTTTCAAGCCCGGTGGTATCTACGTAGCCATGGAGGTGGCTGGATGAGGAGGCCGTGAGGGAAGGCGGTTTGCCAACACTGCCATCGATGACCGGGAGTGAGGCCCAGGAGGGCTGAGCCACCAGCCCAAGGGCACGCAGGGTCAAAAGCGGCTGAGCCCCCAGCCAAGGCAAGGGCATCCACCACCCCAGGGCCTGAGCTTTTCAACCTTGGGCTTCCCTTTGGGACTCCTAGCCTGGCTAGCCCTTTAAACGTGTCAGGAGTCCTAGGCTTGGAGGCCAGCCAACTCCTCTACCACTTGCCAGCTGTGTGGCCTGGGACAAGGCGCTCCATTGCTCTGGGCGCCTCAGTTTCTCCATCTGTAAAAGCAGATTGGACATCCCAGGGGGTAGGAGACATGGGGTTTAGTCACTGAACGGGGTGATGTCATAGAAAGAAGCAGACGGACCCCATCTTCCCCTTCCCAACACTGTGACCTTGGAGAGGCCGCCTCACCTCACTGGATAAGGGACTGGGTGTTACTGGGAAGGTTCAAGGGGGTGGAATGCTTGCGTGTGTCTCGGGGGGGAGGGAGAGAGAAGCCTGGGCGGGGAGATCAGGGTTACAATGCAGGGACATTTTATTCCCAGGATTAGAAAATCCCAGTGGCTGCTAGCCAGCGGGTGAGATGCAGCCCCTGGAGAGAGGGAGATGGATTTTTTTTTTTTTATTCCTACACCAAAATCAGCCTCTCCTAGGGGGTTGGCAGGATCCCGGGGGGTGTAATTCCAGCCAGGAAGCCGGGGAACCCAGAGCTGACTGAGGCCTGTGATCTTGCTCTCTCTCTGGCTGCCCTGTGACTCTCCAGGCGTTTCTGACCTTGAAAGGCGTTTTGTTCTCCAGATAATGTGCTCAATGTCACCTGGGAAAATCACGCCAATCGTCCAGGTGCCCAGAAACCTAAATGAGGCATTCTAACCTGAAACCACATCCGGGCAGGCTCCAAGTAGCTGGAATCTACCTAGGGGAAGCTTGAAAGGGACTGAACCTTTTCTCCTCCTGCAGCTCAGCATCTAACTGTTGAGCCCTCCCCAAGCCCCCTTGCAAACACCTGCGGTGCCTTGCTTTGTGTAAGCCTCCTGGAGCGGCAGGTGCTCTTATCAGAGTTCCCAGTTTTATTTTAAAGATTTTTTTTTTTTAATTTGAGAGTGAGCAAGAGAGAGAGAGAGAGGGCACTAACATGGGCGGGCGGAGGGGGTGGTTGGGGCAGAGGCAGAGGCAGAAGCAGACTCCCCTCTGGGCAGAGAGCCTGACACAGGGCTCGATCCCAGGACCCTGGGATCATGACCTGAGCTGAAGGCAGATGCTTAACCGACTGAGCCACCCAGGCGCCCCAGAGTTCCCATTTGTACAGAAGACGAAAAGAAGACTCAGGAAGTAAGTGGTAAACCAGGAAGTAAGTGTAAAGCAGGCACTCAAACTTGGGCAATTGGGCTTCCGACTCTGTGCCCTGAGCCCAAAGTGATATTAAAAGGTTAGTTTAAAAGTCAGATACATAGGGGCGCCTGGGTGGCTCGGTGGGTTGAAGCCTCTGCCTTCAGCTCGGGTCATGATCTCAGGGTCCTGGGATCGAGCCCCGCATCGGGCTCTCTGCTCGGCGGGGAGCCTGCTTCCTCCTCTCTCTCTGCCTGCCTCTCTGCCTATTTGTGATCTCTCTCTCTCTATCAAATAAATAAATAAAATTAAAAAAAAAAGTCAGATACATAGGCAGCAGCTTCTTGGGCAGCTCGGGCATGATCCACCTTCCAACCTAATCTGGCCAGGGGCCATGAATGGTCCCAGATGAGCCACAGTCAGTCACACCGGGCGGAGCAATGGGACTTGGGAGGCTAGAGGCGGCTACCAGGGGTTTGGTATGTCCCCATGGCCAAGTCCCTTTCTCTTTCCTGGCTTCCATGTTCTTATCTATTAACCAAAGGGATGGGTCATTTATTCATTCAGTTTTTATGTGCCCGGCCCAGTGTGCCCTTCACAGATACAGCAGTGGACAAAACATAGTCCATGCTCTCTAGGAGCTCAGGGTTTTGTGGACAAGACAAACAAACAGAACAATATGGTCTGTCCATCCATCCATCCATCCATTCAACAAATATTTATTATCTGTTATGTTGCAGGAACTGTGCTAGGTGTTGCAGATTTAATAGTGAGGAAAACAGACAACACCACTGTCCTCACAGAGCTTATACTCTAGAAGGAAAGCAAGACAGTAAAGGCATAGATAAGTCAGTGTATAAGATGCCAGATATTAAGGAATGTCATACAGGAAAATGAAGCAGGGAAGGGAGATGCTGAGTGATCGGAGAGGTCATGGAAAGCCATGAGAAGGTGACCGTTGGGCAAGAGCTGAAGGAGAAAGCCATGTGGGTTTGTGGGGGAGGAATTTTCCAGGCAGTGGGAGATGCAGGTGCAAAGGCTCTGTGGTGAGCATGCATTTGGCAAGTTTCAGGAAGAAAAGAAACTGGGGGAAAGGGAGGAGTGGAGGGTCCTGTTGGCAATGGAGATCTTTGGATTTTAATTTTTGAGTGAGATGCAGAATCCGTGGATAGGCTTGAGCAGGAGTGTGGCAACCTGTCTTGTGTTTTCGAAAGATCATTCAGGGGGATCTGGGTGGCTCAGTCGGTTAAGTGTCTAACTCTTGATTTCAGCTCAGGTCCTGAGATGGGGCCCCGCATCCGGCTC
This sequence comes from Procyon lotor, assembly GCA_028646535.1. Taxonomy (NCBI): domain Eukaryota; kingdom Metazoa; phylum Chordata; class Mammalia; order Carnivora; family Procyonidae; genus Procyon; species Procyon lotor. The sequence goes on along the minus strand of CM053616.1, from coordinate 5,489,149 downwards.
CACGCTGGGTGTGGAGGCTGCTTGAGGTTTTCTCTCCCTCACCCTCTGCCCCTCCCCTATAGTGGACCAGAGCGTGGGCAGAGAGGGAGCAAAGGGGCGGAGCTTGGATCTATGTTCAAAGTCAAAGGCCAAACCAACTGAAAGTGGTTAGGGATTAGGCAGAGTGTGAGGACACCTCCAGGGCTTTTTCCCTTGGTACCGGGGATGGGGGAGCTGCTGCTGCTGCTGATTTGGGGAAGCTCTGGGAGGAGCTGGTTCTAGGGGAGGAAGAAGGATCTGAACACGACAAAGCCTAAGTCAAGTTTCAGATGTGCGTTTTGCCAACCTGTTAGTCAACAGACGTGCACAGGCATAGCTAAAGGCCAAGAGAAAAACCAGGGCGATGTCGGGCATAAGTAGAGAGGAGGGGCCTCTGATCCAGCCTGGGGGCAAAGGGGGCCAGTTGTGTCCAGGCTGAGATCTGATGGGCCAGCTGGGACTGGGGAGGACCTCGACTTGCACCCCCTTCTCTTCCTCCTAGCTACACAGCCCGCTAAGCCAGATTTCTGCTTCTGGTCTAGGCTCTGTTACAAGTTGGCTGTGTGAGCTAGGAAAATTATGCAACGTAATGTCTCTGAGCCTCAGTTTCCCATTGCAATGGGCCGAATGTGTGGGTGCCCCCCATATTCGTATGTGGAAATCCTCACCCCCAAGATCATGGTATTAGGAGGTGGAGCCTTCGGAGGTGAGGAGGTCATGTGGGTGGAGGCCTCCTGAAGGCATGAAGACCCCAGAGAGCCCCCTCTCCCCTTCTGCCATGTGAGGACACGAGAAGAAGGCCACTAGCAAGTGGGCTGTCCGCAGAGACTAGATCTGCCTGTGTCTTCATGGAATTCTCAGCCTCCAGACCTGGGGGAAATACGTGTTTGTTGTTGATAAGCCCCTCAGTGTGTGGTTTCTTGTTGGAGCCCAGCATGCAGACTAAACCCACCTACAAAATGACGGCCATGTTCTAGACCAGTGGGACTTAGCTTTGGGAGGGGACAGATTTCTTTGAAAATCTGATTGAAAACTATGGATGCCTTCCCCATGCAGTCTTGCGTGTACACACACACACACACACACACACACACACACACACACACACTCACGCGCGCATGCTATTTCAGGGCTTCATGGGCCCCTCAAGCTCACTATGGCCCCTGGACAATACTTTGTTCTCTCCCCCCTTCAGATTCTTCCCTCCAGACTCACCACGCTGCAGGTCAAGAGTTTCCAACGTGGCCTCTTACTGCTCAGGCTCCAGCTTTGGGGACATAAGTCTGCGACCTTGTAAAATGTTTCCTTCCCTGTGAAGGAAACATTCAGGTTGATGACTAAAGCCCAGGTGGGTGATAAGCTGGTTTGAGGTGTGTGTGTGTGTGTGTGTGTGTGTGCAAGTGTGTGTGTGTTTCTTCCCAGTTCCATGGGCTGGGCAAAGAGGGTAAAGTGAGCCCCAGATTGGAATGGGGTAAGGGTATAGTGTTTCCCGGCTAGGAGAAGGTATGAATAGGGAGGGACTGATCTACAGTTAAACCCAAGTAGTTGAAATTCTTGGCACTGGGCTCTCCTTTCTGCCTTGGTAATGCTCATCTGGGGAACTGACTTACATATTTCCCTAGGACCTGAGGATCTTCTCTGCAGGCTGTGAACATCCAAAAGGAGGGCACTGGATCAGAAAATCTTTATCCTTAGCATCTGGCATAAGACTTGGCACAGAAAGGTGCTTGTCTTGTCTTTTGCTGTAAGTGATGGAAGTACAACTCCAGCTGGCTCAAGTAGAAATGAGAAATTCATTGGCTTCCCTAACTAAAAATTCTTTTATCAGCTTCAGGCACAGTGGGATCCAGGTGAATAAGCAATATCTCCAGGACCTCTCTTTCCTCCCACCTCTCAGCTCTGTTTTCTGCCGGGCTGGTTATACTCTTAGGCAGATTCTCTCTCACAGTGTTGGCTTCTGGCTGACCTTCTGAGGCCATAGGAAAGCAATCCAAGAAAAAAAAAAAAAAAGCCGCTCTTTGCACATAGTTACTGCAAATGTGGTGAGGAATTCTCAAGGGAGAAGCTCAGGTCACATGCCCACCCATGGACCCATCATTGTGGCCAAGGAAGATGGGATGTTCTCATTGGCCAGACCTGAGTCCTGGGCCCTAGGATTGGGGGTACAGGGTTGGGGACTGGGGATAGGGTAGGCAGGTCATAAGGTTCACCCCACTGGAACTATATATGGACTACAGGTCCAGGATGGGGTGGTTTCCAGAAGGAAAACCGAGGTTAGCCAATAGTGGGGAGTGGATGCTGGGCAGGTGAGAACTAGAGACATCACATTAGTGTTTGCTCTGAATGCTACCGTGACAAATGAGCACATGAGCCTGACGGTCCAGGGAGTTGGGTCCAGGAAACATGATTGAGGCCTGAGGCCGGGGCTCAAGTCCCAGCTCTGCCACCTGCACTTAGTGTGACCTTGGTCAGGGCAACACTGCACCTCTGACCTCAGTTTCTTTACCTGTAAAATGGGAGCATCTGGAATAGATTATTGCTAGGGATTTTTCCACTCACTCAGTCATCCAGTTCTTCATTCTGTTTCTTTCCATCAATATTTGCTGAAGGGCTTTGGAGTTGGTCCAAACTGGATCTTAATCCCAGTTTGGATGTTTACCAGCGATCTCAGGCTTGACAGATGCCCCCTTTCAGGTGCACTCAGCTGGGTCCTTCCCAGCCACCGAGCCGCACTGGCCTCGCTCCAGCCTTGGCTCGCCTCCCCTCCTGCAGGTGGCCTGGGTCACTTGCTGCAGCCACTGGGCCCTCTCAGCCTGCAGTGACGTGGCCCGAGGGCTGGACCACCTCCTCCAGATCCCCAGCTGTCGTCCCAGCTGACGGGACCAGACCCTTGGCAGCGGGGGACGCTGGTGGCTCTTCATCCGGAACTGGCTTCCCTCGTGGGTGCCGGAAGGCGCAGGTGACACAAACCAGAAGCGAGAAGCAGCTGGACCCCCCCCATGACTAATGGTGGACAAGAGCTGGGCTGTGGAGCAGAGGAAGTTCTTGCCTTCCATCCCTGCCGTAGTGCACATGGCTTCTCTGGAGATGCTCCGCATTCCAGGACCCCGGGCTGTGTTTCCCAGAGCACGTGTTGTGTTGGCTCACACTCTTTCCCTCCCTCAGAGTTCCTTTCCTTCACTTTGGTGGGGCTGGGATGCCATCCCCCGATAAAGCACGAGCCAGTGACTTTTGCCTCGGGCTCTGTTTTCTAAGGAACCTGGACTGAAATACTCCAGCTGTGTGACCTCGAGTGATTTACTTAACCTCTCTGAGCTTCAGTCTGTGAACGGTAGATAATAATAGAGGATCTCTAATAGGATCGCTGCGGCGCTTAATGAGACAGCGCAGGCCAAGTACTTGGCTCGACATATGCCAGTTTTCATTAGTATCATTGCTGTGAATCAGGTGCTGGATCGTGTCACGGGAAACCAGTTATTCAACACTGAATTCCATGGATATTTATTGAGTGCCAACTATGTGCTAGCCTCTGCTCCCAAGGAGCTCACGGTCTAGAAAGCAAGACAGGGAATTGGGAGCTACGGTGTGATTAATACTTTAGTCAGGGATAGTAATCAGAGGTGGCTTCTCAGGGGAGGTGAGGTTAAAGATCTGAAGGAAATGTAGTTGTTACAGAAGATGGGCAGGTGAAGGGTGAAGTGTTCCAGACCGAGGGCACAGCACGGGTAAGAGCCTGGTGGTAAGGGAAAACATTTCAAAGAATATACTGGCCCGTGACACCCTGAAGAATCAGGCAAATTACAAGAGAAACAAAAATGGGTAAGTATGAACTAATGAAAATGCATGATTATGGTCTTTGCCAAGGAGGGTGTGAGTTCTAGAATGATACTGTGCAATAGGGTAGCCGTAGCCACATGTGGCTGTTTAGATTTAAATTAATTAAAATTAAATACAATTTAAAATTCAGATCCTCAGCCCCACTGGCAGCATTTCAAGTGCTAAGTAGTTGACTGTGGCTAATGTTGGACAGTATAGATGTAAAACATCTCCATCATTGCAGAATGTTCTGTTGGGTAGGGCTGCCAAATCACTACAGACTTCCTGGAGGAGGGGGCAGATCACACCGAAGGCGTTCTGGGAAAGTTCCTGAGTGGCATTGTCCTCAATCCCCAGGAAGAGAAAAGCCAGAGCTGGGAGGAGGGGTGAGAGTGTTGGCTCTGGAAATAATGCACAACCTGACACCTCTCTGGGCAGGGTATAATCTCTGGGTGTGTGCTGGCTCGCAGCCTCTCACCTGGATGGGAGGATACAGGAATGCAGGGGAAATGGGCTGAGGGGCTGAACCAGGAAGTCCTCCCCCTCTCGAAGCCAGGAGCACCCTGGGAGTTGTAGTTTGTCACTTCTGGGAGTCCCTCAAAGCTTGACAGAGGCAGAAGGGCTGACGCTGGACCGGGGCTGGGCATCTCTTGGGGCAGAGATTTGGGGAGGGCTGATCAGAGCTGGGGATACACCTGGGTTTGGGGTTTCTGTGGGTGGTGGCAGGAGGAGGAGCGTCTTCTCCCCTCTGGTGAAACACGAAACCTTTGGTTAAACAGAACCCTCAGTCCACACATTCTGGTTAATCGAGATTTGCCTGAGAGAGACAAAGAGTTGCTATAAGGTTAGAGAGGAGAGGGGGTGGATGATACACTATCAGCTGTGGGTCATTCATGCATTTAACCCAATATTTATTGCCCTCAATATTTATCGAGGGCTTACTATGTGCCAAGCCCCGCTCTAGGCACTGGGAATCAGAAGTGAACAAAAGAGACAGAAATCTCTGCTTCCAGGAGCTTTAGAGAAGGGAGCAGACAATAAACAGTGATTTGCCTTTGCTCCTAGAACATACAGCGGTCTTATAAAAGCCGTGCTGAAGCGTGGATTTTGACAGTTTTTAACTCTCAGTGCAACCATTCTCTGTCTCCTACCCCTATGGGTGGTAGTCATATCTAAAAACCAGAGTTGGGTCCTTGATGATTGTGTTCAAAACGTCCAGACGATAAAGGAGACTACCCTAAGGTATAAAATGGCATGAGGCCTCTACCTCACCATTTCGAGCCAACTAGGGAGCCTTAAGGCTGCTCTGTGGTAACATGGGGGGGGGTCCTCACTTCAAAAGGACTGTTGTACAGACGGAAAGAACAACAGATATAGTGTGTCTCCTCCAACAGGGGTGCTCTCCCTTACACACAGACACCAACAAATCAAGAGAAAGATGAGGCGAGAGAGCTTCCCACCAATTCTCCCGAAGCCACAGTGTGATGTTTGCTCTCTCTTTACCTTTTCTGAGGTCTGACTTACAGTAAATGCATATGATTTCAGAACCTCCAATTATTCATGCCCAGTGCATTTCCTTGGGAGGCTGCGTCACCAGTGCGATTCAGTTTACTTGTGCAATTATTTTTTGAATATCTGTAAGTTCCAATATCCAAGAGCCCAGCTATTGCTAGCTGCTTTACCACTGGGCGCTCAGCTCTCGGCCTACAGTAGGTGCTTAATAAAGAGGCATGGCATGAAAATGAGTGAAAGATGGCAACACGGGCATTTTCTTGTTTAGGGGCGACTTCCTCCTTATCTCTCAACTTGTCCCAAAGTCTTCATACCCCTTCATACCCCACCACAACCCAATGGCAGCAGCCGTACCCTAAAGCAGGAGCCGCCCCCCCCCGTCCCCGCCCCCAGTGTAGGGAACAGCTTCCCGCCACGCCCGCAGGCCCCGCGGTGCAGTGCCCCTGCCCGCCGCGAGGGGGCGCCTGCGCCTCGCGCAGATTCCCCTCTGCTCCCCGGCGGGCGTCCGCAGTCAGGACGATTCAATGGCCGGGGCTTTACCCAGCGCCTCCTGAGTTCCCGGGCTGCCTTAGGCTCTCGGGAGCGCAGGCCAGACTGACGTCTCGGCGGGGTCCTGGGAACGCGGGCCGGGACCGCGAGCACATTCCGAGTCGCGCGCTGCGGGGTCCGCCTCGCAGGCTTGGAGCGCTTCCGGGAGTAGTGTCCCCCCCGCCCCCCCGCGCTCGCGACCTCTGACCCGCCGGTTAGTCCCCAGGCCTAGGAGCCTGCGGGCGCTCGCGGGTCGGGCCGGCAGCGCTCCGCCCCGGGCCTTTCTGCGCAGGCGCCGCCGGCCGCGGTTCCCATGGCGACGGGGGCGCTTCCCCGCCCGAGGCCCCGCCCCCAGCAGGGTAGGCTGCGCGGGGCCGCGGCGGCGCGGGCAGGTGCCGCGGGCTGCGGGCAGGTGGCGGCGCGGCGCGGGCAGGCGGCGGCGGCTGCAGGGTAGGTTGTGCGGCGGCCGCCGGCTGTGGGGGCGGGCTGTCTGTCCCCAGTGCCCGGCCCGCGAAGGGGCTGAGGAGGCGACGGTGGGCGATGGCCGCCAAGTTTCTGCTCGGCTGAGGCCCCAGGAGAAAAGTTGGCAAAGTTGGCCGGGGAAGAGGTGGGGACCCGGTGGCTCTCTCCCGGCTCTGGGTCTGCGTGGAGGGGGTTCCCGATTCCGGAGCCTGGGGATCTGTCTCCCGAGACTTGCGAGTGGATCCCGCGGGAAGATCCCGCATAGGGCAGCCAATGGATCCCGCACCACCAGGCTGAAGATTTGGGAGTGGATCCCAGGAGTGGATCGGGCACCGGCGGCCTGAGGTCCCACTCGGTCTCCAGCCTGGGAGTGGCGGGGGTCGGTGACTGGAGACTGAGAGCTAATTGATCCCTACCCCTCATTCCATCCCCCTCCCCTTCAACCCCTCCGGCTTGTCCGAACCTTGGCAATGGATTCCGAGAGATCTGGTGGCCGGGAGCTAGGGGTATCGCCGGAGATCGGGTACCCAGCCTGGAGCGGCTAGGATCTGGACGTCTCTGCGAGTTGGAGGCCCGGAGGTGGGCACTGGGAAGCGGAGGTGCCCGGTGAGGCCGAGCCTGAGGGGCGAGAGGATCTTGCGGGCAGCGGGGGTGGTGGAGAGAGCAGCGCGCGGGGCTCCTCGGGCGCCGGGGGTCCGGGGGTCCGGGGGTCCGGACTTGCCCTCCCCGCCGGGCCTGCGCTCCCCTCCGCGCGTCTCCCCAGGGCTGAGGCGCCCTGATGGGATTAAGGCTCTGTCCCCGTCCTCCGGGGCAGGCTTGGAGGGCCCTCATCTCCCTGGCGGCGCTGCTCCGGGCCACAGGCGGGGCCCTCGGGAGGGGAAGTAGCCCGCTGACCCGCACCCGGGCCCTGACCTTTCCACACCCTCCTGGCACACACTCGCTTCGGAGCCGGGGCACCGCGCCCCGAAGCCCTGCTCACGTCCTGTAGCGGGGTGTGTGACCTCCGCGCGCCGCCTTAGGTGGCCTGGGCTTCCTGCGGGCCGGGACTGAACTTTCTCTAGCCAGGAGCAGCCATTACCTTTTGGAAGGGGAAGGGCTGTACCTGTTGCACAAAGAAAGAGCCTTTTTCTTTGCAGCTTCTTTGTGACCTTGGGCAAAACACTTAACCTCTCTGAGCCTGGTCTCTGCTCAGGTCTCCCCTGGAGGCAAAATGGGATGGGATTGGGGGTCAAGGTGCTTCCTCTTCTGAGTGGCTGGGTAAGATTAATAGGTGTGATAGGTATGAAACCGGTAGGGGCTCCGTAAATATTAGTGGACCCTCCTTCTGTGGCCCCTTCTTTCCCAGGTCCCAACCCCTGCACTCCCCTTCCAGTATCCCTGGGAAGCTCCAGCAAGGCAACTCGCCGTCTTTTTAAACTGCAGGATTAGAGAGATATTTAACTTGCGCTTTCCTCCGGAGGGGTTTATTGCCCCTCTGATCCTCCTTGCAAGAGAGAAGCTCCCGGGTTTGGCTAATCAGTAACCAGGGCATTTGGACAAGGCTTCTCCCTTGGCTCAGCTTTCCTTTTCCTAATGCACGGAGCCTCCTGGACAAACATGCTCACCTCCAGAGGCTGGCATCGCATCCCAGGGACTGTTCCCAAGGGAGCTGTGCAGGCACTAGCCCCGGGCTTGGTGGTTCTAGGGGGAACCTTTTTTTTAAGAGGATTTGTATGCTTGACAAGGGTGCAATTAACCTGAGGGAAGGGCGGGGTTCCACTGCAGGGGTCTGGGCGCATGGTTCAGCGGGTGCACGAATGCGCTCATTCAGTCAACCCCGGGTGTGTCTTGTGCGCCTACTATGTGGCAGACACCTGGCAGTGTAGGCTCTGTCCTCCTGGCATTACATTCCGCCATCCCCCGGGGCAGCTATGCTCATTCTTGATGTTGGGGTTGCAGCCCTGACCCCAGATTCTGAGAGTGGAGGACCCCCCCCCCCCGCCCCCCCGCCTCAGAGGTCCTGGGGGCTTTCGTTCAAGGCTGACCTTGACAGTGGAACAGCCCACTGTGTGGCCCTGAGCCACACTTCCCTCCCGGCACCTCCAGAGCGCATCTCTGACCAATTCAGAAAAAGAACCCCCGAGGAATATTTTAGATGTGCTTCATTCATTCATTCATTCATTCATGCGTGCATGCCATGCAATAAATATTTCAAGACATTGTGTCCAAGAGGAGGCCAGCAGTCACAGCGTTGAGGGGTAAAGCCTGGTGAAAGGAGGCAGTCTTCTGGAGGGGAGCACTCTGGTAATGGGCAGAGGGGGTGAAGTCTCCGTTTTGGCAGGGGGAGAGGCAGGGGTCAAGGGGTTTAGTTTCTTGGAGAGCTTGCCAGCGGGAAGAGGATGGTGTTGTGGGCCAGAAAAAGGGAACAGAGCGGCCTGAATGCAGGAGGCAGCGTGGGGTGTTGGCAGGAGACGCTGGCCGGGGCCAGGTCAACTGTTCGCAGGGGTTTGGACTTTATTCCAGGGCTGTGGGGTGCCGTGGAAGTTTCTCTGTGGGAGACGGTCAGATGTGTGTTTTGGGAAGCTTGTCTTGCTCTTAGGAGGAAGCTCAGAGGCCAAGGAGGGGCTACTAGAAAAATCCAGATGAGAGGTAGTTGTCTAAACTTGCATAGGGACGGACGTTGGTCAGTGTGATATTTAGGGAGGCGTGTAGTTGAAGACCCTTCTGGAGGCAGAGTGGTCTCTTGGGTGGAGGGACCCCCCTCCCCCGAGGGAGGTGGCCTGAGGATCTTGCCAGTACTCCATCCAATTCAGCTGACCTTGCTGAGCGCCCCCACATTACCTGCCCTGGGATGGTCATAAACATCCACGTCCTTGGGACCTCACACTTGCCCTCACCACCTTCCCGTGTGAGGGAGCAGGGCTCATTATTCCCATTTCACGGACACAGGGCTCTGTAAGGGGGCAGGGTCTTTGCCAGTCATTGTGGCAGAGCAGGGATTTGAACTTGCTTCCAACTTGCGGCTTGTGGATGTTTGGAATCTGTAAGGTGGAGTAGATAAGCCCCAGGCTGGTGAGGTTGAATCAGGGTACAGCAGGGTAAATAAACCCAGGGAGGCTTCCAGGAGGAGACAGGGATAGAAAAGAGAGAGCACGCCTTTGCCAGCTGTGGTCTCGGGCACCATACTTGGTTTGAGACTCAACTTCCTCATCTGTCAAATGGGCTCACAATAGGCTGCTGCCCTCGCTCAAAGGGTCGTCATGTGAGTTCAGGGAAGCAGTACATGGAAGTGCCAGGCACAGTGGGTGCACCGGTCTGTACTCACTCAGTCATGGGCGTGATGATTATCACTTTGGCTTGTCATCAGGATGTGTTTCAGGCAGGGAGCGCCTCCCCCAACCTGGCGTGTGTGGGGATGGGGGGACCTGAGAAGCCACAGGTGACACTCGAGCTGAGTCCTGAAGGATGAGTAGGAGGCAAGGGGAGGACATTCCAGGCAGAAGGAGCAGCCAGGCGAAGGCCTCGCCTAACTGGAGAATGCATGCTAATTGGTATGCCCAGAACACAGAGCGAGCTGAATGAATGAAAGACCATCGGGAATAAAAATTTTCTTTACACCTCCTGCCACTCCCTAAATGCCCAAGCAGGAAGCTTTGGCCGGGTTTGGGATATAGAAGAGGGCAGGAAGGGGGCTCCTGGGTGGCTTAGTTGGTTAAGCGTCTGCCTTCTGCTCAGGTCATGATCCTGGGGTCCTAGGACGGAGCCTCATGTTGGGCTCTCTGCTCAGTGGGGAGTCTGTTTCTCCCTCTGTATCCCCCCATTCATGCTCTCTCTCTCTCTCCTAAATGAATAAATTAAAAAAAAAAAAAAAAAGAGGGCAGGAAGATCCCTGTCTAGGAGTTTAGTATTCCTTACCCTACTCACCTAGGCAGATAGGGCTGTGACCCCCAGACAGGCCTCTTCCCTCTTAAAACCTCAGTTTCTTCCTCTGTAAAACGGGACAGTTGGAGAGACTAAGGTAAAGCACAGAACACTTCAGAATACCCACTGTTCCCTGAACCCCCCTTATATGCCAGGCTCTGGGCTAAACTCTTTTTTTTTTTTTTTTCAAACTTGGGTGATTCCTGTTTGGGGGACGGTTGATTTTGGAGTTTATGAACCCGAGGCTCTGGGAGTCCTATCCAGTCCTAATATTCAAACTCCTATCATTTAGAAGCACTTTCATTTGAGGGACACACACGCACATGCACACACACACACACACACACACACACACACACATGCATATATCTTTCCCTTCAATGTGATGAATATTTTATTGAGCATCATAGGTGGGCAATTCAAAAGATCCTCTGCCCTCAGGAATCCCCTCCTCAGGAATCTGGTCCGTTGGATGGGAGGAAACAGTGATGGGGAGCCCAAGGGAGATAGGTGTGCAAATGATCATGGATTGACTTCTGCTTCCTATCACTGCCCCTTTGCTTAATTGCGCAGTTAGAGGACCTTAGAAATGTTCTATAGCCTTGTTTCTATTAAGCATGTAAATAGGTCCCCAAAGCGTCATCTTGGGATATTTACATCCCTAAGGCAGAAGTGATACATACATGGGTGCTAATTATCTAAATTATTTTTATGTTCACTCTGGAGCCACGTGGAAGGCATTGAATTTGGTTTTGCCACTTAGGGGCTGTGTGACCCTGGGCAGGTGATTTAACCTCTCTGAGCCCCAGTTTCCTTGTTAGCGACCAGGGGTGAATCTCGCGGGTCTTTCTTCTGAGGGTTGCTGTGCAGGGTGAAGGAGAAGGGCCCGGCAGGAGGTCAGTGCTAAGTGTGTGATGATTGTTGCTCTTCTTGTTAAACTTCGTAGTGGAGTCCTTACCCTTAGCCTCCTCCATGTCTAGACTTTGTGCTCCAAGAAGGCAGAAACCCTATCTGTCTTTGCTTGTTTGCTCTGCAAACAGTCGTGGAATCAACAGATGAATCCATCTGTGTAGACATATTCTTTCAACAACAGCGGTGATAAAACAAAGAATTTCACACATACATTAAAAATAGATTTGGATACTTTCCCGTTTCAGAATATGTTGACTGACCCTACTCTTTAAAAAGCTGAATAATCCCCCAGTGCCTGAAGGTGCTCTTAGTTATTGAACAGATAACCTGTGGGTGGGCACTGAGTAGCTTGCTGTTTGCCGTGACACACAGCGGTGTCACAGGCATCCCTGTTCTGTGAGTTTGCACGCGTCTTGCGTCGGTTGGAGGGCGGATTCCAGGATGTGGAGGCGTTGGAGTAAACGGGGTTTGGGATGTGAATCTAGCTTGCCCTGTTTCCCTCCTCAGCTGTTGAACGTTTCACATTCCTCCTGAGGCTGCGGGAGAGAGAGCCCGCTGGTGTATTTTGGGCAGCGGGGCTGGGGACAGTGGATGGCTTCACCATACTGGTGGCCATGGGGTAGCATTTAGCGTGACTGTGGGGAAGGTGATGGTCCCTGCAGGCAGCACACTTTGCAGCCCTTGGGTTTGAACCTGGCCTGCTGGCGGCCGTGTACTGGAAGGTATTTGCCCATCGTACCCGCAAGTCTACCTGCTTCCCTCTAGAGATAGGTGGCTTTGTATCAGCCCGGTTTGCCTGTGATAATACCATGTAACAAGCATCTCCCAAGTTGCAGTGGCCTTTAATGGCAGACCATTTGTTTCATGCTCCCGGGGCAGCAGATGACTCAGTTGAACGTGGCTGGGTTTTGGGTGGCAGCCTGGACATCAGGCTTTGAGTTGGGTGTGTGTCTGCCCCACGTATCTTCATCTCGATACCCAGGCTGATGGGCAGCAGCTTTTCCGTGATGGATAGCGGATGCTCAGGAGCTCAGTGGGGACCCGTGGTGCCTTGGAAAGTCTCTACTGGGAACTTGGGCCATGGTGTTCCTTCTGCTCTCTGTTGGTCAGAGCAAGTCACATGGCCGAGCCCAGCGTCAGGCAGAAGGACATATCCTCCCCTGGGGGAGGCCGAGAGCGAGGGGGTCTGTTTCCTGAGCAGTAGTACGGCCTGTCACCATCAGGCTTCCCATGGGGGGGCAGGATGGAGTCTGGGTGGAGGGTCCGCCTGGAGAGGGCGTGGAAAATCATGGAGCCTGATTTGTGTGGGACCCATCAGAGGAGGGCTCTGTCTGCCTAAGGAGACCTGCTTAGAACTGATAACGCAGAACAGGCGGTTCACCTGTGTGAGCCTTGGTTTCCCCATCTGGAAAATGGGAATAATGTGCCCTCTCAGGCAGAGCTGATGGGAATCTCAAACACGGTATTGGGCAAGCAGGTGTTTTGTGAAGTGTGAAGGCGGAGCACCATTGTCTTGGTTGATTTTTTTTTTTTTAAGATTTATTTGAGAGAGAGAGAGAGAGAGAGACAGTGAGCACGGGGGCAGGGAGGGGCCCAGTGGAGAGGGAGAGAGAGTCTTAAGCAGGCTCCGTGCTGAGTTTGGAGCCCGACACGGGCCTCGATCCCACGACTCTGAACTGAAAACAAAAGTCAGACACTTAACCGACTGTACCACCCAGACGCCCCTGATTTTTGCTTTGGATTCGGTTTACAGTTGCTCAGGCTGTGGTACCTCCAGCCCAGCCGGGGAGCACAGTGAGGCCAGGGGGAGGCTGGGGAGGAGTGAGATTGACATTCACATCTCGGCTCTGCTGCTGTGGGTCACATGACCATCTGCCAGCCTCATTACCTCTCGAGCCTTGGTTTTCCCATCTGTAAAGTGGCTATAGGGTCCATGCTTGTGACCGTCGGCCAGGCTGTGCGACCCTTGGCACGAAGCGGATGACCAGCCGCTGGTGCCTATGAGCGTGGCTGGGGTAGAACGCAGAATTCTGCAGAATTGGCTATTCCCAGTACCCTCTGCGAATATGGTGGGGGATCTGTATTCAGACTACCTGGGTTCAAATCCCAGGCCACTACTCTCCTGCCGGGTGACTTTGGGCCTGGCAGTTAACTCCTTGGTGCCTCAGTTTCCTCGTCTGTAAACTAGGAGGAATAGTAGTGTCTGCCTCGTTAACTGGGCTAACACATAATGTGTGCTAATGAATGTGCATGCATCAGGATTATCTTCACTATTGTCTCGTGTTATTATTAGTCTGCAAAAGCCCACAGGGGTTGCTTCTGCTCCTGGGAACTCGCAGGGCCTTGGGAAAAGGGGTGAGGAGAGGGATGCTCTTATGACCTCGGCTTCTGAGCAGGCGCTCTGCCCCCCTCTGCTGCCGAAGGGCCATCTCTTAAGGGGTCCCTGTTTCTATGACATTCTCTGCCCCAGGGCACACATTACCTGCTGGGGAGGGACCAGGTGCCTTTATCAACCGCCCTGTACTCTCAAACCTGGGGCAGCCCCAGTCCAGCCAGGGAGGAGCCCTGGAAGGTCTGCATTTCAGGAATGTTCCCACTGCCCGTGGTGGGAGTGCTCAGCAGGCTTCAGGAGCCCACGGTTGTGAGTATTCGTGGAGGCCACCCAAGCTAGGCGCAGGGGTGGAGGCCACTCACTCACTCCTTTGTGTGTTCATGCCCAGTCCTGTGCTGGGGAAAATGAGATTCTGCTGGGGGTCAGGGGTGGGTTTCTGAAGGAAGCTGGGTGGGGTAGATAGAGATTCTGGGGCACCCCATGTGTGGGATTCCTGTGTGACCCTGGACAGGTCGCTTCACCTCTCTGAGCATTTCCTCATCCATATAGTGAGTCTCAGATGGGCCAGGATGTCACTTGAGGCAAGAAAGGAGAGCCTTTTTGACCCGTGTGGACCTGGTGGTTTTCTGCCCGGACCTCTGTGCCTTCAGAAGTTGGGGGTTGGGGTGCCCCGGTGGCTCAGTAAGTTAAGTGTCTGACTCTTGGTTTTGGCTCAGGTCACGATCTCAGGGTTGTGAGATTGAGCCTCACCTCAGGCCCCATGCTCAGTGGGGAGCCTACTTGGGATTCTCTCCCTCTCCTTCTCCCCCTGCACCTCCCCCTGCTTGTGCATGCTCCCCCCCAAATAAATAAATAAAATCTTGAAAAAAAAAAAGAAGTTTGGGGTTGATGAGTGAGGCTGCCTTTCTTCCACTTTCTGAGACTTGGCTTTTGAGAACACTGCTGGTATTTATAGTAAAATAAAACCAAGAAGTAGGGAGTCTTCATTCTCTCCTAGGCATTGTGCTCCTTTGTGTTTCCTGTCATTCTCTTGGCCCCATTTGACAGAAGAGGCTCAGAGAGGGAGTTGCATGCTCAGGGCCCCTGTGGGGAAGGGTGAATGTAGGTCTAGCCTGACCGCAGCACCGGGGTCCTGACCCCCTCCCCCTGCTGCCTCCCCAGAGGGGTAAAGCAGGAAAGCCTTCTGTCATCTCAGTGTCACATCATTGCTGTGTGACTTCAGGCAAGTGACTTGGCCTCTCAGAGCCTCAGTCCTCGTGGGCAGAAAGAAGATGCTAGGATTTTCCCTGTGCAATCCTTATGGGACTGGGTGAGGTAACCACGTAAAGCTTCCTGCGCATAGTAGGCACACTTGCAAGATGGGAACCCTTCCCCACGAAAAGATCACCTTAGGGTCTTTAAAACCAATGTGCGTAAGATACGCCGAGGACTTGCTTTATAAATCACGATATGAATCTCTCTTGCTTGTAGCAGCAGAAATAGTAACAGGAGCTATAATAAGAAATAACAGTTAGCTTGGATCGACTGTTTCTTATATTCCAGCTTCTTGGACGGACACGTGGGTTTGTGCGTTACTTTATCTCATCCTTTACGGGATCCTTTCTTCAGCCTGTGGAGACTGGAGACATTCCCATTTTACAGATGAGGAAGCCGAGCCTCTGAGAGCCAGAGCGCCGCCCCTTGCCCCCCCAGCCACCCCCCCCCGCCCCGCCCCGGGCTAGTGGCAGGCAGGGAGCCCTGGAGTCCCTTTTGTGTGTGAATGTCATCGGTGGTGTCCTGTCCATCGGGGACTCAGCTGTATTTTCAAAGGCTCCAGGTCAGACTGTAACTCCTAGCCGAGTGTTTATAGTTCATTTCTTTTTTGTTTTGTGTCCTCAGTGATGAAAGCCCTTTCTGGGCCTGGCCTGTTTACCCAGGGGGCGGTGAGACGCTGCGGGGGGAAGGAAACTCGGGGTGTGCAGGGCCTCCCGGCAGAAGGAGGTACCAGCAGGCGCGTTGGGGACTCTGAGGTCACCATGTGAACTGGCGCCGGCCGACCTGCCCGGATGTGAAGCCTGGGCCTCGGTGGGCGCTGTGTCCTGGGCCGGCCGTTGCTGGTAGGGGAACTCCCAGGGCCCTTTGGCCTGGGAAGCTGCCCACGATCATTTCTTTCATTTTTAGTCCCAGCCCTGGAAACTCTTGCCTTTGTTTCTGGAACTGATTACCTGCTTGCCAGGGACTGTACTTGGCACGTGAAGGGATCTTAGGTCATGGGAGAGAACACAGAGTGTCATAGAATGAGTTCTGGGCCAGAAGTCAGGACTCGGTTCTAATACCAGCTACTCTGCTGTGTGTCCTTGGGTGAGCGCCTATTCCTCTCTGGGCCTCTTTCACCAGGGAAGGGGAACTGGATGGGTAGCTCCCAGAAGCCTCTTACTCGCTCAGCTTGAGGTAGAAGTCGCAGAGACTGGATTGGAACTCAGGCCTGCCTCCTGCAAACCCAGGCTCCCTATAATAACACTCGAGGCAACCTGGTGCCTTCCCCCATCTTCCGCTGACCCCGTGGGAAATACTATCTCTCCCCTGAGAATTCCCAGTGCAGTGCTTCCTTTCCTCCCCAGGACGGTCAATCCTTTTCATCTTTGTTATTTATTAAGTGCCCACTGTGTACCAGGGCCTGTGCCGGGCCCCGGGGCTGCTTGGGACGGGGGCCTCTGCCCTCTCGGGGGAGCGAGAAGAGGAGGCGGAGAATGTTGTGCTCAGGGCTGTGATGGGGAGCTGGGGTCCAGGGACCACCGTTCTCCCAGTCCCCCTTCTGTCAGCTTTGCAGCCAAACTGTTTCCCATGATGCACCTGGAATTTGGACGCCCCCTGGCAGCTAGCAGACCACCATCTTGGAGAGGCGACAGGTGCCTGGTGACTGTCGGCACTCGCCCCGGAAAGGAGGCCCTCAAGCCTCCCAGGATTGCTTTGTCTGCCTGCCTTAATCACAGCCCCTCTGCTTTGCCTTCTTCCAGTTCATTAAAAGTGGGGGTTTTGTTGGAAAGGGGGGCAGCAAAGAGCTTGGGAGGAAATTTTGAAATGTCCAGTGTGCTGGCTGACCCAGCAGCCCAGGTGTGAGCCATCTGCCCTGGCTTTCGTTGGGGTCAGCTGGGCTTCTGCAGGGGCTCCCTAGGTGTTACCCAGTTCCTGTTCTGAGACCTGAGTCACCCCTGAAAGGTGGTTCTTTTGTGGGCAGCAGCAGCAGCGTGAAGACACTGCCCAGGTTTGGAGCCGTGTGGCTCTTGGGTCCACAGCCACGGGATTGTGGCTTCCCTTCTTGGCCTGTGTTCACACCTGTGAAATGGGGATGCCAACGCCTGCCCCCCAGCCTGGTGGGAGCTCTTGGTGAGGTCGCTGGCTGAACGTGGGGTGAAAGATGAGTTGCTGTCCGTGCAGTCCTGTTGGGTGGGTGGGTGGCACTATTAGGTTAACCTCCCCTCCTCCCCTCCCCCCCAGGTGCATGCCTCTCCCAGGAGTGCTAGGGGGTTCTCATACCTTCGTAGTTACCCTTGGTGGGTCCTTCTGCCTTATTCGGCTGTCCCCTGCACACCTGGCATGTGGTGGCTTGAGATTACCGCTTGTTAAGGGACTCTTGTTTCATTTTCCAAATTAGTAATTTTTATCCTCTCTTGGTCCTTGTTATAATACACTTATATTATATACATTTACATTATAATACAACATTTTTTTTCATTGTGGAGCATTTAGAAAAACAGATAATCCAGAAGGAAGACAATAAACTCTTATAACCCCTCTTCTAAAGATAACCGGTGGTAATATTTTGAAGTATGATTTCTAGACTTGTCGGTCACACTGTGCATACGTACCGATGATTGAAAGATGTCAGGACCTTGTCTGGGGTTTTAGACTGCTGACTTTGTTCTCAGCTGGTTTGTTTCCAGTCCTGGCTCTGGGACCTCCTAGCTGTGTGACCTGAGGCAGGTCATGTCCCCTCTCTGAGCCTCCACTTCTCCTCTGCGACGGGAGGCTGCGTGAGAATTCAGTGAGTTAATGTATGGAAGGGATTAGAGGTGCATGGGCAACAGCAAATGCATAATTTCTACTAGCTATCATTTTATATGTATGTGTATTTTTTTCTGGTGTTGAGCAGTGAGCCCCTTTTCAGGAATGTTGAGATATGCAACTGATGGATTTGGACATTAGGCTGGGGGTCCCCCAGACCACCTCCTCTGGGGAGTGCCCCGTGCTGCTCCAATTCGGGTCAGAGATGGGGGCTGCTCAGTGTGGGGCTGGGCCGGGCGTGTTGGCCCACACAAAGTGTTCTGGATGCTCTTACAAGCCAGTCCTGATCGTTATCACTCAGGGACGTTTCCTGTCCCCGCGGAGGCCTGGGCGTTGTCCAAGTTACAGCAGCTGGATGGTCCCAGGGGGCTGGAAGTGACCCCCTGTAAGATGAGCTCACCGGGAACCCTTCCTCCTCCTCCCCTGGCTGTGGCTGGGACGTCAGGCTGGGCTCAGCTCCCCCCTGGAACGAGGGGCAGGGTTAGCTGGCTACCTCTAAGAAGGTCTAAAAACGCGAAAGTGAGCTGGGCGTCAGTGGGACCCGGAGGGCTGGAGAGAGGAAGGGGTTAACGGGGCCTGGTTTTCAGAGGTGAGTTTAGGGTTGGCGATACCCACCCACGGGGGCACGTGATGTCGCCCCAGACTTGCTCTGGGACCGTGGGTATGTTAGGCAACTTGACCTACCCTCAGTTTCCTTGTCTGTAAAATGGGGCTAGTAGGAGGTCTCCCCTTAGAAGGTGGTTGTGGCACAATATGTGAAGGCTGCTGGCAGAGCCAGGTGCCTGGTCAGGCCCCCAACCCCCATCATCATTTAGAATGTTTGTAACAAAAACGCCGACTGAGTACTTACTGTGATCATCACACTGAATCCTTGTCTTAAACTGTTGCTGTAATTGTTAATAACACTACTGTCTTGCCGTCTGATTCCACATTGGGAGTCCTTTTTTTTTTTTCCTGATTTTATTATTTATTTGAGAGAGTGCATGAGCCGGTGGCGGAGGGACAGAGGGAGAGGGAGAGAATCCTAAGCCGACTCCGTGCTGAACATGGAGCCTGACGCAGGGCTCGATCCCACAACCCCGGGATTGTGAGATGAGCTGAAATCAAGTCGGAAGCTCAACCGACTGAGCCACCCAGGGGCCCCCCTGCTTGAGAGGATGTTTAACCACACCCTTGACTGTGTGATAAACCAGCCCGCGTGCAATAAGTGATCAATGCTAGCGGAAGTGGTTCGCTCTTTATTTTGCTGGTGCTCCGCGGGGCGACAACCCAGCTCAACGTCTATAATCGGGAGCGCCTGCCCCTGGGGCTGATTCTGGAACCCACTACGGGTTTGCGTTGTCCATTGTCCCTCGTTAGTGTTGTCCCAGGTCCCATTCACCCACTTCAGCTGCTCTGAAGGATGGCTACTGAGTCCTGGGGGTACCCCTGGGGATCCCCCCACGGCCTGGCACCTCCCAGATGTATCCCAAACTTGCGAATGAGTTATCTGGCTCTTGTTGTGGGACATGGTACTGAATGCACAGCCAGAAACTGTATTTTTGGGGGGCCGGACTCCAGAGGGGGGAGTCTAGCAGGTAGGTGGTGTCCAGATGCCTCGTGTGCTGCTGGCTTGGTCTGTGACCTGGGCGCCTCCTTGACCTGGCTGTGCCCTTCACATGCCGCTATCTCCAGACAGGTTTCTTGGACAGCGCTCCCACGGGGAGCACGATCCTGGGGGTTTTCTGCTTCCAGAGTGTGTCTAGTGTGAGGGAGTAGCCGTAGGGTAGGCGGCTAGACCAGGCCTGAAACCCAAGATGATGCTAGAGAGAGACGCTAAGCTCCAAGTGTAACTGTGTGGGTGGTTCTTATTACAAAAACAATATAGAGTTATTGTAGAGGGTGGTTCTTATTGCAAAAACAATCCAGATTTGTTGTAGAACACAAGCAACACACACACACATGTGCACACGAAGCACCCCACCCAAATCAACCGAAATGGGAACCACTTGGATATATATTACAATGGTTAACAATAACTAAAATAATATGATTAATGTTTCTTGGGCACTCGTTAAATGCTTTACATGCTTTGTTTCATTTTACCCATTCGGAAAACCATATTCATGAGAGATTTGGATTCAGAACGCTGTATTCATGTACACATGGTCAGAACCACCCAAAGGGTGTGGTCCTCCATTGGTTCTTCCATCTGCCCTCCATCTACTTTTCCAGTCCTTCTTTTATCCATCTTTATATTTACCCATCTATTTTTTCTATCCAGTGACCCATCCACCCACCTATCCATCCATCAAACCATTATCCATCCACCCATCCATCCATCATCCAGCCACCCATCCATCCATCCATCCATCCATCTACCCATCCATCCACCCATCCATCCATCCATCCATCATCCATATACCCATCCATCCATCCATCCATCCATGCACCCTACCATCCATCCAACCACCCATCCATCCATCCATCCATACATGCACCCTACCATCCATTCATCCATCCATCATCCATCTACCCATCCACCCATCCATCCATCCATGCACCCTATCATCCATCCATCCATCTACCCATCCACCCATCCATCCATCCATGCACCCTATCATCCATCCATCCATCCACCCATCTACCCATCCACCCATCCATGCACCCTACCATCCATCCATCCCCCCATCCATCCATCCACACACCCCCCATTAATTTACCCACCATCTGTCTGTCCATCAGTGTATATATCACACATCCATATATCCACCCATGTACCCATTCATCCTTCTGCCCCTTCACCCATCCATCCATGTACCCATGTGTGCCTACATTCATTCACCCACCTATTTACTCCTCATCCATCCATCCATGCATCCGTCGATGCATCCATCCACCCACCCATCCATCCATGCATCCATCCATCCCGTGCAACTATTTATTGAGCACCTGCTCTGCCCCAGGCAGCTCTGTATTAAGGATACAACAGGATCTGGTGCCTTTATGGGCTAGACATTCTAGTAGGGGGAAGCAGATTCACAGTCCCATTAATAAGACAGGCAGTTTTATTTACTTTTTATTTTTTCATTTTATTTTATTATTTTTTAAAGATTTTATTTATTTATTTGACAGAGAGAGAGAGAGAGATCACAAGCAGAGGGAGTGGGAGAAGAAGAGGCAGGTTTCCCGCCGAGCAGAGAGCTTGATGTGGGGCTCGATCCCAGGACACTGGGATCATGACCTGAGCTGAAGGCAGCTGCTTAACAACTGAGCCACCCAGGCGTCCCTTATTTTTTATTTTACTTATTTATTATTCTTTTTGAGAGAGAAAGAGAGAGAGAGGGAGAGTGGGGGGCAGGGCAGAGGGGCCGAGGTAGAGGGAGGGAGGGAATCTTAAGCAGGCTCCAGCCCGATGCAGGGCTCATCTCACAACCCTGAGACCCTGACCTGAGCAGAAATCAAGAGTCAGATGCTTAACTGACTGAGCCACCCAGATGCCCCCAAATACCTGTTTTAGATGGGAATAAGGGAATGGCTCTTTGAGGAAATTAACTTTGAGCTGAGACCTGAAGGCGATAAAGGGGCTATCTGAAGAGGCTGGGGGCTGGGGGTAGGGTTCTGGGCAAAAGAACTGACACATGCAAAGGCCCTGAGGCAGGAGCAAGTCGGAAATGCTAGAAGAACTGAAGAAGCAGAGGAGACCAGGCGGGAGGTACCGTGCAGAGCGACGTGGGGTTGATGGTAAGCGTGGAGGCCCTTCGTGATAGGATGTGGGTTTGGGTTTTAAAGAGATTCTTTTGGCTGCTGAGCAGGGAATGGACTTGGGGTTGAGGCAGAGTGGAAGCCTGGAGGACAGGGAGGAGGCGGTTGTCCCACAGGTGACAGAGGATAGGGGCAGAGGTGGCGGACAGCCCTCCCCAGGACCCTTACCCCCCAACTCCTGTCCCCCTGCAATCTGAGAATTATGTATTTTTTCTCTAATGTTTATCTCCCCTATGGGATTAGAACCCTCAAGAGGGCAGGGACTTTGTCTCTTCACTCTCCTGTCCCCAGTACGGTGCCTGACATACAGCAGGTACACTCAATAAATATTTGTCCAATGAATGACTGGTGTGTCCCAAAGAAAATCTAGGTGAAAATAACAATGAGGAGGGTGAATAATAGTGATGACCAGATAATAATAGTGGCAAGCCACTGTGGAAAGTGCTGTGCTAGGCTCCTGTCTTTCCCTCGGCCCTCCCCCTGCGCCTCCCTAGCTGGGCTTGACCCCAGGGAGTTTTGGCAGCTCCCAGAGGCCCTGTTACCTGGCAGGCCACCGACCAATCCCTGGCTGGTTCAGGTCGGGCTCACTTTCGGGAAAGGACTTCTCAGCCTGGGTGGGGCAGGCTTGGGTGAGGCCCCTTGACTGGGTAGGAGAGACTTGTGTGCAGTTGAAGACAGAGGTTCAGAGGGCGAGCCCCGGTTTTCCCAGCGTGTGACCTCAGGCAGGTCCCGTCCCCTCTGTGAGCCTCAGTTTGTTTGCAAAGCCATGGGGGTGACCGGTAACAACACTGACGTCTGTCTACCCCCTGGGATACCCCAGACCCTGTGATAGCTCATGGAGTTCCCATGGTGGCTCCAGGAAGTGGGGACTCTTCTTCCTGTTTTCCAGTTGAAGACACTGAAGTCCAGAGAGGCAAAGTCACGAGCCCCTGTGGCCACTCAGCAAGTGGGACTTGAACCCACCCCTAGCTTGTGCTTTGAGGATTTACCATATCAATTCTGTGTTTACCAAGTTCTGGTCATTTTTGTATCACCTTGAGCATTGTTCATATTTCTGTACCACCTGGACTGTTCCTCAGTTAACCCCCTTCTTGAACTTGAGTCACCTTTTTTTTTTTTTTTAAAGATTTTATTTATTTGATAGAGAGGAGAGAGATTACAAGTAGGCAGAGAGGCAGGCGGAGAGAGAGGGGGAAGCAGGCTCCTCGCTGAGCAGAGAGCCCGATGCGGGGCTCGATCCCAGGACCCTGAGATCATGACCTGAGCCAAAGGCAGAGGCTTTAACCCACTGAACCACCCAGGTGCCCCTGACTCATCTTTTTAACAGCAGTTTTATCGAGATGGAATTCACGTACTATACAATTCATCCATCCATCATCCATCCATCAATTGGCAGGCTCAGTCAGTGGAACATGTGACTCTGGATCTCAGGGATGTAAGTTCCAGCCCCATGTTGGGTATAGAGATGACTTAAAAAGAAAATTAAAAAAAAAAAATGAAGTATACAAATTCAGATTACAGTTAAAAATAGAAGTACAGTATAAACTTCCAGTTATAAAATAAATCACGGAGGTGAAAAGTACAGCTTAGGGAGTGTGGTTAATAAGACTGTAATAAGGTCATTTTGTGACAGACGGTAACTACACTTACCGTAATGAGCACTGAGTAATGAAGGGAATTGTTGAATCATTATGTTGTACACCTAAAACTAACAATATTGTGTGTTAATTACATGTCAATAAAAAAAGAGAAATACCATATGACTGAGCAATTCCACTTCTGGGTATTTATCTGAAGGGAACAAAACACTGACTCAAAAAGATATAGGCACCTATGATCACTGCAACATTATTTATAATAAGTAAGATATGGAAACAACTTAGGGGTCCATGGACAGGTGAGTGGATAAAGAAGATGTGGTCTGTAGACAAGGGAATATCATTCAGCCTTTAAAAACACCATTTGTGACGTGGATGGACCTTGAGGGCATTATGTTCAATGAAATAAGAAAAAGATAAATACCATATGATTTCACTTCTGTGTGGAATCTAAAAAAATCCCCTCCCCCAAACAAACAAACAAACAAACAAATAAAGCAAACCAGACCCATAGATGCAGAGAACAGATGGATGATTGCCAGAGGTGGGGGCTGCAGGGGGGTAGGTAACGTGGGTGAAGGGGGTAAATACAAACTTCCAGCTGTAAAATCAATATGGGAGTACAATACACAGCACAGGACTCTAATTCCTAACACCGTATGGCATATTGGAAAGTTGCTAAGAGAACAGATCCTAAAAGTTCTCATCAGGAGAGGAAAAAAATTGTAACTATGGTGACAGAGGGTAGCTAGAGCTATGGTGGTGATCATTTCACAATATATACAAATATCAAATCACTGGGCCCCTGGGTGGCTCCGTTGGTTGAGTACCCGGATCTTAGTTTTGGCTCACGTCGTGATCTCGGTCATGGGATCGAGCCCCGCCTCGAGCTCTGCTCTTAACTCGGCATCTGCTTGAGATTCTCCCTCTCTCTCTGCCTCTCCTGCTTGTGTTCTCTCTCTCTCTCTCTCTCTCTCTCTCTCTCTCTCTCTCTCAAATAAATAAACAAATATTGAATCATTATGTTGAGTCCCTGAAGTAATGTTTTCTGTCAATTGGACTTCAGTAGAAAAATAAAAGTACATAAAAAGGAAAACAATTTTTAAAGATTTTTTTTACCCATTTGAGAGAGCGAGAGAGTGTGTGCACATGAGAAGGGAGGCGCAGAGGGAAGGGAGAGAGAGAGAGACTCTGACGCAGACTCTGCTAGGAGCACGGATGAGGAAAGCACACCCTGTTGTGATCAGTTTTGTCAACATTTATTGTGCTCAGGTTGTACCCTGCGCCAGTCCGCATATTGGGTTGAAACACCAACGTGCTGGTTTTGCAGGTCAGCGGGGATGGGACACTGTAGTTTCATAGGGTACTCCCTCCGGATGGCCCCACTGGGTGGGCGGTAGTGAGCCCTTTTTCCAGATAAGAACACAGGGTCAGGGAGGGAGGTGGCTCAGCATGGGGACCCACCGTCCCTGCTCATTTTCTTGGCCTCCCTGGCCTCCCTTGGCAATGGGCAGCGACACTACTGACTCACTGGTGGGGGACCGGTGCTTTAGGTTACTGATTCAGCAGTAGGGGTGGGTTTCCCCGCACCGTTCACACTCCCCTCGCTGCAGCGTGCCGTCTGCGTGCCCAGAGGTGCACACTGCCCGGGCACCCGGCACATGTACCGATCCATGGTCTTCGTGGCCTCCGAAAGCCCAGTCCTCCTTCTTCCCATCCTGCAGCCCCAGGGGACAATGCTGAGCTGGCGTGTCCCCCTGGGGAGGATCGCACCACATTTGGCAGTGCCCTGTTTGGGGAGCAAGGCGGCAGAATTCCCAGGGGTGGGCATTGGATCCGGGCCCTAACAAGGCTGTCTGGGTTTCCGTGCCTTAGCCTCTGGAAGTTTTCCTTTCTAGGGGAGGGAACTGAAGGCTTGAGGAGGATGGCGAGTGTTTCGCCGAAGGTCCCACAGCCAGCTAGGAGCTGAGCAGAGACAGGATGTCAGGATTCCTGCTTCCTAATTCATACTCTTTCCCTGGGACACCCTCCGGGTGCCGCCTCGCCCTTCCATGCCCCACCGTTGTTGGAGGGACCTGTTGGTGCCGCCCACCTCTAGCGGGTGTGACGGGCTCAGGGTACTAAAGATCCCAAGCTGTCTGGGGGGAGCCTGAACACCCACTGGCCGCCCGCAAGCCTTAGGTACTCCTGTGGGTGATGCAGAGAGCCCACCAGGCAGATTGACAGAGACATGAAGGTGCTCTCAACACCCAGCACCCCAGCGGGTAGGGGGATGGGTTTGGTCCCCTTCTCCATCTGTTCGATGCCTGCCAGGGTCCGCCCCCAGCCTGGTCTGCGGCCATCTGCCTCCGGCGGGGCCTGAGTCCACTGGGCTTTGCAGAAGAAATGTCACCTAGTGCCTTCCTTGCCCTGGGGGGACAGAACCTTGTGGAGACCCTGCCAGTTGTGGGGGGCGCAGAAATGGGACAAGACCCTCTGGAGTCACAGCCCAGTGAGGAGGAACACCGCTCCACAGAGAGACAGACGCGAGTTCTGTTCTTGCCTCTGGACGAGTCACGCATGACGGCGGTGCCTCCTTCAAAGGGCTGTTTAAGGATGGGGCCTGGAGTAGGAGCTCAGCACATGACCATGGCATTGGGGAGGAGGAAAGAGGAAAAGAGCAGACCAGGTGGGCTCTCGTCTCAGGCAAGTGTGGGTTCAAGGGCCTGTCTTCACCTCTGGGCAAGTCCGATCCTCGGCCTCAGTTTCCGTGTTTGTACAATGGGAATGATTGTAGAACCACCTCATAGTGGGCTGTCAGGATTAACAGATGGGCTATCTGTGAAGTTCTTACTCTCCTGGTGCTGGGCGCGTCTTTGGCCGCTGCTATTATTATTAGCGTAGTAGTAATAATAATAATTCCGCAGCATCAATGTCAAACGTATCTGTGCATTTGTTGGATGACCTTGCAATATCAGAGTCGTGTTTCTTTGACAAAGGAGAAACCAACAGAGCTCCTCCTGTGGGGATTGGGAATAAAATGGTTGGCTGAGACCCGAGACTCTGTGTCCTGCCTCTCTGGGCCCTCGATACATGAAGACGGTGGCCCGAGTGAGGCTAGCTCATGGATGGTAGGCAGTCACACCCCTAACTTTCTCCTGAGAAGCAGTTCCTAAGTCTGGCCTCTTGGAGCCTGTGGGTTAGGAACAGAAAGGCCTGGACGTTTCAGAGATGCTCTAAGTCCATGGCCACCTGGGGGCCTCTGCCATCCCTCTCCCCACCCCTGGGGTTCTGGTGGGGCCCCGGGGTCGGATGTGCTGACTGCTGGGACCAAAGGGTTGGCTTTTCACTCTCAGACTCACAGGAGGCTGGGGCTGGAGGAGCAGGGGTCGCTGAAGCCTGGAGAGGGCAGGGCTCTGGCCCACATCGCCCAGCAAGCCGAGGGCAGGGGGCTCTGGGCAGGGACATCTTCTTTTGTACCTCATCCACCTCTGTCCTCACTGAGTTTGATTTTTGCACCTCCCACGTGTGCTGCATAGTCTGTTCCTTACTCATAAGTGGCACCTGATGCTAAACAAACCACAAGGCCAACGATCCATTCCCCCCCCCCCGCATCCACATATATTTTTCACGAGGGTATCTTCCAGAACCCCAGAGCTTCCGCAGGGTATGGTGGGGAGACAGTCATATTCACAAGCACTGTGGTAATACTCTACGTGTGCAACACGTGCTGTGAACTGGGTGCTCTGCCTCACTTCATCCTCCTGATGGCCCCGTGTTTTTATACCCATTTTACAGATGAAGAAACTGAGGGCACAGAGAGATGTGTCACCTTGCCCAAGGCTGCCTGGCTAGTATATGGTTGAACTGCGATAGGAACCCAGGTAGTCGGGTACCAAGACGAGCCACGTCCTGGCACCAGGTTTTTTTAAAAAAAATTTATTTTTAAATGGTGGTGAAAAACATGCATAAGGAAAATCTACCGTCTTCGCTGTTTTAAGGCGTAGGGTATGGCGGCATTATGTACATTCGCACCGTTGGTCCGCCATCCCACCGTCCCTCTCCTGAACTCTGCAGCTTCCAGAATGGACATTCTGTGCCCTTTGAACCCTAAGTTCCCCTCCTCTGCCCCCCCCAGGCCACTGGCACCCGGCATTCCATCTGTCTCCGTGAATCTGGCCACGCCAGGGGCCTCCTGTATGTGGCACTGTGCGGTGTTTGGGTTTTGTGACTGGCTTATATCACTCAGCATCCCACCCTGAAAGATCACCCATGCTGTAGCCTGTGTCAGAACTCCCTCGCTTTTTAAGGCTGTATAATACTGTATCGTGTGGATTGAGCACATTGCATTTGTCCCTTTGTCTGTCAGGGGACACGGGAGTGGCTCCCACATCATGGCTGTGGTGAATAATAGGAACACGGGTGTCTGGATATCTCTTCTAGACCCTGCTTTCAGTTCTTCTGGGTCTATACACAGACGTGGGATTGCTGGACCCTACGATAATGCCGGTTTTAAGTCTCCTGGGAACCGCCATACTGTTGTCCCCACAGCAGCGGCGCCATTTTGTGTTGCCGCCATTTTGTGTTCCCACCCTTTCTTGCGCGCAGACTCCACATTCCTACCAGTGATTGTGCTTTTCTGTGTTTTTGAGACTGGCCATCTTAGTAGGCATGCTGGCCCCTGCTTTCTGGGAGGGAGTCTTAGGATCTGTATTTGTGGGGCCTTGGCTCCTGGGAGAACGTCTGTTGCATCAGGATGTGCTTTCTGGAAATATCTTGGCCTCCTTTACCCAACTGTGAACTTTCACAGGACAGACCCAATGCCCCACAAAGGGCTGGCCTGGAAATAATAAAGAACCTGTTTTTCACGGACTCCGGGCATGCCCTGGCATGCGTCGTTTTGGGGAGAAATGCATTAGGCCTGGGTCTTAATTCTTCCAGGATGCTCTCCAGGCACCGTGGACCCAGCTCCTGGCTCACTGGGGAGGAAGCAGCAAGGAAGCGCCCGGAGCTCGGCTGCTCTGAAGAAACTCCCCAGAAAGCTTTAAAAAAATCTAGGTGCTGCTGGCTCTACCCTCTGGAGGTCTGAGATGGAGCCTGAGCATCTTTAATAAGAAAGAAATCCAGGGGCGCCTGTGTGGCTCAGTCGTTAAGCGTCTGCCTTCTGCTCAGGTCATGATCCCAGGGTCCTGGGATTGAGTCCCCGTCAGACTCGCTGCTTGGTGGGGAGTCTGCTTCTGCCTCTCCCTTTGCCTCTCCACCTGCTTGCGTGCGCTCTTTCTCTCTCTCTTTATTTCAAATACATAAATAAAATCTTTCAAAAAAAAAAAAAAAAAAACCCACAAACACCAAAAAAGAAAGAAATCCCCCCATGGTGCCCTACCCAGATGATTCTTACCGATACTTGGTCCTATAACATATTATTTGACCCTGGCTACAGCTGAGGGGTTTATCCCAGAAATACCCAAGGATGTGTGTGTGTGTGTGTCTGCATCTTTGCTTGAGCGAGTGAAGGTCTGGGCGGGTGGGCGAGTGAGTGTGTAAGAGGCCCACCAGCTCTGTCATTCACTCACCATCCCAATTTTGCCAGGTCTAGGTGCCTCCATTATTATTATTATATAATAAATGATAAAATAATATTAATAGTACAAAATAATAATATCTTATATTATAGTATTACATAAATTAGCTATATATAATATGTAAATATTAAGCATTTGGGTTGGCAAGTTAAAATATATAACTAATAAATATATTAATCAATGATCCATATATTAATATTATAAAATATTATTGATATTTTGTATCATTATTCTACATTGCAAAACCCAGCAATCAATCAGTAGTTTGGGCATCAATCAGCAGTTTGCTCTAAGAATACAAACAAAGGAGGGGTGCCTGGGTGGCTCAATCGGTTATGCCTCTGACTTGGTTTCCGCTCAGGTCATGACCTCAGGGTTGTGAGATCGAGCCCTGCACCGGGCTCTGTGCCAGCCTAGAGCCTGCTTGAGATTCTCTCTCCCTTTCTTTTTTTCTTTTTCTTTTTTTAAAGATTTTATTTATTTGGCAGAGAGAGAGATCACAAGTAGGCAGAGAGGCAGGCAGAAAGAGAGGGAAGCAGGCTCCCTGCTGAGCAGAGAGCCTGATGCGGGGCTCAATCCCAGGACCTGAGATCATGACCTGAGCTGAAGGCAGAGGCATTAACCTGCTGAGCCACCCAGGCGCCCCTCTCTTTTCCTTCCTGCTCCTGCAAGAAGCAGGAGCTCGCTCTCTGTCTCCCCCTCTCTCTAAAATAAATAAATCTTAAAAAAAAAAAAAAATACAAACAAAGGAGGCCAAACCATGTCATGATTCTAACTACATAAATATTGCCACCCCGATGGGTTTTGAGCGGGAGGCCTTGCGTTGAAAAGGGCGATGGGCAAACATTGCACCAGCGTAAAGTATGGCCGAGACCCAGTAGAGACTTTCTCTTGGCCGGACCTACTTTTCTTCCACGTGTCAGTGCATGTCACGTCCAGCCCTGGGACTGTGCCTGTGTCATGCTTCGTGGATGCAGAGTCAGGCAGTGAGGGTGTGAGGCAGGAGCCTGGGGGGGTGGGGGGACAGCGAGTGGCGGTCCCAGTGGGTGAGGCCCACTCTCTTGCCTGGCCATCACTGGCACTGTCCTGTGGGTGTCAGCCAGACCTCGGAGTCCCTTGACCTCTGAGCTTCCCTTGGTGTGTCTGTCAAAGGAATTCATTTGGGAAATACCACTGGATGACTGCAGGGAGGCTGGCAGGCAGGATCCCTTCCCCGTAGGAGTTTATGGGGCAGGGCTGGGGGGAGAGGAGCAGGATGCCTTGCAGAAAGTCTGGTGGAGGTAGTTTCTCCGAGGAGTCAGCTTCGGCTTTTCTGAGTGTGGTGTCACAAGTCTTCTCAATCTGGGTGGCTTAGAACAAAGACACGGATTCTCTCACACTCTGTAGGCTACAAGTCCAAAACCAAGGTGTTGGCCGGGCTCTACTCCCCGCAAGGCTCTAGGGGAGGACCCTTCTTTTTGCAGCTCCTGGTGGCTTCTGGCAGCTTCTAGCAATTCTTGGTGTTCCTTGGCTTCTATCTGTATATCTGTTTCTTCTTCAAAGGACACCAGTCATTGGATTAGTCCCTCCCCCCAAATCCAGTGAGACCTCAGAAAGAATTAAGTATATCTGCAAAGACCAAATAAGGTCATCTTCTAGGATTCCAAGTGGACATGAATTTTGGGGGGACACTCACTGTTTAACCCGCCACACTGAGGAAGGGCCATTAAGACTGAGACCTAAAGGCTGTGTGTTTGGCGGGAGTGAGGGGTGGGGAGCGTGTCCTTCCGGGCTGAGGGAACAGCATGTGCGAAGGCTTCCTCGTGTGAGTACGGCAGAGGCCATTGTGATGGGTGCAGAATAGCAAGGGGAGTGTTGATGGCTGAGGGCAGAGAGACTGGGGGGCCAGGCACAGAGCCATGGAGAGGGGGATGAATTTAATTCTGAGCCCCTCCAAAGGTCCAGGCAGGGGCACCATGGGATCAGATTCTCTTATGGGAAAAGGCTGTCTAACTTCAGCCTGGGAAGTTGCATGGCAGTGACCGATAGTGTGTATTCCTTAAGGTTCACCCCCCACCCCCTCCCGGAGCACATTTACCTCCTGGCAGGTAGCTAGGGCAGGACTAATACTCCCTGAGGAAACGGAGACTCAGAGAGGGCAAGCAGATTTCCCGGAGTCACACAGCTAGGAGGAAGAGCTGGTGCCTTCTGTTTTGCGAGTGCTTACCACACTGGTGCAATGGTCCTTGGTCCTTGCAAGACGGCCGGGATTCCAGGGCCGGGGACACGCCTCGGAACAGGGAGCACTGATTTTATATACACACTCCTGCCGTGCTGTTATCTGCCTAGTCAAGAGAAGGTTCAGCCTGGGGATAAGGTGGCCTCAGCAACTTAGTGAATGCGGAATTCCCTTGTATCTGGAAGCTGCTCTGATCCTCCCCACTCAGAACGGGAAAGAGCAAGTGAAGAACAGTAAACACTGACGTGTCCGCCTTTGGGAGGGTTGTGATAAAACCTCGGGCTAATGCCCAAAGGGCATGGCAGGCTAAATGTGACCATTCCAGAACCTTTAAACTGATGTTTCCTTGACTTTGGGGATGTATATTGGCTCGGAGAACTTTCTTTCTCTTGGGAAATACAAATAATGTATCTATTTCAGATGTAACATTCCATGGAGTAACAATGTCAATTTCCCCCCACCTGGGGAGTGAAACAAATCAGGCGCTGTCTCCCTGGTACTGAGGATGCTAATAAGGATGCTTATTTGCTGGACCAGAAGTCCCCAGTGTGGGGCAAGGCCCTCACTTCCTGCTTAGTGTCTTGTTTTCTTAGCTCCCCCTTTGTCTCAGTGCTGAGAGCAGGGAGGAGGGAGGAATTACTCTGGAATAGGATTTTTCTCCAACTGTGTTTTGAGAGAGCAGTGGGGTGCTCCTTCGGGAGAAAGCTGAGTCAGTAATCGCTGATGCCCTGCCCCCCACCCCCAAGCCCCCACCCCCCGGCTGCTGAGATGGACCCCTTCCCCAGCAAGGTGGAGAGATGCTCTGTGTGTTTGCGTGTTTGGGGGTGGGGGGTGTGGGGCAGAGAAGTTAAATTTGGTTCCGGATCTGAGGGCTGGTTTCCTTCCTCTCCTGGTGAAAGGCTCTGTGGAATGAATCACGTCCTCTCTTTAGAGTTCTGGGCCCACAGAATGTCAAGGCTGGTGGTGCTGTTGGACGGACGCCCGCCCTGGGGATGTCAGACGCTGGTTTGCAACTCCGTGGAGGGACTTCGGGCCACAGGGATGATGCCTGTGGCTTCCCATTGAGGTGCATGTATTAACTTCATCCATCCATTCATTCATTCATTCATCCACCCATTGCAATCATAGCTGATGGTGAACTCCCTCCTGGGGGTGGGGCCTTACGTTAATTGTCCGCGCCTTCTTTGTGCACCTGCTTGAGCCTAGCCCTTTTCAGGCCCCAGGGACTCATCCATGGGAATGATGGACAAGGCCCCTCATACCCTAGGGTAGGGGCTGACCAGCTTCTCCTCTAAAGGACCATATAGTAAATGTTTTTGGCTTTTGGACCATAAGAGCCCCATCACAACTGACCACCATTTACTGCCCAAGCAGCCAGGGACAATAGGTAACTGAGTGTGTGCTCCACTCACATTTTCTTTATGGACCCTGAAATTTGATTTTTCAAAGAATTTTTTTGTGTTGCCAAGTATTATTCTTTCAATTTTTTCCCAGTAATGTAAAAATCATTCTGATTTTTTTTTTTTTTAAAGATTTCATTTATTTGACAGAGAGACACAGCGAGAGAGGGAACACGAGCGGGGGAAATGGCAGAGGGAGAAGCAGACTCCCCGCTAAGCGAGGAGCCCCATGCGGGGCTTGATCCCAGGACCCTGGGATCATGACCCGAGCGGAAGGCAGCTGCCTTACCGGCTGAGCCATCCAAGTACCCCAAAATCATTCAGATTTTTAAGCAGAGAACTGAAAGTGGAGGAGGAGGCAGCCCCTTCCTGCAGGCTGTGGTAACAGCAAGGGCATAGGTCCCAAAGTAGGAAGTTTCCAGCGGAAGGCAGGTGGCGGCATGTCCAAGGAACAGGCAGGTGTGTGTGGCTGAAGCCTGATGAGCGAAGAGGAGAGCGATGAGGCCCTTTTAGATTTTTATGAAGACTTCCCCTCTCTGAGCTCAGTTTCCCTGTTTGAAAGTGAGAGAGGATGGTACTAGCACCTTCCTTTATTAACAAGAGAGGACGAGGTACTACGAAAGAGGTGTTTTGCCGAAAGGGGGCCAGTGGGGGCGGCAGTGGGGTGTGGGTGATCACCTTGACATCTTTCTCTCGGGCCACGGGCTTCTCCTGCTGTTTTTTCTTGTGCGTGGACTCCATCACCTGCTTGGCCGTGAGCTTCCCCAGAGCAAACCCAGACACAGGGATTCATTCCATTGCCTGTGCTTTGTGTGGGAGGTGGTCCCAGGAAAGTCTGCCCAGGGATTGGGGAAGAAAGACAGGGCAGGGAAAGAGGCCACTGCTGGGTGTCTCCATCAGCGGGACGGGGGACCTCCGGGGACCGTGTTGGATGGGCGATCACCCTGGTGGGGGGGAAGCTGGGTAATGTCTAGACCAGCTCCTCTCCATCACTGGCTGAAGGCTGCTTCCGGGGGGTTAGCTCCTGGCCAAGTCTGGCGTGTCTGGCACCCCGGCCCCCAGGGTAGGGACCCCTCGGGCAGAGCCTTGAGAGCTTTCGGAAGCGGTTGGAGCATACGGGGTGGCGTATGCTCCACTGCAGTGGGATTTTGTGTCCCCTTGAAGACTAGCCCAGATGTCTCCCTGCGGACACATTCCTCCAGCAGCTTCCGGTCCTCCCTCCTCTGGTGTCCTGTGGCCCCCAGGTAGACCCCCCCCAAGGGGGGGGTCTAGTGCTTCAGGGCCTGCCGCCCTGTCCTGCCTCCTTGGTCAGTGTTGGGCCTGTGTCTCGTTCGCTCGTGGATCCCCGGGGCGTGGCCTGTGGCATATGCCACGGCTGTTGCCTAGAGGTCATAAGTGAGGGCGATGAGTGGGAACCCTGCCCTCAAGTGCTCAGGGGCCCGGTGGGCGGCCCGCGAGTGACAGGGGGCCGCAGTTCCAGAGGGGGCGCGGGGAGCCTGTGTATGAGGTGGCCGTGCCTTTGAGCCCTCCAGCTTCCAGACTCGCGCGTCTCACCCCTGGGTGAACCCTGACATCTCTCCGGGAGATCTTAAACTCTCCCCACGTCTGGGCCCCACCTGCAGAAATCCTCATTCAGTGCAGCAGTTTGTCTGGCTCTAAATATTGATCCAGTCCTCCTGGCTTCTTGGTGTGTCGTGAAGGCCTCCGGGGTGGTTTCCTGTGGCTCTTGTAATAAAGCTCCATGAACCGTGACTCAATTCTGTCGTAGTTCTGGAGGTCAGAAGTTCAAGGTCAGTTTCGCTGTGCAGAAATCGGCCACCTCCAGAGGCGCTGGGGGAGTCCCCGCTTCCTCGCCTCGTCCAGCTTCTAGAAGCTGCCGCCTCCCTGGGCTGTCCTCTGTCTTAGCCAACAGCTCAGCCCCTCCCAGCGTCTCTCTGGTGAGGCTCTCATCTGGCCTTGGAGGCAGGTCTTCCTCTGCTTCCCTCTCACAAGGACATGTGTGATTGCATTTCGGGCCCACCCAGATCACCCGGGCTCTTCCTCGCCTCTCGAGATCTTTCACGGAAGTCCATCGGCAAAGGTGCTTTTTTCCACGTCCGGGGTCAGGGATCCTGCTTCCGGGGATGAGCGCGTGGCTGTTTTCTGCAGCCGGCACCGAGGTCCTGAGAACGCGTGCCCCGCGCGCCCGGCCTGTGCAGGCATTCCCCAACATCGGGTCCTCCAAACTCCTGCAGGGCCGGGCTCCTCCTCTCTGCTTTACAGGTGGGGAAACTGAGGCATGGGGCAGGAGAGTGATTTTTCTGAAAGTGAGCCTGGATCTGAGCCTGCCTCGCTGCCCCTCAACCCCCGAGTCGTGTTCGTCTTTGCTCCACTCGCCCCAGGGAGGAGGGGCACGCCCACGGCTGGTCCTGCCCTGTGCAGCCTGGCTCTGTCTGTGGGTCCCAGGACAGTCAAGACCCCCGCCCCGGCTCTGGTTCCAGAGCTGGGAGTGTGCTTGTTATTTTTAGGGGATTTCTGTTCTAAACCCCCTCAGGGGGGAGGATTCCCATTTCTGCTTCGTGTGATCCTTCGGGAAGAAAGTCAGTGTTCACGAGAGTTCTTTGAAACTGGTCTTGAGGGCGATTTAATTCAAGTGAGCATTGTGAACCGGCATCAGATCTGAAGACAGGAGTAAAGGGGAAGGGAGCTGCTCTGCACTGGGGGACTGTGCCTCCCAGGTCTGGCGGGATTTGGCATCATTCTCCCCATTCCACAGGCAAGAAAACCGAGACCCGGGGAGGGGGATGGACTTACAAGGCCATGCAACTAGTAAGTGTGGAGCGGGGATTTGAACCCAGATCTCTTTGACTCCCTGCACTTTGGGCTGCTGTTGGATTAGTAGGCTCAGCAAGCTCTCACTGCTTTTGCATTGGGGGGCGGGCGGCTTGAACTGATGTTTTTCTGGGGTCCCTTTGGCTCTGACTCCCTCTGGCTTCATATTGGGGGGGCAGTTCATGCTGTTCCTCTCTCGTATGTGGATGGTCTCAAGTCACATCGTCTTTCATCTTTATCCCCCTGTCACCTCCTGGGTCCAGAGCACCCCATCTCCCACCCGGGAGGCGGCAGGCCACTCCTCTTTGGTTCCCTGCCTCCACTCTTGACCTCTAGTTTATTCTCCACTGGGTGCCCCAAGGGAGCTCCTAGAAGGGTCACTAAAGCCTTCTAGTGACTTCTTGTCCCAGTAGGAGCGGGCCTATGCTCCTTTCTGGAGAGGCTCTGCCTCAGCTCCCACGGCTTTTCAAAATGACCTTTCTTACCTGGCTCTGCCTCCTGGGCCTTCTTTCTTGAACAGTCTTTCCCTGGCTGTTTGTATGGCAGGCTCATTTAGGTCTCAGCTCATTTGTCACCTCCTCCAAGAGTCCTTTTTAGTCTCCCCACCCCACCCCACCATCCCAGGCTAGAGAGTTGCTCCCCTAGCCCCTGAATCTTATCACATAACCCTGTGGCTGTATCTCCGGTGGTTAGATCCATGTCTGACACATAGTAGGTGCTTACTTAATGCGTATTTGTTAGATGACTGGTCTGATGAGGAGGTCCAGCTTCCTGGATGTCCCTGGGCCACTCACATCCCCTCTCAGAGCTCAGTCTCCTTGGAACTTGGACTGTGTGGTCTTTACGATGGAAGATTCTGGGCTTCCAGGCCCCAGGAATTCAGGGCTGGTCAGGACTCTTGGGGGACACACTGGCCCAAGGCAAGAGTGTGGGAGGAGGGCTGACCCTGAGCCACAGGAAAGGGAGGGTCCCTGGGTGGAGAAGAAACTATTTGGGACGAGTTCCAGAGGCTTAGGAAGGGTTCCTGAGCCCCCCTCCCCGTGAGCCCCCCGTGAAAACCCTCGCCGTTGTCGTAGCTGCAGTGCTGGTGCTGGGCCTGGCGGGGGGGTGATGTGGGGTGAATGACCACCCTCCAGGGCCTGCTGCCAAACCGGCTTTTGTTTATTTGAGATTGAAACAAAAAAAAGGCCGTCCTCAGAAAAACACAGCTCCAGAAACCTCGCTGGGGTTTTGGGATCTAGGCAGGAATGGCAGGGAACTTCTTCTCACCCTCGGCTAAACATTAAAAATTTTTTTGGAAAGAACATCGTAAGTGCCAAACAGCAGGAAGAAGAAAAATCATCCAGGAGCCCACCCCCATTGGACAAGCATCGTGAAATTTTGGCAGGGGGACTTTTGTATTTTTGAGGGCGCGTTTGTTTCTCAGATAAATGGATTGTGCTGGTTATAATTACTACTATTATTACTTTTTTTTTTTTTTTGCAAAACCCCAGATCTATACAGCTTTGCGGTTTTCTAGTTTTCACTTACCATCATGCCATGAACTGGTTTCTCCCATCACCAGTGTCTGTAAACTTCATTTGGGACAAGTGGGTAAAATTGCCAGAGAATACTTTAGTGTATTTAATCAATCCCCCGTGGGTGGACATTGAGATTATTTCACATTTCTTGGTCTATCTCTAGAGGCTCATGCACCTGGTCCCCTTTGGCGCTGGGGTGCTGTGAGCTTCCGGTTCCCCCAAGGGCCTCCTGCCTCAGGGCCTTTGCATGGGCTGTTCCTGCCGTGGTGCTCTCTGTTGGACCTTCTTGATCAGTTGTATTGGCACCTGTCTTGGGTTTTTTCCTCCTTGAGTTCTGCCCGTGTCCCCCCACCCCTGACTGGGAGCCACCTGCAGACAGGGGTGCTCCTGCCTGCCATTCCTTGCTGCCTCAGGAGGAGCCGGTGGGGGGGATGAGGAGACTGCTAGTGTCATGCTTCCCAGATGTTCATTTTTGAGTTGTAATCATGGGGCCTTGGCTACTGCTTTGTGCTTCAACCGGTTGAATCAGGGGTGAATAAATTCCGTGATGGGATGGAAGTACATTTTTATTTTGGTCCCTAGAGCATGAGGTAAAGATGGAGGTGAGC
This sequence comes from Procyon lotor, assembly GCA_028646535.1. NCBI lineage: Eukaryota > Metazoa > Chordata > Mammalia > Carnivora > Procyonidae > Procyon > Procyon lotor. The sequence goes on along the minus strand of CM053616.1, from coordinate 5,452,165 downwards.
CCCACAGACACGTGACAACCCATCCCATCTTCCCTTGACATACTACTTACCTGTGGACCCACATGATGGGGCAGTTACCACGGAGACCCACAGATGTCATTGTCACCTTAGTCACAATGAGAGGTGCTCTTTTTTTTTTCCTTAAAGATTTTATTTATTTATTTGACAGAGAGCAAGAGCACAAGCAGGCAGAGGCAGAGGGAGAAGCAGACTCCCCGCTGAGCAGAGAGCCTGATGCGGGGCTTGATCCCAGGACCCTGGGATCATGACCTGAGCCGAAGGCAGACACTTAACCCACGGAGCCACCCAGGCGCCCCTGAGAGGTGCTCTTGACTGAACATTTAGTATGTGCCAGGCATGGTGCTCGCGCTTTTCAGGAATAGACTCATTTCATCCTCAGAGGTGCTATTGCTATCCTTATATTTCAGACGAGGCTGCTAGGCTCAGAGAGGTATCGTAATTTGCCCAGGATCACACAGCATATAAACCGAGGCAGGATGAGTTCCAGAGTCTATGCTCTTAACTCCAGCCCTGCCCCATCACATGACCCACACGCACGTGCACACACACACACACACGCACACACACACACACACACACCCCTCTCGGGGCAAAGGAACACTCAGACCCGCAGCTGCATAGCTAGCTGGCAAGCCCCCATGACCGAGCCTCCCCCATGCACTCCCTGTCCCTCAGTCACATGGCCACCTACTCCTTCCCTCCCCTGCACACCCATCAGGACAAACAGCTCCCTGCCTCCCCAGGCAGAGCTGACCCGCAAACCTTTATGCCTCTCCCTCTCCAAATGGCCTTGTCCCCAGGCGTCCCACACACAGCCTGGCTCGCCATCCAAATATACACACGCATCTGGTACCCACCCAACCACCAGAAAGCTTGTTCCTTGGACCCGAGTGGGCTGCGTGTTCACGTGTGCGGAACAGGTGCCCGTACCCACGGCAGGCCTGGGGGGGCGTGACCCTGGCCTTGCCCTTCCTTGAGGGGTGGAGTCCTGGTGGCCCTGCGCTGGCCTGGATGCCGGGTCTTCCCTCCTCACCTGTGGGAAGGGCCCAGAGCTCCAGGGCTCTACCAGGCACTGTGCTGGGCCCTTTATTTGCCCAGGTGGGGAAACAGGCTCAGTATACACAACCGAAGTCACAAGCTGGGACCACAGGCCTCCCCTTGGCCCCTTGGTCACACTGCCTTGCTGCATGCAGGGCTGGCCCAGGCAGGGCCCGTCTCTCAGACTAGCTTCAGGGAACCATCCCTCCGTGTTTTTCATGACTGACCCCTCACTTTCTTCTTGCTGGTGATTCAGACTTTTGGCCTCTGGAATTTGGCAAGAGGCATGACCTTGGTTGGACAAAGCAGTTAATCCCCGTAAGCCTCAGTTTCCTGCCCTCTCAACGGTCACCTGGAGTCACTGGGTAATGGTGAGGAGTCTGGGAGGTGACCTCTGTCCAGGGCTGCCGTGAGAGCTGGGGACGAGCACAGGGAGCCTGGCGGTGGCGAGCGTGGGGCGGTCGGGACCCCTGTCGCCCCACCCCCTCTTGCCCGCTGCCATCTCCTCCCGTCCCCTGCTCGTCCCCTGCTCGGCCACATCGCATCAGCGCTTTCAGACCCGGGTCTGGTGGGCCCTCCCCCTCACCAG
>CM053616.1:5439120-5450417 GCA_028646535.1 Procyon lotor | reverse complement strand
GCCCTAAAGAGTGGACTCGCTAAGGATGCGCATGCTCGGGTCTCTGCCGGGAGACAGGAGTCTTAGCCTGCACGTTCGTGTCGTGGCTGGCTGTAGGCTCTGGGCTTTTAGCGGGGGACAGGGTCTCAGAATGAGGGGCACCCCTAACTGTGCGCTCAGAGAATCTCATCTCGGGGAGTCCTGACTTGTGTCTCCACTGCTGGGTCCAGGCTGGCCCCGTCTTGTTCACAGCTATGTCTTGGTGCATAGTGGGAGATCGTCCAGCATGGGATCAGGGCACCATCGCTGCCGAGTGCTTCTACACGTATGTTCTTAGTACGTCTCTCAGCTGCTTTGGGAAGCGCATAGGATTATTAGCCCACGTGACCGGTGAGGAGACTGTGGCTGGGGAGGACAAGAAGCTGGGCCAAGTTCACAGAGGCGGGGTTTGGGTTCAAGCGTGTGCTCCATGAGCTGCTCTGGGCAGCTCTCCCTCCAGCTCCGATGCCCCTTTGCCAGGCGCCAATCTTGAAGCGGCTGTCCCCGCCTCTCCCTGTCCCTGCCTTGAAGCCAGAAGCTCTCACCTGAACACACAGGATGGAGGATGTGACATATGAGACGCCCTCCCCTGGGACTGGGGGACTTGGGGAGGCTCCTGGCCAGGGGGAGGTAACTCCACCCTCTCCCATTCGGGAAGGCAGATCAGAATGCAGGGGTGGCAGGGAGAGGAAGGTGATTCTGTGAGAGCCCCAGATGCACTCTCCTGGCAGCCTCAGAGCCTTCCAAGATCTGCCCACACCCCCTTCTGCAAATTCAGGCTCTGCCACTTTCCTTTACTCCGCCCCAGCCTTGCTAGCAGAACTTTCTGTTCCTGAGCTCTTTTCTGACCCTGGACCTCTTGGTCTTCCCTTGGCTGGCTCCCTTTGATCCTTTCGGTCATGCAGCTGAAATGTCACCTCCTCCAGGAAGCTTTCCTTGATCACCTAGTCCATGGGGCCTGACTGTGATTGCCATCAGAGACCCCATTCCCATCACCTCCCTTGTCACCTGCTGCCCTCTTTGTCCTGGGCTCTTGGCTTCTCCATCCCGTGTCCTTTTTACTTCCCAACCCCAGACTCCGTGTGAACAGTGACCCCCGACTTTTTGAGTTCTTTGCTGTGGCCTCATCACCAAGCAGTGGGTCTGGCTCCTCGCGGGTCAATACTTTTTTTTTTTTTTTAAGAAACTGTGAAAAGAGCAACTTTTCAAAAGTCAGCCATTGCAAACCATGGACCCTTCACATGGTCTTGGTAGGCAGTCAGGGGCTTTGGGCCCATTTCACAATGGGGTATGTCTCACCCTCGTGTCAGGGGAGAACGGGTGCTCCGAGCAGGTCCCATCCGTTATGAGTCAGATTCCAGGAATGTGGGGTGTGTTAAGTCAGGCTCCCCCAGAAGCAGAGCCCGAGTCAGTGGCGCAAGAGCAAGTGGTTTATTTACTGTTGGTGGTACGCCACTAGGATATGCTAATGAGGTTACCCCTGGGGGCAGCTGGGAACCTCGGGAAGACTGTTGGACACGCCCTGGCATGTCACGTCCCTGGGAGAAAGTTGTCCACCTGCGCCGAGCGGATTTGGGTGAGGCTCCCAGAGCGTCTGCTGCGACGGGGTTAGGCTCTTCCCTTGGTGGCTGACAGGCACGGCGTGGCCAGAGGGCGACCGTGGCTCAGGGGAGGCTCAGCATGTGCTCAGAGGCTGTGACAGAGGTGGGGAGAGACCACCGGTTCCTGCTTCTGCCCCCGGTCTGGGGCTGTTTGCACAAAGTTGCCGCTTTGGGCATAAAAGGATCTTGGAACTGGAGAGGTCCTTTTCTTAGCTTCACCTCCTGCTTTCTGATAAGAGTGACTGTCTATTGAGCACCTGCTGTATACACTTTCCAGGTGTCTTTGCTTCCTTGTATTGTTCATGACGCTGCGCAAAGCCTGTCCCCCCTCCTGCTTCCCGCTGCTTTCCTGCACCTGTGCGGAAGTCCAGGGGTCTAACTCCGCAGGCCCCCACCTCCTCCCAGTCTAAAGGAGTAATTATAATACCGTGGATGAGGACAGTCATTGACACGTGTGGTGACCACAGAGAGTTGTGCTAAGTACTTGGCACGAGTGATCTCAGTTAATCCCCACAAAAGCAGGTGGAGGACAGAGCCTTGTGGCATTTTATAGATGAGGAAGCTGAGGCTCAGAGAGGTGGAGCGACTGGCCCAGGGTCACACAGCTGGTAGAGGTTGAGATGCGATTGGACGCCAAGCGGGTTGACTCTGGGAAGTCAACGCTCTGAACGGTCACCCAGAAGGCCACCGACAGGGCGAGGAGACCGGGGAGCTCCTGGCCGCCAGTCCTGTGTGCTATCCCCCAAACACGGCGTCCTCAGAGCTCTTAATAACTGGTGATTACGCTGGGCAAAGTAGGGTCTGGGAGAACTGAGAGCAGGTGGTGTTTATCCGAATTTAGGAGATTGTATGGTCTGTAACCTGGCCTGTATTTTCTGTAACCTGGCCTGGTAAGTTGCCTTTGGGGGATGGGCTCACAGTGACTCATGGGGAGCCAACGCTCTCCAACCCCCCTCCCCCCACTCCAGGCCCAGGTGGCTGTTCTAGGAGCTGAAATTTGGGCAGGCTATCTCGGTGGAGGGCACTCTGTAGACTTTTGGACATTGTAGAGCTTTGCTCTTGGTGGCTGGAAAGCAGGGATGTTCGGATGGGGTCCTTCTGTGTATCTTCTAGAGATAAGAATAAAGAAAGGGCTTTGGGACCAGAGGGTAGAGCCTCCCCCACACTCTCGCACAGGTGCACACGCACAACCGCACACCCGCACACCTACCGTGTGCATGTCGCCGCTCTTTCCAGCTGGGCCCTCGGCACATCCGGAGGTCATCTTTGGCATTGTCATTCATTATAGACTTCCATTCAGGAGGCGGTTTCTCCTCCCGGACCTCAGGCAGAGCCTTGGGTTCTGTCTCAGGAAGGGGTCCCAAGAAGCAGAGCCGGAGATGCACATTGAGGAAGACAGTGATGGGGCTCAGCCCTTGGAAGGGGGAGTGAGCGAAGCAGGAGGGGGCACACAAATAAACAGGCTTAAAACAGACAGGTCAATGTCACAAAGAAGCAGAGAGTTGTAGGAATCCTACCTGGGGTGGGGCCGGGAGGGGGGTTTCAGGGAAGGCTTCCTGGAGGAAGAGGCATGTATTCAGGGAGCTGTTGCTGTGTTAGCGCCCATGGGTATTGACGTCACTCAGGAAGAAGGGAGGGTGGTCAGTAAATCCCCCCAGGTCACTTTCCCTTGGGATGGTGGCTTTCTTCCTAGATCCCGAGTCCCTCCATGTCAAAGCAAACTGTTCCTAGGATGAGCAAATTTGGAGCCAGGAGAGAAGGTGGGGAGGAGTTGGCAAGAGATGAAGCCACTGGGGGTGTATAGGGGCAGATCACTCAGAGCTGGGTGAGGAGTGTGGCTTTATTTGGCGAGCACCTGCAGGCCCCTGGAAGTTTTAGGCTTCTTTGTTTTCTTAGGCAGAACTTACTTATAAACTGGCTACATGTTTACATATGTTTATAACTTGTAACCACTGCTCCCATCAAGGTAGCGAACTTCCTAGGCCCCCAGAGTGCTTCCTTAGACCCCATTGAGTCAATAATCCTCCGAGGTTTTTATTGCTGTTCTCCAATCACCATGGGGAGGTTTTGCCTATTTCCTGAGCTTCATGTAAGTGCACGTGGACACACATAACATTTTGGCTGCTTCTTGTTATGATCACCATAATGTCTGTGATATTTACCCATGTTTTGCATGTCAAAGTAGTTTGTTTGTTTCACTGCTGCATTATATTCCGTCCTAGGAATATGCCAGAATTTATTTATCCGGTCTGCCGTGGATGGTTGTTAGGTGGTTTCCAGGTTTGGGCTCTGATGAATGAAGCAGCCATGGGCATTTGTATGTGTGTCCTCTGCGGACCAAGCGCTCATTTCTGTGGGGTGTGTGCCCAGCAGCGGGCTAGGCGCCGGTCGGTTTTGATGGACTCTGCCGAACAAAGTGTTTGTGCCCTTTGAACACTGGTTCCACTTCTGCATCCTTGAAAGCCCTTGCTAATATCAGTCTTTATAATAGTATTTCATTGTGGGTATAGTTTTGCTTCCCTGATGACCAGTGAAGATGAGCATCTTCTCATGTGCTTATTGGTCATTCGGAGACCTTGTTCTGTGTGTGTGTTCACATATGTATTTGTGTATTATAAAGTGGTCATTCAAGCCTTAAAAACCATTCAGCCAACCAGATTCTAGGTCCAAGTGGCTGATAGTTTCAGGTCACGCTGCCTCTGTCATCCCGTGGGCAGCTAACATAGGATTCCTGTAGCTGGGAGAACCTTCGTTTATAGAACCCTTGGGCCAAAGCAATTTCTGTGTCATATTAATAAGTATAGACTTGTATATTATATAGATATGTATCACATAAAATATATAGTGCATATAAATACCTATAATGCATGGAGTAACATATGTCACTATATTATATATAATACATATAAGCAATGCATAATTACAAATAGTTTTATATATAAATTTTTATACATATGTAAAAATTACATTATGAGTCAGGAACCCCGGGTTCTGGTTGGATTTCTGACTGGCTTGTATCCCACCTGTGGGTTAGGAAAATCTTTCTCCTCTCTGGCACAGACACACCTGGGATCACCTCTTCCCCATTTTCCTGTGTCAAAAATCAAGCAGGCTCTCCTCATTTCTGGACTCCGTGCTTGGTGAGGCACTGTGGTTTAATGATCTGGGAAGAAAATCACTTTGGGTTTTTTTTTCCCCAAGCACCTAGGGAGTGCTTGGCGATTAGGTTGGGGTGGGGGCTGCTGCTCCTGTTGCCATTAGTAACCACCAGATAAGGTAGGGATGCCAAGCACCCTTGGGTGCTTCTGGGATTGGGTTCCCTGCTGAGGCAGGGGTGTGAGCATGAATGTGGCTCTTTGGGGGGGTACCTGTGGAGATGAGACAGGGAAGGCAAGGAGGCTCACATAGGGCACGTGATCAAGAGTACGGAACCTCAGAGTTTCCCACCACAGAGAAGGGAGGGAGCTGGGGTATTGATACACCTGTTCCCTCAGTCTTTGGTGGTGGGCCATCCTTCTGGGCGGGGGCGGGGGGGGGGATTGACCATTGGCACTTCCAGGCTGTGCTGCCTGCTGGTCAAGTGAGCCCCCGTGGCCAGAAACCCAGCCCTGAGCCAGAGAATTGCAGGCACCTTCCGTCAGCAGCCTTCTGCATCCGGGGCTGTGCACGGAAGCAGTAGAAGGTGAAGGTGTGTGCTGCACCCTCCCTGAGAAACTCGTGGACTGTCTGACATTCGTAGGGTCAGCGACTCAGTTTCTTTCACTTTGTGAAAGCGTTTCACTTTGTTTTGTTACGCAGTGTTTCTCGCACTCACCCGTCTTCTCTTGCACACACACCGATTGTTCTCAGAAGGCAACACAGCCAAGGAAGCGAGAGAGTAGACTTCCTCCTTGGCGTCTTTGAGTCTCAGTTTGCCCACCTGTAAAATGGGAGGGTGAAATGCTCCCTGTCGCCGAGGTTGCTGAGAAACACATGTCCGTCTGGAGAGTGTTTCCCAGGGACCCAGCCACGCAGTCCGTAAACAGAAACTACTGTGTTGTTATTCTCATTGTGTGAAATGTAGAAATTGTAACTAAGTCGAGAGAGTTTCTCTGAGCCTCTTTGTAGCTGCCTTCAGCTGAAAGTGTGAAAGACTTGATTGTACTCCTTATAACTCATTATGTATGTCACTCAGTGACGCCTGGAGAATTCCTTGCAAGTGGCAGACGTTACCTTAGGAATGGAACCGCTGTACCTTACCATCTTTATCTGGTCAGCCAGGCCCCGCTGATGGAGATGTTCTTGGTGCCCCGTATGCTGTGCCTAAAGAGGATGGGCCTGGGGGCCCGAGGGACCTGTGGTCGATCACCCAAACATTTGGCATTCCTCATTCTAAACCACAAATGCTCCGGGCCTCTGATGAGTCACTTCATTCCCTGGAGCCTCTGTGAAGAAAAACCTTTGATTAACTGAGGCCTCCCCTCCACTCTCCTTGGGGCGCACCCTGCGTTTAAGGCCAGGGGACGAGGAGGTCAGAATAAACTGTTCTCAGCAATGCTGAAGGTCACGACTTCTTACAACGGGTGGGTGATTTGTGGTTCGGTTAAAAAAAGGTTGGGCCCGGGGTGGGGGCGGTCAGTCAGCCATTGAGACAAGGCCGAGGCTGAAGTTAGCTCTGGGGACTGAGTGCCAGCTTGCCCGTGGGACTCACCCTCTGTGAGCCTCAGTTGACATAACTGGATATTGGGATTGTATGGCGCTGTCCAGTAGAACTTTCCAGAGATCCACTAAGGTCCCTGGTCTCCCAAGCCTGTTGAGCACTTAAAACAGGCCTAGTGCAAACTGAAGTGTTGAGTTCAAAGTCGTATTTAATTTTAAATTAATTGAAATGCCAGTGTTAGTAGCCACATGGCAAGCATAGACCTCGGAACAACCCAAAGAACTTCATGGAGGCCTGAGCTTTGGGGTTATTCGGGCAGCTGCTCGGCTGCATGCTGCCTCCTCCAGGAAGCCCTCCCCTTCCTCTCTCTTCATCCAAGTTGAGCTCCGTATGAGTTTCCTGTGACCGCCGTAAGAAATGGCCACAGGTCAGTGGCTGCAACGAGTTTATTACCTTACGGTTCTGGAGGTCAGAAGTCTCATATGGGTCGTCAGAGGTGCATTCCTTCTGGAGGCTCTTTCCTTGCCTTTTCCAGCTTCCAGAAGCTGCTGCATGCTGGGCTTGTGATCCTGCACCATCTTGACCTGTGTTTTGTTTTTGTTTTTTTGGCTGCTGTTGTTGTTTTTTGGGTTTTCTAAGATTTTATATATTTGAGAGAGAGCACGAGCAGGAGGAAAGGGCAGAAGGAGGGAGGAGCAGGCCCCCCGCTGAGCAGGGAGCCTGACATGGGGCTCGATCCCAAGACCCCAGGATCATGACCTGAGCCCAAGGCAGCTGCTTCACTGCCTGAGCCACCCAGGCACCCCAATCTATTTTTTCATCCCATTTTCTCTCTCTGACACTGACCTTCTTGTGGCCTTCTTACAGGGACCCTTGTGATGACACGGGATCCATCCAGATAATCCAGGGTGACCTTCCCCCATCTTGAGAGCCTTCATTCAGCTGCACCTGCAAAGTCCCTCCTGCTGGTAAGGTGACGGATTCATTGGTTCTGGGGGTTAGGGCCTGGATGTCTTTGGGGAGCATTATTTTGTCTACTGTAAGCTCTTGGTCCCATGGGCCTCCGTCTCATGTCATCGTCTGTGGCCATGTCTGCTTCCCCCATTAGACTACGCCTCAAGAACAAGTGTGTTCTGCTCCCCAGCATTGCCTAGAAACCCACTCTGAGCCGGGCCAGCCTGGGGCCAGGGAGTGGGGGTAAATGAGCCATGGGCAGAGCCTACCGCTCTGGAGACATACGGCCTGACTACGGTCCCGGGGCTGCTCGCTTACTAAGCAGTCGACCTCAGCAATCACCTTGCCTCTGAAGCCTCAGTTTCCTTACCTGTAAAGTGGGGATAACGCTAATATCGACCCCAGGAGGTCTTTGAAGGGATTGACAAAAATTATGCATGGAGAGCCCTTGGCTCAGTGCCCGGCCCACGAGTGTCACCTAAGAACAGGACAGCTTGTGCCACTGCAGGGATTAACAGGGTAGGGTGGGGAGCGAGGCCACCTGAGTTCTAATCCCGGCTCCACCCCTTGGGCAAATTGCTGATCCTCCCCAGGCCTTGTTGTCTTCATCCGTCGAATGGGGCCTTGTCCCGCAGCCCACGTCAGGGGGTGGATTGAGTGGGGAAATGCGTTCACTGTGCCGTCTGGCACCAAATCAATGGTCTGTTAGTGTTAGCGATTGGACGACGGTAATTATTACTGCTCGGCTTTCCCGGGGCCCAGCTCTCAGGAGGCTGGAGGACCCAGCAACTGAATGAACTCGGAGTGGCTCGCTGGGGTATCTCCTTGGTAGTTGGGCCACATGTGTGTCTTCAGCTACACAGAGGCCCAGGTTCTGGGCCAGGAATGAGGCCCGTGTGTTGTGCCCCCAGGCCGGTGGTGCCGGGCCCGGGCAGGTTTACGGGGGTGCTGGGAAGCCGGTCCAGGGGGAGGAGGAGGCGGTTGGTAGCCTGCAGGGTGTGGGAGGCACAGTTACCCTCCTGGGAAAACCAGGAGGGGACACGTCAGCTGTCCCTGCAGGTTCACTGCCGTGGATGGCACGTGTGTGACAGGGACAGAGTGGCTAATGGGCGTGGGGTGGGGTGAGTGCCGTGTGGTAGCCGGAGAGACGGACCCGACACCCTTGGCATCCTTAGGGACCCGCGTTTGGTCTTGACAGTCCCTTCAGGCATGCCTTGCCCCCTTTAGGGGGGTGTTCTACGGTGTTTATGTGGTTTTGACACCTCCTTTGTTGTTCATAAGGCTTGGGTAGGTGACAGGCTCGTGTGGGATGTGAGGCCGGCCTTGCAGATAGCATCTGCTTAGCCAGTTGCCCTTCCTTCCCCTCTCCCCCGCTGGAAACCTGGGACAGTCTGAAAGTGGGCAAGGTAGACTCCCCAAACCACTGCCTGTCAAATCCCTACGGTAGAGAACCATTCCTTTGCATCTTAAAGAATTCAGATTTCTCCTGCCCCTGGAAAAAAAAAAATCCCACCAACCCACAAATACCTCCAGCAGTCTTCATGTTCTGTTTGCCCATTTGCTTATTTGTTTATCATGCATGAACAGAAGCCTACTATGTGCCAAGTCTACCAACAGGTAGGCCATTTCCTTTAATCATCAGAATGTTTTGAGGTAGGTGTTGAGGAACTTTACTCACCCATGAAGACACTGCACTTTAAGAGGTGAAAGGCTCAGAAGATGCTTGTCCATTTAGCCAATTTGTACCAAACTCCTTGTCTTCATTAGGAATGCTTTTGCCTAGCAGTAAAGAAATCCAAACTCAGGATGGCTTCAATAGTACATTATTATTCTTTACCTAACAACAACAACCACAACAAAAAAATTCAGAGGGGGTGGTTCAGAGTTAGTACAGTGGCTCAGCTGCGTTAAGGTTTTTTCCAAGCTCCTGTCCTTAAAATAGTGCTTGTGATCTCCTGGTCTCAAGATGGTTGCCTTGGCTCCAGGCATCACATCTCTGTTCCAGGTAGGAAGAAGGGGAGGGAGCACCGTAAGCTGCATCTGCCTGTTTTTATTTGTTTGTTTGTTTTTGTTTTTTATCAGCAAAGCAAAAGTTTCCCTAGAAATCTAGCCATTTCCCCTTATGTCTATTTGGTCAGAACTGGATCAAATGACCATACTTCTAGCTATAAAGACCAGGAAAGCTGTCTCTGGCTTGTTAGCCTTAAGAAGGAAAGCTACCTGAGAGCTTGTACCTTCATGTTTTGACTTTGAATCTATATTCTTTCCATCTTACTGATGATTTCCAGCCTCATGGGCTTTTGCCATATCCACACAATCCCTGCTACCATTATTTTATGTCAACTTTATGCTTTTCCTAAAGTAAATTTTTAAAAGAACCTTTGTGAAAATCTCTATCGTAAATAGTCAACTAGCATCACTTGTCTTATATAGAAAAAAACAGTAAAATTAAAGACAATGAAAATAAAATAATATTTAAAAATCTGTTGCAGTTAATGGTCTGAGCTTGGGGTGGCTTTTATTAAATTGGGATATTACCACATAATGGAAATGTGTTTAAGTCACAGTAGCACCAGGCACAGACGGTCTCAGGGACTTCTCGAGAAGTCACCCAGGAGAATCAGAAGGATACAGCTTTCACACAAGGTCCTTCACCGCGGCTTCCTGCTGTGCCTGGACATCAAAGCACCCTGTGCCAGGCATCAGCTAGGTCTGGGGAAGGAGAACTCGGAATGGAGGGGTCTATCCCCTGGGTGGGGTAGGGTATGGGTTCTAAATCTTGAAAGAGGAAGAATCAGCCTTATTTCTGATACAAGGCATTAGGGTCAGGTACATTGCCAGAGCTGGTTGGAAGTCACTTTGGCCTGGGAAATCAGCATGGGCTTCTTGGAGGAGGTGTCCCCTCAAGTGCTCTAAAAAGATGGGTGAGAGCTGGGCAAAGGGAAATTGTGCCGTGTGTAAAAAGCTGCCCGTGGAGAAGGAGTAAGTGAAAAAGACACTCAAGTCATGGGACCCTTTTGGGAATCTGGGAGTGGAGGCAGGTCCTGCAGTATAGACCAAGTTAGTTATTTTTGGCGGGCCCTTGAATACCTTCCCCCAGGCAATGGATGGTGAGAGCCATTTATTTTAGAGCTGAGGAGAGACATGATCACACCTTCCTAGGGTTTGAGCTTTGCACATAAGGCAGCTCTTGGGCCAAAATAAGCTAATTCCTCCAGAAATCTATTTGTACTTGGCAGAGATTTTCTTTTTTTCAATTTTTCTGAAATGCAATATGCACTTCTCAGCCTCCCTAAAGAGAGATCTTGTTGTGTGCACATCCTTGTGAGTCCAGCCAGCATCGTGCTGTGTGTTATGTTGAATTGAGCTTTGGGATTGAATTTCCTCTGCGTCCGTCCCAGGGCTGGGTCTTCCTTCCTGCTCCCTCTTCCACCGCTGGGCTGGACGGGCCTCTGGGCTGGGCCCAGACTCACCTCCCTCTATGAGCTGTTCTAATTGCCCTCGCAAACCTTATCGTCAAGTCTGTGATCACTGGGCCATAAACGAGAACCAGGGAAGCTGCAAGTGAGGGCACAGCCAGCCTGGGGCCCTGGTTTATTGCTCATTAGACAGCTTTATTGGGTCTGCCCCCGGGGAGAGGTTGAGAACCCTGACCTCCTAAGCTTTGAATTAAATCAGCCTGGGATGTGTTTCCCTTAGGTGTGGAAGTCCATTCTGCTTATATCAAAAGTTCTAAAAAAAGGTATGCATCCTTTGAACCAGTCAGCCCACTTCTAGGCAGAATTTGTCTTGGGAAAAGAAGTGCATGTGGGTGTTCATTGCCATTTTGGTTTTAATGGTCAACGGTTGGTGACAGCCTAAAGATCCTGGAGTGGGGGATGGATTACCTAATGATGAGATACCCACAAAATGGAATGCCGCAGAAGCATTGGCAAGGACTGTGTAGGTTGTACAGTTATTGATGTGAAAGGTGTTTATGATAGGGTTTGAAATTAAAAGGAAAAAAAAAAGGGGGGCGCCCGGGTGGCTCTGTGGGTTAAAGCCTCTGCCTTCGGCTCAGGTCATGATCTCAGGGTCCTGGGATC
>CM053616.1:5347706-5438620 GCA_028646535.1 Procyon lotor | reverse complement strand
TTTTTTTTTTTTTTTTAAGATTTTATTTATTTGACAGAGAGAAACACAGTGAGAGAGGGAACACAAGCAGAGGGAATGGTAGAGGGAGAAGCAGGCTTCCTGCAGAGCAGAGAGCCCGATGCGGGGCTCGATCCCAGGCCCCTGGGATCTGACCTGGGCCGAAGGCAGCCGCTTAACGACTGAGCCACCCAGGCGCCCCAGGATTTTGGATTATTAAAAACATTTTTGGTCCCCTGTATTTGTGCAGTTTTCTATAATTGTCATTATAGAGATCTAGCAGGGGGACAAGTCGCAGCCAGCATAGTGTAAGAGCGAAGGGGGAATGTCACATCCTTGAGCGAGTCCAGTCTCCCAGGACCGAGTTCTCCACCATCTAGAGCAGGGCTCTGTAAACTCTTTCTGTAAAGGGCCACATAGTAAATATTTTAGGCTGTCTGGGCCCTATGGCCTCTGTGGCAACCCCTCAGCTCTGTGTTCATACCTTGGGAGAAGCCGTACAGAACATATAAATACACGGGCAGGGGCATGTTCCAATAAAACTTTATTTACAAAAATAGGTGGTGGGCCGGATGTGGCCTGCAGACTGCAGTTCACCCGTCCCTGATCTAAAGACAAACAAAACAAACAAAAAAAGCAGCTTGATTAATGGCTTCAGTGAGTGCTTCAGCCAGTCCAGAAATAGTACAAATAGTAGGAAGGAACAGGCTAATGAGGATTGAAAAGGCGGATGTTTAAATAGAGGCGTAAAGATAAGTTGTACGGTTCTTTTTCCAGATCAGCATTTGCACCTGGCCGAGGGGTGTTGGGCCGAAGCAGTGTGGGTAATGCTTTGGGTGGGAAGATGTCCTACCCAGATCTAGTGCTCCAGGGCACGTTTGGGAAGAGCCCCCTCCAGCTGTTCCTCTGGATCCCAGCATCTGGAATGTCAGGTGCGCCGACCTGGACTCCATTGGAACTTGAAATTGACACAGAGGTCAAGCATATGCTGATTAAGGCAGTTCTCCAAGAGAAAGTGCACATCTGGTAGGAAACTTTGCTCTTCCTACTTCCCTCAGTAGGGGAGTAGGAATTTTATTTCATTTTCAACAACCCTTTACTGGGCACCACTTGTTTACAAGGAATCATGGAGATTTAGAAGACATCTCGGGAGCCAGAAAGCTGACTCCGTGGTGGACGATGAGCCAAGTGCAGAGAGAAGTAGGTAACGCAGCCCTGAAGAGTCTGGGGTTGAGCTAAGTCACAGTGGCAGAGACTTTAAAATCCCAGAGAACTGAGGGGCCCCTCGTTCAGCCTCATGTTTCTCGCCAGTGGGGAAACTGAGGCTCAGAGGGAAGCAGAGACTTGCCCAAGCTCTCACTGCAAGTCAGTGGAGGAATGGGCACCAAATCCAGGGCGAGGGGCGTACAGTGTTATTGCCGTTTTGGGGAAGTACCCCGAGATGGCAAATCCATGGAGGCCGAAAGCGAGAGCTTTCGGTTTGCCAGAGGGTGGGGGGAGGGGCAGTGGGGAGTGACTGCTTATGGGAGGGACTGCTTACGAGTTTGGGGACTCCTTTGGGGGTGATGGAAATGTTCTGGAACTAGACAGAAGGGATGGTGGCACGATGTTGTGAACCAAATGCCAGTGTTGTATGCTTCGAAGTGATGCCTTTTACGTTATGTGATTTCTACCACAATTAACCATAAAAAAGTAGGATGACGGAATAATTTATTTCCACACCTGGGCACTTGTAAAAGTGTGAAGGGTCTAGTCTGTTCCAGGTCAACCAGATTGTGTAGAAAACCACCAGTTCTAAATCCCAGACCAGTGTTTTGTATTCTCCAGTGTGATTCTTTTTTTTTTTTTTTTTAAGATTTTTAAAAAACATTTATTTGACAGAGAGAGAGACACAGCGAGAGAGGGAACAGAAGCAGGGGGAGTGGGAGAGGGAGAAGCAGGCTTCTTGCCAAGCAGGGAGCCCGATGCAGGGCTCGATCCCAGGACCCCAGGATCATGACCCGAGCTAAAGGCAGCCGCTTAACGACTAAGCCGTCCAGGAGCCCATGTGATTCTGACTCAGGTTAACAAAACGCATGAGCTTTAGAAAGTTGTGCCTCCCAGACTTTCCACCAAGATAGCCCCAAGGAGGGCCGACGAATAGGCTCATGCCATGTGACTGTTTCTCTGGTAGCTTTGGGCCTGTGCTCATGCTGTCTCCTTGGCTGGCTTTCTCTATTTGGCTGATTCCTACCAGGTTCATGGAAATGTCACCTCTTCCAGGAAGACATCCCTGACTACTCCTTTGGGCTTCTGCAGCCTCACTTTCTGCCCCTGTCAGGTTAGCCTGCAAATTTTATGGTCTTTCCTCCCCCCCTCCTCCACGAGACTATATCTATAACCCATTGTGATCAGGAGTGGGGTCTCCCTTGCTTCCGATGGCATTCCCAGGGTGAGGGGGCATAGCCTGGGGTGGACCTTTAATGGGGGCCTTTAATGCCTAAAGGACACAGGTCCCCACGACCTGAGTCACGTAGTCATGAGTTTAAGCGGTAGGTTTACTTTAATTTGTGTTTAGATTCTTGCTTTAAAAAAAAAAGAATTGTAGGGGCGCCTGGGTGGCTCAGTGGGTTAAAGCCTCTGCCTTCGGCTCAGGTCATGATCTCAGGGTCCTGGGATCGAGCCCCGCATCGGGCTCTCTGCTCAGCGGGGAGCCTGCTTCCCCCTCTCTCTCTGCCTGCCTCTCTGCCTACTTGTGATCTCTCTCTTTCTGTGTCAAATAAATAAATAAAATCTTTAAAAAAAAAAAAAAAAAAAAAAAGAATTGTAGTAAAACGCACACGGCATAAACTTACCATCTTAAATGTTTCTAAGTGTACGATTCAGTGGCATTAAGTACATTCACACTGTTGTGCAACCAGCCCTGCCATCTGTCTCTGGAACTTTCTCATCAACTCACGCTGAAGCCTCTGTCCCCATGAAACACCAGCTCCCCGTTCCCTTCTACCCCTGCGCCTGGCACCCACCATTCTACTTTCTGTCCCTATGAATTGACGACTCTAGGTGCCTCCTGTAAGTGGGGTCACGCAGTATTTGTGTTTTTGCGATTGGCTTATTGCACTTTTCATAACGTCCTCAAGGCTCATCCACGTTGTAGCACGCGTCAGAATATCTTTCCTTTTTAAGGTCGAGTAATATTCCATTGGGTTGGAGATAACCACTTTTTTTTTTTTTTTTTAAAGATTTTATTTATTTGACAGAGCGAGAGATCACAAGTAGGCAGAGAAGCAGGCGGGGGGTGGGGGGGAAGCAGGCTCCCTGCTGAGCAGAGAGCCTGATGAGGGGCTCGATCCCAGGACCCTGAGATCATGACCTGAGCCGAAGGCAGAGGCTTTAACCCACTGAGCCACCCAGGCGCCCCGGAGATACCACTTTTTGTTTATTCATCTATCGGTAGACATTTGGGTTGTTTCTGCCTTCTGGCTATTGTGAATAATATTGCTCTGAACTCTGGTGTGCAAGTCTCTGTTCCAGGCCCTGCTCTCACAGGTGGGAAGGCTAGGCCCTGTGGTAATTCTGTGTTCGGTTTTTGAGGCTCTGCCCTACTGTTTTCCACAGCCTCTGCACCATTTTATATTCCCATAGTAGCGCATACAGGTTCCAATTTTTCCACATCCTCACAAGCACTGCTTATGTTCTGTTTTTTTTGTTGTTGTTGTTTTTTGATGTTTTATACTAGCCATCCTAATGGATGTGAAGTGTCCTTTACATCTGAACATCGTAAAAAGTGGTTATTTGAGGAGATCCTGGGTAGCTCAGTTGGTTGTGTGTCTGACTCTTGCTTTCTGCTCAGATTATGATCTTAGGGTCGTGAGATCCAGCCCCACATTGGGCTCGACACTTAGGGCGGAATCTGCTTGTTTCAATCCCTCTGCTCTTCCCCTTGCTCCTCTCTCTCTCATGAATAAATAAAATCTTAAAAAAAAAAAAAGCACACTTGAAGTCCTTTAAAAAAAAAAAAAAGCAGTTATTCTAGTTAAGCCCATGTGGACTTTGGAAGAAATCTGACAAGGAGGAGGGTGGGGTCAGCAGGACTCCAGCCACCCGTGGGCAGGTCACGTCGCTGCTCCGGCTATGTCTTCCTCATCTGTAGCCGGGGTCACAGCGGGACCTGCTTCTGGAGTGGGGCACGATTTTTCTGCCACTCGTGATGTTCTGGGCTGACTGGACACCGGAGGTCCAGTCCACTTGCTGACGTTGCAACTTTTGTGACATATCAGATGGCATAGGAGTCCTGGGTTTTTTCAAAGAAGGGTTTATCACCCTAAATCTAGGGGTGGTTACCGCTGGGCTTGCATATAGGTTAACACTGTAATGGGCATCTCTCTGTAGGTGGCTTTCTTTTCCCTTAGATTGCTTCCATAGGATAAGTCTTTAGAAGCTGGGTGGCTCAGTGGGTTGAGCAGACTAGCTCTTGATTTCGGCTCAGGTCACGACCTCAAGGTCATGGGATCGAGCCCCGCATTGGGCTCTGCGCTTAGTGAGGAGTCTGCTTGCCCCTCTCCCGCCCCCAACCCCACCTCTGTCAAATAAATAAATAAATAAATAGAATCTTTTGACCCAGGGAGGGGGAGGGAGAAGCAGGGTTACTGAATCAAAAAGAATTGTGTTCTTTGGGGGTGAGTATAGTGGGGAAAAACACTGATTTACAGCCGGCAGATTTCAACCCTAGCTCTGCCCATCCTTAGCCTGTGATGTGTTTTCCTTGTCTCTAGAATGGTGGTCATAATATAAGAAGCACAAGGCTATTGAGCGTATTAAATGGGAGGAGGCAGAAGGTACACGGAACAGCTAAAGAACATTTTGAAGTCTCTCTCAAACCTAGAAACTGGTGCCTGACTTTTGATGGAGCCTCAGAAAATAGTATTGAGAGCGAATATCGCTCTCAACTGCTGACCTCCGACAGGTGCAAAATAACAGTCATTGGCCCTGGGAACAGATAAGCATATCAGTTTCCCCATAGCCGTGCCTAATTGGACGCTATTATTTTCTTCTCTCAGGGATACTCTCCCTTCTGCTGTTAGACCCGGGGGACCCAGCCGTGAACTGGACCCCCGACCCAGGACTGCCCAGTCTAGTGGAGTATGAAATAGGCAGTCACCGCATGTGTGATCAGCACTGGGCTAGGCAAAAACACCGAGACTGAGATCCCCCAGCACAGGGGAGGCCCCTCATTCCCTAGGGCATCAGGGAAGGCTTCCTGGAGGAGGTGGCATTTTGGAGCTCAGGACGGAGGGATGACTAGGGATAAGTCAGGCAGCAGATAATGGCAGTGGAGAGGCGTGGGGGGTCAGGAAGAGCGTAGCATGTCTTGTGACCGGTCCAAGGTTCATTGTTCCGAAGTAAGTGCCTGAGTGCATGTCAGAGACAGACAGATGGACAGGGAGGAGATGCTGGGTCTCAGTGAAGGCCTTGGACACGTGTGGATGGGGCTTGCATGTCAGAGCCTCCATCCAGTGCTGCTGGAGGAGATTGGAGGAGGCTCCAGCAGAGACGGGAATGCCAGCAAGGGGGCGGATTTTCCGTGTCCCTTCTTCCTGAAGTTTTTCCCTGTGGCCCCTCCTTTCTTTATTGTCACTTGTCTGACTTTCTATGTCTCTTGCTTATTTATGTCGTTCACTCCCGTTTTCTTGACCGCCGGCTCTGTGGGAACGGGGGACATAGCTACATGTTTGCTTCACTCCCATGTCCCCAGCGGCTGGCCCGGAGCCTGGTACCTGGTAGGTGCTCCATCATTGTGGATTGGAGTGAATGAACGGATGGATGAATGAACGGGCGACAGAGCTCGGGCTGTTGCCATGGGGACAGGGAGGCGAGGACGCATTCACTCCAGTGCCATTAGCCATCGGGCTCCTTCCCTGTGGTGCCCCGCCCTCCCGGGAGGCCACGGACGCACACTCAGGCGCCCGGCGCGGTGCCCCCCCCCGCGGGGTGGCTTTGCAGACTCAGGAGGCCCAGGTCACATTCCGGAAGACACCGGAAGGCGTGAGGACTGGCTCGCACCCCTCAGCAGATGGTGGCATTCCCGGGGAAGCGGCACCCAGAGACGGCTGAGTGAATGACTGGTGAGCTCCCAGATCGGATTTGAGGGTGTAATTACGAAAGATCTGCAGCAGCTGTTAGAACGAATCAACGCCTGTGAATCTGAGAGAAAAGCTGCCAAACCGTTTGGTTTGGTCTTTGAATGGAGGTGTTTCTCTTGCCTTCTCCCTGTGTGGTTTTGTCGGGAGGAGGAGGCTCTGAGCGACACGGCTACCCCCCCACCCCAACCCCCAGCACAGAGCCCAGAGCCTGGTTTGCAGGAGAGTCAGAAGGAGGGATGGACAGACGGAGGCTCTGGAATGAGTCCCGCCGGATTTCAGCCACTGTGGGCCTTAGTGCCTCAGTTCCCAGGAAAACGGGCTTCTTTGCCTGAAATTGCAGGAAATAGGCTTTTCAGACTTGGCGGAGACGCTCAGAGAGATCCAGCCTGTAGATGCGGCGGGGTCAGCTGTGGGCACGTACCCATCGCTGCCCCCATTACTTGAGGTCCGACTGGCGTCCTCTGCCCCTTGGGCCACGGAGTCCTCCTGACCTCCCAGGACTCACCCTGCTCCCCGTCTGTCCCCCACGCCGCCCTCTGTGGTGATTCCAGATTCGACCAGAGAGGTGGCTCGCACTCCGCGCCCCTCCCTTCTTAAGGGAGCTCCTGTTTGCTTAGCTTTGGCGGCGGCGCTCACACATTTACAAAGAGCGAGCGAGGCCACACAAGGCAGGGCAGCTGGCCTCTGTGCGAGCGAGCTTCCGAAGTGTTCTGGAAGAGAGCGGCATGTCTTAAATTAAGCACGACATATGCGATGCGTTTAAAGCAAGGTTTTAAAGCGCACGTTTCAATCCGTTGCGTTGTGTTTTTTACAACAGGTTAAGTGAACCCCTGAGAGTCCGTGTTTCTAGGTTTGGGAGAGACTTCAAAATGTTCTTTAGCTGTTTATTGTGGTGGTTCAAAAAAAAAAAAAAGAAAGAAGAAACAGCCCGTCTCTTTACCCCCCTTTGTTCACTGATGTGTCCATCAATTCGTGGATTCGTTGGTGGTGCAGCCGTATTTACAAACCAGGTATTTGCCAGGCATTTTAAATGGGAACTCAAGAGGAAGCCCGAGATGGGAGGCAGATTCTGGATAATAGAGCCACTGTTGTGGTTCAGAGAATCTTCTTTCCCCCTTTACTTCCCGGCAGGATGGCTACTGAGCTGGGTGTGGGGATCCCAGAGTAGGGCGATGCGCATGCACTGTCCATCCTGATTTGCCAGCGGTTGCTCTGGACGACCACCTCCCCGGGACAAGCTGCACAGAAAAGCGTTCCTTCCAGGCTTGGGCAGAGGTGCTGGGGACAGGGGGGATGGTGTGGGGTTCATGTAGTCACAGCAGGTGTCTGACAGGGGCCTGTGTGGGGCCGTAGAGTGCCTCCCTGTGGTCCAGAGAAACTGGGGGGAGGAGGGGGTGCTCTCGGCGAGGTAAGCAGGTTGAGCTCCCAGCTGAGCTCTCCGCAGCTCTTGGGTTCTGTGATCCAGTAGCAAGTGACCGATGGCCACTGCCCAGCTTGCCAGGACCAAGTCCCCTTTGTCCTCAGTTGCTTCGTGTCATGAAACTCGTGGCACCTGCCCCTATTCAGAATCGTAGGAGCCTGGGGAGCAGAAGATCTCTTTGTTCACCTATTTCTTCATTCCACCAAACGTTATTTTATGTATATACTCAGCGATGATGAATGCAGAGCTGTGACAGGCCTGGTCACCTTGCTGGCTTCTGGGGACTCAGGGTGCCCTCTGGGGGCTTGCCACTGGATGGCAAAGACTGAACTTTCACGTAGCATTAAGTACAACCGTGTGGCTGTGATGAGTCCTGCTGAGGATGTCTGGTGCTCCATGGATGTGTAAGACAAAGATTATACCAGATGTGAGTGTGTGTGTGTGTGTGTGTATGTGTGTGTGTGTGTGTTGGTAGGGGCAGAGATGTCAGAGCTGTGTCTGAGGGCCGGGCCTGTGACTGTGTGTGTAGTGAGTAGGGTATCCCAGAAAGCAGGCACAGCATGTGCAAAGGCCCTGGGGCAGCGTTTCAGGACCTCCAGCAGACACAATGTGCAGATACTTCTGAGTCAGGAGAAACAGCTCCCAAATTAGCCAGCACCAGAGTTCTCTGGCATCACCTCTCGGCCTAGGGAGTCTTTTGGAATCACCGTGCCCCGTCAGTCTTAAGCAGTGACTACTATTCCCGTGCTCCCCCTCCCCCTTTTATATACCACAGTGTTTATTACCCAGAGTTGTAATTGCTTCTGTGTGCGTGCATGCGTGTGTGTGTGTGTGTGTGTGTGTGTGTGTGTGTGTGTGTGTTTCCTACACAAGACTGTGAGTTCCCTGCGTGCAGGGGACCTTTCTTGTTCATCTTGGTGCACATGGTAGGTTCCTAGTAAACACAGTAGCAGAGGAATGGGGAAGATTCTTACTGAGCACCCAGCGTGGACTCAGCCTCCTTTCTTATTGAGAAGCCGCAAGGAGTGTGCGTTTTACAAGCTAGAGATGATGCCAACGGATGCAGTTGGAGCTCCAAAGCTTTTGTGCCGTCTGTGCACATACTTCCGGAACTCTGTAGCTGAGGCTGTGGTCCTGTGTCTCCCAGACCTGCTGAAATTCAGCCCGGGGTCGAGGGGACGAATCTCCCTTCCCCCATCCGCTCCTGCCATGGGAGGGTGCGGCCAGCCCCGATCGCCATGAGACGTGACACGGTTGGCTTTGTCGGGCAGGCACACGTCCCCAGCCAGGGCCTGCCAGCTCCGGTAAGTGGTGTTGGAGTGTCTAGGAGGTGGAGGGCGCCTGCGGGTTCCGCCAGGGAATTTTCTCTCTGTTCCTTTGAATCCTGCTGTTGCCCTGTGTCTCATGTCCAGGCTGTGTGTGTGTGTGTGTGTGTCCCAAGAGGTCACGGGGACTGGCTGTAAAGGTGAACAGTCCTGATTGGGTCCGGGACCCGATGTGCCTGACGACCCTGCCGTTGTCCGATTCTCCGTATCTTTCCCTCTCTGCTGCCTCTAGTCCTGTCTAGACAGCGTTCTCTGGTTTTGGGGAGAAGAAATCTGTTAGCACCATTGAGCGTGGAAGGAAGAGAAAATATCAAAATCTGTCTGCCTTTCTTTCCTGCAGGCTGCTGAGTGAGTCAGAGCCGGGGGCAGCAGACTGGGGCCCCAGGAAGGGAAGCAGGAGGCTCGCGTTTAATCAACATACCTTCTACTTTTAGTCCATTGAGATGGGGGCAGGCTGGGGGCAGCTTTTGCAGGGACAGAGAAAGGGGCATGAAGGTGGGGGCAGGCTGGTGGTGGGGGTGGGGGCGGTTGGGACTCAAGAACAGTGGCTTGTCTGGCACTTTTTCAGACCAGAAAGGAATGTGACATGATGTTTAAGAAGGCCCGGTTGAATGGGGTGAGGACGTGAGGTCGAGCTCTGGCTGTGTGATGTCGCCAAGTCCGGTGACCTCTCTGGTTCCTTACTCTTCGTCCTCATAGTGATAGTGATGACCCCTGCTTCTCAGGGTCGTGCGAGGTCCGTAAGAGAGGACAGAGCTCCTGGCTGGATGAACAAGGGGCTTACGCCGGAGCCGCTGCGAAATGCAGTCTGGTGATCACCATACCCAACCTCATAGGGTTATAAAGAGGATGTGGTTTCTAGAACATGTAAGTGCCTGGCTTACCCCGAGGCCTCACTCCTGGTGAACTCTCACCGTTGGCTGTTAACTCTTCTTACAGAAGCTCCGAAGGCAGCCAGTGCGGGCTAGGTGTTCAACAGAAAAGAACCCAAAGGCAAAGCAAGAAAAAGAGCAAGTGGAGTGAAAACAGAAATGCCTTTTTGTTTTAAGGCACCTGGAAAGACGTGTGGGGGAAGGTGGCGATGAGGGGCAGTCTGGTGGACCTGGGGACCACTAGCCAACTTTGTGACCTCAGGGACTCCAGCTCTCGGTAGCTGTGCGCGCTGGGGCTGGTCCCCTACCCTCTCTGTGCTCGGTGCTCAGCATGAGGTCGCAAGGAGGGTCAGCGGGGATGCCTGATGTGGGCAGGCTCTGACATGGGAGATGACTTAGGCTAACAGGAATGAGGGGACGTGTGGTGCTCTCACGGGGCTTTTGCTGGGAGGGTGCGGTGTGCGTTTGGAGTCCCACCTGGGTTCGAATCCTGACTTTGCCCCTTTCACGCTCTCAGCGACATCAGGCCGGTTCCTTGGCCTCTCTGAGCTGGTTTCCTCCTCTGTATGGCAGAGATTGTCTCTTTTTAACCTAAGAGCCGCCCTTGAGATTAGGTGATCGGGGAAGGTCCTAGAGAACATTGCTCCCCTTTCCCTACCCTTGGGGCTGGAACAAACTTCCAACATGGCTGTCTGGGCCACTCCCTTTGCCCGGAGTTCAGAGTGGTGGAGAGACCAGCCCGGGCTTCCCCCATGAGGTCTGTGGAGAGTGGTTCCAGCCTCCTGGGCCCATTCCCCCACAACGCTCTGCTTGGACTCAGACGCTGACATTTAAATCTATTTTTTCCCCTCTCCTTGGATTTTTCCTTTTAGTGGCTGCTTCCCTAGTTCGGATGCTCTTAATCCCCATGGAGCCACAGCCGTAGCCATGGCGACTCGGGTGGAGGTCGGCGCCATAACTCCCCTGACAGGAGTGCCAGGCCTCGGCGAGATCTCCAAGGAAGAGACCCTGAAGCGGACCTACTTCTGCCAGGCCGGCGACGCCCCCGGGGCGCCCTCAGCGCTGCTCCTGGAAGGGAAAAGCCCCCTTAGGAGCCCGGCCCGCTTACTCCCGCTGCCCAGACTTGCCCCCAAGCCCTTCTGCAGAGACAAGGCCCCGGATGTGAAGCCTCTTGTCCCATCCCTGGGGACCAGCCCAACTAGCCCGTCTCCCCCCTGTGGGGACCCCCAGGACGTGGTGGCAAAGGACCCGAGCGAGAAGATGCCCGGCTTGGTGGGGCAGGAGGCGGGGAGCGGGGAGGGCCTGAGGAGAAGCTCGTCTCTGTTCAACAAGGCCACCTTCCTACGTCCCCGATCCAACACCATGATTGTCTTTGAAACCGTCAAAGCCGGTCCCGCTCTGGGGAAGGGGACAGGTGAGGGGGCTCGGGAGGCCACCACGGGTGTGTCTCAGGAGTCCGCTCCGGTCCCCCGGCCTGAGGGGGCTGCCAAGCCTGCTCTGCCTGCCCGAAAGCCTGGGACCCTTTCCCGACCGGCCTCCCTGCCCCAGGACATCAGGCCGGCTGCCCCCCGAGAGGAGACAGGCCCAGATGAGACTATGTCAAAGGCCAGCGGTGTGGAGGACCCGGGGGACCCTGCTCTGGAGCCCAAGCCTCGCCCGAGGAGAAGGCCCGTGTCGGCCATCTTCATCGACTCCATTCAGCCTCAGAAGCCAGGCCCCGGCGGGGCAGCTGCCGGGGGGAAAGCACCCCCCACCCCGCCGGAGAAGACGTGGGTGAGGAGGCCCAGGCCTCTGTCCATGGACCTCACGGCCCCATTCGAGAGCCGAGAGGCCTTGCTGAAGAAGGTGGCTGATGAGGCCACCGTGGGTTCCACTGCCCAGTGTCGGGGGCCGGAGAGGTCCGACCCGGAGCCCCAGGTGAATGTGGAGTGTTTGGTCAGAGTAAACCCTCGCCTCCGGGAGCCAGACTCAGACTTCCTGGAGGTAGCCAAGAAGACTCGAGAACAGAAGGAGAAGATGCTTTTGAAGCAGGCGGAGACGGGCGGCCTCAGGCCCGTGGGGTGCTCCGTGGGCAACCGCACGGAGGACCAGCCTCCCGGGGAGGAGAAGGCTAGGCTGCTCAGGGAGCCGGAGAAGGTGCCCCCGTCCCCCTCGCCCAGGCCTGGGAAAGACCAAGAGTTTGCAGAGGTCAAGAGCAAAGCCGCTGATGGGGAAAGCTGGCCGGAGGGAGGACGGACCCTCAGGGGCAGCGTCAAGAAGCGCATCAGTCTGTTTAGGGAGGAGAGCACCTTGGCCTTGGCAGCAGACTCCGAGCCCCCACCGGCCAGCCCTGAGCCCCCGTCGGCTGCCCCAGGGCCTGAGAAGGTGGGTGTGAGCGTCCAGGAGCGGATCAAAGGCTGGGCAGTCGAGAGCTCCGAGGCAAAGCCAGAGATCAGGAGGAAGACGTTCCAGGCACGGCCGTTGTCAGCAGATCTGACCAAACTGTAAGTGGGAACGTTCCATGGGCTTCACTCAGCCCTGAGCTGCCTCAGACTGCTGACCAGAGAGAGGCCCCTCGGGAAAGGCAACCGGGCGCCAGGCTTCCCTGGGCGCCTTACAGCCCTAGTCTCAATGTATCCACAGCCCCTGAGAGGAGATGGGCGGAGCTCCCATTTCCCAGATAAAGAGCTGAGGCGCAGAGAGCTAATGCAGCTGCCCTCCAGGGTCAGTGTGCGCCGGCCGCTCCATTTCCTTGTCCTTTGTCCTCTTTACACTAAGCCGTGGGAGGTATCGTGCCCATTTCACAGATGTGGATAGGAGAGATGAGCCGTGAGGAAGTCCGGAGACCCCAGCACGGCCCGGGTCCCTGGCTAAGCTTGTCTTTCCAGAAGCCTTGGGACGTTACTCTGCGGGCCTGAGCCTCCATGAATGGCCCCTGAGTAAAATCAAATGGGTCAAGATAGCTTGAGCAAGTCCCTTCCCATTTTGAGCCCTGGTTTGTCTTTAAAACGGAAACCTTCCTTAAAGGATTAAGGTGAAGATTCCCAGATAACGCTGTGAATCACTCTGCCCAGGGGAAACTATCATTCCCTTGAGCTCCGAATGATACGGTGAATCCTGTTAGTTGAGGATTTTCTGAGCTCAGCCGGCCTCAGCTCTCTCTTGCTCCTTTGCTTTCCCACACGTGGCTTCCCGGCTGCAACAGGGAGATGCCACTGGGTGTGGCCACCAGCTCCTTAATGATGCACATGCCACTGACATACCTCTGTCCGGTTGGAGTTTCCAGGGGCCACCCCCGGGCAGGCCACTGCCCTCCCAGCCCTGGGAACCGGGGCAGGCAGCCGGGCCAGGGTCATACCTGTGGCTCTCAGGCATTTAGAATCATCTGGAAAAAATCCCAAGGCCTGGGGCAGTCCCCAACCCCCTCATCTCAAGATTCCTATTCCGTTGGTCTGGGGAGGGGGCTTCTGTCTCGGTTGTTTGTAAAAGCTTCCTGAGTGATTGCCATGTGCAGCCAGGCCCGAGTGACCCGAGTGACGATGACAGAGAAAGAGGTGTGCCTGTTGGGTACCTCACACACCTTTTCCCATGTCCCTCCCCCTCCCCCCCAGTGCCTCGGATTATTCTCATCTGACGGATGGGGAAACTGAGGCTTGAGTGTGGGAATAACTCATCCACAGCCGCATGCCTCCTGGGAGGCAGACCCTGGAGGACTGTAGAGTGGGACAAGGCGAAGTGGTTTATTTCTCTCCCCTCTCTTGTCTCTGCGGCTCCCGGCCTCGATCTCATCTTCAGGCGTCCACTCCATGCAGCTCTTCAGAGGTGGGAACATTCTAGCGCCAGAACACCCTTCCTTTCTCTTCCCCTTGACAAGTGGGGAAACTGAGGCCCTGAGAGGGACAACGGCTTGGCCGAGGTTACCCAGGCCCGTGCCCCCACACATTCCAAGAAGCCCACCGCCCCCAAGTCCCGTGGCAGGGCTGTGGTGGGGCTGCTGTTTGTGCCCGGGGTTGCTAACAACAACCATTAATTATCCCTCCTGGGGCATCTTTACTCTTCCCTAAACGCCCGGCACATAGCTATTAGGGCCTCCTGTAGCCTCTTATCTGCCCTACAAAAGACGACGGCGAGGTGTTAATTATCCCCATTTTATAGATGAAGAGACAGAGGCTCAGGTGAGGTCACACAGTGGGGAGAGAGCAGAGCCCGGGACTAGCATCCAGGTCTCTTCACCTGAGCCTGGGGCTCCCAGGCTCCCCCAACGATGCTGTGTTTAAGGTAAGCCGCCCCCCCACTGAGCCCTTCTTGGTCTGGAGACTGGAAAAGATGCGTCTTTTCTCGAAACAGACCAGGCAGTGTTACTTTGTTGATCTCAATGCTGATCTCATCCCTGGGTTCCTGAGCTGGTTACGGGGTGTGGGCCAGGGGGAGTCCCAGATTCTGGCCCCCAACAAGTAACGTGGATCTCTGTACAGGTTTTCGAGTCCAGCGTCAAGCAGTGAAGTCAAGTACGAGAAATGTTCTGAGCCAAGGGGTGAGCTTCCTAAGGAACCCGGAGAAAAGGTAAGGATCCCCTGTGTTTGGCACGTCTGGTTTTCCAGTGGTTAGTTTCACTTACTGGAAAAAGAGCCCAGGAAAGAATCAGAAGCCTCTCGTGAAGAATGAAGCAATTTTTTTTTCTCTTTAATACCAGGACTTTTCGAGTCCCTTTTGGGTTTGTGATTCTACACTCCTTAGTGTTAAATATTATTTATAAATGTAACTGCCAGGTTTTATTTTATTTTATTTTTTCCTGTGCAAAGAGCAAAAGGGACCTGGCTTTCTTACATACAAATGCCTGCTTTGTTAAGAAACTAAAATTCAGGGGCACAGGGTGGCTCAGTGGGTTAAAGCCTCTGCCTTCGGCTCAGGTCACGATCTTGGGGTCCTGGGATCGAGCCCCACATCGGGCTCTCTGCTCAGCAGGGAGTCTTCTTCCCCCTCTCTCTTTGCCTGCCTCTCTGCCTACTTGTGATCTCTCTCTCTCTGTCAAATGA
Source organism: Procyon lotor (assembly GCA_028646535.1). Classification (NCBI taxonomy): domain Eukaryota; kingdom Metazoa; phylum Chordata; class Mammalia; order Carnivora; family Procyonidae; genus Procyon; species Procyon lotor. The sequence goes on along the minus strand of CM053616.1, from coordinate 5,423,869 downwards.
ATAAATAAAATCTTAAAAAAAAAAAAGAAATTAAAATTCAAGTTAAAAACTCTTAATAGAAACTCCCTCAGTTTCCCTCATTAGGGTCCCTGATTCTTTCCCTGCCTTGGCTCATCCCTTAGCAGTAGCAGAAGGAAGGAACCTACCAGCAACTAAATTGCCAAAAAGTATTTTTATTTAATCTATTTAACAAGGAGGAGCTCATCAAATAACTACTAGGTCTAACGCAGTTGTGGTTGATGCCTCGTGCAGGGTTTTAGCTTTTTTTAAAGCCCCTTTTTTTGAGGTATGATTGATGTACAGGAAACTCAGCCCATTTCGAGTGTGCATAGCTGAGTTTTGACCTATCCGTGTGCACACCCGTGAACGTGCATCATGGTCAAGGTACCAGACATCAGGGCACCTCCAAGTTTCTTCTTTTGTAACCACTCCTGGCCCCTCCTCCTACCCCCAAATAGCCACCGATCTGCTTCCTGTTCCTATACACATCAGTTTGCGTTTTCTAGATTTTTTCTAGATTTTTCTCTAAATGCAACCAGTGCTTGCTTGCTTTCTTTTTTTTTTTTAGTCTCTCTTCTTTCACTCAGAAGTTATTTTGAGGTGTGTCATGTTGTGTGTATGTGTATCAATAATTTATTCCTTCTTGTAGCTGAGTAGCATTCCACTGTGTGGGTAGACCATGATTTGTTTATCTCTTGGCCCTGTTGGTGGACGTTTGGGCTGTTTCCCGTTTTGGAGCTATTGCATGTAAAAGAGCTCTGAATGTTCATGGGCAAGGATTTGTAGGGATATCTGTTGTCTTCTCTCTCGGGTGAATGCCTAGGAATGGCTGGATGGTATGGTAGGTGTACATTTCACTTTTTAGGACACATAGGCGGACTTTTAAACACCAGAGCTCAGTGGCAATTGCGTTTTTACCCCAACAGCTGGATCTAAAGGGCTGTGCCCACCACTCCTGGGGGCGGGGCTTTGCCCTGCTTTTTACCCTCGGATGTGCTGAGCCACTTCTTTGAAAATGGTGGAGAGAGGGTCCGGTTGAAGTAAAGCCTCTGATATTGGCATCAAAATGATATAGTTGATATATGATTATAGTTGATAATGATATAGATATTGTTGTAATGATAATGATAATGATAATGATATAGATATTGGCATCAAAAAGAACAAGAACAAAAAGGACCCTGTGAAGCCAGCGGGACAAAATGCTGGTTGTCATTGAATCTAGGGGATGGGTTGAGGTGAATTTATTATTTTCTCCGTAATTTTGGATGTATGAGAAAACTTCCAAGAGGTGAAAGGTAGTAAGGGAAGCCTTGCTTTATTTAATACAGAGATTTGACCCCTGCAATAGAATTTTCTATCAGTAATTTTTTTATTGTAGTAAAAGACGCATAACATAAAATAATACAATTTTCATTTATTTTCAGAACAATGAATCTATTTTTAAATTTAAAAATGATCTTTATATGTGTATACACACACATATGTAAAAATACACACATACACACAATACTAGGAGAAAGTTCTGGAAAGTTCTTCAAGGATTATACTCCTCCCTGTTGATAACAGCTGTTATTCAGGGAGGATGCTGGTATTTGAATATCCGAAGTCTGAAAAAGGACTTGAACTTTGTATTTAGAGGATTCATATGTTACTTATGTGAACTTTATGTAATAAAATGTAAACAAAAACATTATTTTTTTTTAAGATTTTATTTATTTATTTGACAGAGAAGAGAGATCACAAGTAGGCAGAGAGGCAGGCAGAGAGAGAGGGGGAAGCAGGCTCCCTGCTGAGCAGAGAGCCCGATGCGGGGCTCGATTCCAGGACCCTGAGATCATGACCTGAGCCGAAGGCAGAGACTTTAACCCACTGAGCTACCCAGGCGCCCCTAAACAAAAACTTTAAATGAAAATATTTTTTAAATTCTTTAGTGGCATTCCATCATCTGCAGTAGAGGTTAGCAAACTATGACTCTGTGTGTATTGTAACCAATTTGTTTTTATTTTTGTTTTTTTAAGATTTATTTATCTGAGAGAGAGAAAGCATGAGGCGGGGAAGGAACAGAGGGGAAGGGAGATAAGCAGACTCCTCACTGAGTGGGGAGCCCGATGTGGGGCTTGATCCCAGGACCCTGAGACCCTGACCCGAGCCGAAATCAAGAGTCGGACGCTCAACTGACCAAGCCACCCAGGAGGCCCCATTCTAATCATTTGAAAGTGAATAATCCAGGGACATTTAGTGTATTCCCTATTGTTGCTCAACCACCACCACCACCATCTAGTTCCAGAATTTATTTATTTTTATTTTTTTCAATTTAAGTAATCTCTGCATCCAGCTTGGGGCTCGAACTCACACCCTGGAGATCAAGAGTCTCACGCTCTGCTGACTGAGCCAGCCAGGCGCCCACAGAACTTTTTAATCACTCCAAATGGAAACCCTTAGCCAGTCATTTGCTTCCCATCTCTCACTTGCGGCCTTGGGCAACCACCAGTCTACTTTCCGTCCCTGTAGGCTTGCCTATTCTGGACGTTCCCCATACATGGAATCACAGAACACGTATCCCTTCGTGTCTGGCTTCTTTCAATTAGCGTAATGCTCTGAAGTTCATCCGTGTTGGAGCACAAATCAGTACTTCATTCCTTTTTGTGGCTGAATACTATCCCCTTGTATGGCTAGACCACAATTTGTGTATCCATTCTTCTTCTGGTGGACGTTTGGCTGATTTCCACCTTTGGGTGACTGTGAATCGTGCCTTAGTCGATGTAGATGTGCGAGTCTTTGTTTGAACCCGTTTTCCCTTCTTTTGGGTATCTCCTCAGGGACGGGATTACTTAGATGGTTAATTCTTTAACTTGTTGAAGTACACTTCTTTCTCGATCAAGAAGTGACTAAGTAATATGCGTATATTATAAAATCGAGCAGAACTGAGTGTGGAAGAGCAAGAACGTTCTCTTAATTCCTTCCTCCTCCCCTCACTCCCTTATGGTTTGATTTCTATCTTTCCTCCTGTTTATCTGTATGTGTATACACGTACACACACAGTTGTTGAGAAACAGTATTGTTTTTTAAATACACTGTTGCGCAGTCTGCTTTTCTTCTACCCACACTGCAGTGTCTTCGGTGTTGTTAGATGTGACATTGGGAGCCACCCCTCCCCCCCTTCTGTGGATTCAGGCGCCCTGTGATACTATTCCATTGCCTGGATCATGTCGGAGCTCATTTAGCCCCGCACCCTACAGGTGGGCATCTGGGTTTGCTTCTGTGTCATTTGCTTTCTCTCTCTGCAGCGCTCCCTGAGCACTCTTGGTTTACCCAGACTTGGGCCTCGGAGTCTTGGGGAGGAAATTGGCCAGATTAAAAGGAAATGAGTATTTTAAGATCATGACATGTATACTGAACCGCCCAAAAGTCGTACCCATTTATGTCCTTGCCAACAGTATCCAAGAGTGTCCATTTCCCCACATCCTCACCCACACTGGGTATGTTCAGTCTTTGGAATTTTATGGTATCTCACGGTTGTGATTTTAAAAGCTGCTGTTCCGAGCATCTCACCACTTCCTTTCTCTCTCAAGTCCCTTAATTTAAGTTGGATTGCTCCCTTTTTTTTTTTTTTCAGCAAAAGGAAGGGCATGGTGTGGATGGAGGGTCCGTCCCGAGAAGCCCCTGGAAGGCTGGTTCGCTCCGGGAGAAGTCAAGGCAGGCAGAGCGGAAAGACAGTTCTCACCAAGTCCCCGGCACCTGTCGGGGTGAAAGCTCTGTGGGGGCTCTGAGCCCCCCTGACAGCACTCCAGAAGATGATGGAAGCTTCCAGACTGTGTGGGCCACAGTGTTTGAGCATCACGTGGAGAGGCACACCGTGGCTGACCAGTCGAGACACTGTCCCTCGGGCACGCCCCCCAGAGATGGGACCGATGCCCGCGTCTCGGAAGTCAGACCCAGGCACGAGAGAAGCTCTTGGCTGGGTAAGGACGTGCCGGAAAAGACAAACCTTGTGAAACAGAACTCCAGATGGGTTGAAAATCCCAATACGGAGAAATGGGGACGGACCGCCCTTCCGAACAGTGAACCCAAACCGTTCCACACACCCCTCCCTGAAGAATACCCTGTGGATGAGAAACTCAATAAAAGCCCCTTCCTCCAACGCTCCGAAAATCCTCCCCCATCCCAGAGGGTTGAGCCCAAGTATGACATCGTGCACACAGTCGGCAAGCGTGCTCACAGTGAGGCCGTCTCCACAGCGTCGGAGGAAAAAGCCGTGACCCTGCGAAGCGGCCAGTCTCGCTTCTCACCGAAGGGGAGGCAGCAGCCCCACGAGGTCACCCCTGCTGACCTGGAGCGCAGGCTGGAAGGTCAGGCGGGGTGTGTCCAGAGGGCCAGTTTGATTTGGGAAGCTCGAGGGGCTCCCGATGTCAGTGGGCCAAAGCCTGAATTCCGAGAGCCGAGGGACACGTTTGGGGGCAATTGCCTGTCACCCAAATGGACAGGTGGGGTGACCGTGAACTGGCATAAAGCCACTGTGGTGGCCAGTGAAGAGAAAGGCTCAGAACTGAGCCCCGAGGTCAAGAGTGAGCGCCCAGCCAGGGCCTGTGGCCCCGAAGCCGGCTCTGGGAGGGCCAGCCAGGCTGCTGTCAGGGGGGCCCTGCAGGAGGGGCCTGATGGGGCCAGGAACAAGTCAGGAGGCTGCAGCTCCGCGGGAGAAAGGGGTGGCCCCCGGGATCTTCCAACCAGGGGTAAGGACGAGCCGTCTGATGTCCGGGCATGGCCGCAACCAGAAGCGCGGGGACAGAAGGGACCCCTCGCTGCGGCTGCCAGTGAGGGTGAGCCGCAGCCGGCCCAGGCGCCAGAGCCTGAGGCCAAGATGCGGAAGGCGGGTTCCCCGGACCAGAGATTCGAGAGGTGGCGGCGGCGGACGTTGCCCCACGACGTGAAGTTTGACGAATTCAGCTTACTGGCCCCAGAAAACTCCTGGAAGGCGGAGCAGAGACGAACAGACCATTGGAGCCCCACCACCAGTGCCTTAAGAAAACCTGAGCTACCCCCCCACAGGGTGGAGACCCGGGAGGTGAGCCCAGGTGCTTCCCAGGCTCAGCCAGCGGTGAAGCAGGGGTCCTCTTTGGAACCCAGGGCGACATTTTTTGCAGTGACGTATCAGATTCCCGATACTCAGAAAACAAAGAGCGTTGTTAAGTCAGGGCCTGAAAACTTGACGGAACTTTCTAGGAAAACAGTCCTGCCTCCTTCTCCTGTTGCTCTGACATCCACCTTGGTTTCTCTCAACCACGAAGAGCCAGTGGAGGCCAAGGGCAGTAACAACTGGGCTAAGGGCAAAGAACACAGCGCAAGCTGTTCAAAACCTCCGAAGCCAGCAGACCGCCCATCACCTCTCGGGGACAGGACTCTGGATCCTTCTAGGGAGAGAATCCTGGATGCTGATGCTTTATGGATCCGTCGGGGACCAGAGGATAGCGCCGGTTTTCAGAACAGTTGGAAGGATAGTGGGAACAGAGCGCCCCCCAGCAATGCCCCCAAAACGCCCCCAGCTTCCAAAAGCCACCCGGAAGCCAGCGATCTCCTCCTCAGAAGGGACCCTGCGGTGGGCAGTGCGAGGGCCCCAGGGAGAATCAAAGACGGCTACAGATCCAGTGTCCTCGACATCGACGCCCTGATGGCGGAATACAAGAAGCAGGAGGGTCAGGAGCTGGGGGGGGGTACGCCCACATCGCCCAGCGGCTCGACTCCGGAGAGGCCGGGCCAGCAAGGCAGGATGGACCCGAGGAGGAGGAGTTTGAAGGAGAGGTCTGAAGCTGAGGGGCTCTGCAAACAAGCCAATTTTGCCGAAGCAAACCACGGTTCCGCTCTTGGCGTGGGCAAGCAGCCGGCAGAAGCCTTGTGGGCATCTCTAAACACCAAACTCAGCCCCCCTCTGTGGGCTCTGCCTCTCTCAGCTCCTCATGAGAAATACCCAGAGGCCTCTTCGGGCCCCGCGGGTCCCCGGAGAAGAGTTCTGGGAATCCTTGAGGATGATGGAAAGGACTTTGTTAGTAAACATCAGAGTGCAAAGTATCAGAATTCCCCAGCCGAGTCAAAGCCCCCTCCCTGGGAAGATCTGGGCAGTGGGGCCTATGTGTTGGCCAGACCCTCTCCCACCGACCAGAAGAAAGGGACCCCAAGGAAATCCATCGGGAGGGGAGAGGAGGGCAATGTGGTCCAGTGGGGTGATCACCCATACGACTCGGGCAGGTCGCTGCTGAATGTCAAGAGGGCCTATTCGGAGAAGGGCCCCCCTGCCAAAGTCCAGGAGGGCCTGTCTGTCATGCAGGAAGCCAGAGAGAGGAGGCAAGAGCAGCCCAAAGGGAGGTCCAGCCTCCATGGAGACAGTTCCGAGGCCAAGGAGAACAAAATGGGACCCTGCCGGCGAGAGTCGGGGACGCAAGACATTCAAAAGGTGAGTAGGAAGGCAGTTTTAGTTTTGTAAAATGTTGATTAGACACAGGCCAGGGGTCTCAAACTCCCGTCCCACGTGTGGGTATGAAAATGAATGGAGTCCAGCTGGGTGTGGGACTCTAGGGAGTGGTGGGGACTGTGGCAAATAGAAAGCTCATTCCCTAGGGGGAGGCGGGCAGCTGCTGCTCAGGTCCGGCTGGTTCTGGACATGGGCTGACTCCGTTTAGTCCACGGGCCACCAGTTTGAAACCTCTGGCCTAGAAGGATGACAATCATTTATTGAGCACCCACTGTCCTTTCCTGTATGTTGTAACAAGTTCATCATCCTGTCCCTAATATTCAGCATCATGCATGACATTCTACAAATGGGCAAGGGATACTTGTGGAATGAGGGAGTGAGCAGTCTTATGTAAGTCTCATGGCAATCCCTCTTTTGTGGGATTGTGGTAGTTTGGGTTTCCATAGAAGCAGACCCTTGCCAGAAGTAGTTTTATTTTTATTTTTTAAGATTTTATTTATTTATATGAGAGAGAGAGAGAAAGAGAGAGCACACGCCTGAGCAGAAGAAGAGAGACAAACAGATTCCCTGCTGAGCACAGAGCCTGACACAGGGCTTGATCTCACAACCCCACGATCGTGACCTGAAGCCGAAATCAAGAGTCAGGTGCCTAAATGACTGAGTCAGGTGCCTAACCTCTGGGAAGTGGCATAGATGACCCTGGACTTGCCCTGTCCCAGGGGCGAGAAGCCTAGAGTATTTACTTTCCAGTTCCCTTCTGCCCTCGCCTGAGGCTTTTTCTGGGGCTAGCGACACCCAGACTCTTCCATCCTGGCTGGTGCCACACTCCGTGGTGGAGAGAAATCTCCTCCCCTAGCAGGACACCATTGCCATTGGCACGGACTTCAGTATCGGGCAGGGTGCCCACAACGTCAGCAGTGGATGTGACCATCTCGTACAGATGGAAAAGACCCAGGTTCGGAGAAGTCAAGTAGCTTGTCTTGGGTCACAGAGCACTAGATGGCAACCTAGGGTTTTCAACCCAGGTCTGATTTGATACCCAAACTTTCAAGTAAGCTCTTCAGGGGTAAAGGAGAAATCTTGAATTTGGGGAAGAAATCTGAAGAAATCTCTGTCACCGATCTTCAGCATACTTCCCGTCTTGTGACCACTCAAGTTCTTTTCTGGTCCAAATTCACACAGTTTCTTTCTGAAAATACAAGCAAACACAAACACAGATTCTTTTTTTTTTTTTGCCTCTCTCTTCCATCAAAGCGCGCATTTTCTTTTTTTTCTTTTTTCTTTTTTAAAGATTTTATTTATTTGACAGAGAAACACAGCAAGAGAGGGAACACAAGCAGAGGGAATGGTAGCGGGAGAAGCAGGCTCCCTGCTGAGCAGAGAGCCCGATGCGGGGCTCGATCCCAGGACCCTGGGATCATGACCCGAGCTGAAGGCAGACGCTTAACGACTGAGCCACCCAGGCGCCCCAAAGCGTGCATTTTCTAACAGGGGGTTGAAACTTCGGTTGCATGTGGATGGAACCCACCTCGGCTTCTTAGACTAAGGGAAGGGCAGACCCTTTCCCCGAGGGCCTGTGCCTCAGTTTCCTCATCTGTAAAAGTCCAGCCTAGACAGGGACGTCGCAGAAATGAAACAGTGGGCTGATGCCAAGATAGATCATGACACAGAGGGTCACCTGAGGCTTTCCAGATACTCTGTTCAGACCCCACTCTGCCGCTCACCAGCTGTGTGTGAGGCAGTGACTTTGCCTCCATGGGGCTCAAATCCCTCACCAAAGACTCACAGAAGTTTCTGCCCGGCAGCTGTGTAGCAGGCTGAATGGAGACACGGTGTGGCCCGGGCCCCCTGTGGGTGCGAGTGCAGGCCTGGTCTGTGGGTTCTGCCAAGACACCGCCCAAGGAGGGGGTCCCATGAGGCTGTTACTGTGGGCACAGCGGGAGACAGGGGAGGACAAGGAAATGCGACACCGAATCCATTTGCCAGCGCCTTGCTCAGGGGCCTACTGGCAGTGGGAGTGTTGGTGGCGTGGAAGGGGCCCCTGGCCCGGCCTTGGATGCCCGCCCGGGGTGTGCAGGCCCCAGGAGTGCTCGTTGTCGGGGGATCTGTTTTCTAGCCCAGGGATTGGAAAGCCTTGGACCAGCTCCCTGTCTCCCTTCTCTCCTGCCCAATCAGCTTTGGTTCCTGATCTTGAAAAAAAAAATAAATAAATGAAAGCCACACAGCAGTCCAAAATGTTGGTTGTTAAAAATCCAAGGGAGCCTGGGTGGCTCAGTAGGTTAAAGCCTCTGCCTTCAGCTCAGGTCATGATCTCAGGATCCTGGGATCGAGCCCCGCAGCGGGCTCTCTGCTCAGCAAGGAGCCTGCTTTCCAAACCGCCCCCCGCCCCCCGCCTGCCCCTCTGCTCACTTGTGATCTCTCTCTCTGTGTCAAATAAATAAAATCTTAAAAAAAAAAAATAAATCCAGACCTTACAAGAGTGTATAAGAAAGTGAACCCCTAGACCCCTTTCCCTTCCCCACTGCCCCCCCGCCCCCCCCATGCAGCCATTGTTTGTCTTTGAGATCTCTGGGGCTTTCCTACACTACAGAGTTGCTTGTCCCTCGCCATACATCTTTATTTGTAATTGTATTTTCCTTCCTGTAAAGGCAGTGGGCGTTTGTGCAAAGTTGAATGTGTTATAGTAAGCTATGGTTTAGGATGAGGAGCTCTCCTAGGTGATGAGTCTGGGGTGCAGCCTTCTAGGCCCATCTGAGACTCCTCCCGCCCCTGCGCCCCGCTCCCCAGGTGAGGAAGCCCAACTGGGTACAAAGAACACGTAAATCACCTCTCGTCTTAGTGACACATGGCAATCTCCTACAATCTTACATCTTGCTTTTTTTTTTTTTAACAGTAAAAAAACCCCACAAAAACAAGACAAAACAAAAAAACCAGTGTGTAGATAATTCTCTTATTATTTTCAGGGGCTGCCGAGTATTCGATTAAGTGACTAAGCCCCAACGTTTTTTTCATCCGGACACTTGTTGACGGACATTTGGGTTGGTTGGAGTTTTTGTGTCAGAAACGGGCCTTCAGGAAGCTTCTTGGTGTAAACGTTTGCTCCCTTGGGTGAAGCTTTCTCGATTCACACCCAGTACTGCCCAAGGACCCCGCGGGGGTTGTGATTGGTCCCCCTCTCCCTCCCTCCTCCTCTCTCTCTTTCTTTTTCACTTAAGAAACATTTATCAAGACTTTGTCCCAGGCCTGATTGCAGTATTCTATTTAATTAACCGATTTATTTGAAGAAAGCGGGAACATTTTCAAGAGGCTCCAAAAATACTTAAAGGCGTGGAGTGCCAACCCCCTTGTACCCCTCTCGCCCATCCTTAGCATTCTTCCCATCCCAGGAACACTTAGCTTCTTTTCTAGTCCGTATTCATAGAGAGATTCTTTCTAAAGATGCAAGCAAATATGAACACAAATTCTTTTTTTTAATCTTATTTACTTATTTGAGAGAGAGAGAGAGAGAGCGCGCGCAAGCAGGAGGAGAAGCAGAGAGAGAGGGAGAAGCAGGCTCCCCGCTGAGCAGGGAGCCGGATGTGAGACTTAATGGGGGGACCCTGAGATCATGACCTGAGCCAAAGGCAGAGGCTTAACCCACTGAGCCACCAGGGCTCACACCCATATGTGTATCTTTGGGAGCTTTTGGATTCAGCCCACAAGGCATTCTCATTCTCTGTGATTGGCATATGGTAGAGATAGGGGAGATTCCTGATCTTTTGCTAATTACCACCCACGTTCAGACATCATTTGCACATGTGCAGGTTTGCCATGGGCTTAGGCCAGTGAGTGTCTGTCTACAGGGAGCGCAGTTGTAATTTTGCAGGAATCGGGGGCTGCACCTGGTCCTCGCCCGCAATGGCAGGGCCCCGTGTCCCCTCTGCCCGAGCAACCCGGTGCATTCCCAGACTTGAGATGTCATGCCCCTGATTAGTGTCCCTCCTCTTGTCACCCGTGTGAGGCTCTGTTTGTCCTTCCCATCACCTGCTTGCTTACATTCTGCCCACTGTTCTTTGGGAACCTGGTCCTTGGTCCTTTTCTCCTGGAGTTGTTGGAGTTCTTTATTAGGAATGAGAACCATTTGTACTCTTATGATTTGATTTCTCCCTGGAAACAGTCCTGGACTGCCTATAAGGCAGACCTGGGACCGGGCCCTAGCTTTGTGACTTCCTAGCTGTGTGACTCCGGGCATCTTGCTAGGCCTCTCTGAGCCTAAATTTCTCCATCCGTGGAATGGGAATCCTGCCTTCTTCACAGGTTATTGGAGATTTATCATGAAGAAATGTGTGGTCGAGCCGCTGGTCTGATGTGAAGGAGGTTGGAGGGAATCAGAGAGTACCTCGAAACCTCCGCTCATTTACTACATTTAATAATGGGCTAACCCTGTGCCAGGCCCTGTTGTAGGCACCCGGGCTGCTGGGAAGGACCAGCCCACCGTATCAGGCCGTGCAATAAGGCAGCCACCAGCCACACGTGGCTCTTTAAATGCAAATTAAAGTTAAATGAGATTAAAAATTCAATTCCTCGGTCCCATGAGCCACATGCAAGTGCTCAAAAGCCACAGGTGGCTCATGGCTTCTGTGTGGTGTAGCCCAGATAGACAACATATCCATAATAGACAGAGTGTGCCAGTGGAGGGCTCTGGTCTCAGGGGCAAAGAGACCTCAAGTGAGTGAGACTAGTAAGCCCTGGGGAGATAGAAGAAGAGGCCATGGGGAGGTGACTCTAAGAGGGTAGACAGGGGAAAGTCTTCTTGGTCCCGTGGATGCTAGAAAGGCATCGGTGGGCACAGGGGGCCGGGGCCAGAGCATAAGGGAGCCACGGATTTCTAAGGCAATTGCACCATTGTACGTTCCACCAGCAGTGGGTGAGGACTGATTTCTCTACATCCTTTGACAACACTTATCTTTTTGATTCTAGCCATCTTCCTGGATATGAAGGTATCTCACTGTGGTTTTGACTTGCCTTTTCCATGTGCCTGTTTGACCATGTGTATCTCTTCTTTGTTGAGATCCTTTGTCCACTCTAAATTGGGTTATTGTTCTTTTTATTGTTGAGTTGTAATTACTCTTTATATATTCTGGACACAAGTGCCTTAGCAGACATAGAATTTCCTCCCACTCTGTGGGTTGTATTGTTCGCTTTCTCGATGGTGCCCTTTGAAGCACAAACATTTTTCATTTTGATGAACTCCAGTTTATTTTTCTTTGGTCACTTGTGCTTTTGATGCCATATCTGAGAAACCACTGCCTCATCCAAGGTCATGAACATTTACACCTGGGGTATTTTCTTCTGAGGGTTTTCTAGCTTTTGCTCTGTCCTCGAGGGCTTTGATCTGTTTTGAGTTGATTTTGGTTTATTTTGGTTTGCAAGCATGTTTCCAAGGCAGAGTCTCAGCTTTGTTGATGAGGTAGAAAGAACCAGAAGAACAAAGGGGTGACCCGAGGATCTCGGCCGGCACAGCTGGGGGAGGGGCAGTTTGGGAGGAAAGGAGGCCCATGAAAGCTGAGATGAGTGTGCAGTGCAGAGAGATGTGGAGTGGGCGGTGGGATCTGCAAGTCAGGGGTCCCAACATGGACAGACAAAATCAGGAGTTGTCTGTGCATCGATGGGATTTAGTTAAAGCAAAAGGGTGTTATGAGAGATCCCTGGGGGAGTGATGGAGCAGGAAAAGAGAAAGTTCTAGGGCTAGCCCTGGAGGAGTAGACATCCCTCTGAGAGCCAGGGAGGCTGAGAAGGAACAGCCAGGAAGGAAGGAGGACACACAGAGGGTCTCATAAGGCATCAAACAAAGAGCCTGCAAGGCAAGGGATCCAGAATCCAGCCTTGCTCATTACTCGCGCTGTGTATTCTTAAGCAGATGCCTTTCCTCTCTGGGCCTTATCTGTGCAGGGAGAATGTGAGACATGTGAACTACAGATTCTGGAGTCCAGAATTTACTGGCCTGTGAGTGTGGCTGAACAAAACCACTGGATCCAGACGAGGGTATCTAGTACTTCCTTGTTCATGTATCATTTCTCTCTGTATTTGTGCTTCTGTGCGTGTGTGTTTGGAGGCACACACATGAGGTCGCCAAAAGTTACCAGTGACGGTAATGAGGAGGGCTCCCCAAGTACTAGGCACAGAGGGGAGGATCCTGAAGCAAGGCAGGTGCCCAGGACCCATGCATAGCGCCCCCTGGTGGCAGCACTGTGTCACGCACTTTCCACGCACAGCTCCTTACTTGGTTCTCTGAGCCTAGAATCTGGGTACTGTTATTAGGGGCCTTTCCCCACATGGTCAAGGCTCAGAGAGGTTAAGGCACTAACCCGAGGCCACACAGTGATTAAGCGAGGCTGGCCTGAACCCAGACCCCATATACTATCTCCCGTCATTAAGGTGTACCGCTGTGGGATGGGGTTTCTGGCCCTTTCGTTTTCTTTTTGCCCTTTTAGGCACAGAATGGACCCTTTGCTGTGGCATATTTTTCTCATCCGTGGAAAAGCCCCAGTAAAGTCCTCTGCTTGTGTTCTGTGCCCCAGGTGCCGCCACAGGACCTGGAGAAGGAGGATGCCCTGCTGGACAGGGAGCAGCCTCTCTGGCCGGGGTCCCCTCCAGCCTCGGGCCCCCGGAGAAGCCACAGTTTTTGCAAGGACAAGAGGAGCGGGCCCTTTGTGGTGAGTGGTGCCGGCACGGCCACACTGGGACTTGAGTGGGGTTGTTGGGCGTCAGACACCGCTGGGAATGTGGTTGTGTGCGCAGTCTGGCTGCCCCAGGGGCCTTGAGGAGGCCGAGGGAGCGCAGATGTCCATCCAGGAATCCGGTGTTTCCAGACTGGCTGTGCAGCGGTTCTCAACGGGGAGGATGTCGGTGGCTCTGCCTTCGCTCCTCTTGGGTTTCCGGCCCGATGCGGAGAGGTGACCCCAGCTGCCTGGCGTGGAGCAGATAAGAACACGCCCTGGGGTCTGAAAGTTCTGGGAGCGACTTACTTCTTCTTATTCTGGTTTCATTATCTAGAAAACGGGATCCTGATTTCTGTTTCTTTTGCGCCGGTGAGTTAATTTAACTAAGCTGGTCCTGGAGGCAGATCACCAGGGCTCAGACCCCAGCTCTGTGTGCAGACAGGTGTTGGGCCTCAGTCTCTTCATCTGTGAAATGGGGATAACGACAGCATCTACTTCACTGTTTTGGGGCTCAGAGAAGATAACGCGGCAAGCGTTCGGACTGGTCCTGGGTGCACAGCAACCGCTTTCATGAGAGTTATCATTACTATTATTATTATTATTATTATTATTATTATTATTCTTGTCTCCAGGCCCCGCGTGGGGCGTCATCTCAGACAGACGTTTCTTTAAGGAGGTAACCCCAGTTCTACTCACGAGGTCCAAGTTCTGTGCATTTCAAGGGTATTTGTGCCTAGTCTCGGGTCTGGGAGACATGGGATCCCGCAGCACTGAAATCCTGGGTTCCATCCCTCTGGCTTTATGGTCATGGGCAGGAAACTCCACTTCCTCGAACCTCCGTTTGCTCCTTTGCAACATGGGGTGAAGAAGACGCCCCGGCAGGGTTCTTGATGGGCAAACGTCTATGCTAGAGTCAGAGGGGCTGAGGGCGGGGCTGGGGTCCACAAAGCCAGAGCAGGAATGCAGACCTCGGCCAGCCGTCCGCTGAGCAGCCCCGGAAAGCCTCCTGGGGCCTTCAGATCCCAGCCACAGACGTGCACACATTTGAAACCTGCCTGGTTTTCTTTTTTGAACGTTCTTTTCCACAGATTTCTTCCCAACTCTTTTCTCATTGCCTCCCTGGCGGCACTGACTCAGCTTATCTGATTGTACTTGAACTTTTGTGTGTGTATGCGAAGACAGAGGTTATGGAAAGAAAAGCATTTAAGGCCTGTCTTTTTATAGTCTCTGCTTGCTGGCATCCTCCCTGGTGGCCCGACTCCCTCTTCCACTCTCTGTAATTGAGGAGCCTTTGTCCTTGGAGTCCCCAGGTGGCTTGCCTTGGCTCTGTCCTTGCGGCTCCCTGAGGGCCCTGCCCAGTTGCTGCCTGCTTGTTTTGTCTTCTCCTATGTGGGTGGGAAGATGGGGGGCCTTAGACGCCCCCCACTTTGAGGACTCACACCTGCAATTCCAAGGAGTGGCCACCAGGGGGTGGTGGTGTCTGACTTACTTTCCCATGGCACCAAAAGCCTCACTGGGGGGTGGGGGGAGCTCTGGAGGCTGAGAAGTGGCTTCCAACTCTGGCTCTGCCACTGTGTGACCTTGGACGAGTGATCTGATGGACCTCAGTGAACCTTGGTTTTTTCTTCTGTAAAGCCAGGATGGTCCTTTCCGGCCTCAAGGACATTTCTGTGAGGAGTAGATGCGCTCACTCAGGACTCCGAAGAGGAAATCCTCAGCGAATGCTGGGGCTTCAGTGATAGCTTTTCCTTCTACTTCCCCTGCCTCCTCTCCTCTCCCTTTTCTTCAGCTCTCTCATTGTAAGAGGGGAAATTGAGGTCCAGAGTGGAGGCCTGACTTAGGGTGACTGTCGGGTGAGGACTGGGGTCCTGAGCCCTTGGCCCTGCTGGCAGCCCCTACGCCTCTGGAAGGCAGTCAGACCTGCATGTCGTACTTCCTGACGTGGTTGGGGCGGTTCCCCCATAAATGGGGTCTGCTGCTCCCCTTTGCTCTTGATTAATGACTTTATGCTACTAGTTTTCAGTTTAGGTTCAGTTTCATCTCCATTTTTTGAGACTGTGTCTCAGGACTTGTCCATCCCCACTCCATTCCTCATCTGAAAGGGTATGAATCCCATGTCGTAGAGGAGGAAGCTGAGGCTCAGAGAGGTTAAGCCACTTGCCCAAGGCCACACAGCATGTGGGAGAACTGGGGTGGAAACCAGGCCCTTTCTGCTTACAGCCTGGGACCTGGGCCCTTTCCGCCACGGGACTGTGTCTTTGGCCTGCCGACAGCCCCTGCAGGCCCCTCTCTGGGCCTGCAGCACTCGGCGCATCAGCTCATGAGGGAACAAGACAGCCCCGGCCCTGGGGGTGAGAATGTGGTATTTGTTCAGCCCAGGGAGGGCCGCAGGCTCTTCTCCCAACGGTGGGTGCCTGGGACTTGCCAGGGCTGATGCTCTGCGGATTTGCATAGCCCCGCCCACACCCGGCTGACCACACACAGGCTGGTCAGACCCTGAGCACGAGGTCAGACCAGGGTGGCCCTGGCATTTACTAAAGGCAGCAACAGGTGAGTTTACCACTCGGGGCCTCTGTTTTCCTCCTCCATAAAATCACAGGAATCATAGTAATAATAATGCCTAACAGCTTACGAGCTTCCTGCGTGGTATGGAGACTAGTATTATCCCCACTTTACAGATGGGAAAACTGAGGCTCAGAGCCATGAAGTACCTCTCGCCGGTTGGAGCCGTGCCGGGTTGATGTTTATAGAGCACTTAGCACAGTGCCGGCTAAAGAGTAAACTGCCTGATAAACGTTAGCTGCTTTTATCATATTGTTGTTTATTTGCTATCAGTTTGTTTTTCTTCTGTGTTCTCTGGAAGAGCTGCCTGATGGAACAGGGAAGCACCTCCAGTCTTAGAAGTTTTTCTGCTGTTGAGGAAGCCGAGGCCCAGCAGGGGGAGGTGACTTGTGCAGGGACAGCCCCGTGGCACTGGGACAGAGTGGGACTGCAGACCACCTTTCTGACTCCCTGGCTAGTGCTTGCTGCCCTCCCCCCTCCCCTATTGCTTTCCGGGGTACACTTAGTAGGACCTTGAGTCCTTGTGGCACATCTGAGCCCTGTGCCGGGCCTCGTCCCTCACCCGCCCATGGATGGGCGTGCCCTCCTTTCCCTGGAAAATGAGCCTTTGGTCGGCACTCATGCAGGGAACATAAAACACAGTGACTCAGTTGTAGACTGTGGCCTTAGGGTCACAGTTTGCCCCAGAGGCCCCTCCTGCGACTAAAGGTCCAGATTCACTGGCTGTGGGGGTTCCCTGTCACGGGGCAGGGGGCGGGCCTCTGCTAACCTCGAGAACGTTCTCCCACGTCTCCTAACCCTTGGCCAGCGTTTGCTGGCTCATTTAGTGATGGGCTCATTCTCTCACGGGCCCACCGTGTGCTAGACCCCAAGTGAGGGGTACTGGAAATTCTCCCAGCCCCCCTGGGCTTACAGTCCAGGGGTACCTGAAGATGATCTAGGAGAGTCTAGTTAGGTACTGGAGGAGGAGAGGAAGGGCATTCGGGAAGGAGGAATAGCATATGCAAAGGGATAGGAGTGGGATGATATAAGAGACATGTTTGGGGAACATCGAATAGACCATTTTGGCTTAGGGGGAGTTTTGGGGAGGGTCTCAGTGTTTTGGGGGCAGATATTTATCTGCACATCCTTGGTGCTGTGCTGGGCATCGCACCAGCAATAAATTACACCAGTTACAAACAAGACACAGATACATAAGAAGGTAGATAAACAATCGCAATGGATTCTAAGAGCTCCTGTTCATTGAGGCTTTACTATGTGCTAGGCTCTGTCTCATGTACTTTCCTGGCATTCTTTCATTTAATTTGTTCAAGGTTCAAAGCCTCTCCGAGAGGAGGCACCTTTGTTTGAAGTCTTGAGGGATGAACAGGAGTTCGCTAGATGGGTGTGGTCTGGGAAGAGATGGTTAGCCCCCCCATGGAGGGAACAGCTTAGGCAAAGGTTCAAGGGCATGAAACTGTTCTACGCAGTGAATGTGATCTCCAAGAGTCCAGGAGATCGGCTAATCTTCTAGACCTTGATGTGTCACTCTAGAATGCCCCCAGTGTATGTTTCAATACCCAGTTAAGACTTTTCCTACAGCTCTCGCTGAAGAAACAGGGAAGCTTGATTTTAAAAGATGGCGCCACCTCCTGGCAACTCTGCCCTCGGGTGCCATCTTTGTTCAAGGATCTGCCCCAGTTCTGAAGGTTTGAAAAGCACTTGAATCCGATAACTTTGTTATAGCGACTGAAGGGTGGAGGGAAAAACCAGTTGGGATTTTAATGCGAGACTTGTGAATGCAGTCAAGTTGAGATAGGAGGGAATTTGTGCAATGGCCCCCAGTGGATACATGGTTGGTCTTAGTTTAATACTCTCTTTGCATTTCATTTGGTTGACTAGGCATCAAGGGGGAAGGGAAAAGCAAAACAAAACAAAATGGAAGAGTCTATATGAACTACTGGAAATAACTTATCAGAGATTATGCTTAAAAAACTAGCTGTGCATAAAGATTTGATGGGGTTTTTTTTTTTGTCCAGGATATTGACTCTTCTCCCTATAATGTGTTGCTTGACATTCCGCAGTTTGACATTGGGCCTGTGTTGATGTCATTTGAATTGAATGCCTCAGGAATGTTGCTCACTGGCTTGATTAAAAGGGCTAATTTATCACACACGGCAAGATGCATTGAGGTGGGCAGCTGTTGGCTTGGCTCAGCATCTATGAGAGTCTCTTGGGCTTTCCTTCATGTTTTTTGCCTCATGGTCGCAAGATGGCTGCCACTTTTCCAATAATTAAGTCCACTCTCTGTCAGGAAAAAGTGGGGAGCAAGAAGGGCCATGCTAGCTGAGTCTGCAAGAAAGCAAGTCTGCTTTCCCCAGAGCACCTTCCAGAAGACTTTCATTTACATGTCATGAGCAAGAACGGGGTCACATGGCCACTGTTAGCTGCAAGAGAGTATGGGATAGTCAATACTGAAGACTTCTGGCCTCCATCATGGAAGGTGGCCAAGTTGGATATGGCCGTTGGTCTTTCAACAAATAGCATTCCTTAATACACTGTCTGAGAAAGAAAATGGGCATTGTCAAGTCCTTGTCAAGGAAGCGTTGGCCTCCAAACCAGGATTCGGGACAAGAGAGAAAATCTGTCTAGCATCTGTATGCTGCGATGTGGGATGTGTGCTGGGCACGGGGCCTCTGGGATGGGAAGGCACAAGTCTGCCCTCCAAGGCCTCCACTCTGCTGGAAAGTAGGGCTCAGAGAAGGGAAGAAAGGCTGAGGTAGCAGAGACAGGCTGGGTGGTAACTGGCTCAGAGGCCAGAGGGACATTCCTTCCTGGGCGAGGTGGTAGAAGGATGACACGCCAGCTTTAGGTGTGTGAGTATAGAGCCTGGGTGGTGAGAACCTTGTTGACACTCCTTGCTTTTAGGAGGCTCAGGAATCCTGACTGGTGGCTAATTCCACTTGTTAATTATTTCTTGTATGTCACTGCTGGGTTGAGTAATTTATGTCTCAACTGATTAAAGTTCCTTTTCTGGATTAAAACCAACCAGACCAGAAGGTTTTTGACTCCTAGGTCTTAAATGCTTGATCGTGCCTGAGCTTTTGTACTGGGGGTATTTTGTATTCATATATTTAGCCAGGTACCACTCACCCATTCATCAGAGGTCCATCCATCCTCCCATCCATCTATTCACCTACTCATCCATCCATCCATCCATCTATCCATCCATCCATCCAACCACCTACTCATCCTTCCTTCCTTCCTTCCTTCCTTCCTTCCTTCCTTCCTTCCTTCCTTCCTTCCTTCCATCCAACCATCCATCCACCTACTCACCCATCTATCCATCCATCCACACATCCATTCACCCATCCATCCATCCACCCATCCAACCACCCATCCATCCATCTACCTACTCATCCATCCATCCATCCTCTACGCAGTTATTTATATATACAAAGCTCTAAGGATATAAAGATGAATAAGTTAATTTCTGTCCTCAAATTGCTCCCTTTCATAGAATATAAACAAGATAGAATATAGTCCAGGATGATAAATACTAGTCATTCATTTATTCACCCATTCATTCAATAGATATTTATTGAGCACTTACTATGTGTCTTGCACTGTTCTTAGTTCTGCAGGTAGAGCAGTGAACAAGACATAAGTGATCCCTGCCCTCCTGGAGCTCATACTTCAGTGTGAGAAGTTGGACATTAAACAAGGAGCCAGACTCAAAAGAGAAGGACTTGCAGATGGTACTAAGTGCTGCAAAGAAAATAAAATAGGGTGTTGGGAATCAAGAGTGGCTGAGGAAGAGGGGGGTTGGAAGCTATTTTTTTAGTAATAGGGGTTAGGAAGGGCTTCTCTGAGGAGGTGACATTTGAGCTGAGACGTGAAAGGGGAGCACCTGGCCATGTGGAAGAATCCGAGGGAGAGCAGCAGGCAGAGGGAAAAGCCAGTGAAAAGGTCCTGGGGCTTGATATTACTAGTAATGATGATGATGACTATGATGACAACGATGATGGTGGCATTGGTGCTAGAGTGGACAGTGAGGAGTGAGGGAGTTGGCAGGGGTCAGGTCACACTGCCTTGATGGCCACTGTAAAGGGGTTGCTTTTAGGTAAACACAGGCTGCTTTGGTAAGCACAGAGGAGGGAAATACTACTCCATCTGGAGGAATATAGAAGAATGTCAGAGCCAGACTCAATGGAAGAAGGAATTAGCCAAGAAGGCAGTCGGGTCGGGGGAATAGCTTGTGTATGCATAAAGAGGCATAGGAGAACATGTGGTTTTCCAGGAGCTTCGAGGAGGGGTTACCTGGAGAGTGGTGGAAATGAGGCAAGAGAAGGCTGGCCAGGGCGGGGATGAGAAGGCCCAGTTGGAGTCAGAACAAGGGGCTTGGTGATAGGCCTGCCAGAGACCCAGGGGAGCCCAGAGATGGAACTTATTAACATACCACCAAAGGTGAGGCTTGGAGCGCCCCCTAGTGGACATTTTGAAGGGGTTGGAGAGGGTGAGTGGGAAGCTGGGAGACCAGGTAGGAACCAGGTTACATATATTATTCAGTTTCGTTAAATACATTCACAGTGTTGTGCAGCCCTAACCAGTATCCGTTTCCAGAACTTTTTCATCCTCTCCAACAGAAACTCTGTCCCCAGTGAACACTCACCCCCTAGCCCACTTCCCCCAGCCCCTGGCATCCTCTGTTGTACTTCCTGTCTCTGTGAAATTGCCTACTCTATGTACCTTAGATAAAGGGAGCCATACGAGATTTGCCCTTTTGTGTCTGGTTTATTTCACTTAGCGTAATGTCTTCAGGGTTCATCCATGTTATAGGAGATGTCCAAATGTCCTTCCTCTTAAAGGCAGAATAATATTCCATTGTGTCTATAGTTCACATTGTGCTTATCCATCCGTCTGTTGGTGGACCCTTGGGTTGTTTCCACCTCTTGGCTGCTGTGAACACGGGTGTGCAAGTATCCGCTGGAATCCCAGCTTTGAGTCCTTTTGGGTGTTTGCGCCCAGGAGGAGAACTGCTGGATCATAAGGTAGTTTGGTCTCTCAGTGTCTGAGGAAGTATTAAACTGTTTTCCATGGCTACTGCACCGTTTTGCGTTCTCGCCACCAATGCACGAGCGTTCTGATTTCTCCCTGCCCTCACCGACACTTGCTGTTTTCCATTTTGTGGTTTTGGTTTTGGTTTTTGATAAAAGCCATCCTAATGGATATGACGTGGTATCTCATTGTGGTTTCGATTTGCATTTCCATAATGGCTAATGGTGGTGAGCATCTTTTCATGCGCTTGTGTCTTCTCTGGAGAAATGTGTATTAGAGTCCTTTGCCCATTTTGGAATTGGGTTGTTCTTCTTGGTTGCTGTTGAGTTTGCTGTCGGAATTCTTCATATATTCTGGATACTAATCCCTTATCAGCTGTATGATTTACAAATATTTTCTCCCGTCTATGGGTTGTTTTTTTCACTTTCTTGATAGCGTTCTTTGATGCACAAACATTTTTAATTTTGATGAAGACCAATTTATCTACTTTATCTTTTGTTGCCTGGAAGATAATTTGTAAAATTGACGTGTAATAGACATACAGAAAAGAGCATGTATCTTAAACCAGCTGGCCTGGGTTTGAATCCCAACTCTGCAACTTAGCAACTATGTGACCTTGATTGGGTTAACATCTCTGCCTCAGTTTCCCCATCTGTAAACTAGGGGTAATAAGGGAACCTACTTATTAGAAATGCAGTGAGGTTAGGGGCAGTTGGGTGGCTCAGTTGGTTGGGTGTCTGACTTTTGATTTTGGCTCGAGTCATGATCTCAGGGTCATGAGATCAAGCCCTGCATGGGGCTCCGTGCTCAGCATAGAGCCTGCTTCACATTCTCTCTCTCTCCCTCCCTCTGCTCACATGCTCTCTCTCGCTCAAAAAGAAAAGAAAAGAAAAGAAAAGAAAAAGAAATGCAGTGAGGTTAGAAGAATTAATGTGTGTAAGGCACTATGACTAGTAGTGTCACTTTTTAAAGTTATTAATTTGCTGCTATTACTATGACTGTATAGTATATATTGAGTATCTGCTTGACACTGTGCTTATTTACTATATGAACATTATTCCATTGTCCCATTTAATCCTCACAGACCCCAAGAGATGAGTATTCATCATCCCCGTATTGTAGATAAGGATGCAGGCTTGAGCCCTTCTGAGGCTTGCCGAGTGCCATTTCCTGGCGCTTTTTGCCGAAGGGACCTCACTGTATCCTGAGGTACTAGGAACAGACCCATTTTGTAGATGCCTGAGGCTGAGGCTCAGAAAGCGGACGTGACTGACTCAGGCACACACAGCAAGGAAACCGCAACACCTAGATTGATCCCTGGCCCGTGGACTCACCTCTTGGAGCTGAGGAGAGAGTTAGGGCTTTGGGGGGCAGGCTCTCTATATGGAAGGAGGGGCTGGATTTTGTTTCACTTGTGCCGCTGGGGTTCCTGGGGACCAAGACGTTGGAGGGCTCCCAGCCAAGTGTCCACAGGAGGCTGATGAATAATGGGACCCCTGTTCCCCTTGCAAAACCTCCCTACTGGAGCCAGACAGGCCACTTGGTGTGTGCGCCCCCTGGTGGAACTGCGTGTGATTGCGGGCACTGGCGTGGCCTTGGGGGTTCTGGTCCTGGAGCGAATTATCCTTTTCTGTGTATTAACCCGCAGCGGTTTGGTTTATCTCATGGGTGAGGAAATGGAGGCCCAGCAGGGTGACGAGGATCTTTCTAGTCTTCTCTTTCTCCTGCTTGAGAAAGTCTGTCGAAACACCCTTGTATGAGAATGATGCTAATCCTTAGTGTGAGAATGATGC
Organism: Procyon lotor; assembly: GCA_028646535.1. Lineage (NCBI taxonomy): Eukaryota > Metazoa > Chordata > Mammalia > Carnivora > Procyonidae > Procyon > Procyon lotor. The sequence continues at coordinate 5,401,310 of CM053616.1, read as the reverse complement.
TAATCCCTAGCGGGCTAATCTGGATTTGACTCATTTTGTTTTAGAATATAAATAACAAACGCATGCGTTTTCTCCTGCTAATAGTCAGGATTGCTTGTTCCACCTGTCACAGCCCTTGGAGACTCACCAGAGGGCCACCCCACTCTGGCGAAGTTGCTGGAGTTCACACCTGTTTGCACACCTGTACACGGACACACCCACACCAAATAGGAATAAACCCCACTAGACCCAGATTCTAATCTCAGCTCTCTCTGCGGCCCCTCCGTGGCTTTGGACAGCTCCCTGAGGCTCACTTTCCTCATCTGTGAAATGGGTGAGAGAAGTCAGCTCTGCGCCCCACACAGGCTGTCGTGAGCAGGTGAGACAGACATCAGGAAGTTGTTGCCAAGCAGGAGTTGGTGGTTCCTACGAAGACTTCATAATTCATTCCGGAACTGTTTGCCGAGCACCTACGGTGCTCTGGAGAGAAGTCAGATTCACATCTTTTCTTGGAGGATAAAAATCCCACCTGCACTCGAGATCCAATCCAGTGTCCATATGACGGTTTACAAGACTCTGTCTGCTTGACCCTCTCTCCCAGTACATGTCCTATACTCCCTCCACTCAAGCCACATTGGCCTTCACAGTGTTCCCTTAAGATGCACGTCAAGTGTGTTTCTGCCCCCGGGCCTTGGTACATGCTGTTGGCTTTCTTTCAGATTCCCTCTTCACTTCCCTCTTCTCAGATCATCTCTCAGCTCAAATGATACCCCTCAGCGGGGCCTTCCCTGGTGCTGTGTCTATAGAAGGACCCCCAGCCCCCACTGTTCTCTCCCAACGCACCCCTTGTCACATGCAGTATCTTCTCATCACCCAGTGTCTGCCCCCTGCATCGGAGTGGAGGCTCTGGGAGGCAGGGAACTCCGAGTGCAGTGCCCAGCGTGTAGTAGGCATATATGTGTGGCATGAATGAGTGAATGAAGCAGCACTCACATTTTTAAGATCAATCAATCATCTATCTTATCTATCTATCTATCTATCTATCTATCTATCTATCTATCTATCTATCTATCTATCTATCTAGAGAGCATGCCTATGCGAAAGTAGGGTTGTTAGAGGGTAGGGGCAGGGGAGAGGGAGAAAGAGAATCTTAAGCAGACTCCATGCCCAGCATAGAGCCTGATGTGGGGCTCGATCTCACAACCCCGAGATCAGGCCCTGAGCCAAAATCAAGATTCGGACACTTTAACTGAGCCACCCAGGCGCCCCAGCACCCCCTTTTTAAAAAAAAAAGATTTTATTCCTTTGCCTTAGTGGTACGCATTGGAGGTTTACCCCCATCTTTGCGTGGCTCAGTGGTTCTTTGTAGCCCTGAATAATAACCCATTTTCCGCTTGGACACAGTTTATTTACCCACTCCCCTGCTGAGGGACCTCTTGGTTGCTTTCACGTTTTGATGATTGTGAATAAAGCCCGGGTAAACATCCGTGGGCAAGTTTTTGTGCGGACCTAACTGGTTGGCTTCTTTGGGTAAAAACCAAGGGGTGCAATGGCTGGATCTTATGGTCAGAGTGTGTCCTGTTTTGTGCCCTATCATTTTTTTTTTAAGTGTACAATTCGATGGCTTTTAGTATACTCCCAAAGTCGTGCATCCATCAGTCAATCTGAAGAGATTTTCATTACCCCCGAAAGAAACCAAGCTCCCCTTGGCAATCAGTCCTCGGCCCCCTCCTTGATAGGGGAGGCTATCTGCCCTATCTGCCAATTACCTACCCCCTAGGGTGTGCCGGGCACTGCGTTCCGTTCGTTCTCATGCTGACTCCCCAAGGTGGGGACCCTTTTTTTTTTTCCTAAGATTTTTTTTTTCATTTATTTATCAGAGAGAGAGAGTAAGAGAGAGCACAAGCAGGGCGGAGTGGCAGGCAGACCAGGCAGAGGGAGAGGGAGAAGCAGGCTCCTCGCTGAGCAGGTACCCCGATGCAGGACTCGATCCCAGGACCCCGAGATCATGACCGGAGCCGAAGGCAGACATTAAACCGACTGAGCCACCCAGGCGCCCCAAGGTGGGGACTGTTCTTGTTCTCATCTTCAGATGACAAAGCTGAGGCCCGGAGAGGTGAAGTCTCTTCCCTGCATCACTCAGCCAGGAGGTGGTGGAGCTGAAATTTGAACCCACGGGGAACCTCTGCTTGGCGGATCTCACGCCTGAATTGGATGTTTCCCCAACTCCAGCTGCTCTCCTGTCCCCTTGAGTACTTCTCGTAGTCGTGAATCTCCCCGACCAATGTTTAGTTAATATCGTACTTGAACTTGCGTCACTTTTTTAATATGACACCTTTATTGAAATATAATTCACACTCTTTGAAAATATACAATCCAGTGGGTTTTCATACGTTCACGGATCTGTGTGACCATCAGCACGGTCACCTTTAGGACGTTGTCCTCACTCCCAAAAGGAAGCCATACCTACTAGGGGCCACACCCTCATCCCCTGCACGCACCCCGCCCCCCCCAGCCCTGGGCAGACACCATTCTGTTTTCTGTCTGCGAATTCACCTGTTCGAGGAACCTCAGATAAGGGGATCATACGCTATTTGTCCTTATGTGTCTGGCTTCCTTCACTCAGAGTTCAAGGTCCATCCATGCTGTTGCCTGGGTCCGAACTCCATTCCTGTTTACGGCGGAATTGCGTGCCATGGTCTGGACCTTTCGGTTATCCATTCATCGGTTGATTCGTTCCTACTTTTTGGTGCCTGCGAACATTCCTGCCACTTTACCGTCCTGTCGTACGGGTTTGATTCCGTCCCGCACCTGCACTTACGATGTATCTGTTTTCAGACAAATTGCAGGATCGCGGGGGCTCTTGTTTCCTTTGTTCAGCTCCACCTTGTCCATGCAAAACGGGTGCTCAGTCCCTGTTTGCTGAAGGAGTGAGCGAGGGAGTGGGAGAGTTGAGAGCCCCGTGTGGGAGGCAGACATGTGCCCACCCACCAGACCCCAGGAAGGAGAGGGTGATGAGTCCCCTCTGGTTTGGTTGTGGGGGAGCTGGGAAGGCTCAAGGTACAACTGAAGCCGGGTTTTGACGGGAGCATAGGAGTTGGCCGAGTAGGGACAGACGGGAGTAGCAACCAGGCAGAGGGCCCAGGCTAGGCCAGGTGCAGCTGTGACTCATGATCCCTTCACGTTGTTCCCGGGGTGGGGTTGGGGGCGGCCCTGTGTTCTCAGGATGGCCCCTCATCCCTGAGCAGAGAGCAGGGCTCGAAGGGAAAATGCAGCATTCAGTCCCAGCGGCAGAGTTCCCAGGACTCAGTGGCTCCACCCACCCCGGAGAGCAGGCGGTTCCTGAATGCCCTGCTCAGACACATGCACACGGGTCACCCCAGGGTTTCTGAATACAGATTTACAGGCGCTCTCGCTCTGGATTCTGTCTCAGGGTCTGCAGCGGAGGCTGGGGGACGTGAAGCGGCTTGGCCCAGGCTCCTAAAAGGGGCAAGTGCCGCAGGTGGGACTCAACCCGGGGCTGTCGGACTCTGGGGGCATCTGAAATGCCCTGAGTGTCCTCCAGCAGCAGTTGCTCTGTTCCACCCCTCCTTCTTGCGTCCCTGCCTCTTGTTCCTGGCCATCTTCCTAACAGTAAAAAAGGAAAGAAAGGCACCACGTTCCTTGTGCAGTGCTCAAAAGTGACCACTAGAGGGCGGGATGGAGGTGATCTAGTTCCAGCATTTCCTTTTATTTTTAGTTTTTAACCCCTTCTGCCTCAGGGTCTTCACTCTGAAAAAGCCAAGTCTTCCGCGACCTCTTAGACTTCCTTTTAACACGTGCCACTGATCTTGGTACATGTGTTGCTCAGCTCTATCCTCCATTAGGTCCCTTGCCGGTTTCTATTTCACTAGCATTGGGGCTCCTGGGCTGAGGTGGGGACATTCTCCTGCAGCCCACACAGCCCCCGCCGCCCCATTTATCTTCACGGGTGATGTTTCTCTTCTGAAGAAATCTCTTTTGGGGAGCAAAAGAATTCTCTTTTTATTTTCCTTCCAAAAGGAGTGCGGCATATGTGTGTGTCTGGGGGATGGGCAGCCCATAATGAGAGCCCTGTGAATATAGAAATGGCATTTCTGACTTAAGCAGAAGTATTTCCAGAGATGCCGAGTCTTCTACTTGAACACAGGCTCTCTTGAGAAGAGGGGCATTTGGTCATATTTCAAGACTGGGTTCCATGCCACCTCCTCTAAGAAGCCCTCCGGGGTTGCACCTTTTCCTGTGAACTCCAGGGCCCTTTAGCCCCCAGCACCATAGTGCTTCTCTCCCTCACCATCCCTCCTCACTCACTGGCACCCCAGACTGCCTCTCTGCAACCTGCTCTCCCCTCCCTGGGTCTCAGTTTCCCCCTTGGACAGCCTTCTGCTCTGTCTGTGCCCTGATTCTTTCAGAGGTTGTCAGCTTCTGGAAGATGGGGTCATGTGTATGACTCCCATGGGTCCCTTCAGTGGCTGACAGGGTGCTGTGCACACAGTAGGTCTGCTCCCAGTGAGTTCCGGGCACACAGATGCAAGTGTCATTTCTTTGTCAGCAAGACGAGTGCCCGGAGAAGTGAGAGTTGTCAGCCCTTCGGGGAATGGTTACAGAGCACCTTCTAAGTGCTGGGCTGCGTGCCAGGCCCTGCCTGTGGAGAACCCACAGCCCTGTGGAGGAGATGGGCTCTCACCACACCGAGCATCCCAGCACATTCGGAGAGGGGGCTCACTGACTCAGGCTTGCTTGGAGGGCTTCCTTTCCAGGAAGCATGCTGTTTGCATTGAGCCTGGAAGATGATCGAATTTCCGCAGATGGAAAGGGCATTCCTGGCTTAAGACCCTGTCCGAGTGCAGGCCGGGAAGCTGAGGGTCCATATGTGCTTGAGGAACGGGTCTTGCTGGGGCAGTACCTGGAAACTGTATGGCTAAGGGCATTGAAGGCCGAGCCAAGAAGCGAGGCACACTCTGATGGACAGTAGGCTTGTGGGGCAAGCCGGCCCCTCTGATGTCTCAGGTGGGGGCCGTGTCAGTGCCATCTCTGTCCAGCCCCTGGCACGGGGAGCATGTAACAGATGAGTGGGCTCTGTTCCTACAGGGTCACCGGTTCTGATGCCTGCGAGGGCCGGGCCGTGGTCCACGCCTGGGCTGCAGGGAGCAGGAGGAATGTGCCGGATCTGGTCCCCAGGAGGACAGATCCCTGGAGGAATCCCTGGGGGGAATGTAGGCCTGTGGGCAGGGCAGGCCCGTTTTCTCTAAAAGAGCTGGGAATCTGCATTGCTGCGCTCAGTTCTGAGGCTTAGGCCTTAGCAACTGTATTCAAATAAAACAGCAGAGTGTGCCTACCTTCCCTCCCCGACCCAAAAGACCCAGCGCCCAAATAGAATCATGCCGGGGGCGGGGCAAGGGCTGCGGGTTTTCCATCTCCCTGGGAGAACGCTAATGGCAGTTTTAATGACCTCCCATCCCTTTGGGAGGTTTCTGCTAAGCTCTGACCTCTCCAGAGGGCTACGCGGTTGTGTTTGAATGAATGAATGACATTGATAAGAGTTGCCCAGGACCTACTGTGGCTGGGCATTGCCTCGGGACGCGGGGAGACAGGCTGCCGGGGTGGGCCCTTGGGCACGAGGGACTGAGGAGGAATTACCAAGAAGCAGAGCCATTCTGCCGGAGAGACTCTCTGGGACCCCACATCTGGGGGCTGCCCAGGGGCGGGCTGGTTAGATCTGAAGCCAGAGAACTCAACTCCCACAGGAGGGAACCAGAGGAAGAGGAGGGGGCGTGTCTTTGTTTCCTAGGCCTGCGCTAAGGGTCCACCACACCCTTGGTGGCTCAAAACAGAAGTTTCTTCCTCTCTCGAAACTCTGGAGCCCAGAAGTCTGAAATCGGGGCATTGGCAGGGCCAGGCCCCCTCCAAAGATGTTAAGGGAGGCTCCTTCCTGGCCTTTTCCAGCGCATGGTGGCCCTGGGCCCCCGATGCCTTGTGGCCACCTGGCCCCACTCTGTCTCTTCCAGTGTGGTTGTATCTTGTGTTTCTCACAGAGTTGCTTGCTAGATTAGGCCCTTTACCTGGGTAATCCAGGATGATCTCATCTCAAGAACTTTAACTTGATCACTTCCAAAGACCTTTTTCTAAATAAGGTCACATTTCTAGGTCCTAGGTGGATGTACTTTGGGGGGCCGCTGCTCAACCCACTGCAGGGAGGAAGACAGCGTCTGACTGAGGACCAGTAAGAGTAAAGGCCCTGGGGTGCCTGGCTCATGGGGTGGGGGTGGGGATGGGGTGCAGTCAGGTGGGTGAAAGGCAGGCAGGGGCTGGGGGTGGCAGAGATGGGAGCCAGGGAGAGGAAGGCGATCCAGGTGTGTGTTGGGGGGGTGCCTTTGTCACACGTATGCAGAGGGAGATGGACTGCCTATTGGGGACTGACCCCTAGAGTAGAGGTCCCTTCTGGGCTGGAGTGGGGGGTTTTGCTCCCCAGGGCCATGCTCTGGTGACCGTGACCTTATGTGGGCTGGGCGAGCGGGGGTTTGGGTGACTCTGGCTTTCGTGCCTGTCCGCCCGAGCCGGCCTGCTCCTGGGTCAAGGTCAACTCTGTCTGCATCTCGGACTTGCCTGGTCCAGCTTTTTTCACTGCTTTCTTTTTTTTTTTTTAAATTCTTCCCACCCCTGCCCCGGGCACTGTTGTCTCTCTGTCTCCTGCAACACCCCCCCCCCACCCCCCTCCACAGCTATGTTCTGTCCTCTGGGTCCCTGACTGCCTCCCTGGCCGTCTGTCTGTCTCCTCGTCTTGTCTGACTTTCTTTGGGTTCCTTCCTTTTCCTGCCTGTGTCTCTTCTGCACCAGTGAGGCTCCCCTCTCGGGGACCATGTTCTCCCTGCCCCTCGTCTCTGTCATCCCTTCTGCCCCTTCCTACCCAGTCCTCTCTGGTTGCTCTTCCTTGTCGGGCCAGTGGGAGACTGGAGATGAATGGATGGCCCTCAGAAGCCTCCACTCGCGGGGCTGGGGGCTGGTTGGTGTGTCAGTCAGCAAGGGACACCTGTCCTGTGGTTCTCTTAGCCCCTCAGGTAGACTTTACCGTCATTTAGTCAGTCAGCACACACCCCTTCCCAGCTGTGCAGCCAGCAGAGATCAGCCCTGTGATGGCGCCATCAGCCAGCGAGCGGGGCCTGACTGTCCCTTCAGCTGTACCCTAAGTTGGGACCAGCCCCCCGACTGACAGTCCATCAGGCAGTGAGCAGCTGGGACCTACCGCCTGCCGGATGTGGGGTACCAAGAATGGATGAAGCCCCAGGCTTGCTTCTGAAGAGCTTTGAAGTTCGCCCTGTGGTTTCCTGGGCCGCTGAGCTCAGCTGTCCCCTGCGGTGTGCAGGCAGGTGTCCTGTCAGCCGCTCCGCCTGGCCCTGGCTTGTGGGGCTGCTGTGCGGTGCAGATGGGCCCAGTGGCTTGCAGGCTGGGAGCCTGACTCTGAGCCAAGGCCTGGGCCACGGGCCGTCCCCCTCCCTCTCCTTGGAGGGAAGGAGCAGGCCTGCCTCAGGCGCGGCTCTTGGGTGGTGAGCCGACTATGTGCGTCTCTGGGGCTGACCTAGGCCGGGGCACGGTCTTGAGCAGGAGGCCCCGGGTCCTCCTTGCGGCTTGGTGGCCAGTCACCCGAGACAACTCCCTTGGCCTCTTCGAGTCTCAGTTTACCCACCTGGAGGATAATGCCTCCCCCAGGGACGTGCAGTGTGAATGACACTGGTTATTTTGGTATGACCATACCTCACCGCATTTGCAAACCCCTGAAATGCGGGCAGAGTCCATCCCATTTCACAGAAGGGATAACTGAGGCTCAGGGAGGTTGGAGGGACTTGCCAAGATCAAGCTCTCTGGAAGGAAACATCCAGGAAAGGCCACATTAGGTGGGCCTCAGATGTGCAAAAATGGGCATTTTTAATCTCTGCAAATGGATGCTTCTCGCACACGCCCACGTCATGCAGGGGGAGGTGGTGACTCTGGGAGCCCGTCTCTCCCTTCCTCGGCAGCCCCTGCTGCCCACAGAGGTGGACCAAACCCAGAACTTGTGTTTGGGAGGCCGCGGTTCCAGGTTTGGCTCAGTTTCCAACTTGGCCGTGTAACCTTGACCAGGTCCCTAGCCTTCTCTGGGCCTCAGTTTCCCCGCTCTGTAAAAATGGGGGCAACCAGGCCTTCCTTCCAGGGCTGGACGCTTAGCTGAGCCAGGAGGAACTTGACCAGGGCTGGGAGGGGCTGTGAACATGGATGGGACCCGTCCGAGCTGATTTAGTTCCTTTCCGTGTGAGGAGTTGGATGGGGGGGCCCGCCTCTCGGTGTGTGGTCTGGGGGAGGAAGCACACAGGCTCGTACTCACACATTCACACACTGAGACAGGCTCGCACAAGCACACACACACCCGTTCATAGAACACACTTATACACAGTTACACTCACACACAGAAGTGCGTGCACGCGCGCACACACACACACACACACACACACACACACACGCACACTGGCTCTTCCTGCCACACAGCTAAGAAACCCTCCGTAACCAGAGCACCCGGAGGCTGGGAGAGCCCAGGGGTCCCGGCAGCTCAGCTGGCTTTGGGAGGAGCCGTCCCCGGACCCGCCCCCCACGGCCGGGCCCCTGGAGATGTTCCAGGCGAGGCTCACGGGACCTGAGCAGTGACAGCCCCACCGCAGAGGTGGCCGTGGCCGTCAGCGGGGCGTCTGGCCGGTCCCCTGGCTGCCAGCCGGCCTCTGAATGATTCATGCCGCCTTGAACTTGACTCCGGCGTGACCAGCCGAGCGGGAAGAGCCGCCCCCTCCAGAGAAAAACTGGAAGTGGGCACGGTGCTGGCAGCGTACCCCCAGGGCACCAGAAATGGAGTATTATTACTGCCCCAGCTTGCTGAAGTTCTTACGGTACCTCTGGGTGAGTGTGGCCCGCTGGGCGAGTACGTGCTTTTTCTTCTCCTGTCTCCGCCCAGTTGGCTTTGGGGCTCTGTCTGGCTAGCAGGGTCTCTGTTTTCTTGTGGTTGTTTCAAGGCGGAGGGGATGTTGGGGAAAGGGTTGGGGTTTCGGTTTAGGAAGCAGAGCAGACCTAGAAGAGCACAGAGCCCACATGGTCGCGATGGCGGGCCCCCGCGAGCCGGTCCTTGGGAAAACAAGAAAAACAGGGACAGCCCCAGGGAGGTTTTCTGAAAGTGATATTTCTTTGATTTAAAGGACTCTTCTTTATTCTGAAATTATATCCCTCTCGCCTTTGTGTGTGAAAACATCCTGTCTTTTATGAGATGAAAAGAATAGATTTCACTTTTCTTTCAATGAACTTAGTAAGCAAGAGCAAAAAGTTAGAATCCTTGCATTGTGTTATCTCCTCTGTGTAAGAGGGGAGAAAAAACCCCACAACTTTTTCCGGTGACATGCTAAAGTCGGGGTACCGACACAGAAGTGCTTTGTGGGGTACAGCGTGGTTTTTCAGATCTTGTTCTGACTCTGATGTGCTGTGTGTGGCCGGGGAAGTGGCTTCCCCTCTCTGGGCCTGTTTCCTCATCTGTGAAATGGTGGGGTGGGGGCATAGACGAGGGATTAGGTGACCTTCATCAGGGCTCTGTGAACAGAGGGGCTTACCCAGGAATTACCTGGAGCGGTCTCAGAGTTTTCTAGAACATTTTCCAGCAGGTTGAGAACGCCCAGAAGGGAAAGACTTGGGAAATATTATTTATCCCCCTGCTGAATGTTTGCAAATATTTCAGATGCCTTCTCACCCAGGGAATTTTCCGGAGCTCCTAAAAATACAACTTTAGGAAACATTGTTCTGCACCCGTCTCTCCCCTGGCGTCTGTGCTCCCTCCTCTGCAGTGCTCCCCACCAGCAGTTGAAAAACAGGAGACCCTCCCAGTCCACATCCTGTGATCACTGATGTTTGAAGATTGTCACATTTTATTTTATTGTCTTTATTTTTAAAGATTTTATATTATTTATTTGACAGAGAGAGAGAGATCACAAGTAGGCAGAGAGGCAGGCAGAGAGAGAGGGGGAAGCAGGCTCCCTGCTGAGCAGAGAGCCCGATGTGGGGCTCCATCCCAGGACCCCGAGATCAAGACCTGAGCCGAAGGCAGAGGCTTTAACCCACTGAGCCACCCAGGCGCCCCAGATTGTCACATTTTAAATGCAAGTCAACATTTACTGAATTATTTTAGTTTTTTAAATTACAAAAATAGCAGATGGACGTGGTCGAAAACTTGAAAAATCCTGAAGAGCATACACGAAGGAGGAAAATTAGTCACCCACAATCATTTGTACTTTTGAATTCTGGGTCCTGATGACCCTGACGTGCCCGGGTGTATGTCAGGCTCCGGGGCTTGCTGTTAGGGAGACTATGATACTGTGATTTATAATAAGCACATATTTGGTCTTCCTTCCCATTTCTGGCACAAAGTTCCTAAAACCCTGGAATTTCTTAAGAGATAAGGAGCAATAAAGGTGTCTTGATGTTATGTTAATGAGGTGACTTTTGGACCCCACGGAAGGATGGGGGCTGGTTGCCAGGGGAACTAACCCTGTGATTTGAGGCTTAGAACTTTCAGTCCCACCCAGGACCTCCAGGGAGGGGAGAGGGGCTGGAGGTTGAATGAGTCCACAATGGCCAATGATTTAATCAATCACGCCTATGCAAGGAAGTCTCCATAACCCCCCCCCCCACAAAAGGACAGGTTGGGGGAGGGGGGAGGCTTCCGGGTTGGTGGACACATAGAGATCCCTAGAGGCGAATGAACTAGCTCCAAGAACACAGAGCTCCGCCCCCTCTCCCCATATCCTGCCCTGTGTCCCTCTTCCATCTGGCTGTTCACAAGTTCCATCCTTTTATAATAAAGTGGTAAGTAAAATGTTTCCCCGAGTCCTGTGAGCCGCTCCAATCAATTAATTGAATGCAAGGAGGAGGTCGTGGGAACCCCTGTTCGGAAGCCAGAGGGCCAGAGACCCAGGGGACACCAGGGCTTGGAATTGGCATCTGAACCCAAGATGGGGCAGTCTTGCGGGTCCCCGCCCTTAACCTGTGGGATCTGATCCTGCCCCCAGGCTGTTGGTGTCAGAATGGAGCTGACATTGTAGGACACCCAGCTGGTGTCAGAGACTTGCTTGGGGGGTTGCTGGGGAAAAAACATCCACGTAGGAATTGGCGTCAGAATCAGAAATACAGCAGTGACTGAGATACCATCCCCCACGCCCGGCAGCCTGGAGCGCGGTGTGCACCGGCCACCCCAGGATCCAGATACCCGCAGAGGTTCACTTAACACACACTTAGAGACGTCAGATGCTAAGCCTGCAGGGGTAAACTAGCTAGATGTGGTCCCTGGACCTTGTGGGGACACGGGCCCCGCACAAGGAACTGGAACAAAGACCACGCGTGTGTTAGGATGAGGCAGTGCCCAGAGCTGTGGGGGACGTGGGCTCATCCGGAGTGGGGGAGCCCAGGAGAGCGTCCCTGGGGAAGCTGAGCACTGGGGGATAGGCAGGAGCTGGCGGGTGATGCTAGCCGGCAGGGGGAAGGTGTGCCTTTGCCGGAGGGCTGGGGTGGGCGTGGCAACGGGTGGGGGAGTCATGGGCATGCTCAGACCCGTCCAGGGAACCACCGAAGTTCATCCTGGCCTGTGGGAGGGGGAGGGTGGAGGATGCTGCCAGTGTCACGGGGACAGCTACAGGGGACAGGTGGCAGAGATGCGGCTCCTTCCCTGGCCTTGCCCCCACCTGTGGGTGACCAGAGCCTGGAGTACGGAGACACTGTGTGTTCTCACCACTGGCCCGGCGCTTACCCACGCTTCTCCGGACACAGCCTGGCCCTCAGGTAACGCGATTAGCCCTGTGTCTGGAACCTTAAGCTGGAAACTCTTGCATGCTGAGCTTCCGGGAAAGCTTGGGAACGTGGAAAATCCTCAGGCTTCAGCTCTGGACTGTAACAGAGTCAGGTGGCATCGGGCAGAGCACTTGACCTCATCGGATCTCAGCTTCCTCACCCGCGAAGTGGGGACACGCCGGCTTCCTCATTTTCTTGCTGGGACATTCCTGCAAAACTTCTAGCTTATTTCTGAAGCCTAGAAGCTACTCCTTAGCAAATGTTAGCCCTTCCTCTTTCCTGGAAACCTACCGTCAAATTGAGAATGACCAGCTAACCACGGGCTATTACACAGGGCCCTGGGTGGTGAGGGGCCCTGGGGGGCTTCTCTCCCCATCTCTGCCACAGGGCTGCATTCCTCCCCATTCATTGTCCCATTACCCTATTTTTTTTTTAAACAGAAGATTTTATTTATCTTAGAGAGAGTGCAGGGCTAGGGGCAGAGGGAGAGGGAGAGAGAATCTTAAAGCAGACTCCTTGCTGAGCACAGAGCCTGACGTGGGGCTCGATCCCAGGACCCTGAGATCACAACCTGAGCCAAAAACCAGAGTCAGATATCCAACCCATTGCCATAATTTTTAAAAGTTACTTTTTAACTTATAGAAATGTTGTGGGGACAGTGGGGGAGTTCCTGAGACCCTTTCACTCAGCTCCCCCTACCCCACCCCGTGATGGCACCTTACTGTAACCTCCGTACATTTATCCAAAGCCAGAAATTGGTACAACACTCTTAACGAAACGATTAGCTAACTTTCCTCCAGTGGTTCCCACCGAGGGGCACTTGGCAATATCTGGTGACATTCTTTGTCACAACGGGGGCAGTGGGGGAACGCTCCTGGCCTCTGGTGGGGGGAGCCCAGCGATGCTGCTGACCGTCCCTGAGTGCACGGGCTGGCTGCCCAGCCCCCAAACCACACCGCGGAGATTGATCTGGAAACGTCCACAGCCCTGAGGTTGAGAAAACCCTGCTTGTACTTTGCCTGTGAGTTTCACCCTCAGCTGGGCCAGGCTTAACTGCAGGCTGGTGCAATGTGTGCTTGCCCACCGAGAACACGGACATTTGCCCACACCACTTAGAAACACCTTGTAGACAAGATGTCTAATGGCTGTATTCCCCTGGTCACCCGCCTTGATTTATTAGCCGTTCTCCCGTGGTCTATGCTTATCACGACAAGTGCACACTCAGCCTTAAATCTTTATTTACTTTTCAGGTTCTTCCCTAAGTCAGCGTCTTGGGGGTCAAGTGTGGGCGGCCGCAGGCTTCTGCAGACTTGTCATCTGTAGGTGGGACGTCGGTGGCTTCCTGTCTGTGGCCCGAGTCTGCCACAGAGCTGCAGTTCTGCCCCCACTGTCAGGCCCTGTCACCAGCCAGCATCAGCTGGGAGGTAGGGGTTGGGACTGTTTGTGTTTCACACCATTAGTAACTGTAGCTGCCGGCTGGGCAGCCGTGGCTCTTTGGAGTTACTTAATCTCCTTTGCTGCTGGGATAACCTAGCCAGACAGTCCCGAGGCTGGTAGCCTTTAGGGGGCACATTGCCATCGGGCTGCTTGCTTGAGGTTGTCATTGACAACAGTAGTGGCAATGCTGGTAATAATAATAATAAATGTTTTAAAGATTTTATTTATTTATTTGACACAGAGAGCAGAAGCGGGGGGAGGTGGCAGAGGGAGAGAGAGAAGCAGGCTCCCCCTGCTGAGCAGGGAGCTCAGCGTGGGGCTCGATCCCAGGACCCCGGGATCACGACTTGAGCCAAAGGCAGACTCTTAACCAGCTGAGCCACCCAGGCGCCCCTTTAATTAAGAATAATAATTAATAATGGCCATCAACACCACCATCATTTGTACCGAGAACTTACAATATCCGGGGCTTAGTGCCTTTCATGGACGTCTCATTCTCTTCTCATGAGAACCCCATGGATAGATTTCATGATACCCTTTGTGCTGCAGTTAGCAAAACTGGGGCCCGGAGAGGTTAAGTAGCTCATCCAAGGTTCCCCAGCTGGGAATTGTCAGAGCCTGTGTCTGACTGGGCCCAGCTCTCCCTATATGTCACTTTAAGTACTTAACGGAGCCTGTTCTTCTGGTTTCTCAGAGGGGAAACTGAGGCCCACAGGATTGCGATGTCTGGCCAGCCTATAGGAAAGCTCTCCATTCACCAAGCTTCTCAGGTTGGAAGGTGAGAGAAGGATGTTGCACTGGGCCATGCTGGGTTCTGGAGGGAGAGGGCCTTGGCTTGGAATCCCAGCTTGGCCAAAGGCGAGCCCCATTCCTGCTCTGGGCCTCGATTTCCCTATCTGTACGTGGAGGTGGTCACCCCTACCCTGCAGGGCTGTGCTGAGGATTTGCCGAGATAAGGAGCATTAGTATCCTTGCCACAGGGCTGTACTTAGAATGGGTGCTGTGTTTCTAGATGTTCCTTTAGGGGGGATACCTCTGATGTAATGGCAGAGACACCCTGGGGCCCCCATCCCCCAGCACACAAGGACTTTCCCAGGCCTGGTGAGCCTGGGAGGCTGACTTGTGGCTGGCCACCTGCTTCTCCTCTGTGTCACTCACAGCGAAGGGGGTTACCAGAAGGTCGCTTCTGGCAGCTTCTTCCGGAAGATGCCGTGGGACGTGGAGCCCGAGATCAAGGTCGGTCCCCAATGCTTTTGAGTGCGGGTCCCTTACCTGCCCTTTCCTCCTGGTCAGGGTCGGTGGTTCCGTGGCCCAGTCTCTGTGGAATAACGGGGAAAACCACTTTGTTTCTCCTTGTGGTTGGTCGGTAAGCTTCATCTTCCCACGCTTGTCCACGGCTAGATTTTTTTTTTCAATGCAAAAATGTCTGAATGTCTCAATATGATAGGATTGGCTGTTCTTTGCCTCGGGCCCCCTTGCTACTTATTTATTTCGCTACATCCCTCACTCAGCCTCGTCACCACCTCCAAGAGACAAGGGGGTGCCTGTCCAAGTTTTTCTTCCAGGCTCACCCACAGGTAGCATCATGATAGTCCTCATGACAACCCCAGGAGGTGGGTATTGTGGTTATTTCACATTTGCGAAAACAGAAATTCCCAGGGGTTGAGTACCCGCCCGATACTAAAAAGCCCATTAAGGGGTGGAGCTGGGATTTGAACTTGGGAAGTCTGCCGTCGAAGCTCTTGTGCTGAATTCACTGCTGAGTCCCCAGCGCCTGGCATCTGCTGGTCGCCCACTAGACACGGGCTGATGGGACTCCCCCTCCCCGCCCCGCCCCCGCAACTGACCCAGTGCATCAGAGGTGTGAGGATGAGCTGGCCGTGAACTTGAACATGGTGCCTGGTGTTGAGCACAAGCCCGCCAACAATCACCATTGCTCCTGTCATCCTTATTACCAGCTTTTGAGTCTCTCAGCTCTTGGCGCCTTCGGGGTGTGCCTGGGGCCCGGTTTGGCCTTCCAGCATTTGCGGCCGAAACAGAAGAACTGGCTCTTTTTGTGCCGTTGGAGTTGGGCCTGGGGTTGGGGCCACAGGACGGCCTGTGTCATAAGAGGTTTGAGTGTGACTGGAGCCGTGAGCGTGAAGCCAAGTTGCAGAGCAGAGAGCAGGGTCTCGGCGCCAGGCCCTTCTGGATTCTGATCCCCACCGAGCCACTCACTCACTCACAGAGTGTGGGGCTTTGGGCAAATCTCTCAGCATCTCAGAAAGTCAGTTTGCCATCCGTAGCATGGGATTGATGACAGCCTGTCCCTCATGGGACACCCCGAGGACTCAAGGAGGTAATGCAAACAAAGCTGGCGCATAGGAGGTCTTGAATAAGTGTTCCTACCTGACGCCTCCTGGACTCAGGCCCAAGATTCTGTTTAGTTACACACATGGGCCACTGGGACTCCTGAGGGTGTTCAGGCGGTGGAGCGTCTGCCTTTGGCTCAGGTCATGATCCCAGGGTCCTGGGATCGAGTCCCGCATTGGGCTCCCTGCTCAGCGGGGAGTCTGCTTCTCTCTCTGCCTGCCACTCCCCCCGTTTCTCTCTCTCTCTTAAATAAATAAAATCTTTAAAAGAAAAGAAAAAAACCACATGTGCCCCGCCCTGATCTAAGTGGGATACACCTGTGAACCACAAGGTGGGCGAAGGCCGCTGCCTCAGGGATCGGTGTTCTAGTAGGTGTTGGCCATGAACAATAGGCAGGATACGTAGGAACCTGGACAACCTGTCAGGGTGCAGAGCGTGCCGTGGAAAGAAGGAAGTAAGCAAGTGCAAAAGCTCTTGAGGACTTAGATGGGTGGGGGAGCCCCCCCCCCCCGAGAAAGTGACATTTGAACAGAGACTTTGGAGGAAGAGCGGGAAGAGGCGACCGCCAGTGCAGAGACCCTGGGGTCTGAGCGCGCACAGGCACTTCTGTGGACCTGGAAGGGGGCCAGCCAGGGCGTCTGCGGAAGAGTGGGTGAGGGGCAGAGAGTTGGCAGCAAGGGCTGCAGGGCCCTGAGGCCACATGAAGGAGGAGGCGCCCTTGTGCTGGGAAGGTGACAGAGCCACGGAGGGGTGTCGCGTCAAGTGACACCATCTGGTTTGGTTTGAATGGATCCCTCCGGCTGCCGTGCAGGGAGCACACCGCAGCAGGGCCAAGGCAGGAGGAGGGAGCACGGTGAGGAGCCACTGCAGGTGTCCCGCTGGGACACAGTGGTGGCTCAGACCAGGGGCAGCAGAGGAGGGGGGGAGAAGCCACAGGATTCGCTGATGGATCGGATGGCAGAGTCGGGGGGAAAGAAAAGAGTTTGGAAGCTACTGAGGGTTTGGGGTCCGACCACTGGAAGGACGGAGTTGCCGCCGACTTCCGTGAGGAGTACTGCAGGTGGGCGGATCTCGGACTCAGCTTTGGACTTGGAGAGTGGAGGGGGTCTATCACACGCCCGTGTCATTCCGCCTTCTGTCCCCAGCCTCGCTTTCCCCTTCTGTACAATGGGAAGGAGAATTCCCGCCCTGCCTGTGCCTCGCGGTACTTGAGGCTTGAGTGAGCGTCTTCAAGGACCTCCCCGGAGGGTTGAAATGCCAAGCTTGCGTGGTGAGATTCTGTAGCTGCTGGCTGAAGTGAAGCCTGCCTTGGGATGGCGTGCTTTCAGACTGTCCCGCAGGAGCCGTCGCTGAGTTTCAGACATTCCAGAACTTCCAGCAGTCGGAAGGGACGTGCCAATTCTAGGACGGCCAGAAGGAAGGATAAATGCAGGGTAGAAACTCTGGAGGGGTGGGCATGCGTGCAAAACACGTCTGGGAGCCAGGAGTCCCGAGCGCGATTGCTGGGTGACCCCCAGGCAACCCCTCGCCCTCTCTGGGCCTCAGTTTCTCTATTAATATAATGAAGTATTGGATGGGATTCGCCTTAAAGTTTTTTACTGTGCGCAGTCTCCCAATTCTAGGGGTCCAGTAAAGAATGGAGCTTCGGGTTTATATCCAGCCTTTTCCTGCTGTGTGAGCTTGAGTGAGTGGCTTCGTGTCTCTGAACCTCTGTTTTCTCTCTGGGGATGAGAAATCCCCCTTTTTCAGTGGGGATTATGTAAGCATCTCATTGTGGAGGCCAGTAGGGAAAGCACCTGGCACACAGTAGGCACTAAGTAGGCGGGAGCTGTTCACCTTTTCTAGGTTGCATCCCACGGCTATTACGTGACAGGACACGATCTGGGACATTCATGGACTGTCTCAGTGGCAGCATGATTTCTAGATTGAGACACTAGAGGGCGCACTTGTTCTAACAAACCACCTCGAGCAGGGGTGGCCTTTTTATTTTTATTTTTTTAAAAGATTTTTTATTTATTTATTTGACACAGAGAGAAATCACAAGTAGGCAGAGAAGCAGGCAGAGAGAGAGGGAGAAGCAGGCTCCCTGCTGAATAGAGAGCCCGATGCGGGGCTGGATCCCAGGACCCTGAGATCATGACCTGAGCTGAAGGCGGAGGCTTTAACCCACAGAGCCACCCATGCATGCCAGGAGTGGCCTTTTTAAAAGCAGTGCAGGGGTGCGCCTTTTACACACCTGAGCATGGGTGACCCCCTCCAGCGAGGCAGGTGCCCGAACTGTCCCATGTTGCAGATGAGGACTTGTCTGAGGGTCGCACGGTGGGGAAGTCTCAGGTCCGGGTTTCTGGGATAGAGCTTTTTTCCCCTGGAGCCCACAGTCTCTCTCTGCACCCCTAGATCGACCAAAGGTTGAGTTCAAAGGCCCAAAGGTTGAGCCTGAGGAGTTGTGACAACCGTTGCCACTCAGATTAGTCTCGGTGGGGTGAGCCGGCCAGCCCCTGGCCCCTGCTTATTTCAGCCCGGTATGGAGGAGGGGGTATGGTGTGGAGTGTAAGTGATGGGGGTGGGGTGGGTCAGTTTTGCTAAATCCTAGGATGTTGGTGCTTGGAGAGAGGTTGCACCTTTTTTTTTTTTTTTTTTTGGTAGCAGATCTGGCTTCAGACCATTGGTAATGGAGAAGTGAAAAACCTCATGCAGGCTAATGCCCATGCTGCTACCCACTTTTGTCCCTGGCAGGCAAAGGGCTTTTTCCAGAGCCGCTGAGGGACTTGGAGTTGGGACCTTCAGGCCGAATGAATATCTGGTTTCCATGTTGGAGGCAGAACTGATAATGCGAGGAGGCAGCCAGGGAGTCAGGGTGCCGGGGTGTGGTCTCTGCCTCCGTCTGTGCTGGGCCCAGCGTCTTCATTGCTGAAATGCAGTCGTTGGCTTGTCTCAGAGTCGGCTCGCTGTGCCTGCGGGCGGAGTGCCTGCCCTGGGCTGGGCCCTCAGCTGGGGGTCGTAGGACCAGAGAAGAGAAGGCATCGGGGAGGCAGGACCAGCATGTGCTCGCTCAGGGTCAGTAAGGCCTTGGTTCCTCTCCCTCGGGAAGAGGTGGGATCTGAGGGTGTCTTTATTTGCCTCCTGAAGGACACGATGTAAATATTTCCTCAAGGGGGAGGTAACGTACTCATGAGAAGGTCGTCAAAATTAGTTTCCAAAAACATCTTGCTTTTAAAAAATCAAGAAAGAAAAAAGATCTTGCTTTCTTTTTAAGCAAACCTCTTGTTTTGGGCACCTGGGTGGCTCAGTCGGTTGAGCGACTGCCTTTGGCTTGGGTCATGATCCCGGAGTCCCAGGATCAAGTCCTGCATCAGGCTCCCTGCTCAGCGGGGAGTCTGCTTCTCCCTCTGACCTTCTCCCCTGTCAGACTCTCTCTCTCTCTCTAATAAATAAGTTTAAAAATCTTAAAAAAAAAAAAAGAAAATCTGTTATTTTTTGTAGAAACTTTGAGGTAGGGAGGGAAGACTGTTTATAAATGTATTCTTTTTAATGTAATATCAATTATTTTGTATTAAACATACGTTCATAAAACATAAGCACATTCATGTTAACCTTATATTATTTTACAGTTAAAATATAAACGTATAATATGGTAATAGGAGATGTTCGTTTATGTCTTCCTGTGGGGCCAGTGTCTATACTGGCCAGCATGGCCATATCAAAATACCACAGCCCAACGGGTTTAAACGGCAGGAACGAATTTCCTGTTAGTTCTGGAGGCTGGAAGTCCCAAGGTTGTGGTGTCGGCAAGGCTGGTCTCTCCTTTGGCCTCTGTCCTTGGCTTGCCGCCTTCTCCCTATGTCCTCCCGCGGTCTCCCCTTTCTGCTCTCGTGTCTCTGTGTCCAGATTTCCTCTTCTTGTGGGGATACCGGTCAGATCGGGCGGGGGCCCAACCTAAATGGCTTCGTTTTAGCCTAATCGCCTCTTTAAAGGCCCCGAGCCCAAATGCAGTCACATTCTGCAGTCCCGGGACTAGGGCTCCAGCGTACAGATGTTGGGGAAACGCACACAGTTTAGCCCCTCCCAGCCAGGCGTCAGGCAAAGCAAGTCGCTTTGCTTTATTTTATCCTCACGATGGTCCTGGGAGGGAGATTCTGTTGTCAGCCCCGTTTCACAGATGCTGAAACTGAGGCCCAGAGAGAGGGAAAGTGGCTTGCAGATCAGCGGTGGAGCCGGATTGGGTCCCCTGCTGTCTTGCCGTGGGACCAGCTGCCTCTTCTAATCTTTCACATTCTGCTGAACTTACCAAATATTTTCCCCTCTGCCTGTCCGGACTCTGCCCCGTCCTTGTTGTAGGTGCAGCTGGAAAAGACCCAGACGGGGAGGGAAGGCCCTCCCCGGACTCCGGTGCCGCCCCTGCTTGGTGGCCTATTGGCCACCTTCCCAGAGGGGCGTGCCAGGGGCCGCCCGCTCCCCACTTTACTTTACCCCCCAACGCCTGTGTTTGCCGAGAGCAGCCTGGGCCCATGAAAGCAGCCTTTGTCCTCTGGTTTGTTCCTCCTGGAGGGATGACCTAAGTCCCGTCTTGGGAACAAAGCATTGACCTGCCCCATGGGTTCAGGTCAGCCCCGGTAGCCTGCAGCCAGGGATCGGGCAGCCTTGGATACAAGGCAACAGATTCAGCGGGCTCAGGAAAGCAGCAGAGCCCTCCCATGTCCTGGGTGCTGAGGCTGGGGCGCTCCCGTGTGCACAGAACTTTACAGTTTATAAACTTGTCCCACGCAGTCTGATTTTGTGGGTCCTCTCGGATCGTGCGAGATCCTCAGGGCAGGGACCCCGATAGGGAGGAATTCCTTGTCTCAAGGAACCATTCCAAAATACAGGGGCGGAAACCAAGCACTATTGATGACACTTGTCATGTTTGGTGGGTCCGGAAATGGGGCAGGGCTCGGTGGGGACAACTGGTCCGTGATACTTGGAGGTCAGCTGGGAGCCCCGGATGGCTGTGGGCTGGGATCATCCAGAGGCTTCTCATCTCCCTTGTCTGGGGCCCATGATGATTTGGGGGCCGGGCTCGCGTGGGCACCCAAATGTGGCCACTGTAACTTGCTTCCCCACGATGTGGGGCAGGGCGCCCCGAGCAGGTGTGGTGGCCCAGTGGTGTTATGAGGGACACAGCGTCCCTTCTGCTGGTCTCTGCAGATCGAAATAGATTCAGGGCGCAGGGACGTGGACCCCACATTTCAATGGGAGGAGTACCAAGCAGTTTGCTTCTATGTTTCAGAGCCGCCGTGGCTATAGGCCAAAGGAAACGCGACTGGGTGTTATTTATTGAGCACTTACTGTGTGCTCAGGGTTTCTTGCGGATGAACCTGTGGGGTCCTCCTTGCAGCCCCAGGGCGGGAGTGGGGGGCAGGTGGCTCCAAAGCCTGGACTCAGTTGGCCTGTGAGGGTGAGGGAACCGAGGGAAATCAACAAGGCTGCTGACAGTCTGGTGAACTTGCCACAGTTGGAAGTTGTGGGCTGATTTTTTTTCCCCCTTCCTTCTCTAAACTTAGAATATTCCTTGAGTTCTTGAAAATTCTCACTTAGGTGTCTGATTCATCTCGTCCCCGCTCAGCCACGCTTGCCTTTGGTGCTCATCTCCGACAGGTTCTCTCCCCGTGTTCTGAGCGCCCTCCTAGCCCCCTGCCCCCTAACCCTCTCCCCACTGTGGCCCCGCGGGGAGGGCACGCTGCACACTTTCCAGCGGCCTGCCTCTCTTGGGGCTTTTGGGGAGCCATCGGGTAGGGCCTCGAGGTCCCCATGGAAGAACCAAGGCCTTACTCACCCTGTGCAAACACTGGGCTCTCTGTTCCTCCAGGCGAGCCTTGGGGCTCCTTCATCTGCCTTCCAGGGTCTGATATTCGATACGTGCCCAGTATTTGTTTGCTGGGCCGAGCCCATCAGAGAAAGGCAGAGGTTCTCTCTTAGGCTTATCCCCTGACACACAGCAGGTGCTCAATAAGTGCTCATTGTACCGAAGAACTGAATGAAGAAATGAGCAGGTGGATGAGCCTGAGAGCAGAGACTGTGCCAGGTATTTGTGTCCTTGTCACAATATAGCGCTTGACGCCCCTTCACGATTTTGATGAACGTTCAGCCGAATGAGTGAGTGAGGGAGTGAACGAATAAAAAGAACAAAGTCTCGTTTATTTGTTTCCCCAGTTCCTGGAACGGGGGTTGGTATACAGTAGGGGCTCAATAAATGTCTGTTGGTGCTCAATGAATAATGAATGAATGAGTGAGTGAATAAATGAAACTTTGTTGCGATGGGAGGAAGGTAGGGCCCTTATCTTGTTCATTTCTTTCCTCAGGTCTTAGTACAGGCCCCGGCATACAGCAGGTGCTTCGCAAGTGCCTCCTGACCTTTGTAGGAGGGTCCGTCCCTGAGAAGGGTTGAGAAGGGGAGGCTGGCCAGGTGGACCTCACGTGTCTTGATTTACCCCCTCCCCTGCCCGCCGGGCCCGACTGCAGACTTCGGTCCCCGAAAACCTGCCCAAGGGCCACTTCCCGATTTTCTTCATGCCAGGCTGGCCTTCAGTGGGACGAAGGCACCACTCTGAGCCCCAGTGCCGTCTGACTGTGAGACAGGACTGCCCCGAGACCCCTCTTCCTGACCATGTTAGCAGTTTCTATGCTAGCACCGCATCTGGCCAGGGAAGCCCGGGAGAATGTTCTACACAGAGCCAGCCCCTCAGATCACCTTGTTCTCATGCCGGCCAGGCGAGTTAACCCCCAGCAGCTCAGCGTCAGGCACAGAAGAGGGTCAAGGCTTTGGGATCTGAGGCAGCAGGGTTTAAGTCTACCTCTTTGATTTCAAGTACATGGGTGTAATGAACCTTTTTTTTTTTTTTTCCTTTTTTCCCCAGGATTCTGTTTCCCAATCTTGGCTACACGTCTGTTGCTTTTTCAAACTCCATGAGCCAGGGCTGCACACTCCCAGAGATAGGATTTCCGCAGATTCCTAGCAACTGTGTTTTAAGACCTGCCTGTCCCTGAGATTGGGAGGCAGCAGCCCAGGCTGGTTTCTCAAGAAGCAGAGCCTGAGGCAGGGATTCGCATGTATAGAATTTAGTGTTGGAGAGGGTGAGAGTCAGCCTGATCCCTGGAGGAGTCTGGGAGGGTGAATACCACAGAGACGAGTCCCACCTTGGAGCAGCCGGGCAGCTCTTGCCCCGTGGGCTGAGGTCTGTTGTTGTGGCCGTCGGCACTCCAGAACCTTGGGGGATGGCTGCCCCAGCCCGTGCAGGAAACCTGGGTGGGCAGCGCTGACAGCATCTAGGACAGCGCTGGGCTTGAGGGTCACGGACTCAATGCAGCAAGACTCTAGGTGTAAATTGACTGGCGTAGAGGAGCCACGGTTAATAAATCATAACTTGGGAAACACGAAAGTGGATAAATGAACCTTGACAACGTCGTTCGTTCCTCGAGCTCCTGAAGGGTCAGGCTCGCGGAGCAGGTGCAGAGGCACGGCCCCTACATTCCCTGTCTCCCAGGAGGGGGGACCTGCCTCATAAATGGGCGCATGGGCCATCGCACCATACCTGGAATGTCTCCATGCATCGAGGCGGGATTCGGTAGAAGGAGCAAAGTTTTAAAACAAGTGATGGCCAAACGTTAAAAAAAAATAAGTCGTTTATTTTTTTTTTAATCGCAAAGGGGGTACACACACGTGGTCAGCGTTTCCAACAGCACCAAAGAGTGTCCTAAAGTAAAATTGCTCCCTGCCCTACCAGCCTGCTGTCGCTCCACAAAAGTGGTGACCGTTTTCAGACGTCTCCTTTCAGAAATGTCCACCGATACACACCCGCGTCTGGAACACACGTCAGACTTTGCTCTGCTGTATGTGGCTTTCTTGGCCTTGATCCTTCTTTTTCTCACAAACACGAGCTCTCTCCCCGTGAGCACAGTGTTCTGTCTGACGGCTCTCTGTGTTTCCTCGCACTGTGATTGTGTGAGTCCTCCGGGCGGGTTGCTTCCAGTTTCATGCACCGCGAGCGGGGCTGCGATGGACACGCTTGCGCAGGCGTCTCAGTGCCCTTGGCGGGTGGCGTCTTCCGGAGGCGTGCCCAGCCGTGAACTTGCTGGGTCATCTGAAGGTTGCCTGGAGGTTTTGTGAGTGGGCCAGGAGAGAGGGGGCTGGAGGGTGGGGGTTCGGGCTGGAAGAACGAGGGTGTGGATATGGGGGCTGGAAGCTGAGAACGGGGTGGCCGGCCCTCTCCCACAAACATGCTCTGAGCCTCGCGCCTGGGCTCCGGCCTCATGCTCTGAGGCCACGTCGTCAGCCAGAGTCTCACTCCAGCTGTGAGCGTCCAGGCGGTGCAGGCGGCTCGTGACAAGGGTCCCGCCCTTGGCTGCTCAGGGTTCGCCTCTGGACCTCATGAGCTCGGGAGCCCTTAGCTCCAACGGCATCTCAAATTGAGAGATCTCGATGTTTCTCTTTAAGTCTCCGAGGCCCTGGCCTCGCCAAATGCACAGCTCACTTGGCCAGAAGGCCACACTGGCAGGTTCTCTTCGCGTTCCCCCACTCTCGGTGTTTGGTCAGTTCGCCCTGGGTCCCCACCAGAAATGTTCCCAGGCCTCCAGCCTAAGACGGGCACCCGGGTAGCGGGCGGACAAAGTCAGCTAATGGCCAACCCCTGTGTCCTCTCCCTCTACCCTTTTCTGCACATTTGCTCTGAAAGTTACAATCTCAGATGTCTCCCTGAGTCCCCCGGTCCTTTAGGGCCCTTTAGAGCACGGGCATTCCTTTGGGGAAAACCTCACACCCAAGAACCTTTCTAAGGCCCCCTGTGGGAGGGAGTGCCAGGAGCTGGCTCCCTCTTCCTCTACAAGACAAAAGGGATTACTAGTTATTGAGTGCTTACTGTATGCCAGACACCACGCAAGGCCCTTTTTCTGTCCTCTGATTGGGTCCATGTAGCACCCCCATCCATAAGTATTGTTACTGCCATATCATCACGGGCTCAGAGAGGTGCGGTGTCTTGCCCAGGGTCACACAGCCAATGAATGATAGATGTACTTAGGTCCTTTCTCGACCGTGTTACTCCCTGCTCTTCCTTGCTGGGAATGCTCTTCCGCTGGACGTCTATCCCTCTAGACCCGAGGCTCCACGAGGGCTGGGAGACGTCCCTCCATCTCATTCACTTGCTGCGTCCCCGGAGTCCAGCACGGGCCTGGCACACAGTAGGCACTCGGGGACTGTTAGCTGAATGGCTAAGTGAACTCTCGAAGGTTAAACCGCTTGGTTACCAACAAAGCGCTCTTCTGCTTCTTGCGGCATTTATTATTAGGATTTGGTTCCTGCACTCAGAGTTAGACTCACGTCTTTGAAAATGGAAATCATCTTTCTTTGCAAACCAGTTTATCTCGTCGGAATCTGGCATTTTGCATTTCTTCCTCCCAGAGCCAAGCGAGGATGTCTATTCTGTAGAATGTCAACAGAGAAGGGAATCGGAACATTTCCTTTGGAAATTTCTGCATAAAAAGTTGAAACAAAAGAGAAGCGTACTTGAAGATTTCAGTTGCCATGGTGACTGGGTAATACAGTGGCTTGTGTTCCTACATACGTTCTCCACTAGACCTTCAACCGCCGTGTCTCGGTTGCAGAATTTTGGCTTTGAAGTGCGTTTTCTGCAGTGAGGGGTGGACAGGTGAGCTGCAGCCAAGCCTCTTGTTGGCCAACGTGCTTTAGCCAGTGAGCATGTGTCCAGTAGCTCCCAGGCCCCTGTCCGTCAGGCTCCTTCTTCTCTGTGCAGGATGCTGGTCTTGGCCCTGAGCATTAGGTGGAGTAAGAACATCACGGTCTCTGCCTTAGCAGAGCGTGTGTTCCGGTGGGAGAGATAGCCACTATATACAAACAGCAAATCCAGATAAATGCCCAAAGACAATCAGACAGCATAGTGTGGCAGAGACTGGAAAGGGCTCTAAGAGGGCACGGCATTTGAGCAGAGATCTGAATGAAAGAGCCGCCTTGTAGGCATCGGGGCGAGGAGTGTTTCAGGCATGGGAGAAACAGCACATGCAAAGGCCCTCGCGTGGGAACCAACTTGAAGGGGTTGAGGCCCATAGTAAGGCCGAGAGGGCTAGCCTGCTAGCGAGCAAGTAGGGGAAGGAGGTGGGGGGCTTTGAGGGCCAGGAGTTTTTCTGGTTGTAGTGGGGAGCTGAGGGCGCACCCTCAGTGGGGACTAACATGATGTCATGGAGGATTTTAAAACTCATTCAGGCTATTGTGTGTGGGGGTGTCCTGGAGGGGTAGCAGGTAGACCTGGGAGACCAGGGGTGATAGGGGCTTGGCTCTGGTGCTGAGGCAGGCTGGAGGGGTGGGGAACAAGTGATCTGGTTCAGGCTGTAGTTTTGAGGAGGGAGTGGTGAGGAGAGCGGAGAAACTGAAGAATGTTCCAGGCTTTTGGCCAGGACAGCGGGGTGGATGGTGACACTTTTCGCTCCAACAGACAAGAGTGAGGAGGGAGCAGATTTGGGGCTGGGGAGCAAGAGTTCTGTTGTACATTTCAGATGTCATTAGTTTTCTAAGCTGGGGGGTGGTGGAATTGAAGGAGGGTCCATCTGATTTTTAAAGATGGGAGTTGGTGAGAGGCGGTGCCTTGGGGCATAAGAGGAGGGCTGGCCCGGGCTGCAAGCGACACCCGCGGCGCTGTCTTCCATGGCAGTGGGAGGGGGAGGCAGGCTGGGCTCCTGGATGCAGGGGACAAGAGAGGGGTGCAGGGGACAAGAGAGGGCGGGGTCTTCCTCCTCCGACTACTTTGATTTCTTGCAGTGAAGTGAGAGGTAAAGTCACTGCTAAGTGTGGAGGGGGAAAGGAAGGGAGACTTGGGGATGAGGGAGAAGAGTGAATTGTTTAAGCTTTGGACACAGGAAGGTGTATGGGTTCAAATTCAGCCTTTCAACCACCCACAGGTTAATAAGGACTAATATTCATCGAGTGCTTTCTACGTGCTGAGCGATGCCCAGGCAGAATCTCATTTCCTCCTCACAAAAGCCCTCTGAGGCGGTTACTATAATCCTCCTTTACAGACCAGGAGACAGAGGCTCAGAGAGGTGCAGCGACTCGTCCAAGGTCACACAGCGTATCCATGGACAGGCCGGATTTGGCCCCTGGGCACTCTAGGCTGTGCTTTCCAGGCTGGCAATCAGATCTGAGGCCTACGTGTCTCATCTTTCAAGAGGGGACAGGACGTAGGGGGGCTGTTGGTGGACACTGTGCTCGGCCCCCTGGAGGCGCGTGAGTGATGGCCACCCCCTCCTCTGACCTGTTTCTGTTCACTTGGTTTCCACCAGGTAACGCTCACTGCCAGCGTCTCATTACTGCCCACATTTTCAGTTGCTCAGAGAGGTCCTTGTCTAAAGGATCTCATTAAGTCCTTTTTGAAATGAGAGTTGGTAGTGGGGACGGGAGGTGGTATGGTAGCTATTATCATACGCTGAGAAGAATTCGTTTGGGTAAGAATGGGGAGGCATAGGAGCCGACACTTGGGCCCCTGCCCCTGTTCCTGCTCTTTCCCGCTTGTCCGTCCCCGCCTCGCCCCCCCTAGTTTCGACATTGGGGTGCCCTGGGACCCCCCCAACGTGGGGAGGCCAGGCGGCGGCTCCCTCATTAGAAGCAGATGGTGTCCACTCAGACCCTCTTGAGAAAAGAGTTTCATCAGAACGAATTGGACCTTTTCCGGGGGGATGAGGGAAGGGGCTGGTTTAGTAGGAACAGAACTACCCTGTTTGTTTGTCTTAAGATTATTTTTATGTTATTATTATTATTTTTTGTTTGTTTCATGTTTTTATTTGAATTCCTGTTAGTTAACTTATAGTGTAGTATTAGTTTCAGGAGCAGAACCACCTGTTTAAACATAGGGGAGGACGATTCTGCCCAGAGCTCTGAGCTTTCTGGAAGGCTCTCTCACGCTTCGCATAATTATTTGGAGATTCGTCCATACCGTTAATGTTAATTAACATATAACATATTATTGGTTTCAGAGGTAGAGGTCAATGACTCATCAGTCTTATAGAATGCCCAGTGCTCATCACATCACGTGCCCTCCTTAATGCCCATCACCCAGTTACCCCATCCCTCCACCCCTCTCCTGTCCAGCAGCCCTCAGTTTGTTTCCTATGCTTAAGAGTCTCTTACAATTTGTCTCCGTCTCTGATTTCATCTTGTTTTATTTTCCCTCCCTTCCCCTATGATCCTCTGTTTTGTTCCTTAAATTCCGCACATGAGTGAGATCATATAATTGCCTTTCTCTGACTGACTTATTTCACTCAGTGTAATATTCTCTAGTTTCATCCACGTCATTGCAAATGGCAAGATTTCAAATTTTTGGTGGCTGCGTAATATTCCATCATACATATACCCACAGCTTTATCCATTCATCTGTTGATGGACATCTGGGCTCTTTCCATAGTTTGGCTATTGTGGACATTGCTGATATAAACATTCGGGTGCACGTGCCCCTTCGGATCCCTACATTTGTATCTTTAGGGTAAATACCCAGTAGTGCAATTGCTGGGTCGTAGGGTAGCTCTATTTTCAGCTTTTTGAGGGACATCCATACTGTTTTCCAGAGAGGCACTTTTTAGGAAACTGCCAGCTGTTTTCTGAAGTGATCACACCATTCTGGTTTTCGAAAGTGATCATACTATTTTACTTCTCACGTCCTGAGAGTTTTGGATGCTCCTCCTTTTCACCAACACTTGGTATGCCACTGTCACTGGATCAGTGAGGATGCTGAAAGCTACAAAAGACCCTATCAAATGGGTCAAACAATAAGGACATGTATGTCTTCACATAATTCACATCACGGTCAGGGAGGATGTAGTGCAACGTACAGCAAATGATAGCCTGTGAGCTAAGAATGAGTTTTTTTGCATTTTTGAAAGGTTGTAAAACCAACCAAACAAAAAGGTTGCAAGAAACTCCCCTCCCTGCCCCCTGCCAAGATGTGACAGAGACCATATGTGGCCTAAGAAACCTAAAATATTTGCTATCTGGCCCTTTATCAAAAGTTTTTCACATTTTAAATTAGTGGATCAAACCAGGTTCTTTCTCCCTTCCTACTCTCTCCTCAACGTCTTGTCCCCTCATAGACCCAGCATGGCTGCCACGGTTCTAGCCATTCCAAGGAGAGGTGACAACATTCAGCCAACGTAGATGAGGTGTGCTGGGAAGAAGACTGCTCCCTGGAGTCCACCCAGTTGACTTCCCCCTACATCCCAGGGTTTGGTGGGAAACAAACAGCCAGCATTTTCAGGGCTCGGCCAGGAAGGAAGAATGCTGTTCACAGCTCTATTTTTCTGGGCCCATTCTTTGATTAGCTTTCTGGTGCCCACTTGTCTTAAGTGAGTTTGAGCTGGGTATGCAGTCACCCCTGTGTGTCTTTGGCCTCAGTTCCTTCTTTGGAGATTTGGGGAAAGTGGTACCTCCTTTAAGGGATGGTGAGGACTGAATGAGGATGTGCGTCATGCGTGTCATGTGCTGTCCTCTTGCCTGGAGCTGATGCCTTCTCCTCCCCCTCACTTCCCTGTCCCCCCACTTCATGGGAGGCCCGCGATGCCACACATCGCTGTGTGAGCCTGGCCAGGGAGCTTGCCTTCCCTGAGCCTTACTTTCCTTGTCTGTAAAATGGGTACAGGACGTTTCCCCCTCCTTAAAAGGCAAGGCTGAATAGTCCGTAAGTGATCTGATTCAGAGGGCTCGGCTTGTGCTTGCTATGTGGTGGGGGCTTGATCAGCTGCAGCTATATTGCCAAGCTGCCTGCTCTGTGCCTGGCCTCACGACGGACTCTGGAGATACAAACAGGGTCGACACAGCCCTGACCTTGGCCATGTCTGCAGCCAGTGGGCAGAGGGTGAGGAAATTGACCCTTATGGTACAGTACCTGAGAGGGAGCAGTGATGGGGGAAACCTGGGGGTTGGGGAGCCCAGAGGAGACACTAAACTGAGTGGAGAGGGTGGCAGGGAAGGCTTCCTGGAGGTGGGGGCATCATCATGATGTGTTTAAAGATGGGTAGGAATTGGCCGGGAAGGAGGAGAGGAGGGGATGGGATTGCCATAGAAATACAGTAGAACTTCTTCCCTCTCCTCCCCTGCAGTCCCCTCCCCTGCTTCCTTTGCTTCATTCATTGGTCCATCCGTTCATTCAGCAAACACTGAGCACCTCTGATGTGCGGCGTGCAGGGCTGACAGCAGAGAGATTAAGACATCCAGGGTTTCTGCTCTCAAGAGCTTTCCTTACAGAGATAATAAGAAATGATCAGGAGAATGCCAGGAGATAATAGTGTTAACATGGAAAAGAAGGGATAGTGATGGAGAGGGTCTGCTTTGGGCTACCCCTTTGTGTTGAGAGGTTAGGGGGAGAGTCTCCAAGGAGCTAAGACTCAGAAACTAGAAGCATCCTGGTAAGGGGGGCAGCCAGGAGGTAATGGGGAGCTGGGAGGGTTCTCCCCTTGATTGCCTGGGCGAACCGGGGCTCTGGAAGCCTGTGAGTCCGGGCTAGTCTGAGGTCCGGGACTCCGAAGCTGCCGGGATGTGCCTTGTGCCCGCCCAGCACCACGTAGCTCCTGGAACAGAGTGGGCGGCCCAGCGTGCGTGCAGAGACACAGGGTGCTGGAGAAGAGACCTCCAGCCGGGTCCGGAGGAAGCCACTCCTGTGCGGAGGCAAGCAGGGGTGCTAAAGGAGCTCTGTGATGGGAAAGGGGCTGCTGAGGGCGGGGGCTGGCAAGCTGAGGGATGGCGGTGGTGAGGTGGGCGTGGGAGGCTGTGTCCTTGCT
This sequence comes from Procyon lotor, assembly GCA_028646535.1. NCBI lineage: Eukaryota > Metazoa > Chordata > Mammalia > Carnivora > Procyonidae > Procyon > Procyon lotor. Next base: position 5,370,872 of record CM053616.1, on the reverse strand, counting down.
GCACGTGAGCAGATGTGGATTTGGCCTTCAGGAGGCCATTTTTCTTCATAAGCTTGTTTCCAAAACATGAGCACCCCAGCCATGGGCATCCCCTGGGGGCATCCCACCTGCCTCTTCTGGGGGCCTGCTTTCTGCACAGCCCTTGCCTTTTACCAGGGAGGCAGGTGTCCTGATTTCTGTTTGTGAGATGAGGCCACGTGAGACTTGAACACGGGTCTGCTGGTTTCTCGAGGCCAGGCCTCTAAGGTAGCCCTCGAGAGGTGGGTGGTCTGGGGCTTTGAGTTGGACTAACCCGTGATCTTCCAGTATAATCTCCTTGGGGAATCAAGACCCGGAGAGGAGGGGACCACTGCCTGAAGACCCCACCCTCCAGCAAGCTGAGGGCAGAGGCTGGCCAGTGTCAAGCCTGGGTGTGCCGGCCCAGGGGACGCCCAGTCCCCCAGTGTCCCACCGGGTGAGGGGTGCAAGGTGCCTTCTGAGGCCGCTGGGCTACTGACGCAGCTGAGCCCTTGTTGGAACTGAGGCCAGGAGGGGGTCCCTGAGCTTCACCCTGGGGAACCCTGTGCTCATCATGACCTGACTTTCCTTGGAATTTGTGGCTGACCCAAGGCCAAGGGAGTGAAGTGAAGAGCAGGAAGGAGGAACACAGGGTACGGCCTTTCCTCCCCCAGCTGCGTCTTGTGCACCCCACAAGCCTGCCTCCCTGTGACCTAAACAGAGCCGCTCCTCAAGGCCGGGTTGTCCGGTGGGTAAGAGCACAGGCCGTGGGCTCAGCCAGACCTGGGCCATGTGACACGGGCTCATGACTTTGTCATTTGGAGTCCCTGTCACCTGGTCCGTTCAGTGGCCATTACAACCATCCTGGGTGACATGTGTCAAGTCAGTGGCAGGGTGCATAGTAGGCCCCCAGAAAATGAGAATCACTGTGATTTGTCCTTACACTTGCCGCAGACCGCAGAGAAAACCGCTCCGGGATCCAGGGGTTGTTGGGTCATCGGGTCATGGGGTTGTCGTCTCCCAGCACCTGGAACAGCACCTGGAATGTCACAGGTGCTCAAGCCAAGTCTTGCTGAAGTCGGAAGGGACGCAGAGAGCAAGGAAAGCCTTTTACCCATTCTTTTTATTTATTTATTTTTTTAATTTATATGATAGCGCGCGAGCACGAACAGGAGGGGCAGAGGGAGAGGGAGAGAGAATCTCAAGCAGACGCCACGCTGAGTGCAATACCTGATCCCGCAGCCCCCGAGATCATGACTTGAGCTCAGCCAATGGTGCCCGCCCCCCACCAGACACACCCTCCCACCCCCATTCTTCTAATCTTTTATTGGCGTAATGCCAAGGCCTTAAATCTCGGGGCGCTGTCCAGGGGCAAGTTCAGCCAAGTCCAGCAAGCTCACCACACGGGAATGCATTCCTTAGGGACATCATGTATCCCTTGCCGCCGCCCGCCCCCCCCAAGTTCTGATTTGTCTCTCCGCAAGAACAGCTTGGCTCTCTTTTGCGAGCTGATCCCAAAATGTGGGAACTCAGCTGCCGTGGTAGAAAGAAACGTGTCATCCAGGCAAGGCAGCCAGACAAAGACCACAGCAGGACTTGGGTCTTCCCCCCAGGATGCCCGAGGAGAGGGCGGCCGCGCGTCAGGGCCCCCGGGGGCAGCCCAACCGGGTGAATTAGGCCCCGCATTAGTCACATTTTAGAAGAGCCCAGAGCAAATGCGGCTTTATTAGACGTCGACCCTCGGGAGAGGGGCTGTACTCATGCCAGCCTCGCCATGCCGGGCGGGGCCGCTCAGCCTAAAGGATGCTGCTTTCCCCTCGAGCTCGGGGCGGGGCCTGATGAGGAAAGCTGATGAGACTCTGACTGTTTCTAGAAAGATTTCCTTTCCGGATGATTTATTTTCCCCTCCCTTTCCAAGGTTAATTAAGGGCATCTTAGGTGATGAAAATGGCTATTTGAGTAAGAACGTGGTGAATGAACACAGGAAATCGTCTCGGGCTTGGTTTATAAATAATCTGGAGTTGACTTGGAAGATCAAGCCGTTTCTGGGTTTGTTGTTTTTTGGGGTTTTTTTCTTCATATCAGAATTCTTTCCCCTGTTGCCTTGGAAACAGGCCTAGGGAGAGGGATGTTGGGAGTTGTATGACTCGGGTTCAAGCCTCAGTGGTTCCTTCCTTTCACACGGGAGGCCGGTCTCGAGCCTGCTGGGCACGGCGGGCTGTGAATCAAAGGTGAATGGGACATGTCTCTGCCAACTGTGGGCTCAGGGGGGAGACTGATGGGTGAACCGAGTTCCAGCGCAGTGGGCTGATGATGTAGTGGGGACAAGATGGCCGGGTGGGAGCCCAGAGGGGGCTTCCCACAGACATGAAGAAATCAGGGGAGGCTTCTTGGAGGAGGGTGTACCTAAGCTGAGCTCTAAAGGACAATAGATGGTGAGTAGGTGAGTAAGGGCTGGAATGGCCTCCTAGACAGTAGGAACAGCATGTGCAAAGAGCTGCATGAGAGACAGCATGGCATAGGCCAGGATGGCAGTTTATCCGGTTTGGCTGGGATGGGGAGAAGAAGCTGGGTCCTGTCCAACTCCAGGACTCCAGGTCTCCTATAGGAAATCAGAGGGGGTCTGCCACAAATTTACTGTGGGGCCTGAGACACAGCCCTCCACCTTGGCCTGTTTCTTGGGTGAAATGAGAAGGTTGGCCTGCGTCTGTCTCCCCTGGCCAATGGGAAGATCTCAATTACGATAGAGTAAATATCACCCCTTGTGGCTGCCATTTATTGTCTTCTACATGTGGGGCAAGAACCAAGAACAATCTCTATTTGTTCTCTGCCACAGCCTTTGGCACAAGTGGGTGGGCTTTATGATCTTCTCTTTACTGGAGGGAACCATGACCCCGACCCAAGGGATGTCAGCTTTGGAGGGAGCCCCCCAGCCATCAGCTGGCTCTCTGACAGCACTGATCAGTCCCAGGGGGAGACAAAATAGGTTTAAACTGGGTCCTCTGGTCAGCCCTTCCCACATGTGGTTCCAGGAATCTGGCTCCAAGCCAGGTGGTGAGAAAGGAAACTGGTTGATTTACAAGCAGATCAGTCCTGCACCTGTTTCTTGACCCCAGGAGGTCTCTGGGGACAACCCAGAGAAGCACGTGAGATAGTCATACCCTTAGGCCACAGGGATGGGGCAGAATTGGCCATTTTAAGTGCTCCTAGAGGTATAGGTAGTCTGGTTTCCATGCTTAAGACCATGGAGGGCTTTAGAATCAGACATGCCTGGGTTCACATCCCCAAGCCCCACTTGCCAGTTCAGTGACCTTAAGCAAGTCCCTTCAGCTCTTTAAACCTCACTGTCCTTCTTTGCAAAATGGGGATAATTAATATCAAAACTCACCCTACAGGGTTGTTGTGATAATTACATGAAATGAGATGTGTGGATAGCTAGTTCCCAGCACATAGTATATACTCAATTAATGGTTGCTGCGGTTTCCACCGCACTGCCGTCCACAGCAGTGCAATGTTGGTATACTTCTAGGCCCAGTATGTGCAGTGTTTTGGGAAGCAGGATGTGCAGAGGGTCAGGTAAAGAGACTTCCTGGGGCTGCTATGGAAAAGGCAGAAGTTGCCGACGGTGGTCTTGGGGTGAGGGAAGGTCCAGGAAAGATGAGAGAATAGGGAAGGCAGGTTCAGGCAGGACTATGGCACATGCAAGAGCCCAGAGGCAAGACTGAGTATGGTCACGCCCCCTGGCCTTTGCGTGGGTTGGTCTTCATTTCATCCTTCTTAAAGGACTCCTATTCATCCCTCAAAACCCCACCCATGTACCCCTCTCCCAATTTCAGATCCTCAGTAAATGATCATCTTCTCTTTGCTCTTATTTTCTTAGCATCCCACCCATTTGGGAGCCCTCTTATATTCCCACAGCATGTTACACACTTGGCCATCAAATAGCCCTTGGCACTTGTGTTTTCTAGCTTCTTTTACCTGAGGAATTCTCCAGAGCATGCACATTTGTATCAGATTCTTGGGAGATGATGTAGCTTCAAGTTTGAGGTGGTCCATTGGAACGCCCTCGCACACCCTTAATGAGTGAGAAGAGAAAGCTACCCTGAGCTCCTCAGGGACTATTGGTCCTCATCTGGGCTCCCACAAAGCTCCCACAGAGTCACTGCCTGGAGAATGTTTGTTGACTGAATGAATGAATGACGTTCTCATTCTGGGAACTGCCCACGCTTATCTGGAACTGGTGATCTCCGGGTCCCACCTCACATCGTGGATCAGATTCCCATTCGTTTCCTGGATCTTCGCACTGTCTGCAGCATTTTGGGGATTAATTATGTAAGGAGATGGCTTTCTTTCCTTTTTGATGCTCAGCAACGTCCCAGGAGTTTCCTGGAGAGAATAGTAGAGTTTGCAGAAAGAGCCCTCTGGGGGGAAAGTGCTTGTGCTGTCCCAGTTTTCAGGGAGTGACGCTTTTTATAGTCACACTTTCAGACCACATTGTACCTAAAGGGAGACAGGAGGGAGCAGGCAGGCAATCTGGCTTTTCAGCTCACTTCCGAACCAGTCTTCACTCATGGAAGGAGGTGGCACTTCGAGGTCCTGCCTGCTACTTGCTCTCCTCTGCTCGTCTGGACACTTGTGCTCCATCTGCACTGATCTGGCGGGGCCATGACACCCTCTACCTCGTCAAAGCTGTGAGGCCCCGGGGGCGGGGGAGCAAACTCCTCCACTTAATATCTGTGTGCACTCGGGCTGGTCACTGAACTTCCCTGTGCCTCAGTTTTTCCAGCTGCACAGCATGGGTAATAATGATAGGACAGACCTCATCTCATTGTTGGGGGGAGCAGATGGTATAATGTGTACCTGGCACACAGGAAGTGGTGCCAACAGTGTCAATAGCAATGATGAGCTTGATGATGTCATCTCTGAAGATCAGAGAGGTTGAGTAACTTACTCAGCATCACACAGCTAATGAGAGCTAGAGGCAGGTCCTTAACTGTGACACTGTATTGTTTTAGCAAATCCAGGGCTGGGACCAGGGGGAGGGGACTAAGGTACATGCCTATAGCGCAAAATTTAAGGAGGCACAGAAAAAAATATCAGTAATCAAGATAAATAAGTTTTTGGGGCACCCGGGTGGCTCAATGTAGGTTAAGCCTCTGCCTTCGGCTCACATCATGATTCCAGGGTCCTGGGATCAAGCCCCGCATCGGGCTCTCTGTTCAGTGGGGAGCCTGCTTCCCCCTCTCTCTCTGCCTGCCTCTCTGCCTACTTGTGATCTCTCTCTCTGTCAAATAAACAAATAAAATCTTAAAAATATGTAAATAAGTTTTTAATGTGGTGGGTTTTTTTAGATAAAAAAATGTTTTTGAGGAGAGAGAGAGAGAGTGGGGGAGGGGCGGAGGGCAAAGGACAAGCAGACTCCCCACCGAGCAGGGATTTCCCCACACAGGGCTCGATCCCACAATCCCAAGATCATGACCTAAGCCAAAAATCAAAAATTAGTGCAAAAATCTCTGAGGAACAAACTATTAACATTATGAATCAAGACAGGATCAGTAGCCCTGATTTTTTTTTCCTTTTGGCTCTCGACTCAGCACAGCTCTGAACTCGGCCCCCGTTTATTGGACAGTTGGGCTTCTGTCTAATTTTTTGCACAGATACCAATCTCATATATGACTGTGATGTAAACATCTCTGTAGCCAAATGTTTGTGTAGATCCTTCTCGTCTTCAAAGACAGATTTCTGGGCGTGGAATTGGAGTGTGAACTGCAGGGTCAAAAAGCATATCTTCCAGGGCGCCTGGGTGGCTCAGTGGGTTAAAGCCTCTGCCTTCAGCTCAGGTCATGATCTCAGGGTCCTGGGATCGAGCCCCGCATCAGGCTCTCTGCTCAGCAGGGAGCCTGCTTCCCCCTCTCTCTGCCTGCCTCTCTGCCTACTTGTGATCTCTCTGTCAAGTAAATAAATAAAATCTTAAAAAAAAAAAAGCATATCTTCCCACCTGAATCTTTTATCATAATTTTCAAACGTACAGAAAAATTATATGGGGGGACTCCCACAGACTCACCAGCTAGATTCTATAATTGCTACCATTTTTGCTAAATTTGCTTTATAAAAATCTAGCCATCCATCCATTCCTTAGTACTTTTTTTTTTTTTTTTCGGCATATCGAAGTAAGTTACAGACCTCCTCGTGCTTCTGCATGTAGGCCATTGTTTATAAGACTATTGATCTTGGGTGTTAAATTCCCTTCGGAATCATATACCAATTTCCATTTCCATCCACAGATAAAAGTGCCCTGTTCATCACAGCCGGGGCAACACTGGGTGTTACTACTTTAAGGTGATTTATGTACTGTTTTGATTTAGCATTTTTTCCCTCGGAAGGTTCCCAGATTTCCCACCTCTGTGTCCAGATGGTCTGTTAAAAAGCTATGTCCTTTTCCAGCTCTTTAGGTGTTACTGGCGAGGCTTTTCTGGGGTCAAGTGGGAAGGACTTCTGTGCCAGCCCATTCCTAGCCGGCAGGAGGAAGGAGCAGGGCTATGAAGTGGCCCGTCTGCCTTAGGCGGCTGACCATGGTCCCGACTGTGAGGAAATGGGCAGACTCCAGAGACCAGAAGCCCTGGAGAGCATGGGGGCGTGGCGGGCAGGGCCGGAGACACAGATGGAGGCGGGATGTGGTGCCCGAGGCCTGTTTCCTCATCTGTATGATGGGGTTATGCTTCCTAACATATAGGCTGTTGCAAGAGCCCGTTGTCAGCCTCTGTCCCCCCTCACTCATTCTGTAGCAGTGCTTGGTTTCCTGACCCGCCAGATAGCGCCCTGCCCCTGGGCATTTGTATCTCCTGTGAGGTCTGTGAGTCAGGAATTTGGGAGCAGTTGGGCGGGGTGGCTCTGGCTCAGGGAACCTCATTAAGGGGTAGATCAAGGGCAGCAGTCATCTGATGGTTTGACTGGGGACACAGGATCTGCTTCCGAAGTGGCCCACTCACACGGCTGGCACATTGGTGCTGGCTGAGGGCTGCGGGGTCCATTCTCTCCACAGAGTTCTGTCCGGGGGACTTGCTTACTCGTCCTCGAAGTACGAGGCCTGGCTTCCCCCAGCGCCATCTGAGAGAGCAGAGTGGAAACTGATACTCTTTGTGACCTAGCTTTTTGGAAGTCACCCCCTGTGAACTCCTGCCTTATTTTCCTGGGCTCAGAGACCCAGCCAGGTGTGAATTTTATTTTTTTCCTGGGCTCAGCGGACCAGGTCAGGGGGTAAATAGCAGGGGCGCAGAGGACCGGGGGCCATCTTGGAGCTCCCAGCACATTGAATGACCTTGGCAGATGACTTTACCTTTCTGAGACTCAGCTTCCTCCTCCGTCAAATGGGTTCACACAGAGATTCACGAGTTGATTCCCGTGAACCCTTAGAATGGCGTTGGGGCCTCGGTTTTACTGTCAGTGAATATTAGCCACTGTCATAGCTGCCTGCCGGGGATTCTTAGTCTCTCTACCCGCTGCCTGGCCCCGCATAGGTACTCTCTGAATGTAGAAGTGAATGAGTGAATGGACGAATGAATGAATAGCCATAAGGACTGGAAATCCAGAGTAGAAAGGGATCTGGGTCATGGAAAAACCTTCTCAAGCGAGGCCCTTTGATCAGCATCTAGGGAGCAAATATTTGTTCAAAACTGAGGTAATGCGGGTGGGGGAAGACATTTGGGATGCAGTCAGACCTATCAAGTTTTCAGTCTTGGACTCGGCATTTGAACAATAAATATTTACTGAACTCCAGCTCTGGGCCAGGTGCCTTGTCAGACCCAGAAAACAGGGTTCTGAGTGGCCTCCATCCATGTGCTTGTGGTCTCTTTGCTGTGTGACTTTGGGTTAGTGAATCGACATCTCTGAGCCTGCATTTCCTCACCTGTAGAACAGGAGCATGGATCCCTGCCAGAGGGAGGAAGCTCCTTCAACAAGTGTATCTCCCCTCTGTTATCCAGATGCTGCTGTCTCCTCTGCCCCCCAATCCCTTCCCCGCCTCCCCCCACCCCCAACTACTCTAGCTCCACAAGGGTTAAAGCCCAGGAGCTCATGTGACCCAGTGTAAACCATGAATCATTCCCGTTGCTCCCTGTGCCCAGCCCCCCTCCCCCCCCCCCCGCCCCGCCCCTCCCTAATGGGGCAGATGCTGTGCCCTGGGTTGCTATGGCAACCCCGCCTGCACTAGAGTACAGCCCGGCCCAGTTCCTTTCTTGGGGGACCTCGGGGCTGATTCACCTGGCCAGGTGTTGCTTTCCAGGGAGGGAGGGAGGGAGAGGAGGCTGGAGAGGAGAGAGAGACACAGACAGACAGACGGACAAGCTCAGGGACAAACAAGTGGAAATTGAGAAGTGGAGAGGAAACAGAAAACCTGACCGAGAAACAGGCCACCAGAGGGAGACAGACTGACAACTGAGATGCCGAGGAGGTCCTGAGATGCTGCCTGTCACCGAGGAGGCAGTTTCTCAACTGTCCCAACCTTCCCGGGGCTGCCAGATCCCTGACCCAGGCGCGCCCACAAGCACGCACGTGCAGCCCGCGGTGAGGGCACAGGGCGGGTAGGCTGTGCGCACGTGAAGTCACCGTCAGCCCCGGGGGACGGTGAGCGAGTTGGGACTTGGGGGAGGAAAAAAAAATGGGGGCGGACGTCAGCTCCCTGGGCGGCCGCCTCCCCGAGGCCCCTCCTGCATTCCTGGGCAGCGAAGCCCCTCGCTAAGACGGGGACTGATGTCATCCTGGGCTGCCGAGCCAGGGGACCCGGGGGCCCTGGTGGCTGCCTGCGGAAGTGAGCTAGCTGCCTGCCGGCCGACAGGTTTAGAGTCTCTGGCCAGAGGACGAAAAACCTGCATGGCATGGGTCAGGTGAGCCGGGTCCAGCAGCCTGCCCGCCGGGTCCTTCCTGCGTGCGCCCGGGAGGGGCCGCCTACCTGAGGGCCGGTGAGCGGCCAGGGCGCCCAGGGCCACCGCCTCTTCCTCCCCCACCTCGCGGGGACTGTCACACCCTGGAGTGAGTGCTGCTCCATTTCCCCAAGCTCCGGTCACAGCCGATGCAGCCGGTGCAGCCCGTGAGCGCCAACGGGGCTGGGGCTGGGGCTGGGGCTGGGGCTGGGGCTGGGACCGCCCAGCGTGTTGACTTTACAACTCCCAGCCCCGACCCTGACCTTTACGAGACTCCCGGCCCGACCCTGACCTGCCTCGGAATTCTCCTCGAGACCCGCAGGTGCCGCTGCCACCGGCTGCTGGCTCCTCCATGCTGATTTACTCCCCGTCTGGCTGAAGAGGGCTGCTGGGTTTTCTCTCCAAGCAAGCCCTGAACTTGTGGGAGCAGAAAGTAGAAGAGGGAGTGGACCCTGGCCGTGCAAAATTGCTTTGTCCCTCGCTCACCTCCTTCCTCCCCTCCTCCGGCCCCATGGATTACCTGGGAGACAAACTCACGGTGGCCCAAAGCCACATGACCCAGTGGATGGGCACCGTGAGGAGGTCCTTCCAGGAGGCCCTCAACTTAGTGACCACCACGGTGGGCCACGAGCGGACGAGCGGGGAGCCCGCCAGCCGGACCCCCTTCAAGCGCACGTCCTCCTTCCGACACCTCGCCTCCCGGAGTCGGGAATCTTTCCGCCGCTTCTCCGCCCGCAGCCAACAGAGATTTTCTTCCCTGAGGAAAAGGCAGACGGACTCGGAGCCACCAGACCTTGTAAGCTTATTACGTTTTTTTTTTTTTTTTTTCCTTTTTTAAATATTAAAGCGACAGTAAAAACTCCTCCCTCCAACGCTCCCGCGGGGTTGCAGGGGGGGGTGTCCCCATAGATCCAACCAGGGAAGTTGCCTCTTCCAGAATCATTGTCAATCAAGCCCCGCCGTTTCCTGTCCCCCGCGCCTGGGAAAAGAGGGATCGGTGGTGATTCCCCGGGCGGCGGAGTTACTCCGTCTCCAAAGCGGTCAGGAAGCGTATTCCGCATCTGCGAGGATGGGGCCGGCACATGAGCTGGGCTTGCCATGCCTGTTGGTTTATCTGCAAGTGCCGACACTCGGGCCCCAGACACAAATGCTTGTGCTCCCCTATTTTTAGGGAGGATTAGTTGGCACCTGCTTCGTCTCCTCCGACCCTCCCAGGGTGGCCAAGAGTCCGTGTCACATGCCTGTTGAGTGGGAGCTTTTGTTATCTTGTCGCCAAGCGAAATTGCAAAGTGGCCTCCGTATCCAAGGAGACCCCAGCGGGCGCGTGCAGGCTCACCTGCTGGGCTGTGGGCCTGGGGCTTGGTGTGGGTCCTGGGGGCCTCTGTCCTCTCTCACTCGGGCAGGCTTGATGGGATTTAAGAGAGCAGGGTGCAATGGCTGTTCCTCCTAGGGGACCGTACAGAATCGATCTCAGGGAACTCACTGATGATTTAGAGAGGGGGGACTGGGCCCAGAGAGGAAAAGGCACCTTCCTGGGGAAGCACAGCCAGTGAAGGGCAAAGCCAGGGCCAGGATCCCAGGCTTTGAACCACCCCGTCCAGGCTCACTCCCACTAAGCCCCTCCTCTTTTCTCTCCAGAGCCCCCCTACTAACTTCAGGGAAGCCCACCTCACTGATCAGGGTTGAGCCCAAAGAGAGGGCTTGCTGTCTTCACAGAGGAGCCTCCTGGCCACCGAACAGTGTCAGCCCAGCTCAAAAGAGCTTGAAGGTGAAGGGCTCGGCCAGCTCCTTCTCTGGGTTCAGCATAGTGATACGAGCTGGTGGTCATGATGGACCCCAACTTTGAGGGGTCCACCGGGCTCGGAGCCGGTCCTGTGCACACTTGTGGTCACTGAAAGTGCATAGCCGCCCTGATGGGTGCAGGGACTCAGTGTCCCCGGAGAGGTGTGGTGACTCCCCCAGGGTCACACAGCAAGCCGGGCAGTCAGATGCAGACACGCGGGTCTCATTAATATGACCCGTTCTCCAGTGGGTCTGTGCTGCCCTGGGAGAATCATCAGGGCCTGAATTTATAAGACCATTGCTCCAAACCAGCCTCCGGAAGGGGGTTCCTGGGCCAGAGAGAAAAGCCCTCTCATTCACTCTCGCGCGCTCTCGGTCTCTATATCTGTCTCTCTCTGTCTGTCTCTATGTGCACATCTCTCTGCGTGTCTCTCTCTGTCTTTCTCTGTCTCTGTGAATGTCTCTGCTGTCCCCTCTGTGGCAGTGCAGTTCAGGGTGTGGAGTTTGGTTAACGTTCGGCTCTCTCGCCCTCGGAGCCGTGTGACCCGGGGCGCTGGCTCGAGTCCCCCAGGCCTTGTCACCCTGGGGGCTCTGTCAGCTGCCATGTGGCCTGCCTCCCCAGTTTGGTGAAGGAATGAATGCAGTTAGGCTGTGCCTTCTCTGCTCACTGTTGTGTCTCAGCGCCTGCAGCCGCATAAGTAGGGACTGAATAGCTCCGGGCTTCGGGTCCCCGCCCCAGATTTAGCACTTGGCATCTACTGAGCGGCGAGCACCAGCTGGCATTGGGATTAACGGCTTGGCTCAGACGGCCGAGTCCTGGTTGAGGGATTTTGACCCGTTAAGAGGCCTCAGTTTCCTCTTCCGTGAAATGGGGTGAACCACGGCATGGCCTGGAGGTTGAAATGAGCGCCCAGCATAGAGAGGACGCACGTGCTCAGTAGCGCCTCCTCCCTGTTGGATACCCCGATGTTCAGACTCAGCAGGATGGGGGAGGCCTCAGCTTCATCATCTGCAAAATGGGGATTATCATCAGTCCGCCATTTCCATTCCCCACGATTATTATTTACGGGCACGGACGTGCCTGTAAACGTGGGGCGCGTGCGGCTGTGCCTCGCCTGTGGTTTCCTGTGCCTTCCAAGTCCACCGTTGCTGCAACCAGACCTTTTCTCCCCAGCCGTCCCTTCAAAGATTCCCGGTGAACTGGAAAATCTGCACACGCCTTTTACTTGGGGGCCTCACTTAAATATTTGCTTTATAAGAGGAAACTTGGTAAAGCCAGAGACGATTACCTGAGAGTTTGAGGACGAGGGGAGTATCCGTGCTGGGGCGGGGAGGGGAGCGGGCTTTTGGTCTTTACGACTTGAACTTGTACGTGATTTATCTGAAAAGTCTGTTCTGTTCCAAGTCCTGCCTCAGGCTTGTATTTACTCAGAGCACCGTGGAAGCATCTATCACAGGCATAAAGTAACCCTCAAAGGCGTGCCCTGAAATGTTTTCTAAAACCAGCCTTGAAATAATTTGCTAATGGCTTGCCTCTGCATCCAAGGAATAAAAGGGGGAAAGAGGGAAAAACAAACGCATTGTCTCTGTGCGACAAAGGCAGGAAGAGGCACGTCTGTACTGCGACCCAGCGAGCCTGAGAAGGAAGCCCAGCAGACTAGATGGACTCCCAAGTGGAGGCCAGACAGAAAGTTCCAGAATGCAGGAACAATGCCAGTGCCACAGAGGCCGTGGCTGGAAGAAAAGCAGGAAGTGGGGGGGGGGGGTCTCCAGGGTCATGGAATGCTACCCAGAGGGCTCTGGAATTGGACGGGCTTGAGATCGCGTCTCGGGTCCTCCATGTGCTGGCCGAGTGACCTTGGGCACGTTAAATCACCTCTTTGAACTTCCACGTCCTTATCTGTAAAATGGGTTTTCACCTGGGACATGGAAGGATCAAGCAAGAACCAGCACACCTACTGGTGCCCAATAAGCGCCCAGCACACAGTAAGTGCTTCACGAGTAAGCGTCGCAGGTCACTCCGGGGGCTCGGGGCTGGGGCGCGGACTCTGTGCCTCCAAGTCCCACCACGAGTCCAGACTGGTTGCCTTAGCAAAGAGAGTAAGGGTCTGGCCGGCCTCCCGTGGACATTTCCCGAGTGCCAGGCTCTGCGCTAAATGCAAGGTGTGTCTTACCTGTGTATCCTCATGCCCTTGGGTTTTGAGCCCACCCACGTGGGTGGAGTGTGTCCCAAGGGTGCCGGCCCGGGGGAGGTGGTACAGCGGACACACACACACAACTCCCATCTCCCTAAAGGTACTTTCCAGGGGGCAGATAATAACACACATCAGCACACAACTACATAATGCACGTGCCAGCAGTCAGGGAATGATCTCGAAATAGCCAAGACCCGTCTGTGTCATCAGACTGCTGCTGCGTATCAGAGTTTCTCAGTGTCACCACTGTGGGTGTCTTGGGCCAGATAATTCTTTGGCGACGAGGGCACTGTCCCGTGTATGAAAGGATCCTCCCTGGCTTCTCCCAAAGAGATGCCAGGAGCATCCTCCCACGCATGACAACCAAAAATGTCTCTGGAAGCTGCCCAGTGTCCCCTGCGGGCAGAATTGGCTCCCCTCCTCACTCCCCGCCGCACCCCGCACCCCCACCGTCCCCAGCTAAGAACTGATTGTATATCATTTGATTTGGAGGACTGTCACCGTAGCCCGAGTATGTCCCCCGCCACCAGAGTCGGGGAAGGAAAGAAGGGCAGGCACCTGCTAGAGTCCCTGTGGGAAATGGGGCGGGGGGACCGCCCCATGTTTCATGGATGAGAAGCTCCACCCCGTGAGCACTGGAGCCCGGGCTGTGCGTTCGGTCCTCCAGCCCAGGCTGGGTGGGAGTATTTGGTTCTGCATCAATTATGGAGCGAAGTGGACGCTTAAAATATTCAGCAGGGCCCCGCATCTCCCCACTGTACACGCACACACTCTCACACTCACAGGCACACAAGCACACGCACACACATGCACACGTGCCCTTTTTTTAGCAAGTGGCAGAGATTTTGAAAGGAAAGGGATGTTTGTGGCTGTCGTCTTCTGAAGCCCCGATTGGGTCAATGCTTCTTTCGTTATCCATTGGTTCAGGCTGTTCTAATAAATGACCACAACCCCGGCGGCTGGAAGCATCAGGAAGCCTCTCTATCAGAGTTCCGCGGCCATAAGCCCCCAGTACAGGTGTAGGCAGGCCCTCCTGCCTAGGCTCGGGACCCCTCCTGCCCCTTGCAACTTCTGCTGGCTCTGGGCGCTCAGCGGCCTGTGGCTGTGTCACTCCAGCCCCTGCCTGTGTCTTCACGTGGACTTGACCTCTGTGTCTTCTAAGGACACCTGTCATTGAATTTAGGACCTACCAGGTAATCCAGCATGATTTCATTTGAGAGCCTCAACTTCATTCCATCTGCAAAGATCTTTTTTTTCCCCCCGAGTAAAGTCACATTCATAGGTGCCGGGGTCGGGATGTGAGTGGATCTTTTTGGAGGTCATTAGTCAACCTACCACTCTCCCCATTCTGGGCCCTTCTCCTCCAGTCCATCCTCTGTCCGGCCACCTAAGGGGTCAAGTCATTCCCCTGCCTTGCCCTGGACTTAGAAAGCCCCAGCCTCTGACCATGGCCTTTAAGGCCCTGCGAGATCTGGCTCTCCTTCCCTTAACGGCTGTTCCATGTTCATTCGACTCCTGCCACTCTGACCCCCTGCTCTTCTTCAGTCAATGCCAGCTCCTCTCGGACCCAGAGGGCTTGCCCTCACCCTTCCCTCCTCCTGGATTGCTCTTCCCTCACTCTTCCCCTCCATCATGACCTGAGCCGAAGGCAGAGGCTTTAACCCACTGAGCCACCCAGGCGTCCCCTCTCTCCTTTATTTTTGTGTTCCCATTGTGGCACCCTCTCCATCTTGCTAAACTGAGGCCAGCTACACCTCTTCTATGAGTGGACACCGGAAGCCCAGCCCACAGAGATCTGGAGTTCTTTCCAGGACCCAAGGCCTTTGCCCTCCTGGTTTCCTCTGCCTGGAGCGCTCCTCTGGCGCTCTTCACCTCTGTTGCTCCCACTTATTGAGCACCTACTGTGTGCCAGGTAAGGGTTCTTATATTTCTCCAGAGACTGGCCTTTAGAGGAGTAGGGTCCAGCTGCCACGACCCCTGTCTCCATCTCCCGAGGTCAGTGCCAAGTGCTGCCTGCCAGGGCACGTCCAGAGCCCCATCAAGGTGTCCTGCTCCCAGGCTGCCCCTTAGGGCATCCAGCTGGGGTGTTGGATTTAACTGCAGCCCCAGAGGCCCCACCCAATCTCTTGGTTCCTTTTCACCCTCCAGGCAACAGAATGATGTCACCCTGAGAACAATGGCCCCTTCATGGATCCAGCAGGGCCAAGGGTTGGGCTAGGGGCCGGGGCCTCTGGGAAAGACCTGGAGGGACAGGCAGGGCAGGACAAAGAGCTCAGCTGCTCCATGGGGGCTCTGCTTGTGCGGAAATACTGCGGATCTCCGCTGCCCTCCCCCCAAGAAAGGGGGATGTGCTCATCTCCTATTTGGAAAGTGTAGGGAAACCGAGTGAAAACAAAATCCACCCATTATTCTAACATCAGTGAGAACCAATCTTGGCATTCAAATGCATTTCCTTCCTGTCTTTTTTCCTCCCTCCCTCAAACCAAATTGCCAATCCTCCCTCTCTTTCTGACCTTTCAGAAATGTAGCAGTTTTACATATCTTTGCGGGGGGAGGGGGACAAAACCCAAAACATTGTTCCTGGCCCTGCTTCCCTCAGACTGGATGTGTGAGTCGGTCCCCAATCGTGGCACTCGTGACTCTCAGCAGTGACCACAGTGGTGGGTGGTCACTCCAGTGACTTGCACTCCACTGCCTGGCTTTCTGGGCGGTCCCTGAGGTTTAAACCCGCCCCTTTCTGTCTCTGGGACCCCCGGGGGAGGGGGGGGTCTGTGACTCTCGCTTTTTCTCACCCTTTTAGCATTTTCCAAATCTCAGATGTTCCTTATCAGGAAGGGAAAGGTCTCAGGAAGGAACTCTGGATTGATACGCATCACGGGGAATGTTATATTTGGAGTTCCATGAAGAATGGGGTCTTTAGCAAGGAGTCATCAAGATATCCCTTAGGAGAGGAAGTGGCGAATTGAGTTCGTTACAGTGATTTGCTGGTAGATGCTTTACATGTGGGTCTTGGTGGGGGAAAGCCCTGATTTGAAGCACCTGCCTAGCCCCATGGTGCAAATCCTCCCCCCGGGGGCGGTGGCAAGCTGGGGACTCGAGTCAGCTCACAGGGAGCCGGGAAGGGACCCGGAGTGCATTATGGTCATGCAGTCCCTTGCCCCTCGGAGTCTCAGCACAGACATCTGTGACCTCAGGGCCACAGCTAATAGTAGAATGCGGTAATTAGGGAATGATAAGATTTGGATATGTGTTACCCTTGCTTTTGATGGGCAGCCTCAGGGCGGCCCCCACGGATCCTTGCCTTCTGATGTTCAGTGTGGGGAAATTGCCTCCCCAGCCAGGCCAGTGGGCTCGCGTGACCGAGAGAATGCAGCCAAAAGTGTCCGTGTCACTCCCGAGGTCACATCACGGAGACGCTGCCATGCCTCAAGGACGCTTGGGCAGCCCCGTAAAGGGGCCCACGTGGCAAGGAGGCGAGACGCGCCACCAACCATGTGAGTGGGCTTGGAAGCTGGTCCTTCAGCCCGCGGGTAAGGCTGCTTCTCTGGCCAACAGCTCGAGTCCCACCTCGTGAGACACCGTGAGCCAGGACTGCCCAGCTCAGCCCCTCCTGGATCCCTGACCTCCAGTAACCTGGAGAGAGAATTCAGGGTTGCCGTTTGGGGCCACTGTGTTTTGGGGACTGTTTGTTACACAGCAATAGACGATGAATACCAGATTCTTCTCTCTTATACCTACCGCAAGCAACAGTCTGAGTGGCTAGGGAGTATTACTTACTCCTTCTCACAGATGAGTAAATTGCAGGGGGAAGAACTCAAGCGACCTGCCCTCCGTCTGCCAGGGGTAGCTTTCAGGGATCCCTCTGGAGGCTTTTCTTGCCTCTGGGCTTCTTGCTCGTAAAGAAGGCTGCTCAGCCAACCTGGGTTTAGGGTCCCAGAGGCTTTTGAGCAACGCACCCTTTTAGGAGTTGGCGTGAATCTCCTGGCACAGGATGGAATCCATTTCTTGGATCCTACGTGCTCATCACCCACATTTAAGTCATCAAACATTCATCATAAAGCCTGAGCCATACGCAGCAGCAAACTCTCCACACTGATCTGTGAGCCTCGTAGGCAAGAGTGGCTTTTCCTCAGTATCTGTCTCTAGGCCAGCGGAGTCCTTTCAGACCACCCCACTCCGCGGAAAAGAGGACCCTAAAACAGAACTTAGTGCCAGGAGTTCAGCAATGCAAAGTTCGTGAGCAATTTCTGCTTTTGGATTTTCAGCATAGATTTGCTGTCCGTGGCTGCTTTTCTCCGATTGAGGGGAAAAAGAAAAAGGTTCAGGTAGAATTAGGTCAGTCAGGTTGAAAGCTGTGCTCTCCCTTCAGGCAGATCTGAGTTCGAATCCCAGCTCTGCCACTGACTAGCTATGGGACCTCAAATGGGATTTTACTTCTGTGAGCCTTGGTTTCCTGGTGAAGCACATAGCACAGCGCCCAGAACCTAGAAAGCACGTAGTAAATATTAGCTGCCATTATGCTCCTATATTCCTGACGTGTCAGTCAGGTTAGGGCACGTTATGCTGCGGTAACAAACTGTCAGCTCTCAGCGGCTCAACACAAGATGTTTATTTCTTGCGCTGGGCGAGTCCTCTGCTGGTTCAGCAGCTCGGTATGGCTGCCTTCCCTCCAGGCTGTTAGCATCTTGTAGAAAAGCCATCTGGGAAAACGGGACGCCTGTGTAAGAGTGTGGGAGGAGGAAAGCTAGAGCATCACTCCAAGGCAGAGGCAGAGGCTATTGTCCCATTTCACAGGTGGGGAACTTAAGGCTCATGAAGTAACCTGTCTTGAGCATTTCCCACGTGCCAGCCACGGAACAAAGCACGCTGTCTTATCACATCCTTATGGCAAACCCCCCACCCCCGGAAGTAGGTGTTCTTTTAGTCATCCCTATTTTACAGATTGTAAAACTGAGGCCTGGGGAGAAGATGGGACTTGCCCCAAGTCACCCAGTTTACAACCTGGACTCCAGCCCAGGCCCGCTGATGCCTCATTTCTTGTTCCTTCCCATCAGGACTATGGGTGGAGGGACCCGGTGTGCCTTTTCCGAGAGGCATCGTGATGTAGACCAGGGTTTCACAGCATGGCCACATTGACCCTTAGAGCTGGATCCTTCTCTGAGGTGGGCGCTGTCCCGTGAACCGTGGGACATGGCGCAGGGTCCCTGGCCTCTTTCCAGTGTCTCCAGAATTGATCAAATGTCCCTTGGGGGCAAAACTCCCCCCAGCTGAGAACTACTGATGTATGAAGGGTCAGGTCCACCGTGGGAGCCAAGAAATGTGACATGAGGTCTCCGCGAGGCCCTCAGCAACCATGGGGCCTTAGTTGACAGACTCTGAGAGAAGCGAAGGCATTGGTAGGGCTTTGGAATTTCCTAACTTTTAGGTAAAATAACCTTTGATCCTGATGTAATTTGGGGCAAGTCTTTTGACTCTGATAAAGCATTTTTTTTTCCCCTTTGGCTACAAAATGGAGCAAATCGTGTCTACTGACAAAGGTGTTACGAGGGTGATACAACATTTGTCGGTCACCCGTCATGGCTCTCAGCACACAGTCAGTGCTTTATTTTCATTCTGGTTGTGACCTGTCGCGAGAGCAGGGGGATGGGATGGGGGGCTGGGGCATATCCCCCTGCATTTTAAGGTACTTTTCTCCATTTGTTGAATTCCCAGTCCTGTGTCGTCAGGCTCTGCATCCAAATATTTGCTTCCTGCCAAAGCCAGAAATTACCCGGCAGCCCACATTCCTGTCACTCACCAGCCTGATTTCTAGAAATGGCCCGTCCCTGGGCACACCTATAATTTAACATCTGTAATTCCTCAGGTAGTGACTAGAAGTCTGTTCTTTCTTCCTGGTAATTGTCTTCTGCCCTAGGGAGGGGGAGGGATAGATGTGGGGCTGGGTCGAGGCAGCTGCCTCCCCCACCCTCTGCAGACATCTTGGCAGGAAGTACCCGGAAGGTGCTAGAACCTCTGATGCTAAGTTCAAAGAGTGGACCAAGCTAGCTGCCCTGGTGGATGATGGGTAAACAGTTTCGTTGTCCATAAAAGTTTTTATATGAGCCCTGGAAGCAAGTGTAA
The DNA here is from genome assembly GCA_028646535.1 of Procyon lotor. Classification (NCBI taxonomy): domain Eukaryota; kingdom Metazoa; phylum Chordata; class Mammalia; order Carnivora; family Procyonidae; genus Procyon; species Procyon lotor. The sequence goes on along the minus strand of CM053616.1, from coordinate 5,351,860 downwards.
ACAGGCCACCGAGGGACAGGACTTTGGCATAGAGTTCCTCTTCCAAGAGCTGTCCTGAGCTTTGTCAGAACATCTAGATCATTCCATCCAGCCCTTTTCATGTTGGGGAAACCAAGGTCCAGAGAAGGAAAGAGACCTACAGAAAGTCACACAGCAAGTCAGGGACAGATCCAAACCTGGAACTTGGGTTTCTAAAGTCAACGTTGGAGCATTTAGGGACCATATGGTTCTCAACTTGGATATCCCCCAGAGCTGAGTGACAGACATTTACTGAGCTCCTACTGTTTGCAAAACTCTGTGTGAGGCATTAAAGATGATGAGACAGTTCCCACTTCTGGGAAGTTTTCAGAAAGTGATTAAGGTGCATATCGAGATTCTGCGGCCCTGAGCCAAGCTCTTCTCCGTATCATCTGCTGTGGGCCTCATCATGGGTAGTTTCCCTACCCATAGATGGAGGCTCTGGTGTGACCTTTTAGGGCCTCCCCAGTGGAATCAGCCTGGATGCAAATCCCCGCTCCCCCATCTGCTAGCTGTGTGACTTTGCCTAAGCCTCAGTTTCCCCATCTGTAAAAAGGGGATCACCTACTTAGGACAGCAAGCATTCCTTTGCCACAGGTGTAAATCGCCCCCCAGAGCACCTGGCATGTGGTAGTCGCTGATAATCACGTGTGTTTCCCTGTACCTGGTCTCCCTTTCCAGTCACCTCCTCCCGGCCATTGCACAGGCCGTTCCTCTGCCTGGAATGATGAAACAAGTGGCACAGGAATTTCAAGGAGAGCCGGTGGGCCTGGGCTACAGACAAGGAGCCGGCGGCTCCTGGCCACCCTCCCAGACTCCTTTGCTGCCACATGGCTTCCCCACCCATCCCGCAGGACACACCACTCTGAGCCCTCCCTCCCGCTCCCGAGTCGCTACTTGATGAGGGAAGCGTATTTGGTGCGTGTGGTTGGGGGGAGGGAAGGCGGTGGGGAGGTCATTAACAGCGGCCAGCTGCTAATTAGGAAGGAAGTGGCTACAAAGGGTTAATCAGAGACGTTCTGCTCTCTAACCGAGGGAACAACAGTTGGAGGTTTTTCATATCCTACGCTGGAGATTTTTTTTTCCCTTTCCTCATGCATAAATACAGGGCCTTTTGGGGGAGGGCTGGAAAAAGAAACAGGCTGTCAGAGCTGTGTATAATGTGGAGCCCCGTGGATTTTCAACAGCTATGTGCCATCGGTAGGAAAATGTAATCCCTCCCCTGAGCCGAACCTCGAGGAAGAGTTGGGGCCGCCTCAGTGGCATCTGTCGGCCCCAGGGGGGTGGGGGGTGGAGGAAACGCAGGGGTGGTGTAGACCGGGGCAGGGGGAAGAAAGGGGGCTGGGGGGGGCTGGGTCCGAATCCTGCTGCGGCTGCTTCCTCTGTCTTGCGCTTTGGCCAATGGCCTTGACTTCTTCGAGCAGTGTTGTCTGACCTTGGGTGCCCAAGCGAGCTAACCCTGGGAGGACTGAAGTCAGACTTTGGAGGGCGCATTGGGTGCTGATTCACTGAGAAGAGTCTCAGGTGGGGCTCTTACAGGGCTGCGGCTGGCCCCAGAATCTGCCTCTGGGGCGGGAGCCCCAAGTGGAGACAGGCACGTGGGTGCCATGCTTGGATAAGCCAGTTCCTTCACGCAGTTCATTCAATGATATTTCTTGAGCACCTACTATGTGCCGGGCACAGCTGGGGGCCAGGGGATCCAGGAGGGAACAAGCCAGAGGCTCGACGGTCCCAGCTCTCGAGGACAGTAGGGCATGCTGCCGATTTGCTGGAAGGGACGTCTTGTACTTGGATGAATGGATGAATGGGTGAGTGAATGGATGAGTGAATGGATGAATGGGTGAATGAATGAGTGAGTGAATGAATGAACGCATGGCTGCATGGATCATCAGCACCCATGCTCCAATCGTACAGGTGTCTCTGCACTTTCTTCCAAAATCTCCCTAGTGATTCCCGCTGGACCACCGGGCCGTGCTGAGAACCGTTTGCCCTGCCTGGTCCCGCGAGCCCAGCACTCACCCCGCACGTTCGTGGGATGGCCCCCAGCCAGATTCGCCGGGTGGGTAACTTACAGGGCTCAGTGCGGCTGGGCTTCCTTGCTAGGAACATGGTGTGGAGAGGCTCTAGACTTAAGTCAGAGTTCTCTGTCCAACGGCAGATGCCCTCCCCATAGGGTCACGCGGCCCGCAGCGGTCAAGTCTCAGGGCCTGCAGGACCAGACCTTGTCTTGACCAGCTAGAGCAGTTTCAGCTTTGTTCTCCGCATCCCTGATTGGTACCCTCCGGGCCACTTGGGCTTTCTGTGGGTGCCCCTGCCCCTGCCCCATCTCTGCATCCTGTCCTCCGTAAGTCATCTCTCTGGTCCCTAGGATTCTCGCGGTTGCTCTGGGCTCACCCATCTTTGTTTATGTGGCCATGTGGGGTTGGAGTCAAGACAGCCTTCCCTGGAGCTAATCTGGAATCCTTTCTGAACCAAGAGGAGAAAGGTTTCTTAATAGCTGATTTTCATTCTGCCCTTTGCTCCTTTATGCAGCTAACCTGTGTTAAGGGCCTGCTGTGTGCCAGGCACGGTACTGGGTGCTTTCACGTGCCTGATCATACTCTACCCCCGTGATCACTCTCAGGGGTCCCGTGGAAGGGAGGCACACGCTGAGTGGCCAGGGCCCTTGCCCACCGAGGCTGGGGCTTCTCCCTTCTGTTTCTCTGCGCTTGTGCTCCCGTGAGCTGAGCTGCTAGGGTGCCATGTTATGTTTCTCCCCCAAGAGCATAAGTGATGTGAGGACAGTGGCCTCTGTTTTGTTGAGAGTCAGACCAAGCTGGCTAGATAAAGCTAGTTAGATAACACAGCTAGTTGGACAAATCCCAGCTTTGCAGCCTACAGCTGAGTGACCGAGGTAAGTTCCTTCCCGGCTCTGTGCCCCCATGTCCTGATCTCGAAGGGGGATAATGTTCGTACTTCCCAGGGTTGTCCTGAAGGATACATTGGTGAGGACCATGTCTGGCACTTAGCTGGCTCTGAATATGCTTAGTATTGGGGTGCCTGGGGGGCTCAGTCTGTTAAGCATTTGACTCTTGGTTTCGGTTTGGGTTGTGGTCTCAGGGCTGTAGGATCCTCTTGGGATTCTCTCCCTTCTTCCAACCCCTCTGCCCCTCTCCTTGCATGCACACACTTGCGCTCTCTCCCTCCCTCTCTCTCTCAAATAAATAAAATCCTTTTTTTAAAAAAATATTTTATTTATTTATTTGGCAGAGAGAGAGAGAGATCACAAGCAGGCAGAGAGGCAGGCAGAGAGAGAGGGGAAGCAGGCTTCCTGCTGAGCAGAGAGCCCGATGCAGGGCTCGATCCAGGACCCTGAGATCATGATCTGAGCCAAAGGCAGAGGGTTTAACCCACTGAGCCACCCGGGCTTGGTGAGTTTTGACAAATGCTCATACCCATGTAACCCACACCTCTATTAAGGTCTAGAACATTCTCCCTTCCTCCCCCCAAAAATTATTTCATGCCCCTTCCAATCAGTCTGTCTTACTTGGGACTTAACCACTTCTTGAATGAATGAATGAATGAATGAATGAATGAATGAATGAATGAAATCTGTTTTGTCTGACCCCAAACCTCTTCAGGCCGCCTGTGCTTGTGATCATTGCTTAACTCGATTAGCTATTACGTGAAGGTTTGAAATAGGAGTGCAGAAAGAAAGTTGTCATACTAGGAAGACTTCAGCATGCTGAAAAGATCGCATAAAGGCCAATAGCTAAAAAAATAAATGCCTGTCCCATTGAGGGGGAGAAATCTCCAGTGTCTGGATGGGATGTACCCTGTGGGATTCCCTTCGTGTCTGGGCCTCCCCTGAGAGCTCGGGCACGGCGGTGCCCTCCCTGGCACATCTGGGCCGAGAGCCCTTCTCCCCACTGCCCTCCAAACCTATCCTGTCCCGGGGAAGCAGAAACTAGTGTTCTAAACCTGTGGAATATGGGAGATGGAGAAGCTCCTGCTGCACGTTCTCCCAGGGGTTCTCATGGGGTTTGGGGGACCAGGAGGAGAGGGGTGGTGGCAGGGCTCCAGCCCCCCCCCACACCTTACTCACCACTCCCCAAATCCGGGTTGCTCCTTGCTCTTTGTAATAACCTTGTCATGAC
>CM053616.1:5328962-5347606 GCA_028646535.1 Procyon lotor | reverse complement strand
CCCCTGTGATGCTCACTGAGGGATCTGGGATACACAGGTGAGCCCACAGCTGGTGCGCGATCCCCCCCCCCCCGAGCAGGTTCCTGCAGCTTTGCTGCTAAAGTGGGGGGAGGGGTGGTTTGGTTCGTTTTTTCTCCCTTTGGGGCCTGACAGGCCGTACAGGGCTGCTCATGCTCTCTGGAGATGTGGTGATGAAGTCACCCCCTCCCCGCCCCGGGGCCGTTTGGCTGGTCAGGTCAAGGGGCCATTTGTACCTGCTCAGGCTGACGTCATCCCAGGAAACCATTCAGTGCTGGGGGCCACCTTCGGCCCTGGCTGCCTGCCCGCCTGTCGCCTGTGTCCTGTTTTGTTTGATATGTGGGGCGGGCTCAGGGAGCGCCCCGTGGTTGGTGGAGACACGCTCCCCTCTCCCCTCTCTGAGAACACGGTGACTCGATCCCTTCTCTCATGGCGACACCTGGGGCTGTGGGGCAGACTGGGTTCCAGGTTCAAATCCCAGGGGTGCCACCTCCTGGAGGCAGGATGGCTGGGGGACAGGTTAGTTGGCTCCTTGGTCCCTCAGATTCTTCTCTGAAAGGGAGAAGTGGGGGTGTCACCTCTTAGGGTTGTTGGACGATAAGGCCGAGGTGACGCATGGAAAGCTGCTTAGTATAGCCCCTGGGCTCTCAGGAGGCACCTGTCACCCTCTGTGGTGATCGTGGTGGCAGTGGCTGTCATTTCTGCCGTAGGGCAGATGGTTACGAATGACGTGTGCCTATTCCCAGAACTGACTTAAGTCAAGCTTTAAAAAAAAACAAACAAACCCAAAACAAACCAGACACACTTGCTCCCTCTTGGATCCCCATTTGTTTTAAATCAATGTGATTTAACAAGACACATAATCGGGCAGCGGGATGTGGGTGGCTTCCCAAACCTTCACTCCAGTAAGCCTCTCAGCCTCCCGATTTGCAAACCGCCGTTGAGAGAACTAAGGTTCTCAGAAAGTGCAGGGGCCCGGGGGCTCCACCTCTGGGCAGTCTGACGTAACTGGTCTGGGCTGCTGGCCCGGAAGGTGGAGTCTTGGGACACCCTCCCCCCCGCCCCCCGGTGACCTTACCAGAGCCTGAGAACCACCAGGTCAAGCAGCGTCACCTAAAGGACTTCAGAGTGAGACAGACCCAGGATCAACTCCCAGGTCTGCCCCCTGGCTTCTGGGTGCAACCAGGGGCAAGTTCCTACCCCTCCCAGAGCCTTGGTTTCCTTACCTGTGAGATGTTTCGAGACGCTGCTGGGAGGGCCACAAGACCCACTTGACCAGTATCTCTTAGGCCACAAGACCCACGTGACCTCTTAGGAGGTCATGAGTCAGAGTGGACCTTCGGAGATGTGTTCCCTGGGTGTCAGGGCAGGGCAGGGAAGACACCTGTCCAGCCAGCCATCCCCACGTTGCCCCCATGGAGGATTCCTGTGGCAGTCTCTTCCCCCACTCTTCTGGTCTGAGAGGTACCCAGAATTCCTTTCTGCTACACTTACCATGATAGATGTTCCGTGCCTAAGGAATACCAGCAATGGTACATTTAAGAGCCACGTGGTTAAACGATGTTTTTCGTGGAGGACTTTTATTTATGCAAATATACATTCGTTTCCTCCAGAGACCGTCGTTGGCATCCTGCGTGCCTGGGAGCTCAGTCGAGAGAAGTGCTGTAGATTGGCCTGCTGACCTGAGTGGGGACGTCTCATGGCAGTGGATGGACACGCCAGTTTTACCACATTCAAAAATGCTAACTCTTGGTGGGGCGTGGCGGGGAACGTGCTTCCAAATGGAGGAATTCAGTAGTATGCATTGACTGTGTAATTCACAAAGCGCTCCGTTGGATTGATGTCTTGCATAACACACTTTGGGAAATGCACCTAGTTGTTTTCACTTTGGGAAATGCACTGAGTGGTTTTTATTGCCCCCTCTAGAATTATATACATCGGTTGCCATTAAGGGACTGTTCTCCAGGCTGCCTTTATATGAAGTCAACAATAGTACATTCCTTCCTCTATTTTTCTTGGGTGGAGAGGAAGGTATGTGTATAGATATGTGACTCACTCCCATCCAGGCATTGATGGGACAGGCCCCAGAGGGCCTTGAAATTCCAGAAGAGGAACTCTCCATCTGGTCTAGCCCTCTCCTCTTTGTTCAGAGAAGCGGCTGAGCCCAGAGATAGAAATTACTTGGCTAAGGTCCTGCAGCCCCTTTAGGGGAGGCATGGAATCCAGAAAACCTCACCGCTAGACCTGGGTTTTTTGCTTTTTAGGTTTTGGTGTTTTTTTTGTTTTTTTGTTTTTCCTTGCCATTCTCCACCTGGCTGAGTACCTTGCATGCTGTTTTTACAGCCTGAGCCGGCTTGGCCTCCGATCATTATTGAAATGAGTTGAGGTTTCCGGGAACAGAGCGAATCCATAGAGTTTAATTAATGAATGTGCCAGAGGGCTTGGCAGCTGGATTCCTGTGTTTACCACAGGCTGGGCTGGCCTGCCGTTTGGAACTGTAGGAGGGTGGGGTCCATCTCCTCACTAGAGGGTGGGGTGTGTGTGTGTGTGTGTGTGTGTGTGTGTGTGTATGTATGAGAGAAAGAGAACCCGAAATCTGCCTCCCCCACCCCTCTTTAATGAGACCTCATACGATTTTGTTTATTGCTTTTAAAGGCGCTGGCATTTTGTTTTTAGCATAGCATTCTTTATCAATTTGTCGAAACGAAATCGTCCCTCAGAGACCCCAGAAATAGAAGCGGCTCTCGCGTCAGCAGACCTAGCAGCGATTTTAGTTATTTCTGTTGTCCAGCATATCAAGCCAGGTCGGGCTCCTCTGGGGAGCAGCAGAGCCCAGATAACCTCGTTGTGCTGAACTGGGATGTGGGGAGCAGCTGGGGATCACAGCTGAGACCCCCCCAACCCCCCTACCTGAGCGCTTGGCAGCTCTGCAAGGCAGGACCTCAAAAAGGCCGCAGGGCTCAGAGCTGGGCAGACCTGAATTTGAATCCCCGATCTGCCCCTCGCCTGCTCTTGTTTCTTGGGGCAAGCATGTGCCTTAACATTTCCGGATCACAATTGCTTCTCTGGGAAGTTGGGAATACATAAAATGCATATAAATATACACACCACAGAGGGCACTTAGCAGAGGGTCTCAGAGTAAGCCCTCTGTAAGTATTGGTGGTTATCCTAATCATCATTATATATTCATTCCAGTTTTATAGGGATGACAGCCGAGTCTTGGAGAAATTCATTGACTTGCCTAAGGGTAAACGAACATTACGGCTGGGCATTTGTTTGTGACACCACCCCCCACGAACCTCAGGCTCTACCGTCTCCTTTATACTTTATACCCAAAGATTTGAGGGGTCCTGGGCATTTCGGGCTGTTTGTTGGAAAGCCCTTTCTTGCGTGGATTTTGTGTGTTTCTTCTAGTAGCGCTGGCTGCTTGTTTTTCCCTCTGCATTCACACTTTTGAATTTTCCTTCCCACTCTTGAAATCTAAAGAATCAAAGCCAGACGTGTGACTAATTAACGCCTCCTAAGTGGGAGAAAGGTGACCTTTTAGATGTCATTAAAACGGCAGCCACCGAAAGAAGGTGATTTGCTCCTCACATGACTGTCTGGTGGGCATCAGCTCTGGAAACGGACCATGCGAGCCTTCCCCTGTCATCTCTTCTCTCGGGTCCGGCACCTTCCGGGTCCCTGGGTGGGGCCGGACCACAGTCATAATAATGCTATTGGCAGATGGCATTGATCGAGTGCTGGCTCTGCCCAGGCACTGTTCCGGGTTCTTCACAGTGCTTGGATGCTTTTAATCCTTCCACACATCTTGAGAAGTGGGCATTATTATCCCACTTCACAGCGGTGGGTGGTGACTGAGGCTCAGGGAGGCGAAATGACCGGCTCAAGGTCACACAGCCGGGGAGGCTGCAGAATCGGCACTTGACCAAAGCCTTGGACTTGAGCCCAGGAGCATGACCATGGTGCTGTCCCAGAGCTATAACTCTTCAGCGCACTTGAGCTCTGAGTTGGAAACTGCCCTGACCTTATTTAGAGGAGGAAGAGTGGAGGGCGCCGATATTCTGAAGTCGCTACTCTGGGCTTTATGTGCCAGATGATATGAGCCTGTTCCATGTAGCTACCATTTCATTCCTTTCTTTATATACTCCACTCTCCCTCCCCCTCTCTCTTTCTCTTGCATGTGTCTTTCTCTGGATGAAGAAATCAAAGCTCAGAGACATCACGGGCTTACCCAGATCGCACAGCCTGTCAACACCAGAGTCTGAACCCAGACCTGGTGATGCTGAGCCCATGCTTTTTCCCCCACGCCGAGCCAGATGGTGGCATTTCTGATCCTGTCCCCATAGAAGAGAAGGGATAATGTGGATCCAGAGCGTGGCATCATGGGAATGGCCCTAGACCAGGAGTCGGGAAGCCTGGTACTTAGTCTGACTCTTAACAGGAGCCTGCTGTGGGGCCCGAGAAAATCCTGTTCCTGATTTCACCTCATTGCCCCATTTGTACCACAAGGTCTCGATCTTGATGTGCCTGGTTTCCAAGGCTTTTCTGCATGCCAGCATTTCATGTGTATTCTGATGAGAGCGTCAGATGCCTCAGTGTTTATCCTGAAGGAGATGAAGCTCAGGGTCAACCTGCAGACCTCTGAGACACCGTCCCTGCGGTAGGGGAATGAAACACCTCTGTTCAGTGTGTCTTCCAAGGCAGAACTTAGACAAATAATAGGGTTTTTACTCATAAATAAGAAATTCTTCCCTAGCAGCAGAAGAGACAGGTCCCATCACAGGGGTACATTTTGGAAGCTGTAGACATTCAAGGTTTGACAACCAACTACACATTTCACTTCACATTAGGGAATGTGAAGTGGTGAGTCTCCTGTCTCTGGAGGAAAGCAAGCAGAGGCTGGGTGCTCTAGATGCAAGGCAAAGCGGCCTGTCCAGTACCTCTCAGCTCTGTAATCCTGTGATCCTAATAAAGGGTAACTTGCTGGTGAGCCAAGAGCTGGGTACCAAAGAGACTTCCGCCCACCTGCTGACTCCAAATTGGCTGCCGGGGCTGTCACAGATTCTCAGGGCTTGTGGGAGCTCAGTTCTGTAATCAGTTGTTGATGTCTGAAAGGGGCAAACAAAGCACTGCTGTTACCACTTTCTACTTTTATCTTTCCTGTTCCTCTACAAGGTAACATTTTGTGATTGCAACACAAAATTATTACTATGTATTATAAAATCCAGGGCCAGCTGGGCATGGATGTCAGCACCACCAGCAGCAATAGCCCCCAGCTCCTGCACCCAGAATTCTCCATCCTGTTACTTTATGCCGCCCATGGGTTCCCTCTGGGCCTGGGGGCTGGTCAGAGGCTTTAGGAAAGTGTCAGGGAATCGCGGAGTGGTCTTCACTCACCTTGGTTTCCCCCAGTTGGGGAAGCTGGCAGTAGCCGGTAATGGAGCTTCACAGAAGCAGGCATAAATAAGGTCTTTTGAGGTTTGCCTCTCCCGTGTCTTGTAGGGACACCCCTATATGCCTCTCACTCACCGATAGGTAAATTGCACGTGTGCTGGGGAATCAAGATGGGCCCAGGTTACCGGCTTCTGGAAGCCTCTTTTCCTCCTGCTGCTCAATTCCTGCAATGAGCTGTCATACGCTCATCAGGTGATATTCTTCCAAAGCAAAATAAAAGTGGCTGCAGCCTTCTTGAGAGAGTTTGCCCGCCTGCCAGGACCTGTGGCTAGCTGGGGAAGTTTCCAGCAGGTCAGTGATGGCCAGTGGGGAAGACCGAGACCAGAGAGCTTAAGCCACGGATGCCTAAGGGTCTCAGCTTCAAAGCAGCAGAGCTGGACCTGTCTGCCTGAAAAGTTCCTGCTCTTAAATTCGTCACGTGAAAGGTTGTTCTGCAGCAGGTGTTCAATACTCGATGGCTCCTTTTTCTCGTCTTTGTCCCAAAAACGGTTTGCCTCTGTCAGGATGAGCTAGGTTATGCTGCAGTAATAGACAGCTCCAGAGGCTTAAAGCAGAGAACCAGATTTCTCTCTTCAGTGGCCCGCTGACATTGGCTTTGTCTATATTTTGCGTCATTGTCACTCTAGGGCCCAGGCTGATGGAGCAGCTTGCCTGGACATGGCCCTCCATGTGGCAGAGAGAAAGAGAGCATGGCCAGCCATCCACCAGCTCTTAAAGTTTCTGCCTGGAAACAAGTGACATCACTTCTAGCTCAGCTTTCATTGGCTAGGGCAAGTCACATGACTGTACTCTTGTTGCAGGGAGAGGCCATAAATATGTATGCTTTATGATACAGTCGGCCTGCTGCCATGTCAGTGTGATCTCTACAGATTCATCTATAGAATTGATTTGGCACAGGCCCATTTTGTTCCCTTCTCGATCGTACGAGCCACCCTTCTGGATTAACTCTGTCCTTGTCTCTCGGATCAGTCAAGGAGCCCTGAGTCACCTGTACAATTTCTAAGTCGGACCTCTCCATTCATCTGTCTTCCTCATCTGTCGGTTCGTCCCAGAAGACGGCCACCCCATGGAAAACAACGTTCAAATGCCAGAGCTCTTCAAAGAAATTCAGAACTCTTGAAAGAAACTCAGGCCCACATTTCTCCGAGCCACCAAAGTGTTGCTGACTTCCCCCTTGGGTCCCGCTTTACCCCGGGTGGGCTGCGTACCAGATGCTTCTGTGCCGGGATCGGACCAGTCCAGCCGCCTCAGGAGGGTGCTTGATCGTTCAGGGAGCTCTTCTGTCTTTGGGGGCGTGGGAGTTCCATGGCCTGCCCGTCCTTCCCTTGGAGGGGTGGGGAGTGCCAGCCTCGGTGCTCAGGCAGAGAGAAGCCCCAGCAAGCTGTACCACCATCCCCCTACCTCCTCCCAGGCCCCGACTGAGAAGCAGCAGAGAAACAATTAATAGGGAGTCTAGGAATAGTCGTATGGGGCCCCCTGAGCATTGGTGCTCATCTCTTCTCGGCTGGGGATTCTGGGGATGCTGCTCAGAAGATATTTATAAAAGGAACGCTCATTTCCTGGGGTGCTCAGAGAGGCGATTACATGGTATGGAGAGGGAGTCGAGGCCCCCTTGATGCGGCCCCCTTGGGAGGGCTGTAGGACGATGGAGGCTTGGCGAGCTGACTCCAGCCTTGCTCCCGAGAGGAGAAGCCTGATCAGAAGCAGACCTCCCTGGTTATGGGGTGGAGGGCAGTGGAGGGGGGTGGCGTGGAGGCTGTGGGGGGAGATGCTCCTAGGAGGTGGGAGGGGAGACTGTATGGTGTGTAGATGGGGTTTCAACAGACTTGGGCTTAGATCCTGAGCTTGCTGCCTACGTGCTGTGTGACCGTGAGTAAGTCACATTGCCTCTCTGAGCCTTCATCTCCTCTTAAAAAATAACTTAGCACTTGTTCAGTTGTCCAGAGAGTTACAAGGCTTTAACGAGACCATGCATCTCTTCAGCAAATGCTTCTTGTGGAACTGCTGTGTGCTGGCGGTACGTCAGAGGACAAGGCACCCATGTAATTTACTTTCTTATTGGCTTGGGGAAGGGACGTGGCGAAGAATAACAACAAAAGGTGTTTATCAGGTGGTGGTAAGAGCTGCAAAGAGAAATAACGAGAAGTCAGGGGATAGAGAGGCATGGGAGCGTGTGTACTTTACACAGATGGTCCAGGAGGGGACATCCACGCAGAGACCTGATGAAGGATGGAGCCATGCAGGTGTGCGGAGGGAGAACATTCTGTAACCAGAAGCAGCACAGGTTGGGGGGCGTGCAGTGCTCGGCTCGCTTCAGAAACCCCGTGGAGGTCTGTGCCTGGGGCAGGGAGCGAGGGGGCCGGTTGGAGGCTGAGCAGTGGAGAAGATCACTGTTTCGTCACGACCGCTTTTAACAAACCACCATGGACCTGTTGGCTTCCAGCAATACAGATTTGCTCCCTCACGGGTTTTGTGGGTCAGGAATCCAGGCACAGCTTCATCGGGCTCTCTTCTTAGGGTCTTACAAGACTGCAGTCTGGCGTGGGCTGGGCTGCATTTTCATCTGGAGGTTCGACTGGGCAAGGATCCCCTTCCTTGCCCGTTGCTGTTTGGTAGAAGTCAGTTCCTTGCAGTGAAGGACCGAGACCCCTGGCCGTCGGCTAGAGGCTGCCCACAGTCCCCTGCCCCGTGGACTTTCTCACCACAGCCCTTGACTCCAGCCAGCCAGCAGGGAGACTCTCTAGAGTGAGGCAGCTGACAAGACAGAGTAACATCCCATCCCCTTTGCTGTATTCTGTTGATCCGAAGTGAGTCACAGGTCCTGTCCACGCTTAAGGGGAGGGGGTCACCCGAAGTGGGATCTCTAAGGGGGCATCTTAGAGTCTGACGGCCAGCAGCAGTCGGTGAGGGTCGGGGGAGAGGTGGGGAATGCGGGGTAGTGAGGGGGGCTGAGCAGGACAGCGGGAGCACGCTGGGATTTGTTCTACATGTGACGGGCAGCCGTGGGAAGCTCTTGAGCAGGGAATCGGTGTGAGAAATTGTGCCTGCTGCAAGGTGTGCATTCCAGAAATGGTCACTGCTATTATTAACAGTCCAGCTCCTGGTCAGGACATTGGTCACGTATATGGGAGGGAGAGGGCGAAGGGGAATTGGAAAAAATAGAGCTCTCCTTCGGGCTTTTCTGGAAACATGCTGTGTGACTTTCTACAAGGCCATCACCTCTCTGAGGCTCTGCCCCTCCTGAGACGATGAAACAGACACAGGGCGGGGCACCTAGGACTCCCCCAGCTGACTGGGGAGAATCAGACGTTAAACAAATAATCACCGTGGCAAATCACCCCTGCAGTCTGATCCCAGCTTGGCAAAATAACGATCTAAAAACTGACAGGGAGTAGATTTACCCACATTTTAAAATAACAGTGATTCTTTTCGATGGGGGGATTGTGGGCGGTTTTTATTTTCCTCTTTATAACTTCCTGTTGTTAATATGCTTCTTTGTATCTCGATCCTTTTTTCTATTTCACAGCGAAAATAGGTACCTTTTATGGTCAGAAGAGAGCTCCAGGTGTTAGGGCTTTTGGGGTGACAGATCCCGTCTCTCACTGCCCTCCCCACGATGCTCAGTGTGGCCGATCTCAAGCCACCTTTCTCCCCACAGTGACCTTATTGCAAGAGATGTTTCATCCAAGTGGGTTTCTGGATTCTAGCCTTCTGGACCTTAATTCCAGCGATTCTCTTCAGACCATGTGTTCAGGGGTCTGTGCAAGGAGTAGACATGGACTTGAACCCTTGGCTCCATCGTGTCCTAGCTTTCTCCCTTCCAGCCTCAGGCCCCCGCTTTAAATGGGTGTAATACTAGTCCTTGCTTCCTAGGGACAAAGGAGGGGGGAGAATGCAGTGGCGGGGGCGCCTCGAGGAAGCCCCACAGAAATGGTGATTTCTGTGTAAGATGAGGAATTGTGCAAGAAAAGTGATTTGTGCAAGATGAAGAATTAATGAGCTGCAAACTTCTCTGTCAAGCATTTCCGCCGGCAGACCTTTAATATCTGCGGCACCCCGAACTCCACACTCAAGTCCCGGTGGGGGGGTGGGGGGGCAGGGGGCGGAGGCGCACTGTAGCTGCTGCCTCTGGTCGCCTAGCAACGGGGAACCCGGTGGATCCTCTGATTTGCCGGAACACTGTCGGGTGGTGCCGACATCCAGTTACATGGGAAGGACAAAATGAGCAGTGTGCACAAACCTCTCCACGAGTCATAGGATCCAATCCCTTCCTAGAGTCTTCCCAAGCCAGAAGCAAGATTTTGGAGGCCACAGAAGGGTCAGGAAACAGACTTTCTTGCCACGGGGAACACATGATCCCCACAGATACTCAGCCCCAGCCGAGAACCGGCTCCATCCACCCTCTTCACCTGTGGGGTCCTGAGCCCAGCCAAGTGGGACATCGTCTGTCATGCTCAGTGCATGTGGGCTCCCCTCGGGCCAGGCGGAGGGTCCAAGCTGTTCTCACGCCATACCTTCAAACTGATCGGGGACACCCCCGCCCCCACTTTTAGAGGCAGAGTTGCCAGCATCTCCCGTTCTCCAACTGGGAGCCCTCAATGAGAGGAATCCTCCCTTGGTGTCGTCTGGACACACGGTTTCCAAACACCAGTCCGTGACTGGAGAGGTCTGCCCTGGTCTTCTCCCTGCCCTCCTGCCTTGCTCCCGTGTCCATTCACAGACGACCCTTGAACAGCGCAGGAGTCAGGGGCGCTGACTCCCTGTGTGGTCAAAAATCCCTGTATGATTCTTGACTCCCCCAGAACTTAACTGCTAACAGCCTCCTGTTGAGTGGAAATAGGATAACCTATTTCCGGTAGGTTATCAGAAATAACCTATCAGTTATTTGTCGATAGGTTAAATATCGATTTAACCTTGCCGATAACCTCAGCAGTCAATTAGTACATATTTTATATGTTACATGTATTTTACACTGTATTCTTATGCTCACTTTGGCAGCGTGTGTGTGTGTGTGTGTGTGTGTGTGTGTGTGTGTGTGTATACTGTGTTCTTACAGTAAAGTAAGCTAGAGGGCCACCTGGGTGGCTCCGTCGGTTAAGCAGACTACACTTGGTTTCGGCTCAGGTCATGATCTCCAGGTCCTGGGATCCAGCCCTGCTCCAGTCCCTGTGCTTAATGGGGTTGGGGGTGTGGAGGGTATCTGTCTGCTTGAGATTGTCTCCCTCTCCCTCGCACACCCACCCCCAACTTGGGTGTCTTCCCTCTCTAAAAGCAATCACTCAATCAATAAATCTTTTAAAAAACATAAGCTAGAGAAAAGACTAATTAAGAAAATCATACGGCAGAGAAAAGACAGTACTCTACTGTTAAAAAAAAAAAAATCTGCCTATCAGTGGACCCACACAGTTAAACCTGTGTTGTTCGAGGGTCAACCATATGAAATATTTTTCAAGCTTCTCCCCTCTCCTGCACTGTCCCCTCCCTCATGGAGTTTCCAGCGGGCACGGGAAGACAGCCCAGGCCCACGTGCACCTGCGGCCCATGTGAGAAAAAAAGAGCAAACTCCGTTCATTCAGAAAGGACTGCCTTTTATTTGAAAATGATGTTTGTCATTATTTAAGGTGTTGAAATCACCCAAAACCCCATATTGAATCAAACTGGTTTTTTTTGAGGGGGGGAGGAGAGGGTCCTGATGTAGCAGATTAAAACGTTGGCAGCCCAGTGTAGCCCCTTCCCCATCAGTCTTTCCTTCCCTTCTGTGAATTATTGTGGCTGTGAAACGCTGTTCTCCGCTCATCTGGTTCTATTTTCTCCTCTGAAGGATGTGATTCCTGAGCCCAGACACGGCCGAACCGTAGCCACTAACTCACATCTCTGATACCCCTCGGCCCGGTTTTCTCTGCACTTCAGCCAAGGCACATAGGCCCCCAACCCCCAGCAAAGCCCTGAAAACACAGGCCAGTTTGGTGGTCTAGAAAAACTTCGGTTTAGGATTAGACCGGACTAAGTTTATCTTGGTTCTGCCATTTATGTACTGTGTGACCTTGGGCAAGTGAATTAACCTCTCTGAACCTCAGTTTCCTTGTCTGTAAAATGAGAGTGATAATAATAGTACATCACAGAGTTTTTGAGGGAATTCGTTATGAGCGTGTCTTCCCAGCTAATAGAGGCACATCACTTGCTTTCTCTCCACCGCCTCCCCTTTTTATAGTCCTATTAGCTAGGCTTTTAAATGCTTCAAGTTTTTCCACCAATACCATTTTGCTGAATGATCCTTGCTGGAAAGCCCTTGCCCCCGGCCCCTCATCTTTACTTTTCGGCAGTGTCCCTCATCCTCCAGGGCACGGTTCACATGCCTCCTCCTCCAGGTAGCCTTCCCTGCTTCATCTCCCATGGGTCAGACTCATCTACCCTCACCGCATGTGTTTACACACACATCCAGCTCCCCGATGCTCCTTTGAAGGCGCTGGTGACCCCTTGGGTAAATGTTATATGGATTTCTGGTCCCTCGCCCTCCATTGGGCCCCATTCAACAAATGACATTCCTGCACCCCCGAGGCCACTGGGCAAGCTCATAAAGCAGTTCTAGGGTTTGGCAAAACAAGAGTATGGACTTTGGGCTGCGACCAGGGTTGGAGAGTCACATGCGTCCTCTGTGAGGAGAGTCAAACTCGACGAACCTAAACCGCCTATTTGTATGGTCTTCACAATGGCCGAGTAAAGGGAGTATGACTGTTATCTCAGTTGTCCAGTTGAGGAAACTGAGGCCCAGGGAGACCAAGGGCCTTGAAATCCAGGCCTGGGTATCCCATACTGGGGGTCCCCACTGTGAACCCAAGCCCCACTCCTGCTAAGTTAGTCCCAACCTTTTCTTTTTTTTTTTTTTTTAAGATTTTATTTATTTGTCAGAGAGAGAGAGAGCGCACAAGCAGGCAGAGTGGCAGACAGAGGCAGAGGGAGAAGGAGGCTCCCTGTTGAGCAAGGAGCCCAATGTGGGGCTCGATCCCAGGACCCTGGGATCATGACATGAGCCGAAGGCAGCTGCTTAACCAACTGAGCCACCCAGATGTCCCAGCCCCAACCTTTCGAAGGTTATACTAATGATACTAATAATAGTATCTGATGATGTTTCCATGAGAGAACAGAGAAGCAGCAAGGGTCTGTCCCCTGTGGGAGGCCTGTGACCTCTGAATTCAGGGGGAAATGCCCTTTTAACCTTTTTAATCCCCCTTGACCCTGGGCACCTTAGTCCAGGTGCAACTGGGAATCCCTTCCCTTTAGGGACAGTGAGTGGATCCCGATGGTCCCCAGAGCCACTTGACAGCCACGGGGACCACCTGAGGCCTGAAGCTCAGTGTGGGTTCCCTAATTATTGCTGGAAACCGTCCCTCGCCTGTCAACACGCTATAAATAGGGAGCTGGAGGAAGAATTAAAAAAAAAATGCCACTGGCTCTTTTCCCCAGTGGGGGTGAGTTGAGTTAGAAAACCATTGGAATAGCAGGCATTTTGGTGTCGGAGAGCCTGAGGGGGTGGAGGGCTGGGGGGGGTGCGGGGGGGCTCCCACATTATCACTTGTTTCCATTCCCATCAGCAGCATAGGCTGCAGAACTGGGTTTTAAAGAGGAGGCTCCTCCTCCAGTAACCCGCCCCTTGGGCAGTGACCATGACTGTGAGGCCACCTTGCAGCCCCAGCTTGGCTGAGGCCCTGCCGGTGTATTCCAGGGACATGGCCTAGGAATGCTTAGGATCGGGAGGGACTGGTCCTTGGGACCCCCCAACCTGTGCTTCCTCTAGGAGGGCAGCTGCCTGAGAGCATGCCGCTGTGTGCCAGCGATTCTCTCCGGAAAGCATGTGTTAAAAAACCCCTGTGATGCACTCAGAAGGTGATCTCCGAAGAACGTCAAGTTCAAGGACCGAAGGAAGGTCCTTGGCGGATACGACTAAGTCAGCAGGGTTTGGTAGAATGTGATGATAGTATAAACGACAGTAATTAACAGTTCTAGTCATCAGAACCAGGCATGGGATCAGAGGGGTGAAGCGAGTTGCCCAGGGGTCACACAGCTGGTGTGGGGCCGAGGCAAGATGTAACCCAGATCTCTCTGACCTCAGATCCACCATCAGAACACGTGGACGTGCGCATCACTTAGCTTTCCCAAGGTGCGGTGCTCGAACAAATCCCTTGCCTGCACTTCTTTCAAGAATCACTCTGCCTCTCCCAGCCTTCCCCCCAAGCCTCATCAGCCATCACTGAAATGTTATTTGTAATGAAAACATCGGGGAGACAATAGCAGTTCCCAGGGCCAAGCCTGCCTCTGTTGTAATGTTGCTTAAAATAAGCAGAGGCTAGGAAGCTAACCGAGGAGGCTGCTCTAGTCTGGGCTACCCTGTGGCTGCCCTGCCACATGATTCCCATGTGTCCCTGGGCAGGTCGCCTCCCTTCGAGCCTGTCTCCCCGTCTGGAGAAGGGGATATACTGACGGTGGGTACTGTGCTCCCCCTCCCCTAGTGGCAGCAGAAGACTGGAAGCCCCCCAGATTTGGTTTTCACATTTGGAGATGACGTTTATGAATGCACCCAGCAAACGGTCTTGCATGTAGACAGTTGGTGCCTATTTGGTGTTTGCGAGTAAAAGAACACCGTGCAGCAGGGACTGTGCGGCATCCAAGGAACTTGATGAGCCGGGCGGACCTCAGCCCCCAAGGGTCCTTGGTGGCTTACATCCCTCCCTTCGGGAACATAGTAAGGACCTAATGCTTCTGTGCTCAATCCGTGTCTTTATTTGGGAAGCTGGAGGTTTGAGAGTGGGCAGTAGGGATGCTAGACTTAGAATGTGATTTGGGGAAATGGGGGTGGGGGTGGGGATGCTCAGCCTTGACTCCTAAATCAACATGCCCAATGCCAAAAAATCCATCTGTAGTAAAAGACTGTTTAGCGTGATAGCCTGCCTGCAGCCCATTGCGAAGGCCCGTGCCTCCTCCTGGGTGACTCCCTGACTGTCGCCCTCACCTCCTTCGGGTCTCTCCTCAAACGTCTCAGAAGAGACACATCCCCTGAACCCGAAAGTCCTGTTGAAAAATGCAGTACCCCTGCCCCCCAACTGCTCAGCCTCCACCGGCTTTATTTTTCTCCACGGCACACGTTCCCTTGCGGGGTCCTCTGTAGTCTGTGCTGTATTTGGTCCGTGTACCATGCTAGGGCGTCAGCCCCCAAGGGCAAGGACCTCCCCACCTTATTCCGGTGCCTGGGCACAGCAGGTGCTCAGACGGACCCAGGGGGAGGCCAGCCAGGGCATTTGCACTAATTGTTGTTTGTAATCTTTAACAGCCTGGAGAGGTGGGGAGTGAACCCAATATGGTCCCAGCCTCAGAGGTGCTCCGTCTTGGGGTGCGGCGGGGGTGGTGAGAGCAGATGCAAACCCCTGCTGCCCTGGTCCTAAGCACTCTAGGAGAGCTCCGAGTAAGGACCGCGTGCTTCCCTGGGCTGTGGAGAGCCAAGGTTTTGAAGGTAGGGTAGGAGTTCCCCCAGCAGAAGAGGCGGGGCCGGGTGGACTGGGCGGTCCAGGTGGAAGGTGGCTGCAGCAGGCGCGGGTGCTGCTCGTCCCACACAGCCTAGCCTCGCCGAAGCAGAATTTGTGCAAGGAGGTGTGCACGTAGCCAGCGGCAGGCATGGCTGGTGTCCTGGGGCTGCAGGTGCCCAGCCAAGGAGCTCGGACCTTCCCCAGGATCGAAGTCATCCCAGGAGTTCCCAGCTCTATTGGGATTTTGGCCCCTGGACCCTCTCAAAGGCCTGCCACTGAGGTTTCTGCCCTGCCCCAGGAGTCCCCAGAGCGTCCTGCGTCTCAGGTGCCTCTCACTCCCATAATTGCTTGGGTTTCAGGCCTTATTTCCCGGAAGCAGAGGGTAGTCTTTGCCGTAAGAATCTCGCAGTTCCTCTGAACTCTGCCAGCTTCTCGGCGGGTGGAGGGAGGTGATCGGGGTGCTACGGTGATCCACGAAGTCGGAAAACTCCTCATTCCTAAGAGCTCCCTGTATCATCCTGCCTCTTTGGCTCTGTGTCTCCTGCCAGCTTCTGAGCCACAGAGACGTGATGCTGACTTACGAGCATCATCATAATTTTAGTCATTTCCTGAGTACCTGCTATTGCCGGGCACAGCGCCCCTGTGATCGTTGGCCCGTGAAATGCTGGCCTCAGCACGGGACACGGGAGCGATTTCCTGCTGTCTCGGAGGCTCAGAGAAGTGGAGGGACTTACCCAAGGCCACACAGCTTCTAAGTGCCAGGGAGCCAGGAATGCGGCCCCGAGGCACCTGTCACCCTGACATCTGTTCCCTGAATCGCAGGGACCTGCATGTTCTCCAACTAACATCCCAGCCCCTCAGAGGCTCAGAAGCCTGAGGAATCAACCCGTGGCTTCTCTGTGCCTTTAGGAATTCCCTGGAGGTGCAGATAGGCATCAGGCGGGAGGCAAACTGCATATCGATTTCTTGGGAGGCTGGTCTCTGTCTTTGCCTTAGACCCCAGTTGCCTCCCCTTTTCCTGGGATTTCCCTCCCTGCCTCACCCCAGTCTCTTCCTCACCATCTTGCCTCCTCCCCAGGGAGCCTTGCATCCTCACTCTCCCTGAGATCAGACCCTGGGGATCCTTTGCGCATTCTCTAGCCCAGTTACTGGTGGCAGATCCCCCCCCCCCCAGTGCTGTATCTGGAAGTCAGGGTGCATCCCGATTGCCTCCCTCCCCTGCAGGGTCCTGCTAGTTTCAGCTCCTTATATTTTCCTTAAAGGCTCGGTACTTCTCCATCCCCTTGCCACGCCCTGGGTCAGTCCTCCAGGGTCTCCTACCTGGACGGGGGCGGTGGGCACCCTCCCCACTGGCCCCCTGGCTTCCTCTCTTGCCCCCTTCCAGTCCATCCCATACACAGCAGCTGGGGTGTTGTTCTCTTCGCCTTGGAATGATATTTCTGCTGTATACATTTTCCCTCCCTGACTCAAAGCCCTCCAGTGGCTTTCTGTATCACTCCCAGGATACAAATTCCTCAGTGAGGCCCTGAAGGCCGTGCCTGGCCCCGCCCCTGCCTCAGTCCCCTCACTTCTGACTTGATGCCCAAGGAATAAATACTGTGCCCCATGGAGTTTCCTCGTTGTGGCACACCCTTGTGCCTTTGCTTTAACCACCTCTCTCCTTCCCCTGGCTAAAGACTTGACTCAAGAGTCACCGCCTCCAGGAAGCCTTCCTGACCTCCCCCATGCACTTCCTCTGTCCTGCATCCATTTTCATGGGCATCCTTAGCAGAGTGCTGGTATACAGTAGGTGCTAAATAAGTGCTTGTTGTCCTCGGAAAACTCCAGGCAACCTTTGAGCCCCCTTTCAGAGCCCACGGCTTGTGCAGTGGACATGATGTTTCCTCTGGCTCTCCCCTCATTGGTGGTGGTTTTCTAGAGCACAGGGCACAGCAGGGAGCCACCGTTGGCCCAGTAGGGTCTGCCTGGAAGCAGGGCCCCTGGATTATACCCTAACCCAGCGACAGAACCCCAGTGGTGACCCCCATTTTACAGAGGAGGACATTGAGGCTCTGAGAAAGGGACACCACCTAAGGGCACACAGCATATAAGAGGCACGGCCTAGGAGAACTTCCTGAGCCCTGATGACCCCTTCTCTGTGCTGAGCTGAGGAGGTGGGTTGGGGTGCAGGGCAGGCCCCACAGGACTAGTGGGTGGAAATTCCCAGAGGGAAGTACTACTTGCAGCTGAGGTTTCTGCCCTGCCCCGGGCTTCCCTGTAGTGCCTGGGACTATTCCTACCCCCTTCTCTGGGGCCTAATCTGCCTGCTCCCCTCCTGGGCCTTGGCCTCTTGGCTGTTCCTGGTGTGGTCTCATATGACACTGAGGCCTGAGAAACAGAAGCCAGCTGGCAGCAGTTAAACCCTTAGGTTTGGGATCGGGGGCCCCGTAGAGCTGTGACACTAGAACCCGCTTCGTGGATTGGTGGGGGGACCTCTGGGGGCTGATGGAGTGAAACACGGTGCTCAATACCTGACCCCGGCACGGTCCCCCAAGACGAAACAAGACCCCCGAGGGCCTGGGCGTGGGCCCACACTGAGAGGGGCCCTTCGGAGGCTGGACTTCAAGCACACATCTCAGCAGCCTCGGGGGGCCTCACAGTCCCAGGTCGGACTTCCTTAGTCCCGCCAAGTCAGCTCTGACCCCAGGGGCTTCTCCAGCGTGCCCAGAAGCCTGCACCGGCCCCCGCTTCTGCTGGGTGGGTCTGTTGTTTTGTTTTTGCACTTGACCAAGGTGTGGTGTCTGCCCAAACAGGTCTCAGGGCTTAGCTGGTGTGCCCATCATTTGCCGCCAGCCAATCTGCTGGCTTTGAGTGAGGGGCACAGAGCCTGACCCCACCATCATGGAGCTCACAGCGGAGGCTGTGCGTGCTTTCACCAACTGGGGACCCAGTGAATCCTGTGCTGAGCGGATAGGGAGACCGAAGGGGGCAGTTCTGTCCCAACTTGGGGCGTTTTCCAGGGCCTCTGGCTCACCGAGGGCAGGATTGGGAAGCAGGGGGCGGTGGGGGGGTGCGGATCTAGCTTAGAGTGAGAACAGCCAGCACCCTGAGCCCTGGCCAGGGTCTTTGAACAAAGCCACAGGCTGGGCTGGCACCAGAAGGAAACAGAGCCCTTGGCTCTGTCCAGGGCGATGGAATGTCAGCCCGGCCAGACTGGTTTTCTTCCTCCACCAGGGCTGGGCGTCCAACAAAGGAACCGCCATGCCTGTTGGTGACAGCGAGCTTCCAGGCGAGGCCCACCCCTGCCTGGCTCCCGCTGCAGGGGGAGAGGGGCCCCATTCACGCTCCGTGCTCTGAGTGCTCCCCTTCTCTGCACCCCGGTCCCTTCTTGCCACCTCTGCACCGCGCTCTGCAGGCTGGATGGGGCGGACGGGGCTGTCCCTTGCCGGGCATTGTGCCGCAGCATAATAGGCTCTTTTTTTTTTTTTTTTTTAATTTTTATTTATTTGACAGAGAGAAACACAGCGAGAGAGGGAACACAAGCAGAGGGAATGGTAGCAGGAGAAGCAGGCCCCCTGCAGAGCAGAGAGCCCGATGCGGGGCTCGATCCCAGGGCCCTGGGACCTGACCTGGGCCGAAGGCAGACGCTTAACGACTGAGCCACCCAGGCGC
>CM053616.1:5261298-5328462 GCA_028646535.1 Procyon lotor | reverse complement strand
AAAAAGAAAAAAAGAAGACGACGACGTCAAATTTGGCTTAGATTGTTTTAAGAATCTGAGAGGAGCCAAGTCAGGATGGGAGGGGAGCCAGTCCGAGAGGAGGAAGCCTAAGAGAACTACGTATTTATACAGAATTGTACATGGTGGACATTTTATTTATTTATTTATTTTTAAATCACTAACCACAAATGGCACAAAATACAACAAGACTAGTCGATTAAAACAATCAGTCTCCTTTTCTCCCATTCCCCCACGCACAGTTCCCCTTCCCGAAACCAGTGTTGTCCTTTTCCTGTGTTCCTTCTCCAGTAGCCTGCATGTTTTCAGATGTTCACGTGTATTTGTGTTTTTACATAGATAAGAATGCATTCTTCCCCTCACAGACAAGCGGCAGCCCGCTGCACCTGCTCTCTTCCCGAGCCCGCGTGGGCGAAGAGGACGTTTCAGATCAGTGCGTCGACATCTGCCTTATTTCTCTGAATAGTTATTTTTACCATTAAGTAGCATTCCATGTTATGGCTGTTCTATTATTGGAGTTAAACACATTTAAAAAAAAAAAAGATTTATTTATTTATTTGAGAGGGAGAGAGACTGTGCTGAGCACAGAGCCAGACGTGGGACTCGATCTCCCGACCCTGAGATCACAACCTGGGCCGAGTGAAACCAGGAGTCGAACGCTTAACCGACTGCACCGCTCAGGCGCCCCGGGTTAAACACATTTTTAAAAATCCCCAATTCACTTTTCCCTGGGCCCGCCTGAACCTTGGAACTGTATACCTTTTATTCATAGAAGCTTAGGCTTTAAAGGGAAACTGACTTTGTCAGCTTCCATGCAGAGTACTTCTAGAATGTTCTATGCTCCTTTCCCTGTCCCACCCAATGGGAAGTTTCCTGATTATTTGGGGGATTGTCTTTCTTCCCTGGATCAAGCTTTCCTATTTTGCATCTTAAAAATCCACTTTCACCATTTGTCAGCACCCTGAACATGGTGTTTTAGAACAAAGGCTTCTGTCTAAAAGTAATAAAAATCAGAATTTAAGAACATATATAAAAACTGATGGTCCTATGATATGTCAAGAGTTGGAGCAAACAGTACTATCATTCATGGACATTAGAGAGGTTGACAGGGGATCATGTGTGAGTCATTCATCCATCCATCCACCCATCCATTATCAGCTGCTTTCTGTCCACTGTGGCTGTCTCAGCTGGGCACTGGGGTTTGAGGGTGAACCGAACCTAGTACCTGCTCTCAGGGAGCTCACGGTTTGGAGGAGACAGTCAAACAAACAGTAAAGCACAGCCAACCCGTTAAGTTCTGTGATAGGCTAAGCACAGGGGGGGCTCTGTGGGTCCCAAGGAGAGACGGAGCCCAGCTACAGATGGAGGCAGTCAGGGGAGGCTTCCTGGAGAAGGTGGTGGCTGAGCTACATTTGAAGGATGCATTCTGAGCCGATCCGGGGCTGGCACTGGCCAGCAGCTAACGGACAATACCAGGAAGTTTCCCAGATGGGAATTTCAACAGGAGAACAGGCCATAGACTAGACTTGGCATCTGACCACCTGAAGTTGAACTGGGCTTCTCCACTCACTTAGGGGACCCTGGGCAAGTTGCTTCTCTCTCTGTGCTCCATCTTCTCGTCTAGAAAGTGAGGTACTAATGATGTCTCTTACGTTTGTGGGAAGGACAAAGTGTGGCCACTGGGCAGGCAGTAAGGGCCATAGAAGAGTCTGCTGATAGTATTACTGTTGCTCTGGGAGAGGGAGCATTGAGAGTATCTATTTTGGGCTTAAACTGGATGATCCGCATAAGAAACTGACTTGTTTCCAGGCACACAGTTGGTGTTCCTTACACCTTTGTGGTCATTAATTCTTATTTTTCTCTTGCCCACCTCTGACATCCAGAGTGGGGCCCCAGGGTGCCCCTGGGCTTCTTGGGTCTGGGGGAACCCTGCCTCTGAGGCTGGGGAGAGCCTGGGCCGAGCCTAGGCCCCCCAGCCCAGCTGTCATTCCTATGTATAGCTTTGGCGGCGACGGGAGAGTCGGGAAGCCCTTGCTCTAGAGTCTTCAGGGCATTCCCAGCCGAAACCCAACAGGCCTCCTGAGCACCAGCTGCAAACGTGTGTTCCTGTCACTTTGGGTGACACGCTTGTCCCATGGAGACAGTGTGTCTCTGCCAGACCCGTCATCTTGCAACCTGCACACCCCGGTGGAGGGCTTTTAGTCTGCCGGGCGGAGCCGGGGTCCCGCGCTTCGCATTTCGTGGTGGAGAGGGGCAGCTGACTCATGTCGAGGTCAAGGGAAAAACTCCGGGGTCTGGTTTAGGCAGCCTCAGCTCTTAGCTAAGGGGTGGACTGCACATTGCTAGAGTGTTTGTTAAAATGATGTGTCTTTCGGGGGAATCCAACGAGCAGACATCACCACCACCATCATCAAGCCGACCGGCACCCGTTCGGCACTTACCACACCCTGGGCAAGTGCCGGCTCTCACCAGACATCTCACAGACTCCTCCCAACCCCCAAGCACCCTCTGCATCCCCATCACACGGACGGGAATGTCAAGATTCGGAGCTGCTCGGTCACAGCTAGCAAAAGGCAGGGCTCGATGTTCCCCCCTCTGCCCAGTCTGAGAACCTGTCCTGCCTCCCGGCCCCACAGAGCCTCGGCGGGGTGGGTTCGTTTCGCATCTGCAACCAGAAAGTTTGTGGTTTCGGCTACTGATCACCAGGAACTGATGGCTTATTCATAGTGTTGATAACACCTGGTTCTATTCAAGCCCCGAGGCGTGAAGAGCATCCTCTCCTCTTCAGTTAGGTGGGTGAAACCATTGAGAGGGTGACCGGCCGGTTTCATGGGGAATAACGGAACCCTCTCCACTGGGAAGCAGTGCCCAGTTCACACAGGCAGGCTCGGTGGATGCTGGGGGTCAGCCAGCAGCAAAGGTTAGCCGTCAGGCTGCAGGGGGCCACTGAGACCATCCATCTCTGGCTCTCTCTGCTTCCATTTGCCTGTCCATCTCTCTGTCTGCCCTTCACTCTCACCACCTTCCCTCCTCCCCAAGCTCGCCACCAACCCAGGAGACGACCACCAGACCTTCCTGCCCCACTGAGGGATGCCCATGGCATGTCCCGAGTGGACTGCGACCAGGTGACCGGCCCACACCCTGAGCCGGGCCCCGATCCAGGCCACCATGGCGTGGCCACGCCCGGCTGGAGCCACACTGTGGTTCTTGGAGCCCACTGACAGGGGTCAGCAACTGGGATGGTACTGACTTTCCCTAGGAGGCGTCACCCCCTGCCACTGGGCAGTGTGCTGCAGCCTGAGGTGACACCGTGGGCTACGAGAAGTCCACAGAGAGGGGACACTGCTATATGAGGTTTTGCTGGTAGCACTGGGCACAGTCTGAGGACTCTGCCCGGCCCCACTCCCTGTCGAGTTCCTTCTGGCCTGTCTGCCTTCTCTCTCCTCTCCTTCCACCTTCCTTTTGCTTTATTGAGCACTTACTAAGTGCCAGGGACAATAAATAACACCATGAATCCAAAGGTGAGAAAATGCAACTCATCCGATCAGGGGGATTTTTTTTTTTTGTCTTGGTACAGATGGGCGTCCCACGAATCATACAGGTGATGCGAACCAGCAGCCAGGGGCAGGCCTCGGAGGGCAAGGACTCCAGCCAGGACTCGGGACTTGGGCTAGGGAAGCTGCCCCGCGAGCCGACGCTCACAGGGTGGCCCTTGGCCAGGCAGAGGGGTGTCCTGGGCAGAGGGCAGAGCGCAGGTGCAGGCCTGTGGTGTAAAGGGGCGTCATTGTGGCCGTAGGGGCGGGGCGGTGAGGGGGAGCAGAAGCAGGCACTGGACCTTGGACAGTGCTCTTACGAAAAGAGGCTGGACTGGGGCGTGCGGCGTGATGTGACAAACTGGGGGAGCCAGCCCATCTTGGACTGGCCACCCCACTCCTTCTGCCCTTCCTGGTCTGAGACCCCATGATGGGCGCCGCTAGAGATGGACTATGGGGGCGGCACAGGATAAGGGAGTCGTGACACCTGGATGCCAGGCCCGGCCAGGCATCCCTCCTTGTCTCCAGCCCCTTGGCTTTCTCATCTGTAAAATGACCATGGAGGACCCAACATGCTCTGCATGCCAAGCCAGAGCCGGGAGACGCGGCACGGGCTTTGGGCGTCAAATCAACCCAGGTTCAAATCCCAGCCCCACCACACCTTGTACCTGCACGAGCTGGGGCATGTCAGGTTGCCTCTCTGGGCCTCAGTCTCCTCCCCTGTAAAATGGGTCCAGGGTATTCCTACCGAATAGGGTTGCTCAGGGCCATCAGACAGCAAAATGAAGGGCACATCACCAGCGCTCCGGAGTGTCAGCCCTCGATATTATTGACACTGTTCCTTCTCAGCTGCTGTGTGAGACTGAGCTGAACCAGAGAGAGGAAGGGCTGCAGGCCCTCAGGGCAGAGAGACCCAGCAGGGGTCAGCCAGCCTGCCTCCCGCCTCTCTGCACAGCTGAGAGTGTAGAGTTGCCGAGGGGGGAGGGGATGTGCATCTTGAGTTGCTGAAAACTGCTGTCAGCCGTGGAGTGCTGTCCTAACTCAGGGCTCTTTCCCAGGCCGATGTGTCAGACACCCCAGAATACTATGTAGGCGCCTTATTTTCTCTTGGCCCTGCCCGCTCCCTATGTTCCCATTTCTGGTTAAGAAGCTCACACCCACTCACTGCGGGGGAAAAAAAAAAAGTTATTTTTGGAGTCACCTTCCTCCAACAAATATTTATTCAACAACTACCCTAGGCCGGGTGCTGTTCTAAGTGCTGGGGTGCAGTGCCCGTTTTCATGCAGTTGCCAGTCCAAAGGGTAGAGGTCAGGGCCATGTCTAGCCAGCCACCTGTTTTGTCAATAAAGTTTTATTGGAACACAGCCACGCACACTCCCATATTGTCTGCAATGGGCAGACACTCAACACGGCCCACAGAGCCCCAAATATTTACTATCTGACCCCCTAGAGAGCAAGTTTGCTGGGTTCTGATACAGACTCACGAGTCAAGATTACTGATTTGTTCCTCTTTCATGGTGCGTATGATATGATCGTAGCAGAGGTGTGATTTAATAAATTGTATTTGATTTTGATTGTGCCGTCTGATTATAAGGGGATGTAAAACTACAAGTTCAGATCCTACGCAAAGTCAGCATCATTAATAATAGCCTGTTACTCCCCATGGCTGGTGTCACTCCTGGGGGGGCCTTCCAGAGGTTTTCCTTTGCTTATGCTCATTACACGTTTATACGTTTGTTTTTACAAAGCTGGTATCATAACACACATACACACATGCTGTCGCCTTACCTTTTTTTTTTCCACAGTTGCTGATATAAGATGGATGTTTTTTCTGACACTAAATATTCTTTCGGCTGTGTTTATTGAGTTGTGGGGATAATATCGCATGGCATTTCACCGATTCCCGTCTTATTGGACATTTAGGTCATTTCCAAGATTTTGCGGTGATGTCTCTAGTATTTTGCAATGATATTTCTAGTATTTTGCAATATTTGCTCCCCTGTGGGGAGCATCCGTGTTCACAGCCCTTGGCAAGTGTTTCTAATGATTTTCTTCAGATAAATTTCTGGAACCAGGATTGCTGAGTCGAGGGCTATGCACATTTTACATTTCAGGATGCGTGTTACCACATTTCAACACGGCCCTTAGAGGTGTGTGTTAGGCTGTCCTCCCCGGCACGGCTGCTGCGAAGTTACCCAGGGTCGTCACCCACCAGAGGCTTGGGGTTTGGTGAGCTACTGGTCTGAGCAAGTGGTGTTTAAACCTGCCAAGCTCTAGAAGTTTCTGAGAGCATTCTCATGTGCATTTCCGCATTGTAATAGACGCGTCCTCCTCAGAGCCTCTTCAAGCATCCTGGGAAAGGTGGGGGCAGGTGGATGTTGGTGGGGCACTGGGAGGATTGCAGGACAGGAACTCGACGTCCCAGTGCTACCCCTTCCTCACTGGGAGAACTAAGAGCCAGACAGCAATTCCTGTCTCTGTGCCTCCGTGTCTCCACTGAAAACGGCCAACTGAATCGACTCAGGAGTCCTTCTTGCTTTAAAGGACAAGATTATCCTTGTGCAACAAATGATAACTGAAACGTGGGTGGGCATTGGGTGGCTCTCCATCACGGGCGCACATCACGAGAGCCCGGCTCATGTTCCCGAGGCGGGGGGGTTGGGGGGGCAGGGCTCCCCAGGACGCCTGTGGGCCTCGGATGGGTGCCTCTTCGTAGTGAGTTTGTTGTGTGTGTGTTCAGACTACCGGGTCAGTATCTGCTTGCCTGTGGATGGTGAGGGCCTTAGTAGCAGCCTCCTAGGCCAAACCGACTTGGAAGGGTATCCTGCCTTTGAACCAGTTACAAATCCTACCTTTGGAAAGTTAACGTCTGCTTTGTCCAGACACAGAGGCACAGAGAGGTTAAGTAACTTTCCCAAGGTCACACAGCTCCCATGTAATGAATTCAGACATTCTGGCTCCAGAAACCGTACTCGTCCCATGGAGACTGGAAAGAAACAGGTCAATTATAATTATGATAACATGAGAAGTTCTACAGCAATGCTGTCCACCAGAACTTTCTACGGTGACGGAAATGCTCAGTATCTGTGCTGTTCACTCTGATAGCCACAGGTGGCTCCGGAACCCTTGAAGTGGCCAGCACCACTGAGGGACTGAATTCTTTGTATTTTTACATTTGAACAAATTTAAATTAAATTTAAAAAGCCACGTGTGGCTAGCAGCTGCGTATTGACTAGCGCAGATAGAGAGACTTGGGGTCTAGGGGATGGTTCAGGGAGGGCTTCCTGGAAGAAGAGCCATCCAAGTTGAAATCCGAAGGGTACCTTGGAGGTGGCGACTGCTCCAACAGGTCTGGAGATGAGAGAGAGTGAGTGTTCTGGGGCACAGGAGGGTGGCACAGCCGAGTGGAAGGACCTGGATAGGGTGCGGGGATGGTGGGGAAAGAGCCCCATTGATACAGGTCCCACAAGCCATTTTTAAAGTGCTTGGACCTCACCCTGAGGGATAAAAAGGTTTGGCAGGGACCCTGCAGGCCCAGATTCTGGTTTTGGGAAATGTTGTGGGAGGAGCAGGGGGTGTGAGGGAGGCAAGGAGACCCTGGAGCTGCCCGAGGCTGGACAGAATGGTCTGGAAGGAGACTTTGAAGGACTGGGGGAGTGAGGGAGAGAGGTCAGGGTGCTGCCCTTGGGAATCTCAAGTGTGGCATTAGGCAGTGGAGGGAGAAGGCACGCACCCCTGCCTGTGGGGGTCCCACATCCCCATGCACAAATCTTAAACCTCTGCAGAAGGGCCCACAGGGATGGATGGAAACCCGCTTGTTGCTGCTGCAAACCGTTAACACTGCCCCCCAACCCCTTGCCTCCAGACTATCCGAGAAAGGTCAGAAAGCGATTCCCCAGCCTCCTGACTGATTCCTACCCTCAGCATCCTACGGACCTTGCCCTTCTGATTTCCAAAGGGCCCACCTGGACCTCCCTTCCTCCCTCCCTGAGCACTGAAAGATCCCCCATCCCTGGGGGAAGGACTATGAAAATGGTTCTGATCGCCGGCCTCCAGGTTCCTAAGCTGAATGGTTTCCCGAGATCATCTCCTTGAAGCCACACAACAACCCTTGCTTTTCTAATAGGAGACTGAGGCTTGAACGGGTGGAGCCCCTCAGCCAGGCCACACAGCCAGAGGGGGGCACAGCAGAGACAGCGAGCACTCGCCTTCCCCCTGAGCTGTGGCCCAGAGCCGGCAGCCCCGTGCCTCCTGCTGGGCTTAGCATGGGGTGGGGGGACACACGCAAGCCCCTACATATGCTTGGGGCAGCCGTGCCAAGCCCACCCGAAGGAAACCCTGGAGGCCCCAAACTCTGGCTTCCGAATCTGACCCATGCAGGGGATTCAGTTAGGGAATGCCCGGTTCTGTGACATCTTTGAAAAACAGTGAGCAGCTGAGAGCAGGCACAAATGACCACTTCCAGTCCTGGGTCCCCAGGAGGAGAGAATTCTGTTCGGGGTGCTGGGCATCCGAGAATGTCAGATGATCTTTCAAGGCAAAACCTCCCGCATTTCCCTGAGTGGGGACTGACTTCATCCCTAAAACGTGCGTATAGTCACCCCTCCACCCCCGCTACTGCCCATGGGCTTGGCGATTGGGCAGCTTGTCCACAGCCGGCTCACTCATCAGTAGCCAAAGCCTTAAAAATAGGCCACCCCTTGACCTGCTGATTCTGTACTTAGGAATCTCTCCTGTGGAATAATCACAGAGATGTGTTACCTGAGCCTCAAGGATGTTCGTCATGTTGTTGCTTATAACAGCAAAAAATATTTGCTGTTATAAACAAACAGAGAAACAAACACCTAAATTCCCAGCAGTGAGGGATTGGTCCCGTGAATGGCACAGAGTTCAACCAATGGGGTCTTCTTCAGCTATTTAATGATGAGGATTTAGATGAAGTGACCCGGGGAAATTTCGGGCAGGACTGTTCCAGAGTCTTGTCCGTGGGTGACGGGTATTTATAAAGTGTTGTTCTTTGTGCATTTCTATAATTTCTAAGTGTTTCACAACGAACGTGTATTCTTTTGGTGACTTAGAGAAAGCATTCTACAGGTAGTGGGTGGGGGGTGCGTTGGGGTTGTTGGGACATTAGCTGTCATTCGGGTCCTCGAGCGCGGCCGGTTCTCAGAGGCAGCTGAGGGTTTTAGTCTGAATTGCTGTCCTTGCACACACCCCTACCACAGCATCCCCTTGAGCATCGTGGGGTACACGAGTATCCCCAAACAGTTCATCCCCCTGGACCATATAGGCTTGTTCTGCCAGGAATGGTGTTGTGGAGGCTGCAAAAAGGCATAGAATGTGAACAAAGATGATAGAACATCCCGACCTTGAAGCAGCCATCAGCTAAGTTACAGACTCTCAGGGGCTGGGTCTGTGTCGTGACCACCCCCACCCCCCAGCCCCGGTTCCCGGGTGCCTGGCACATAGTAGCTACTTAGTAAATTTCTATGGCATAATTAACCTCTACGTTGAACTTCACCTGGTACAACAGGGAGTCCAAGGCAGGCAGGAATCGCGGTGGGTTGTAATGGCTTTGACCAAGAGGGTGGGTAGGAAGGGTTTGTTTGTGGCGGGTGGGAGATGGCACTGGCGAGGAAATGCCGGGCTCAATCACAAGGACTGTTGGATTTCCTCTGGAGGACAATAGGGAGCCTTTGAAGGTTGTTGAGCAGAGGGTGGGCTTTCAATTCACCTACGCGAACAAGGTGGGGAGGCTAGCAGCTCAGTCATTTAATGGAGCTCCGTGGCTGCCCACCATGTTCCAGCACTCCTTCCATGTCCCCCGGCCGAGGACAGAGGGAGCCACTGAGCCGGTGGTGACAGCCGAGGGATCCAGTTTGCCTTGGGTGCAGTGGTCACCCGTGTGGACGCAGACCTAAGCCTCCTGCCCGGGTTTGAGTTCCGCTTCGCCATGCACTGGCTCTTTGATTTGGGACGTGGCACTTCGCCGGTCTGAGCCTCCATGTTCTCATCTGGAAAAGGGGACTGTAATAAGGATGGCCAAAGCACTTCAGTTCGGTGAGGTGGTGTGCAAACAGCTTGGTCGACGCCGGGCATGCCAAATGCTCTGCGGATGCTGTGTAGGAAGCGTGGTGGGAACCCGGGGGCAGGACACAGCCGAGGGAGGGCCCTAACCAGGTGGGCAAGTCCTGGGAGATCAAACACGGAAAGAAGGTCCTGCCTGCAGTGCCAGGCAGAGAGAGGGGCCCTGAGGATGGGCAGCGTCGTGCCCGGCAGGACCCTGCGTGCCGGAGAGGGTGACACCTTCATCCCAGCTTGCTTGCCTTTAACACCGATGGTCCTGCCTCCTATGGTGTCTTGGGCACATTGGGACAGTTAGTCACCCTGATGCCTGCCCCAGACATCTGGACCGGCCTCTGAGCACAGGGAGCTGAGGAGGGATTGAGCCGGGGGCAAGGCCATGTGGCCTGCGTCAGCCGGGGACCGGGTTCTGAGCATATTCCCCTGCTGGAAATCTCTCCCCTCTGGCTTGTCTCCGCAGGACCAGCTGAAGCAGTGTTTCTCCAGGCGGCCCCCCGAGGCCAAGGACACCGACACCCTCGTGCAGGAAGCCGACAGCCAGTATGGGACATGGACGGACCAACGCCAGAGCGGGGAGAGGTAGGGCCTGCAGGGCTCCGGGCTGTGGGGTGGGGCGTCGGGATGGAAGGCGGTGTGGCCCACGTGCCCCCTCATTTCTGTATTACTCGGATCTGTGCTGTCTGTAAGCAGCAGAGTAATCCGTTATTGTCAGAAAAAAATCTAGAAAGTACGAAAACATTATTTTAAAAGGATACGTGAAATGTCCAGAATAGGTAAATCCATAGAGTAGATTAGCTGCCAGGGGTTGGAGGTGACCGTTTAGTAAGTACCAGGCTTCCTTTTGGGAAGGTGCTCTAGAACTACATCGTGGTGATGGCCAACTTTATGTCATGTATATTTCACCATGATGAAAGGAGTTGCAAAGAAAATGAAAACCACTTGTAATCCCAGCACACAGGTCATCGAGGAAGGCATTGATGTCTGTCTAGACTTTTTTCAGTGTGTCTGTGTGTGGTTACGAATAGGGCAACATATTCCACATGTTGCTTCATAAGCTGTGTCTTGCATTTAATATTGGCCCCAGCTGATGGCTCGTAGGGCCCTCGGATGTCTGCCTGGTTAGGACTATTGCAGAAGCACCACAGCCTGGACACAGGAGGCAGGCATCTCAGAATTCCAGCCCCACCCTCACTGCCGTTGGGACTCTGGGAAAATGAGTTCTATGCTTTGCAGAGCTGATGTTCCTCCTCCATAAGAAGAGAATGATACTTGTAAAAACAGCCGGGGAGATTTATTGAGGGTACGTGCCAAGCACTGTCGTGAGCATGTAAATGTGTTAACATCTAATAATCTTGTGGCCCCATCTTGCAGAGGTGAAAGCTGAGGCACCCTGCCACATGGGGTTGTTGGTAGGGGAACCAGGGGGAAATAGTAGGACCACCTGATCATTGCATCTGTGCATTGTTTTAAAGAAATACAGTTTTTCTTCTCCCCCGGGGGTGGGATCGAGCACAGCCGTGGTTTCGTGGACATATAGGGTGGACACTGCCATGTTCTCAGCTCATGTCTTCTGTAGCCCAGGGCCCCAGGATCGTGTGGTCATGCAACCATGGTCAGGGTCTCGGGGTCTTTTGAAGTTAGAGGGACCTGGGTCGACTCCAGCATGGCCCCTTGCCAGCTGTGTCTCTGTGTGACTCGGTTTCCTTGCCTGTGAGTGGGCTCGCCTGAGCCCCAGGTTCCCCCCCCCCGCCCCCCTTCCCCTGCGCTCCCAGCCGGGAGTGGTCACAGGCCGCTACAGGATTGTCCCACAGCTGACGATGTGAGAGTCAGGGGGACGTGGATGGAATTGAAGACAGGTATGAAGAAGACAAAGGGAAGCAAAGGTTTCTAGTAGTATCAGTGAAAGGCTTTTCTCGCCGAACCTGTGATGTGTGTGCCATTAATGAGTGTACTTAAATGTCCCTAGACTTCATTTAGTGAAGATTTCCTGCAAGAGCCCTCTGGACTTTGAGTCCACAAGCCTGCATCCCGGTTTCACCCCCCTCCTGGGCCTCCAGTAACCCCAGCTGGCCTCTGGGACCTCGGGCCTTTCCTGTGAGTGCGCGCCCCCTCCTGTTACCTGGAGGTACTGCAGTGCCGCATCCCCAGCCCTGGCCAGCAGCGCCATCTGCTGCCTCCTTGGTGGTATTTCTCCTATGTCAGGATGGTTGGAGGGTTGCTTCGGTCCCACCCCACACCCCAACATCCTGCCTGTTCCCAGTAATAAAATCATCCCAGGGTGGACAGAGCATAGACATGCTCCCACCATGAAGCACCAAGTTCAGGTTCTGTGCAGGGGTGCTGCCCGGGCGGCTTCCAGGGCAGACCCTCCTATCAAGGAGGTGGGGTCTGGTGCCTGGCTGCCCCTCCCCAAGGTTGGCTCTCTTGTGCTCTTGACTTTGGCGTCTTTTTGATGGGAGGCGCTTTTTAATGTAGTGACTTAATTTGTTTATACATATCTGTCTTACGTGGTTCCAGTTATCTGAGCCATACTTAAATACATTACCATAGTTAGAAATTCTAGAAGTAGGAGAGGGTCAAGGGCATGGATTCTGGAGTGAGTTCTGCCCCTTTGGCCAAAGCCACATCACACCTCTGTGCCTTGGTTTCCTCTTGAGGTTAATATTTAACCTCCTGGGGCTAATCCTACCCGAGAGCATTGTGCTAGCCATGGTAGGATTATACGGTGAGTGTCACAGGACTGGGGAGAGGATTCAGTGACTCCGGGGGTAGCAGTACCTGGCGCATAGTAAGTGCTCAGTAAATCCTGACTGCATCCCTGCGTGAACGAATGGAACCATGCAGAAGATGCCCCGGCCTCCAGCTCCACCACAAGTGACTGCTGATGATTTTTTGATGGACGTCGGCACTGTCCAACAGAAATACAACTCGAGTCACAAATGGGAGGCGTGGGTCATTTAAGATCTCCCAGTAGCCACCTCTAAAGAGTAAAAAAGAAACAGATAGAATTCATCTTAATGATTTAATTTAAATAACAATATTTTAGTGAATCCATATCTGAAATATTATCATTTCAACATGCATCAGTATTTTATATTCCCTCTCTCTCTCTCTCTCTCTCTTCCCCTCCAAAGTGCTGGGGATCTGGTATGAACTCTATACTCTGGGCTCGCACTTGCCGCATGGCGAGGGCCCAGTCGCCATGTGTGACCAGAGGCTCCCACCCTCCTGCCCAGGGCAGGGCTGGAGGGTCTGGAATGGGGCCAGACTGGTCCTTCCTGTTCCATGCCTGTCCTAGGGGCACCACAAATGGCACTAGGCTGTGCCCAGAAAGCTTAGCCCACAGGGCTGTTCTGTGTCTTTGAAAGCACAGCCTAAATGTGCTTCGGCCACCTCCTCTCCTTGCAATTCAGTTCTGTGAGACCACCTGCATAAAGGATGTCTCCCCTCCTTCCTTTCTTGTAGTCTGGCCCCCGAGTCCCCGTCCCCGGACAGCAGTGCCGTGTCGGCCCGGAGACAGCTCCCCAGCAGCCGCTTGTCCTCACTGTCCTCCCAAACGGAGGCCACCTCGGCTGGCGACCCGCACAGCTGCTCCAGGGACCAGCGGAGCACCAGCGTGGACCGATCCAGCACCGATTTAGAATCCACCGATGGGATGGAGGGGCTGCCCCCACCCGACCCCTGCCCCACGAAGAGGGTGGACGACTTCTCCTTCATTGATGTAAGTCGGTAGCTGGGAGCGGGTGTCGGAAAGAGTCCTTTCTTCTTAAAGGGATGCTCTGACATCTCCCAGTGAGTGGCTCCTCTTGGGGTAGAATCTGTGTGCCAGGGGCCCCTGCGGTGAGTGCAGAGGGAACAGTCTTTGAGATGGGACTGATGTCTGCATGTCGCTTGCACCTGCCACACACCAGCTGTGTGTCTTGGGGTACATGTCTTCACCTCTCTGAGCCTTGGCTTCCTCATCCACCGATCACTGGCGCAGTGGGCTCCATGACCTCAAATATAATCGCATGAGTTCGAATTAAAACTGATCCTAGCTCCCACCTGTTAGATAAGCAGAAAGTCTGGCCTCTCATCCCTGGGGGGCTGGGGTGGGGGTTTGGGGACAGCAGGGGGCTGGGAGGCTGCCTGAGGTTTGCAGTCCCAGGCATGCAGAGTTTTGAGTTTTGCTCAGACTGATTCTGCTGGGAATTCTCACCACACTGTTGGTGGGGGGACGTGTCTCTGATGCCCGCGGATCCAAGCCTCTCTGTAAATGGTAGTGGCATCTCTGGGAAGGGGAGGCCTTCAGGCATAGATAGCCCTCATATGGATCTCCCGGGGCAGCCTCTAGAACTCAGCTCTTCTAGGTCCAAGCAGGCCAGCCTCTGGGATACCAGCCACCCAGGCCCTACGGCATCCAGTTCTAGACCCTTCCGGACCAGTACCTGTCCT
Organism: Procyon lotor; assembly: GCA_028646535.1. Classification (NCBI taxonomy): domain Eukaryota; kingdom Metazoa; phylum Chordata; class Mammalia; order Carnivora; family Procyonidae; genus Procyon; species Procyon lotor. Next base: position 5,314,393 of record CM053616.1, on the reverse strand, counting down.
CTTTCCTCCCACAAAAACCCCACCTGCCAGCAGTTTCCTTTTCAATCCTTAAAGTCCCATTATTTTCCTTCCCTGACAGTAGGGCTACCCCCCAGCCGGCCCCAATCATCTAAATGATGCAAAATCTAAAAGCAACCCTCTCTTGTGGCAATAAAGTCTCAGGCCCACACTCAGAAATGGCTACCCAGATTCCCCTCAGAGAAGGAACACCACCGCTTTGGGAGAAGGGGCTTCCTCTGGATCCTTAAAGGGGACTGACTCCCCCTTCTAAGTATGGTCAGGGTCTCCCGCTGGCACCTCTGGAGAAGGACAGAGATGGGGAAAGACACAAGTTCGGTGTCCATTGGGCCACCCCACTATATAAACATGGACATGGTGTGAGTTGTAAGGATTCAGTTAGATGATGTGTTCGGATATTCACTCAACAAACATGTACAGAGCTCAAGCTGTGTGCTGAGCTTACGTGTTTATTGCATGTCAGGGGGCCATGGCACAATCTGCTGGACTCACCTTCTAGAATACTAGGCAGTTCTTTCTCAGTGTCTGTTATGAATCCCAGGCACCGGTCCCTGAGTGTCGGCCCCCAGACTGTTCACAGGCCAGTAACCCCAGGAGGCAAAGATGCCTGTGCCCTTCTGCAGAGAGAAGCAAGGTGGCCATTGGGTGACTCGGATGCAAATGTCCCCGAGCACAGGTTGGGACGCTTATTCATCATGTACCGAGGTCTACGGGCACTGCCCACCATGATTCGGGGCTCCTGTGGGGGCCATTTGGAGGCTGAGAGGGAAGGTGAGGCACCAAGGCCTCCAGGCCCTGTCCCAGCCTAGGGAAACAGACCCAGCTGTCCCCCAAGCCAGATCGTCCCTGGGACAGTTCCCTCCCCCTTTCTCCGAGTCTGAAAAACTGGATCCATGAGGCGATCCCCCAGATTGGGACTTCCGTCTCTGCCACCCCAGCCCCATCGGCTCCCCCTACTGGCCAACACTGTGACCACTTTGAGAAGCAGCTAAAACATCAGCTCCCTCCTCCTGCCCCCAGTGTGGCCTCTGCCGCTGACCAGCCCTGGGAAATGATTCACTGAGATTAGCCCATTGTCGCTCCTGGAAAGGGCCTTGGCTGATGGGACTTCTCCAAAGTAGACCCGAGAGGGAGAACCCCACATTTCAAGCAAGCACGAGAGCTGGCCAGTAACAGCTCCTGCCTGTGTCAGCCTTGGCCAGATGCTGTCTCCAACCAGGACTTGCCCCGCCCGGGCTCACTGAATTCTCCCCACCACTGTGGGTGGCCGGTTCTCCTGTGATCCCCTTTTCTGCAAAGAGGGGCACCTCGGGGAGGTGAAGTCCACGGCTCGAGCTCACGCAGTTAGGGTTTGAACTGCATGGGATTCAAACACAGAGCTCTGAGTTCTTCGTTGCCATCCCCCGGGGCGATCACTGGGCCAGGGGCCGCCCCACCCCCCTGCTGGGCCCCCCTGGCTCATCTGCACTCCTCGCATCTTTCATTGTGGAAGGTGATCTTCTTGGAAAGCGTCATGGACTGTCCACCTGCCTCTGCTCAGAGTGTGACAATTGTAGACAAAGGCTTGGTGCAAGTGCATTGCTCTGCACCCTCCACCCACCCCCCAAATTATTGTGGGGAGAGGGCCACACTGAGAATGCCTCGGCTCCCGGGCTCTGTGTGAGTAAGTTTCCTGCAAAGATTTAGTTAGATGATTTATTCAGTTATTCATTCAGCAAGCAAGCAAGCATTGATTGGGCTCCTGCTGTATACTGAGCCCTGCTCTGGCTTCCATACTCTGTGAAGTCACCAGGAGGGGAAGGCATTTTCATTCATGGCCACTCTGTGGCTGGCACTGTGCCAGTGCCTTCAAGGCTCGTGTAATGAGCATCGCCAGCCTCCGTGGTGTGTTTCGCAGAGAAATCGAGGCTTACAGTGTTTAGGTGACTATAAAAATGTGAGCAGGTTGGCCCACGTACCCCCCCCAGACAGCATCTCGTGTGCCAGGGAAGCGACACACACCTCCCATGGGTGGCACCCTCAGTTAATGACTCCCTTGCTTTTCTCCCTCTTTGTGGCTGCTGCTCCCAAAGCAAACCTCAGTCCTTGACTCAAGTGCCCTCAAGACCCGGGTGCAGCTCAGCAAGAGAAGCCGCCGCCGGGCTCCCATCTCCCACTCCCTCCGGCGCAGCCGAGTTAGCGAGTCGGAGAGCAGGTCTCCTTTGGAGGAGGAGGTTGACAGCGCGTGGATGTTCAAGGACTCTACAGGTATGCACGCCATGCCCTCCCTTCTCCATGGATGCCACACTGAACAGCAGGGTGGATTTAGGTTAGACACTGAGAAGAACTTCCTGACTCTGTAGGCTGTAGGATATTAGAACTCAGTTACATAGGAACCTGTGCTCTCTCATTCTACAGACCTTGTTAGAAATTAGGTGAAAGAGGTTTTTTTCAGGATGATATATTCATCGGGGCTCTACGGGTTGCCAGGGAGAGGGATACAACTTAATAAGTTTTTACTGTTTCTGCCTTTACCCTTATTAAATTCACCAAGACTTTCTTGAGGTTTGTTTGCTGGTCTTTGCCCAGATTCTTGAGTTGAGAGATCAGTTCTATTTACCATCGGTCTTTTACGGTTCTAATGAATTATTTTAAGGCTACACATTTTCCTCGAAGGACTTCTTTGGCTGAATCCTATGTCCAAACCTGACCTGAATCTCTGAGAGCATTTCTGTCTCCTTGCCTCTCTGCCAAAGATTTCCTTCTCTTTCCCCGACTGGGAAGGAGCCAGGAGCCAGGAACCAGGAGGGGGTCTGTCTGTGCCTTCTCCTGGGAGAACTCCCGTTACACTGCATTGTCTGCAATGAGGAACCTGAGTCTGTCCTCATCTGTAAAATGGGCCAGTGATGACTTCCGGGCAGGGCTGGCATGAGGGCTGCCTGAGATTCCAGTGGCTGCCAGTGATGGTACTCTTTTCTTGGTGACAGAAGAGAAATCTCCCAGGAGGGAAGAGTCAGATGAGGAAGAGGAGAAACCCTCCAGGGCTGAGAGGACTCCCACCAGCCATCCACAGAGGATGCCTGTGTTTCCAGGCATGGACCCGGCAGTGCTAAAGGTACCAAGTTTTATACCTAGAGCTACCCTCAACCTCGGCAGCGAGAACAGACCCCAGATGTCCTTCATTCCTTCCCTTTCCTTCCCCTCCCTCCCTCCCTCCGTCCCTTCCCTATTCCCTCCGTCCCTTCCTCCCCTCCTCCCTCTCCATTTTTGAAACAGTTTGACTCAGGAGAAATTGCAGAAATTGTGGGGTTGGAGTTGGGCAGATCCGGGGGTGAATCCCAGGTCTTGAAAACTATGTGACTCTCAGCACATGGCTTGACCTTGACCTACAGGCTACTCCTCTATAAAAGCCAGCCGCTGCTTCAGGCTAATGTGTGTCGTATATGTTAGGCCCGGTAGGGTCCAAGCAGTGGGCACTCAGCAAATGGAGGGAACAGGTGGACGACAGTGATGGGGGCCGTCCAGCGTTACCTGGGAAAGAGCTGCCACCTGCCACCATCACACCCCTGGGCCCCCGGGGGGGACTCTGCACAGCATACGGCCATCCCATTCCCAACCATGCCCTCCAGAAATGGGGGGAAATCTGCCCTGCTTTTTTCCTGTGGGAACGTGGTAGTCGAAACCTCATTTTAGGGGCATCTGGGTGGCTCAGTCGTTAAGTGTCTGCCTTTGGCTCGGGTTGTGATCCCGGGGTCCTGGGATCGAGTCCCATGTCAGCTCCCTGCTCTGCGGGAAGTCTGCTTCTCCCTCTCCCACTCCCCCTGCTTGGGTTCCCACTCTCGCTGTGTCTCTCTCTGTGTCAAATAAATAAATAAAATGTATTTCTTTAAAGATTTTTTTATTTATTTGATAGAAGGAGATCACAAGCAGGCAGAGAGGCAGGCAGAGAGAGAGGGGGAAGCAGGCTCCCCACTGAGCAGAGAGCCCGATGTGGGGCTCGATCCCAGGACCCTGAGATCATGACCTGAGCCGAAGGCAGAGGCCCAACCCTCTGAGCCACCCAGGCGCCCTTGAATAAAATCTTTAAAAAAAAAAAAAACCCTCATTTTATCCGTGTAGTCAAAGGACCAAGAAGCTTAGCAGAGCTGAATGTCATGTGCAAGATGGGGCCATTACCTCCATGCCGGGGTCTGTGGGCAGCTAAAGGAGACAGAACATGCTATCCTGAGAGCATACAAATGGCGACTTTTCCATCAAAGAGGGGAGGACATGATCGTGTGGGGTTTTGGTGGTGGTTCTTTGATGCTCGTGGCCAAGGGTGGCTGCAGAGACGACACGCCTGGCCTCCGATTTCTCTTAGCCTCCAAGGTCGGGCAGTGTCCCCCGCCCCTGCATTTCCTGCCAGGGTCCGTTCAGTTGCTGGGGGGCCCTGCTATTGCCATTATAGCGATAATGACTTCCGACGGGAGACTTCCACAGACGCAGGTGGTTACACACTCGGCTCTCTTCTCTCCCCAGGCCCAGCTGCACAAGAGGCCGGAGGCCGCTGACAGTCCCAGCGAGGCCCCGGGCTGGGCCCCCCAGCCCAAGACGCCCAAGGCCCCCTTCCCGCTGGGCAGTCGCGTGCTGCCCTCCAGCGTGGAGAAGGACGACAGGTGAGGGGTCTTGGGGACGAGGCCTCCACCCTAGACTCAGGATGCCATTCTGGGAGGTGCTCGTCTGGGTCTTAGAGCTGCATTCAAAGGGAATTGCAACTGTGTTTTCCCCTCTAGCGGCAGAATTTGCTCACGTGAACTCTCGGCAGCCTGAGAGCTAGACACACACGCGCCGAGATGGGGGAAGAGGACCAGGAGTCAGGCTGGCTGGCCTCGCTCTTTCCCCCTCTCCCTCCACGTCCCACCTGGAAATCCAGGGCTGTGTTGTGGGAAGACTAGTCCAGCCCTCTCCAGACTGATGGGGAAACTGAGGAATCCTCCCCCTCTTATCCTCCAGGGAGGGGCCTTTGTCACAGGAGAATCGGGGAGACCCGGGAAGATGGATAGATGGGCTCAGCCTTGCTGAATGAGATCCACTGAATTCAGCTGCCCCATGTCAAGCCACTGCCCCCGTCCCAGGCTGGGCCAGCGTGACACAGAGATGAGCCCAGCACAGCGCCTGTCCCCTCCCTGCGGGGGGCTCCCAGAACAGGCACTCTGGCATCCGGGGGCGGGCCTCACAGAGCACAGCTCCAAAAAAAACACACGTCACAGGACCAACTTCATCCCAGTGGTGGGAGTCGCTCTGCCTCTCTGAGCCTCAGTTTTTTTATCTGCAAAATGGGTTGACTCCTTGTTCTAACCTTCCTGGGTGGTCATGAGGACAAAAGGAGGAAGGATGTGCAAAGCCCTTTGCACTGGCGCCAGCTTGCAGACATGCTCAATAAAGGGGAATGGGATTCTGGGGCGCTCAGTCCGCTGAGCATCCAGCTCTTGATTTCGGCTCAGGTCATGATCGCAGGGTCCTGGGATCGAGTCCTGAGTCGGGCTCCTCACTGGGCATGGAGCCTGCTTAAGATTCTCTTCCTCTCTGCCACCTCTCCCTCACTCTAAAAAAAGAAAGAAAGAAAAAGAGATAGTGGGATTCTTATCACAAGTTAAGACATAAAAGTTAGGGATTATTTGCACCAATGTTGTAAATGCAGTGATAGAGCAGGGGGTTGGTAAGCTTCAGCCCACGGGCCAAATTTCCACCCACTGTCTGTTTCTGTAAATAAAGCTTTATTGGCACATGGCCATGCCCATTCCTCTCCATGTGTCTACAGCTGCTCTCCTGTTTGGGCTGCAGAGTCAACTAGTTGTAGCAGACACCCATGACCCACAAAGTCAAAACTACTTCCCATCTGGCTCTTTATCTGACCCCCATGATAGAGGAAGAACTTGCAACCCAGAGTTGAGGAAGAGACGTACAGAAAAAGGCTTCCAAGAGAAGGAATTGCCTGAGCTGAGTCATGGTAGACAAAAAGATGGCAGCGTGAGGGGGTCCCAGGCTGAAGTCATAGCACGTGCAAAGGCCCAGAGGACTGCCATTACAGGGGAGCTGGAGGCAGGGCCTATTACCAGAGCACAGAGTGGGCTGTGGGAAGCAACAGGATGAAAGGTGAAGAGAAACAAGGCCATAGTTGAGATGGTGCCTCTTGTGCTCTGGGGAACTCCAAAATTGCACGGTGGCCCTGGAGTCAGCCGAGTGCTCCAGCGTTTCTCTGGGGCTGGCAGAACCCCCAGCCGAGGGTCTCTGAGACACCTCTGGAAGCCTGGTCTCGTGCCTCTGCCATCGGGCAAGACTTGCCTGGGGCACCCCAGAGCCCTCTCTACCCAGGGACCTCTCCTTCCTCACACACCCCTCACCCCACCCCAGCTGTGCCAGCAAGTTCCCGGAGCCCTCTAGTTCCCAGGGTCAGGAACTTTCTCTGAGATCAACCCAGGTCAGACCTTGTGAGTACTTGTGTTTGAATATAAAAGTGATATATGCTCACCCTAGAAATTTTGGAAAATACAAAAAGAATAGAGAGCAGAAAATAAAATTGCCGATGATCCCACCTCCCCCCCACCCCAAGACTGCCAATGTGACGTCAGGGCCTCTCTCTTTCCGTTTTAATTTTTAAAATGTAGCTGAGATCACAGCGTATATGTAGCTTCTTTTTCTGTTACGTGTTTCATGCGGCCATTTTCCCAAGGCTGTTAAACAAGCTTCAGAGAAACGATCATTTTCTTGAAAAGAGTTTCAAAGAATGATGATTTTATGGCCTTTGTTAAGATGGTATGTTCTCACTACAAGCAGTTCCGAGAACGCAGCAAAGTCCGTGAAGAAGTCCTAAAACACTCAGGACTGTCACCACTGAAATAGTGGGCGGCTCACATATCTTCTCAAAAGTGAATACTTACAGTTTTCTGGATGTGTGTTCTTCAATTAAAAAAAGTTAAAACAAATCTTAACCTCCCCCCAACGGTCATGTATTATTGTTTGGTAAACAGAAGGCATCTCTCTGTGTCTTATGGGTGTCGTGTCAATCAGTGTTCTCGGAAGACACAGAGCCAATAGGATGTATGCATACACATACACACACAGACTGGGGGTGGGGGTGGGGGGAAGAGATTGAGACTGAGATTGATTTTAAGGAACTGGCACCCCTGATCATGGGTACCAGCAAGTCCAGAATCTGGACTTGAATTCTGGTCCAGACAAGATTCTGCCTTGAATCTTAAGGCACGCTGATAAGCTAGAGACTCAGGGAAGAACTAGTATTATAGTTTGAGTCTGCAGAGCAGTCTGTGATCAGAATTCCCTCTTCTTCTGGGGAGGTCAGTCTTTTTCTAATAAAGTCTTCAACTGATTGGGTGAGGCCCACCCACAACAGGGAGGGTGATCTGCTTTACTCGAAGCCTACTGACTTAAATATTAATTTCATCTTAAAAAGTGCCTTCACAGAACCATCTAGAACAATGTTCAACCAAATACCTAGGCACGGTGGGTGGCGTAGCCAAGTTGACACGCACAATTAACCATCATAGGCATTAACGTGAGTGGAGAGCTAGAAGGATGGTGGCATGTTTGGAGGGACGGATGGATGGAGAGAATTCATGTGTCCACGTGACTTCACAGCTGCAGATTATTTCGTAGAAGGGGCGTACCATGACTGATGTACCATTCCCTGTTATTGGGCGCTTTGTTTAATTCCCGTTTCTTGCTCCTCGATTGCATTAACACAGGCATCTTTACAACCCATGAGCGCCTGGCTCGGCATCGCCTGGGCCCTGAGGATGCGGGGTCGGGTGCCTCACAGCCCCATCTGCTAGGAGCCCTCAGTCTGGCTCGCACTTGACTCTCACCGGCTTTGTGGTTTCAGGTCGGAAGAGCCTTCTCCCCAGTGGTTAAAGGAGCTAAAATCCAAGAAGAGGCAAAGCCTGTATGAGAACCAAGCTTGAGCAGGTATGAAGGGGGGGGCGGCGTGGTGGGGAGCCTGGACCGGGAAGCCAAGGGCCAGAGACTTGAGGTGTTGTACCCTAGGAGAGAGAAAGAAAAATGGTGCGGGAGTTCTGGGTTCCAGTAGAGAGGATAGTGCTGATCTGCTTCCTCTTAGGGGAAAAAAAATCCAGGTGGACAGCCTGGTCGAGGAGCCTAGGATCACCTAGACTCTGGGCTCACGCATCTCCAAACCCTTTGATAAAGTGGAAAGGAGGACATCAGCAGTTAGACATCCGAAATGTCTCCAATTTTTGCATTCATATACAATCTGTATGATTAAAATTTAACCTGGAAAAGAAAAAAGAGGATTAAGAAAATCAAATGATTAGATGTGCCCTGGTGGGGGTCCCAAGTGGCTTCCTATCTCAGAGGAACTTCAGGTTCCCCATCTGTGAAATGGGGTACCAACCCCCATGTCATCGAGGGGTCCCCGGGGCACGCTGAAGATTCACTGTAGTGCTGGTGGTCAGTCCTGGGTATAGGAACATATGGCTCATGGTCCCTAAAAGCCGGCTCTGACGTGAGCAGCCCAGGAGATCCTCCAGCCCCTTACCTGCAAACCTCAGATCCAGAAAACTGGCAACAAAGCGTTTTCGTGACCTACTTAGTAGCAAAGCCTGACCTGCATGATTGTCTATGCCTTACGCTGCGGGGATCTTCTGGGGGCGTTTCATAATATACATGTATGCATATCTGCATGTGTATATGTGCCTATAATAAACTCCCCCCACCCACCAAGTTCTGAATTCCCAGGTAATCTGTACTCAAGGGTTTTGGATAAGGAATGGGATCGATGTTTGTGTGTAGTGCTATAGATGCGATAGCTCGGTGAACCTTCCAGCCATCCATTTGAGGAAACGAGCTGGAACCCTGCCCTGACCCTACACTTCCCATGTGTTCTCCTGCATTTGGCCACCTGCTCCCACTTCCTCACTTCCCCTTGCTGACACCGGGACTGTCCCCTCCTCTCCAGACAGGGGACACTGCCGCGTCTAATGAACAGAAGCCTTAACTGTCAGAACCCGAAGATGAGGCCACGCTGATGCCGTTCCTTCACGCACAAGGTTACCTGCCTAGACCTTCCAGCCAGTGGCTCCTGCCCCCTGCAGAGGCTCGCCCCGGATCGGGCTGCGAAGACCCACCCTCCTCCAGCACTTGCACATCTCCCCAGACAACACTTGAGGCCGAGAACAAAGCCAGGCTGCCCAGAACCGTCCGTGCTGGTGGTCTTGTGTTTTGCGTGAAAAACGTGCATTTCTGCCCTCTGTAGACATCACGCTACATCATGGAACATCGATCTGAGGCTGGACCATCTCCCCGGGATCCGGAAAACACCCATATCCTGAAAGCATCTCTTCCCCCGATACCAGGGCAGGTCGCTTTCAAAAGCTCATGTCCAAGAGAGAAGAAACTCCATTTCCTGCAGTTGTGGCCCAAGGCAGCGTCACCGGGTTGGGCTGTGTTCGGTTTTTTTGTCGAGTTCCGTCTCCCTCCCTCTCCAAGAATCAGCTCCGATGTTTAAAGCATACCTGTCCTCATTTCAGGTGTATTCCTCCTTACGATGGGGCTGTGTGCAGAGATGATTTGTTCATTATGCATCACTTTGATTTGCTTTAGAAGGCGTCAGAGCAATAATTCAGCCAATTTTCTTTGAAATTTGATATGTATATACGTTTTTTTACGTTCACGAGCAGAAGGAAAGGCGTCTGAATAATTCGCTTGAAGTGTCCAATCATCTCAGGTTATCTTACCCCTTGTCCATGCTTTTTAAAAAAAAAAAAAAAAATTCCAGTTGTCACCTTTGCATATATATTTTCCTGGTTTCTGTGGATAGACCCTTGTCCCTTGGCCTCCAGGGTTCGGCCCAGCAGCCCCGATGGCAGTGCCTTGCCCGCTCAAACATCAGACTCGCCCTGAGAATCTTCTTCCCCAGTCTGTTTTGGATGGAGCAAAAAAGACTGCTATTTTTTGGTGAACAGCACCCAAGTTGCTGGCGTGAAAGAAGGCATCCCAAATAGGAACAAACGCATGAATGGGGGGCGGGTCCTTCTGTTTCTCCTCACCTCTTCCCTCTGCCACTCCCCTGCCCCGCCCCCTTGCCAACTACAACCTGACCGAGTGCTTGCTCCCTTTAGGTCCAAATGCAGGAAGGGAGGGTCTTGCTGAAATCCTTCTCCGGACGCTAGGTGACAAAGTATAGGGTTTGCCTTGCCTCTTTTTTTTTCTTGCTGGCTCTAAGCTCATTCCCAGGAATCTCTAAGAGCTCTGGGGGTCGTAGGCCCTCTCTACATGGTCTTTCTTTTTGGAAATCCCCAACACCAGCCTCCTCCACCTCTGAAACCCAAGGCTCCAGCAAACATCCCAGTTAGACTTGACTGGCCACCTGCCGTGCCTGGAGTTGCCATAAACTGTGTGCCAACCTTGCCTGGGGGATGCCCGTTGGCGAGAAAGACATTGGGACAGTTCACAGGGCCCCCCGGGACTGCTGAAGGGCCCCGGGACTGAGTTTCCTAAGGCCAGATATAGAAGGAGTGCGCCTCACGAGCTGATTTCCCAAGACATGCAAATCTTTCTCGATAAATCCATTAATTGCACATGGTGTCCATACATACTATCCTTCTCCTGGGCCACTGCTCCGGGGGTCTCAATTTGTCTCCCCATCTCATCTTCCTCCCTTATCACACTTTACCATCTCTTCCTTCTCTTGGGGTGGAGGGCAGAGAGCAAGGTTCAGCACCACAGACAGGGACTAAAGCTCCCCGCTGCCCCACCCCCCAGGTCCCGTTGGGTGACCTTTGGCTACCAATGGGCAGTTGTTGGACCCTGTCACCCACCCAGCCTTTTGCATCTGGAGCCTCATGTCGAGAGATTTGGCCTTGCTTGATAATAGTTTGTGTTCTTTTCATTTCCTGAGTCGGTGGTCAGTCAGTTCTCTGTGGCCATTGGGTGGAGATTGGATTCCTCCAGGAACTGCTGCTTTGGGTGAATTTTCTTTCTTTTCCTTCATTCTTTCTTTTAGATCTGGTTAATGTTCTGTTTTGTTGTTTTGTTTTAAGTTCAACGTGGGGCTTGAACTCATGACCCCGAGATTAAGACCTGAGCTAAGATCAAGAATCTGACGTTTAATCCACTGAGCCATCCAGGTGTCCCTAGATCCACTTAATGTTTTAAAACAGTGTTGACGCAATGGCTTTCCAGGTCAATAGGTCCCCTTTAAAGACACTCCTCATGTTCTAACCGATTCTTCCTGGCTGCTGTCTGTCTTTCCTTCAGGTGGGAAGGGCCCCTTGGTACCATCTTGGACAGTAGGAACTGGTCTACCATGCAAAACTCTCTGATTCTTAATCACTTACGTTTCAGCCCAAGTATATCCAACAGGAGAGAAAAACACTCAACCCTGAGATTAACCTGGAGATCTTTTGCCTAACCTCCCACATCTTGATTGGAAACAAAAATCCATTTAATTCCTTGGTGATTAGGACATACAAAGTCCACCCCCCACACACACTTGAAACTGACGAGAGCAGCCTCCTCTCTCCACCACGCAGACCCTCACAGTGGGTCCGGAGCCACTCTCTCCATGCAGACTGCCCTTGACCTAGAGACCCCACTGTGCTCAGTGCAATGAAATTAGAAGTGACTGATGCTTGGAACTTTTGCAGATAGCGGGGCAAGAGCGTTGTTCGTTTTCCCCTCTTTGCAAACTGAGTGAGCTCTCTGGCGCCAGGCGAGAGGTTGTGTGCTAGTTTCTTGAGTTGGCCTGGAGCCGTCTTTGGAAATCTCTCTGTTTTTGAACTAACTTAATATGCCTTAATCGTTTGTATACAATCGAGTCACCTGCCCTCGTCCAAACCACCTTTCTGGGGGCCTTTGGTTCTCCTTAAATGAGAGTCTTGCACAGAGTGCAAATCCCTGTATACATACAATCCCTTTACACACACACACACACACACACACACACACACACACACACACACACACACCCTTTGTACATCAGCACTTTGACGGCTGGTGTTTTGATAAGTCTGTATCTAGATCCCTCTCCTCATGGCCCTTGCCTGAGGAAACAGGCCTCTGGCCTGTGGAATCCCACACTGAGGCCTCAAAAATCAGTATTGTGGAGATTTCTCAGAGATATCCTGGCAAAATCGAAGCCTCGCATTGTTTCACGTTGGGGGTTTTGAGTGACCCAGACCTGACAGCTTCGGGTTATCCAGGATTCGGGAAGAGGACAATCAGGAGGAGCCCTTCCGGGGAGACAGGCCAAGTCCTGTGCCTTCGGACAAAAGTGTTTGCCTTTGTTTGTCCAGGGAAACGACGCCAACTCTAGGTATTGCTAAGGAACAGACATTGAAATAGGCGCGGCTCTGAGGTCCCAGAGCTCAGAGGCTGTGCTAGGAAGTGGAGGAAACCCTTGGCGCCCCCCCCCCCCAGAGGGGAGCTCAGCTGCTTGTGCTCGGCCCTGGTGGCTGCCTTTTCCACCCAACACGTGTACGTTTTTCCATTATGATGCCCCAGGTTGCCCCCAGGAGCCAAACATGATCACAAAGCTGAAAATCCACGGGCGTGTGGTCAGGTCACCTCCAAAACCACATGCTTTCTTAAAAGTGACTTGGGCCTGCGTGGAAGATGGCGTCCCATGGAGAACGCTGTTTCTCACCCTCAATCCCTGTGGCCCCCGCCCCCTGGCCCCCCAGTCCCATCGCTCAGCACAGGAAGCCAGATTACTTAGCCTTCATGTGAACTAGCATTTCAGGGTGAGCCCGAGGGGGGAGATGTAGAGGCAGGAGAAAAACTCCATCCAGCGGGAGACACCCTCGCCCCTGAGTTACACCGTGGCAAGTCCCTGCCATCACGGGGAAGCCTGCTACGGCCTCAATTGTGCCTTTTCTTCCTCCACCACGTGCTAAAACGTGGAAGCAAAACTCCCATGGCCTCGGGAGTCCACGGGGTGAGAGGGACAATGTTGACACGGAGGGACCACTCCACATCTGGAAAGGGGGTCCACCCCGGGCTACAGCCGCCTAGGGAGCCGTGGGCCCGGGCTCTGCCGAGAAGTTGCCACGAGTCAGCCCTGCTGGGATTTGCCGCAAGCTGAGGTTCTGGAAATGCAGAGCCACGTGGAAAGCCAGTGGGCACCCGCCTGCTGGGTCTTCACCAGCCTCTCCCACCCCTCTAGAATTTGCTTTCTTTGGTTTGGATCGGGTCCTGCAGGGAAGGGTGCAGAAATCTTGGGTCCTAGAACATCTGCCCGAGGTTCCTGGCAAATTAACCCTTAAAATCAATCAGCCACTCCCCCCTCCCCCACCCCCCAAATCTCCTTGAAGAGTCACCCTGTCACTTGGTACCTGAATATCTCCCTCTGTGAGTCAGACTGCCCCTCCCCCCTTTTTTGACAATCTCCAGCTGTGCCACAGCTGCAAAACAAACAAACAAAAAAACAAAACAAACAAACAACAACCATGGCATTGTCTAAAGAACCATTTGAGCTTTTTACTGGTTCCATTCCACATAGCCTTATAGATCTGTAAACAGGGGCTCGCAAAAGAAATATATTGTGTTGTGGAAAATATTTTGTATCGTGTTGTTTCCTAAATCCTACCCGTATCCTAGAAGTGATGCACTTCCCAGACGAATCTGATCCTCAAAACACTTTGTAAGAAGGGGCGGGAGTGGAAATACATATAAATACAGTATATATTTTCCTAGCCTTTCTTTTGAGTCCCTTCCTGAGATATTTGAGTCACAGTAGAAGAGAAACTTAGAGACCTGCGTGTAGGAAAGTTACACCTGCTGCCTGCTGACGTTCTTGCAATTGCCTTATGAAGTCACAAGCTCTAAGGGGTTCTGGACAGAAGGTGGACGATAGGCACTTTATCCAATCTCAGAAAGACTCTCTAATCGCGTGACTGAAAATTCGTCTAGAAAAACCTATATTTTTAACGTTAAAACAAACGGGGCTTCCTGGACCTCCCAGAGTATTGGGTATCTACAAGTGCTTTTATATTTTGTAACTGTAAAGAGGTTTCATACGCACAGAAGAGCAGTTGGGAATCTGGCCAACTGCCATTAAACAGGATGACCTTTGCATGTACAAAGATGCTGCCTTCAGACCATGAAAATAGCAAATAAAGCTTCGATGCAAGTTGCACTGAAGAACTCGGCGTGTCAGTGTGCGGATGAATGGGCTCTCCCATGCATGCGTGCCCGTCCCCAGCTGAGTCGGTCCGTTGTCTGCTGAGCTGGGGGCCACGTGGCAGGAAGGGGGGAGCTGGGGTCCTGGGAGAGGGGGACCCGCGGAGACAAAGCAGGATTTCCATTCAACATGGGCTTGAATCCTCATTCTGCCTCCTCCCGGCTGTGGGATATCGCTGAGCATCAGAGCTCCCAGCTGGGGGATGGTGATAGTGGGCAAGAGAGTTGGAGGCAGTGGTTCTCGGTGGACAGTGCACACCCCCAGCCCCACATACACAGCCCCCAAGGCACCTGGCAATGGCAATGACAGGAAACATTTTTGCTTATTGCAAAGAGGGAAGGGAGATGCTATGGCATCTAAGAGGTAGAGAACGGGGCTTCTGCTCAATATCCCCACCGTGCACGGGACGGCTCCCCTGCCACCGAGAATTAACCGGCCCCAGACGGCCGTAGTGTCGATACCGAGAACTCGAGCCCAAGGAAAGGAAATGTGGCGTGGTGCTGGGTACTCAGTAGGTCCTCGGGATCCTAAAGGATCTGATGGGAGGAAGTCACAGCACCTCTTTCTTCCCCCTTAGATCCCTAGCAGGTGGCAGCTGCATCCCGTGGTCACCAGCAAGAGGGAGTCCCTGGGTTTGAACTGACAATAGCGGGCAGGCTCCTCAGTGAGTGGAAGCAAGAAAGTAGCAGCCAGAGCCAAACACTCTGTTCCATGATCTCTCCGTGGTTGTCCGTTTACGGGCACTGCTGACCTCCAGTAGCTCACCCAAGGTCACGCAGTTTCAGCTGCCACCCGCGGTGTCCCCCTGCCATCTCCAGGGCTGTGGGGTAACCGAGTGCTAGGCTGACCGGAGGATTTCAGCGAAAAATCACAACAAAACCAAACCCTGTTCTGTGACAATTCATTCGTTGGCCCTCTCTTCAATGTAGTCTTCCAATAATCATTAATTATACTTAGAAAATGCATGAGCCTACGTTTTTGATTTGGATCTGTTTCTTGGTTTCTGTTTGTTTGGGTTTGGTTTTTTGGGGGGGGTCACAAATAAGGTGACTGTCATAATCACCTTTATTTCTATTGAAGCTAAGATCTGGGCCCGGGGGCAAGCCAGCCTCTCCTCCTTCTCTCTACTGTGTGACTTCGGGTATATGACTTCACCTCTCTGAATTCAGTTTCGGAGCCAGCTCTAAAAGGGGGACCGCAATTCCTTCCCTAACGAGGCTGGGGGAGGATTAAACGTAATGTTCATGACGCTGGCACAGTGCCTTGCACACAGTAGGTCTTCAATAAATGGGAGCTATCCATCGTGTACACCTTCTACGGGAAGAAAATAAACCTTTGTCGGGTCTGTTAACCGCACCCCATGGAAACCCAATTTGGGGGTTATATTTAGGGTGATTTGACTTAAAACTTAGGCCACGTGGCCCATGCGAACACTGAGTGATCCGGGGGTCCCACACTTGAAGGGCTGGTGTCCTGCCAAGGATGTCATTCACCCAAACAGGAAGCGATGGCTCTGGGAAGCCCAAGAAAGGGAGTTGGGGGGCCCTGGAGAGCCCTACACCCCAGTGCACCCCGCCCCGACACTG
The DNA here is from genome assembly GCA_028646535.1 of Procyon lotor. NCBI lineage: Eukaryota > Metazoa > Chordata > Mammalia > Carnivora > Procyonidae > Procyon > Procyon lotor. The sequence continues at coordinate 5,298,613 of CM053616.1, read as the reverse complement.
TCGGGCTTCCCACAAAGCAGATGAGGTCCGTCCGCCCCCAGGACGCCATCAGGGGCCATGGCAGAGGGACACAGGCACCGGGGCCTCCTGGGCCGGCTATTGGAGTGCAATGGCCCGAATGGAATTGGGTGGACAAGGCGCTGGGTCAGCAGGCTGAGATGTGCTGGGCTGTCGAAAAGCGCCCATAAATAGGACACGGCTAGCAAAGGCAGCCTGAGTCTGCAGACGGTGCTGGCCCCTCTGTTCTTCCTGAGGCCACAGCAGCAGGTTCATTCTGGGACGGGCAGGGGCGGGGAGGCGAGGGCTGCGTTGGCAGGCCCTGGCCTTTGGGGATCTCCGTGTGGCGTGCACGGCTGACCCCTGCACGAACCGGGGACTCGCTGGAGGGTCAGAGCCAAGAGGGAGGACCCCACCGAGCCAGTGAGCCCCACTGGTGTCTGAGGGAGGTGGCCAGGGTTGAGCCCCTGGGCGGGTGCTCAGGGGAAGGGGGCCTCCGAGGACTGAGCGCAGCTGGGGGAGGGGAGCGAGCCAATCGAGGGGCTGCCAAGGATGCTGGCCGTGCTCCGGGAGCTGGCACTCGGCCTGTGTCTGCAAGGGGCGTGGTGTGCATGTGAGATGGGGGGGGGGGCTGCGGTGGGTGTGACTCTGTGATCACAGGAGCGGGTATGTGTGTGTGTGTGTGTGTGTGCAGATAAACCAGAGGACAGTCCTGTGTGTCCTTGTGTCATGGAGAGCATGAGAATCCTCCCATGACTACCTCGTCATGACTACCTTGGGGCCTGTCCCCACAGGGATGAAGGGGAACAGTCTCTCTGTGTCTGTGTCTCTTGAAGAGGCTGGTATACACTAAGTGCTTCATAAATGCATGTGGAATGAATAACTGAATGCATGGCAACTGCGCTGCAGCGGGTGTCCTAGGCCCCAGTCCCACATCATGCGTTCTCTAGATGTCTGTCCATCTGTCTGTCCCTCTCCCCCCCAGTCTGTGGTCTCCCGTTGATCCCGGTCCCCCAGCAGCAGGCCAGGCCCGGAGCAAGTTCTCATACAATCTTTGGTGAGCAGAGGAATGAAGGAACAGAAGACTAGCCCAGAGCGTGGAGGTGGGGGAGATCCCTGTAGAGGGACCCACAGGCTGAAGCCCACACTCTGGCCAGGGGCCGGGGGTGGCGTGTCTACACAGAGCATGAAGAACCCCGTTTTGGGGGGACGCAGTTGGGTGGAGGGGAGGGCATTCCCTTTGGAGCCAGGCTCGCTCCTGGCGGCTTCCTCACTGTGCGGCTTGGGGAAGTGACTTCACCTCACTGGGCCTCAGGGTTTCCCTCTGTGAAATAGGGATTCCGAGCCCACTGACTGTCCCAGTCCCTGTGGCCCATGATGGGCGCTCGGTGGATGTTTGTTGAATGACTGAATGACCGAAGGCAGAGAGTGATGACCACGTCCCGTAGGCAGCCCGGCTCGATAGCTCAGCCTTGACTTCAATCACATCAGCACCCAGTGTGGCCCAGGGGGGAGCCTGGTGACTCACTCGTTTTCCTTTGGTTGGAGCCAGACGTGTCCGGGGAAGATGGCGGAACAGCACGGAACGCCAGAGCAGGCGGCAGCTGGCAAGAGCCATGGAGGCCTTGGGGGCAGCTACAAGGTACCGAGCAGGGAGGGGTCCCAGGGGCTGTGGGCCTGGGGCTGCTCTTGGGCCTCGGGGTCAGCTTCCCTCCAGGCGGGAAGGAACAGCGGCCCTTCCAGACCTCAGGGGCCGGGAGGACACCTCGCTCACCACGACTGTCCTACGTCTCCTCCCTTCTGTGTCCTCATCTGCAGAAGGGAACTGGTCGCCCAACGCTGCCTGACTCCGTGGGGCAAAGAGGCCTCAGGGGACAGCGTGCTGACTCTCCTGCCTGACCTCAGACCAGTTCCCCGGCTTCTCTGGGCCTTAACAGCCCCTCGACAGCAATGCTCCCCACCTCAGCCCCCAGAATTGGTGCTAAGAATTCCAACAGCTGGAATTTGTCAGCTCTTCCCTCTCCGAGCTGTCCCCAGGGCTTTTAATCTGAGACGGGGTCCCGGGATGGGCTGACTAAAGGGATAGCTGTGGGCAGGAGCTTTCCTTCTGACATGCTGTGGCTTTGAAGAGAGCAGAAGAGAAGCAGAGGCCTTCCTGGTGCTGGGCCCGATTGGTGGGAGCACAGGGCTGATCTAGGGACTTCCCAAGGCCTTTGCAAAGCCCCAGAGGCAGCTGCCCTCCACAAACGTGGGTGCCCCTGCTGGCCCTTCCTGGGTTCCTCTGGCATCTGTGGGCCGTACCCTGTCCACACCCGGGCAGGGGAGAAAAGAACCAGCCCACTTCTTGAATCCTGGAGTGCTGTGCAGCCTGGGACAAGTGACTTACCCTTTCTGAACCTTCCATAAAATGACCAGAAGAGATGTACCCCCAGGGATCTTCTCCGAAGACAGTTTGTGCTTCTAGGTGGATAAGAGAGGTGTAGCCTTCCTCTTCATTGGCCGCCCCTTCCTCTCCGGGCATCGGACCGGTGAAGGGTGACCCAGAGATTTGCCAACTGGTGTTTTCCTTTCTCAGGCACAGGGAAATTTCGCATTCAGGGAAATATAGCTTTCTGGCCTCTCTTGAAAGGCTTAAAACGGGGCCCACACACCCTCCTGGCCATAAGCGGCTTCATTTCCTTCCCCTGGGTCATTTCACTCTGTTAGATTGGGACCTTGGGCCAGATACTAGTTGCAATCTCTAGTTTGAGGTTCCTGGAGCCATTCCCTTCTGTGGCCACGAGGGGGCAGTGCAAGCCCATGGCCAATGCTGATTCCAAGGCAGAGGGGATGGAGCCCAGGGGACGGATGGTACCTCCCTGCCCTGTCCCAAGGCCGGGGGTGCAGGCTGGGGTCTGGGGCCGGCACTGGGAGCTCAGCCCCCACCATGGGATGCTCAGGGTGCTGCCTTTTCAGGTCATCGTGTACGAAATGGAGAACTTCCAGGGTAAGCGGTGTGAGCTCTCAGCCGAGTGCCCCAACCTGACGGAGAGCCTGCTAGAGAAGGTGGGCTCCATCCAGGTGGAGTCTGGGCCGTGAGTACCAGGACCCCCAGCCCCCTCCCCACAGCCCTGAGCCTCCTGGGAGGCAGGAGGTCCGCGTTCCCGTTCTAGATCTGCTGCGGAGCCATTAAGTGCCTCCCTTCCCATCTCTGGCCTCAGTTTCCCCGTCTGTCAAATGGGGATAACAGTGGCATGCACTTCAGACAGAGTTTTTGTGAAAACGAATGGAAAGATGCACGTAAATAACAACAACATAATGATGAGGAGGAGGAGGAGGGAGAGGAATTTGTTTGGATTACGTACTATGTGGGTAGTAGACATTGGAAGGACTTTCCTGAGCACCTGCATAGAGGCTACATGTAAAATAGATTCTTCATACTGTTTCCTGGGATGATTTTTCTGGCTCCGAGTCTTAGCTCTTCCAGGATGTCCTAGGAGCTCCTTTAATACCCCAGGGGTCTGCGGTCGGGTTGGAGGGAGCGTTCAAGGTCAAAGATCAGCAGCTTGGGGATCCTTCCCTCACTAGACACGGGCCTTCACGCAGCAGCGGCCCCAGCAGTGACCCGGGCCCGTTTCCTCCTGCAGGTGGCTGGCGTTTGAGCGCCGAGCCTTCCGTGGGGAGCAGTTTGTGCTGGAGAAGGGGGATTACCCTCGCTGGGATGCCTGGTCCAACAGCCACCACAGTGACAGCCTCCTGTCCCTCCGGCCTCTGCTCATTGTGAGTACCCCCTGCTTCGGGGAACTCCTAGAGGCTGGTCATCCAGGCTCCCTGCCGAAGCTCGGTGGAGGGCGGGGCTGGTTCGGGTCCGCCTTGGGAAGGGCCCTCTTCATCCCTGACCTGAGAGATTGCACGGGACGAGAGGAAGCTGGCCATGGAATGGCCATGGGCTGGGGACCGGGACACCGGGATTCACATCCTAAATTGGCCAGCATGGCACTGACACTTCTCTGCGTAACCCTATTAAAAATCAGAAGCCTCGTGGCCCGGCCTTGGATCAGTGTTGTGCTCAAAGCAACACATTCAGAAAGTAGCTTCAGAAAGTAATTGGTTTTCACTTGCCTTTCCCAAACACCCGGAAGGGACTCGGTCCCCAGTGACACTTTTAAATGTCGCTCTGCTCCCCCCACCTGCTTCGCCCACACTCGGTGGCTGCTCACTTGTCAAGTGCCTCCTTGGATGACAGCGGGAGAAAAGCTAAGAAGACCATGTCAGAGCCTGGCTTAGTAAACAAGGAATCCTCCTCCATTATTGACTTTTATCTCCTTCCGGCTTCTGTGTGCCTTGGTTTCCCTATCTGCTAAACGATGGGGTTTCACAAGAGCCGAAAGGCCCCCTCTCGGTGTCACGGCTCCCTGGCTCTAAGATTCCTAAGGAGAGCGGCTCTGGAGGAACCACCCTAGGCCCCTGTCCCCTGTGCGGGCCTCTCGGGAATCCCCTCCCGCAGGCAGTGGGCTTGGGGAGGGCCTGGCTCTGGGGTCACTGGACTCTTTCCCCGAACCTCCCAACTCCTGCTCCGAGTGTGGGAGGAGCCGACTCACCCTGTGATCCCACCCCCCAGGATGGCCCGGATCACAAGCTGCACCTGTTTGAGAACCCAGCCTTCAGTGGCCGCAAGATGGAAATAGTGGATGACGACGTGCCCAGCCTCTGGGCTCATGGCTTCCAGGACCGCGTGGCGAGCATCCGGGCCATCAACGGGACGTAAGGGACCCATTCCCCAATCTTGCCCCTGCCCCGTCCTCTGGCTCCGAATAGAATCTCTGTTCACTGTGTTTCCTACACAGCAGCCGCTCCCTGCTCTTTTAGGTCCTTTTCATAATCCTGGTCCTTCCTACCAGGGTAAGAAGTGATGTAGTGGTTCTCTAGGTAGGACCTGAATAGCCCATGGGAGAGTACATGGTACATCACCTCCCTCCTTCTAGGCTTAATACCTCTGTTAATGCAATCTTAAGATCATCTTCCCTTTGTCAGTGACTACATCTCACCCTATGGGCTGGGGTTGAGCCTTGAAAGGTACCACCTCTCCCTGACAACAATTTTTTCAACACCTTTTTACTAAGCATTTCTATGTGCAGAGTAGAGGGGCAAGAAGAATTACACAGCTTTTGCCCTTAAGAATTTTAGTCTGCTAGGGAGACAAGGAGACAGGTATCCACAACTCACTGTGATCAGGATTATGATGCCAGGAACACAGCGGGGCTCTGGGAGTCCCCTCCAGGCACTCAATTCAGCCTTGGGGAGTCAGCAAGGGCTTTCCTGGAGGAGGAGGCGTAGAGGTTGAGATGTAAAGAACATGAATGAAAAGGGAGAGGGGCGTGGATGAGACGAGGAAGAGTGTTCCTGGCAGAAGGAACAGCCTGTGTGAGGGCTCAGAGACATGCTGCCTCAAGGAAAGGAGAGTGAGAGAGGTTCAAGTGTGGGGGTGTGAAGAAGGAGCGTCGAGAGATGAGGCTGGAGACATTTCGTGCAGGACCTGTGAGCCGGGTAAGGAGTTTGAATCCGTCTGGAGGGCACTAGGGAGCCAGGGAGGAATTTGGGCAGGCGGAGAGCATAGTCAGAGGCTGGCTTGAAAGGCCTGGTGTGGCCGGAGGCAGGGAGGTGACCCTCCTCCCCCCCAACCCCCCGACCCCGGCTCCCGGCAGGTGGGTCGGCTACGAGTTCCCCGGCTACCGCGGGCGCCAGTACGTGTTCGAGCGGGGCGAGTACCGCCACTGGAACGAGTGGGACGCTAACCAGCCACAGCTGCAGTCCGTGCGCCGCATCCGGGACCAGAAGTGGCACAAGCGGGGCTGTTTCCTCAGCAGCTGAAGGGCACCCAGGCCCCGGTGGCCCAGGCCCGCCCTGGGGGGCAGCAGAGGCAAGAAGAGGAGGCTCCGGGGCCAGGGTGATGGGCTGCCTGTCCCCCCTTCCCTGGAATCTGCTCAATAAAGCCTGGGGCCGGTCCCCCACCTGCCATGTTCCTCTGCGTCACTTCTTGAGGGGGCTGGGGCCTTGGGGTTCCGAGAACCCCCGAGGGGGGCTGTGAACGGGGCTCCTACCCGAGGCTCTGGTTGTTTGCGGCCGAATCACATGAACAACTTGCACTGATTCTGTTTGTTTTCCTGTGTTTCCATCTGTCAGTCTGTCCATCCATCTATCCATCTATCTATCCATCCTTCCATGCATTCATCCATCAGTTCTTTCCCTCCATTCTCCCATTGATCCATCCATTCTGTCTCTCTCCCACCCATCCATCCATCTATCCATCAGTCCGTCTCTCTGTCTATCCAGCCAACCAGCCAGCCAGCCAGCCAGCCGTCCATCCATACATCTATCTGTCAGTCTGTCTCCCTGTCTTTCCAGTCAGCCAGCCATTCTCCCATTGATCCATCCATTCTGTCTCTCTCCCACCCATCCATCCATCCATCTGTCTGTCCATCTGTCCATCCATCCATCCATCCATCCATCCATCCATCCATCCATTCATCTGTCAGTCTGTCTCTCTGTCTATCCAGCCAGCCAGCCAGCCATCCTCCCATTGATCCATCCATCTGTCTGTCCATCTGTCCATCCATCTATCCATCTGTCCGTCCGTCCGTCCATCCATCCATCCATCCACCAATCCATCACGTCCCCCTCCATCTCTCTGTCAGTGTCTGTTTTCATTCATTTATTCAGCAAATGCCAGGCCCTCTCCGAAGCCTGAGGACACAGCAGGGAAGTCCTGCTCTCATGGGGTTCACCTTCTAGGAGAGAGACAGGAAACAAATAAATAAGTGGATTCTGGGTCTATTCATCACGCTGTGGAAGGAAAGTGCAATATTACAATAGCAGGTGATTGGGGGGCAGGGGGGTCAGAGAACTCTACTCTGAGGTGACATTTGAGTTGAGACCTGAATGAACCATGAGAACATTCCGGGCAGAGGAGTCGTGGGTGGGAAGGTCCCAAGCAGGAGTGTGGCTGAGTGATGGAGACTTGGCGAGGAAGGCAGTTGGTCCAGAAAGGAGTAAGCGGTCGAGTGGGGGGAGTGGTCAGAGAGGGAATAGGGTCAGAGTCCTTAGAGCCCCACAGACTCTTGTCTGAGGGCGTGGGAGCCATGGAGAGTCTGAGTGAGGCCAGACACGACTTAACAGGATTCCTCAGACTGCAGAACAGAATGTAGACCACAGCGACACAGGGGATGCAGAGGGACGAGCCGGGAGGCCACCGGCTGAGCCCCGATGGTATGAGCTCCCTGACTCTCTTTTCCACGCATCGGTAACTCTGTCCACCTCCCAGAGGGCTTCTGCAGCCTTGGCTGGGGGACCGAGCCTCCATCCCGCCTCCCCCCGCTGACCGTGACTGCTCCGAGCCTCCGTGCCTTCATCTGGCCGAAGGGGGATGCCAAGGCAGGACCAGCCATAAACGGGGGACTCCTCTGGCCCCCGTGGGACTAGGAAGGAGTGTCCCCTCTGAGAATCAGATGACAGCTGGCTTCCTGCCATCCCAGGGACCTGCCCTCAGCCTTCCCACCTCCTGTCCTGCGTGCTTCCCTGACTTGGTTCCCCTGTTGGGCCTAGAGCCGGTCCCAGCCACCTGCAGTGTCCCCACAGTTGGTGCAGCTGGTGTGTGAGGGGGGGCTAGGGGACCTCAGGAACGGGTTGAAAAGAATACAGCGATTGTCACTTACGTAGCCTCCATATTTAAAATACATATATGCACAGCCGAGCCATCGTCTTGAATTGTTTCTACTTTGGGGTGTAAGGGAGATCTGGATGGGTCCGCTCAGATGGTCCCTCTGAGTGAAAGATGAGGGACCCCTAGCAACACGGTGGACCAAAGGCAGGGTTGACTCCTCCCCCAGCAAGGATGGCAGCACCCCAATCCCTCAGCCCCCAAGTCTCACCCCCTCGCCCCTCTCACAGACAGAGACCTTGTTTTGCTCTGTAAATCAGTCCTTCCTCAATGCCAAACCCAGCGCTGGGGCTGTTTGAACTTCAGCTGGGTCACTGAACCCTAAGATGACCTTGGAAGACAGGCACTTCACAGAGGAGGAGACTGAGGCTCAGGGAGGCGGCGTCACCTTCCCAGGGCCACACTTTTAAGAAGGGTCAGAGCTGAGGTTTGCACTCTGTGTGGATGCTGGAACATTTGCTCCTGAGCCCCGCGCCCTGTGACGTGTCCCTCAGGGGAGAGGACACATAATGGAGAAAAATACCAACAGTAGCAACCATAATAATAAAAGCCACCCCACGGAGAGCAGGGTACAACAGGGGCTTTATGGTGTCATCTCTAATCTACTAGCAGGTGACACTGACCTCCGTGGGCAGAGAGAACGATGGGGGCCCGGAGCCCTGAACAAATCGCCCCGAGTGCCAGAGCTTTGTAGAGCGGTGGGAATAGGACTCAAGTTCACGTCTGCCTCTGAAGCTCATCCCGCCCTTCCCCTGCCCCTGCCCCTGCCTGGCGGCTTGTCCACGCAGTGGTTGGTCCCCGGGGTCTGCAGCTGGGCTGACTCTGGAGGTGAGTTGCCACCAGACCAGATCTGGGGTCACACCCAAAGCCTCAGACCCGTCCTCGCCATCTGGGTCACGGAGGGCTTGCTCTCTGTAAGTTCTCCAAGGCATTTTCCCATCCAATCCTCCTGATGGCCCAGAAAGCTCAGAGAGGGAGAGCTGGCCGCTGGGGTCACACAGCTCAGAGGGGCAGAGCTGAGATTTGACCGCAGGCCCGTCTAACTCCAAAAAGCCACACTTAGCTCCCCTAGATGCAAATTCTAGCTTCTGCAGGGACAGAGCCTGAGAGGGAGAGTAAAGTAAGAGTATCTCTCGGTGACAAGGGGGGTGAGGGTGAGGGTCAGGGAATCCCTTTACCTGTTTAAGCGAGAGGCAGTGTGGTCGAGGGGTTAGAGGCCAAATGACTGAACGGGGCTCTTTATCCTTACCACTTGGGGTCTTTTCCAGTCTCCACCACTTGCTGTGTGCCTTTAGGGAAGTTGCCTAGCCTGTCTGTTCCTCAATGTTCTTATCCATAACTCAGGGCTAATAACACCACCTATCTCATAGGTTGTTGTAAGTATTTTTTTTTAAGATTTTATTTGTTTATTTGATGGAGAGAGAGAGACAGCAAGAAAGGGAACACAAGCAAGGGAAGTGGGAGAGGGAGAAGCAGGCTTCCCGCTGAGCAGGGAGCCCAATGCGGGGCTCGATCCCGGGACCCTGGGATCATGACCTGAGCCAAAGGCAGATGTTTAACGACGGACACGAATGTAATTTGCAGGAAGGGCTGAGAACAATGGGTAAAACAGAGGAATGGCTAAGTAAGGGTTCATCTTCCACCTCATTATCAAAAATGGTGACCCAGGAGATGGTCTCTGTGGTCGGGTGGAGTAACAGGGGTTACTAAGGACGCCAGTGCAAACAAGGACATAAGGCGACTAGGCTGCATGGCGAGGATCCAAGCTGCCACAAGGCTTCACCGGGAAAAAGGGACCCGGGGTTGAGCTGGGTTCACGGAGGCAGCACTGAAGCCCAAGGACTCTGGGGAGCCTGGCACCAGGCTCTGTGGACATTCTCCTGAGACCCCAGCCTCGACGAGCCTCGGCGAATGCATCTCCCACTCCTCAGGCAGGAACTTGGCCAAGCGTTTTTCCCCATTTTGTGAAATCATGGGGTCCGTGGCAGTGTTGGCCGTGGAGCTGGCATCAGTGATAAATCACCGCTGGGCCAGTCTGCATGTGTGGCTGTATTATATTTGAGATGGTTCTTCAGAGGCGCGTGGGCATGTCAAATGCACTTTTCATTCAATATCACCTTCCTATCCAAACCCGTCGATGATAAGTAGCACAAACACCTCAAATTCCTTTCTTACTTCATCTGGTATAATCTCCGTGTCCAAACCTTTCAGAGTGAAATACATATTATTACACCTTTCATTTTATTATTCCTTTATATTATAGTCAGGGCATTTTATGATGAATTTAATTTGAAAGCATGTACATAAGGGGATTATAGGATTGATTTCATTCCAGGAAAGCAGAGGGGCTGTCGTGAAAATGATTGTCATGAGAAGGGAGTGTCGGTTCTGATAGAGTTGAGAACTTTTCCATTTCAGGAATTCCAATTGAGGAATCTCGAAATTCCCTAACTCTGGCTCATGTGTGTCAAAGCAGTAAACCGCGTCTGGGAACACTAAGGTCTATCTTCTTTGTAGCAACATGAGGCAGAGAGGAAGGTCCGAGCCTTCTCTCCTGATGTATCAGTCAGGCTATGCCGCATAACAAACAGCCCCCAAGTCCTGGTGGTTTAACAACAATGGTTTATTTCTCACCCCGTGTTGCGTTTCACATGCTGGTCTTCTCTACCTAGTCATTCATAGACTTGGGCTGACAGAGGCTCCACCCTCTTGCAACAATGCAGAGCAAGGGAAGAGAAAGCTCCAGAAAATCTGCAATAAAATGACCAGATATCTGAGACAACTCAGAATCCATTGGCCAGAATGAGTCTCATGACCCCACGTCATTTCCAGAAGACCCAGTGGTAACCAACTCCCAGATTCACCCTATTGGCTGCCTTCCCTTCCCTGCTGATTCTTCCTGGGATCGCTTCTCCAATAAACTACCTGCACGTGAGTCCTTGTCTTAGCGTCTGCTTTCGGTAGTGCCCAGACTGAGACACCTTCGCTCACCTCTGTATTTCTTATTCACTAATCAATTCGACCAGTCAGCCAATACCTTCTGAGCACCTACTGTGCGCTGGGCCCAGGCAGGCGTTGGGGCTGTGGACACGGCTGAGCTCAGATAAAGCTCATTGTCTAGAAAGGCAGACGGCTCAGGACACACTGGAAGTCAGGTGCTTTGAGGCTCCTCACACTAGTGCCTTCAGTGGGAGCATAGCCCTCCTTGATTTCAGATTTCTGGTCTCCGGAATGGAGTGACAGTACATTTCTGGGGGCTGGGCTTTTTCGGACATTATTTTCATTGTGCTTAAAATATACTCCATCACATCGAATTTCCTATTTTAACCATTTTACGTGTGCAGTTTGGCAGCATGAAAGTACCTTCACACTGTCGTGCGACCAGCATCGCTGTCTGTCTCCAGAACTTTCTCAGTGTCTCACACTGAGACTCTGGGTCCATTAAACACTAACCCCCCATTCCTCCCTCCCCCAGCCCCTGGAACCTGCCGTTCTGCTTCCTGTCTATAAATTGAGCTACCCCAGGAATCTCACATAAGTGACATTGTGCAGGATTTGGATTTTGCAGCTGGTATATTTCATGTAGCGTCACATCCCCGAGGTTCATCCACGTCCTAGCATGGCTCGGAATCCCCCCCCCCTTTTTTTAAGGATGAATTGTATTCCCTTTTATGGATACGTTTCATTGATCCATTCATCTGTCAACGAACATTTGGGCTGTTTCCACCTTTTGGCTACTGCGGCTAAAGTGTCCGTGAACGTGGGCATCCGAGTATCTGTATTCTTTGGTGTTGAATATCCACAAGCAGAATCACGAAGTAGTGGGGGGATTTCACTTATAATGTTTTGAGGAACCACCATTCTGTTTCCACAGAAGCTGCACTATTTGGCACCCCAAGTTGCTGTTGTTTTAAGCCTCTCAGTCTCAGTCCTTCGCTATGACAACCCCAGAAAACAGATAAAGCCCCCTCCCCATGCGTCAGCTACTGGGCTCGGTGGGTTCCACGGTGAACCAGGCAGACAGGGGCCCTCCCCTCGTGACGCTTCCCTTCTAATGGGAAAGATGGCAAGTAAAGGAGCAACGTCATGTCAGGCGGTGAGAAGAGTTACAGACAGGAGCGGTATGGCCGTGCGTCAGTCTGTCTGTCTGTCAGGGGGCATGGAAGGTGGGGGAGAGCAAGTCTCACTCGAATCGGGTCTCCAAGCCGCAGTGCTGTTCCCTGTCTCCTGCCCAATCTTTCGAGAAAGACACACACAATGGAGGAAATGTGCATCAAGGCTGAGGGCCCGTGGGGCAGTGGGTGCTCTTAGGAGCTGAAGCCCCTGAGGCTTGGAGAAGCCTCTCAGGGGTGCTCTTAGGAACCACTTGAAAACAGCAGGTGCTGGGACAGCCCAGGGGTCTTCAGTGGGAAGTTCACCCTCCTCGGCCTGCGACCCCTGGCCCCTGTCCTCCGTGGCCCCCTAGCCCGAGCCCTACCATACTTTTAGCTGTATTAACCTGCTTTTGAGTCTTTAAATAACACACCAGCCCCCGCACACAGTCCCTTTCTGTTTGGATCTCTCTTCCCAGCCAGGTTTCCCAGGCTCATTTGTCCCCATCCCCGAGGACTCTATCTCTTCCTGGGAGTGCTCCTGGACTGTCTAGACTTGGGGGGGGGGATTCCTCCCTGACACTACCCGCTGGAACAGAGCTTGGCACCAAGTAAATGTCTGATGAATATTTGTTGAATGAAAGGATGGATGGGTGGATGGATGGATGCCGGTCCTTGGCAAGCCACCCTCCTTTCCTTGTGTGTGTGTGTGTGTGTGTGTGTGTGTGTATGTGTGTGTGGCTTTTTCCCCAGGGCCACTGAGATTTGCCTCCATCTGCCTTCCCCCAGGGCTCGGCTGATCACACCAGTGAACCCAGCATGCCCTTGGTCCTGGCAGCCGGATGGCTGATGCATGCAAAGTGGGCATCCCCTTGCCCAGCCGCCTGACCACCCTGGCGCGGCCGAATCCAAAAGCTAATGACATTATTGTGCAGAGACACAATGTCTGTGGGCATTTGCTGACCCGGGCTTTGGTGTGGGCTTAATCCAGCATTCTCGTCCTGCTTTCTCTGGGGATGCAGCGATCACCCATCTTGGCACCAGCACTCCTGGGGAAGGTATAAATGCCACCTCCCGCCGGCCGGGCTCCACGGGCACTCTCGGGGGCTGGTGTCACTGGTAAGAATGCCTCTCTTGCTTGCCTTGCCTTTTTCTCTCATCCTTATCCCTGATGGAGAGCGGGGGACGCCTGGGTTCGAATCCACGTGTCACCCCCTTCGGACCCGGGGACCTTGGGCAAAGACTTCTGTGCGCGAAGCCTCAGTTTTCTTTTCTGTTAAATGGGGAGATGGGTCATAAAAACTCTTTCATGGTGGGGCTTAGCGATAACGGTGGGAGATCTGGCACATAGTTCGGAACCTTGGCAATGCTCGCTATTAATACGAACCAATCTGTCAGCATCTTTGTTTTGCTAGTGACTAGGGAGGAACCTCCAAAGGTTTGTACGTGGAAGGAATCAAACCAGCAAAGGTTCAGCATCGTTTCTGGGCTGGTAAGCCTGCTCTCCTCATTATCCCCACTCCCAGGTCCCTGCTCCAAGTCTAGCGTTGGGGGGTAGTAGTGGCTACGAAGCCGCTGGGGCTCTCTGGGCGCTCCTAGCAACAGGGGGTTTCAAGGCCGCTGAAGGTTGGTGGAAATAACCCAAATAACGCCATCGCGGCTGTCACTTGAGAGCACCCCTGCCAAATGCATCCCATCTTCCTGCATCGTGGCCTCCAATCGTCACAACCTGTTCACAGATACTGTTGGGCGTCGTGACTGTCCCCACTTGGCAGAATGGGAAACTGAGGCACAAAGAGTCTGACCCGCCCAGGGCCTCAAAGACAAGCTTGTGACAGGCTCGCAGGGCTGGTTGCATAGGAGACCAGAGCAGGTTTGGCCCCCAAGATGCTTATTCGAATCTCTTCTTTTTGGAGGATGGCCCGGCCTGGCCCGGCCTCTAGTGTGGAAAGGGCTTCCGGAAGCTGGACATTCTCTCTGGAGCAGGAGCTCTGGTCTCCCATCTTCACCGGGAACACACAGGCTTGGGTTCACTGCCCCTCCTGAGGGAAAGAAGACAGTGCCAGCTTTCCAGACTTTCCTGACGCTCTCGCCAGCCGAGAAAGGCTCCCTGCGGCTGTGTGTCCCTGGGAGTCTGGCCTCACACTCCCTTCTTTGCTTCCTGTAGTTTGCATTCCATCCCGGACGTGTGCACCCGTGGGAGGGGGCGGGGGGGATGGATGGCAGAGAGGAGCTTTCTGGGTACTGGGCCAGGTGGGGGAGGCGGTCTGGAGGAGGAAGGTGGTGTGAGAGGCAGGGGGAACGGGGGCCCGTGTGAGGTGCAAAGGGGGACCCAGAGTGTGGCCAAGCATGGCCAGTGTGTGGGTGCTGTGGGCCGCGCTTTTCTTTCGGTCAGGAAATTTCTGCCTGGTATCTATGGACGGGGCTGCCTTCTGCTTTGCTTGTCTAGAGCCGACTGACGGGGACCCCCCGGGACCCAGCTGAAGCTCTAGTTTATCAACACTCTCTTAGCGGACCTTGTTTTCCCCTCCGGAGCTTGCCCGGACACAAAGAAATGAAGCGAAGGATGGGAGTTCAGAGCACTGCTCGCCATCCCCGCTGCTCGGGGACCACCTGAGACCCGGGTGACCCAAAGCAGGCTCCGGGGCCAGAGCAGAGCGGCCCCGCGGCCCCAGGTGAGGTCCTCACGGCCGCTTCCCACATCTCTTCCAGGTCATTCCTCCGCAGGACCACCCACCATGGCCTCAGACCACCAGACCCAAGCGGGGAAACCACAGCCGCTCAACCCCAAGGTGGGTACCGTGGTGGGAGAGGGCGGGGTGGGGGGCAAGTAGGGCGCCCCTCCCAGCCTCAATTTCCCTTCTGGAAAGCCGAGTTGGCGTCTTTCTTCCTGAAGCTCCCTTCTCTGGGCTTCAGTCTCCCCGACTTGTGTCTGGGGTGGGGCTCTGATTCCGGGGGCCGCTCCCCCGCCCATGACTGGCACGCCGAGATTCCTGACACCAGCCTCCAGCGTTGGTGACTTCAGGCTCTCTGCCTGACTCCAGTACCCCAATGCCCGGGAGGCTCCCCAGAGCTGGGGCAGACCCACAGTCCAGTGTGAGAGGGGGCTTGTGCACGGGGGAAGGGCGAGCTGGGATTCCCGACCTGCTGTGTGACCCGGGCCAGTTACTTGACCTCTCTGAGCCTTGACCTCCCTTCTTGGTCAGATGGGGAGACCTGGATTCAGGGTTCAGAACAGCGTAGGGTGGGTGTGAAGAGGCAAAGGAAACCAGATGAACTTGGAGCGTGGTGTGTCCACATAACAGCAGCAATTACTGTTTGCTTCCTCGACCTCCTTACCCTCTTAGGATCCCGGAGGGGCAGGTGGGGGGTGGATCCTAGCCCAATGGTGGGGGGCTCGTCATACCCAATCTGTACCCAACCTTCCACCAGCAACCATCCACCTGGCTCCCTCCTCTGGCCCTCTGCTTCAGGGGCCCTGGCCTGGCACTGCCCTTTGGTCCGACATACCCCCCACCCCCGCCACCAGCCTGGGGATGCTTGAACCGACACAGCCCCCTCCCCACCCACTGACCCCATTCTTACTTTCTAGAGGAAAGACACACAGCAAACAAACAAATCTAGGACCTGAAGGAGTGGCAAGTGTTTGAGGAAACATGAAACAGGGAAGGGGGTGCTGGGAGGATGAATGAGGAAAGGTCGTGTTAGCGGAGGTGGTCAGGGAGGCCTCTCTGAGGGAGGTGGCGCGAGAGCGGAGGCCCGGGTCACCTGCCATGTGAGTCAGGTGGGGGCCGGGGAGAACATTCCAGATAGAGGGCGCAGCGAGTACAAAGGCCCAGAGGCGGGCGCGAGCTGAGGGCCAGCACGAAGGCCCCTTCGTCATGTTCAGACCCCCACGGCCCCCTAGACACAGAAAGCCAGCCAGGTGTGCGATTCACTGCCACGATAAACAAGGACAGAGAAACAGGAGAAATTAACTCTCGTATTCTCATTCATTAAACCCGATCGAGCCTCGTGGAGAATCAATAGAATCCTTATAAGAAAGCGATTTTCGATTCTTTCCTTCCTATTCTAAATCTTCAAAATCCGATGTGTCTCTTCCGGGAGCGTAGATCTTCACTTGGACTGGTCGAGCACGGTCCACAGACATAGGAGGATTAGATGTTGTGTAAAATGGGAGCCCCCTTGTGGCGAGCCCCCCAACCAAGAGCAGTAATAACACTGAGCTTCCGGGCTCTCCAAGGACCTTGTGGATACAAGGAGAGGATGAGCTTCCCTGTCCCCCTCCCCGCTGGAAGCCCAGGCTGGGGTCATCACCAACAAGCCCCTAACATCCCTATCCTTGAGTCTTCCCTGTATCCTGCAAAAGACTGGAAATTGATTCCCCCGTTCTACAGACGGGCCGCCTGAGGCTCGAAGCAACCAAGTTGCTTCCCACGGTTGCACGTCTGGATGCAGTGGGGTGACACCGGAGCCCGTGTCCCCTGACCCTCCCCCTCCCCCGCGGTCAAGTCAGTGACCACAAAGGCTGGACTGAGCCCATGGAATTGGTCTCGGAGCCCCGCGGGGCCTCCCGGTCCTGGCTTTATCTGGCTAATCCCCGGCCTGGGAGAGAGGGATGTGTTTACCCAGCCACTGCTGACCCTGTGGATTGTGCAGCCGTCCCTGCTGGGAGCCCGCTGCCCCCAGCCCGGCTCCCTGGGGAAGTGCGGCCACAGCACCCCCGCCCCCAAATGGGCCCTGCAACCATGGAAGGCGGCGGGGGCAGGCCTCCCAGTTAGTGTTCTTGGGGGGCCCCTTCCATGTCTTTCATGGGGATCCCACTGGCCCCCTTCCCAGGGCTGCTGAGAGTGCCAGGTGAGGCAAAGGGAGGGAAACCTCTTTAAGAAGCATCTCAGGGGAGGTCAGAAGGGGACCCGCAGAGCCAGGGGTGAAAAGGGGTTAGGTGTGTAGGGTGGTGGGCTCTAGCAGGAGCAAGAGAAGTCCTACCTCCCCCGCGAGCTCGTGAGAAATCCTACAGCATCTGGGGCCGCACCCTGCAACGGCCTGTCTCCGAAACCATGTTTCCGCAAGATCCCAGGGGCTTTGCATGCACGTGAGTTTTGCAAAGCAGGCTCTGTAGGACGTCCCTTAATTCACAGGAGTCTGCTTCCCACACATAGAGCAAACAGTATGTGCAAACCGTGATGCTTCTCTGAGTCCTTCCAGCAACTCCGTGAGGTAGGGTCTGTCATTTCCCATTTCGCAGATGGAGCAACTGAGGCTCAGTGGGGCAAAGTCCTGGCTGAAGGTCTCACAGCTGGGGACTGGCAGAGCCAGGGCTGAATGACCCCGTGTTGGGTCCCCGACTCCCGAGGGAGGAGCCCGGCAGTATCCCCGGAGGCTCTCGGAGCCCCGTCCCCATCCCCCAACGCCCCACTTCCCTCCTCCCCATGGTGACGGGTCCTACCCTCTCCTCCTGTTACAGATCATCATCTTTGAGCAGGAGAATTTCCAGGGCCACTCGCATGAGCTCAGTGGGCCCTGCCCCAACCTGAAGGAGACTGGCGTGGAGAAGGCGGGCTCCGTGCTGGTGCAGGCTGGACCGTATGTCTGGGGGAGGGTGGGGGAGGGGCGGGTGGGGAGGGCTGGGGGGGCCTCCAGGGTGAGGCACCTGGGCTGTGGAGCTGGGGGGATCTGCCCTCACGTGCCCCATGGACTGTGCGATGTGGTGGCTGGCGGCCACCGGAGATGTTTATGCTTTGGGGTCAGATAGAGCTGGGTTCAAATCCGAACTCAATCGTTTTCAGGCTGTGTGACGCTGGACCAGCAATTTCCCTCTCTGAGCCTCGGCTTTCCTCCTCTGGGAGGAAAGCCTGACCCCAAAGCCAGCCACTTCCTCGAGGCAGGGAGATGGACACAGTGAAGCTCATGGACTTTTCTAGAATTGCCAATCTCTAGCTCTGGGAGTGTCCTCCCTCTCCTGAGAGATTTAAAGCCGGATGTCCCAGCTCTGCATTCACTGTCCCCTTCCCCGATCCCATCCACACTGGCACATTTGGGGGCCAGCACCCTTGGGTCCCTGACCCTGGAGAGAAGGCGAGGTGGCCGGTAAGATGTGACTCTGCCCTACTCACGTCACATAGCTCAGCACAATGTTCGGGGATCAGTCCTTGTGGTTCCCTGACCACTCCTTCTTTGCAAGAGCCTTGGGAGTTGGGGGCAGCCACCTGTGACCCCCTCCCAAGAGGTCAGGGATCCTGGTAGGGCTGGGGGTCCTGGGCGAGCCATCCCACAACTCAAGGTTCTCAGGGGATCCCGCAGAGTGCAATGACGTCACTTAAGTCAGAGTCTGCCGCTGTGGAGAACGCAGCCGAAGGAAGGGCCCATCCGGCCTCCAGTATCCCACACGCTCTGGGCGTCTGGTGGGTCCAGGAGCACATCCTCCCGGACAAGTGAAGTTTTGACCATTTAAACACTGTATCTGATTCTCAGTTGCCTTTTTATGTTAACATTCGGATGGAAGAATTTCTCAAATGGACTTGACACCCCTCCGCTTTCTCTTTTTTAGAAATAGAACTTTTGATATTTTTATTAAGGGTTATTGAGGGTTCCGAATTGAGTTCTGGATGACTGAGGTGGTTCTGCTCTTGGCTGGCCGGTGTCTGAATTTTGATGGGGGCGCTGGGAGGGGGGCTAGAGCGACAAGCCAGGGTCCTACCGGGGGAGGCTGGGACCAGCCTGACCTGCTTTCCCTCTGTCTCCACTGCAGCTGGGTGGGCTACGAGCAAGCCAACTGCAAGGGTGAGCAGTTCGTGTTCGAGAAGGGCGAGTACCCCCGCTGGGACTCATGGACTAGCAGTCGCAGGACGGACTCCCTCAGCTCCCTGAGGCCCATCAAAGTGGTGAGCCTCTTCTGCTCTTGTTGCCTCCTCTCTTTGCCACCTTGGAGCCGGGGCTCTGCGGACCAGGACGGAGCCTTCACCTAGGGCACGGGGACCTTTCTGATGCGCGGGGCGCACTTCCTGGCTGTGTCACCTAGCATAAGTCGTTCACCTCCCCCGGGCCTCCCCATCTGTAAAATGGAGATATTCAGATCTTCTGCCCTGAGATCCCTGGGGTTAGAACCCAACACAGAGCAATTGCTCAATAAACAGTAGCCATCTCAAATGTGAAAAGAAGTTCTGGGATTAGGTGTGGAGGAGAAGGTGGGTTAGCTGGTGCTCATAACTCATGTTGGGAGGACCTTCTGAAGCTACTCTGATCCAGATTCTTACTAGAATGTGAACACTTAGGGAGAGCCCAGTTCCTGGCAGCGCTTGGGTCCACTCCCAAACCTCCCCAAGGCAGGCTAGATCTCCCCAGAGCTTGAGGGAAGATGGGAGAAATTTAGACCTAGTATCCCATGAACCTGGGTCCCTACATCGGCTCTGGCGCTCCCGCTTTGTGACCTTGGGCAAGCAGCTTTACCTCTCTGGGCCTCCATTTTTTCATCTGCTGGATAGTATGAGAGTCTTTAAAGGATTAAAAAGGATGACTGAGGAAACTGTCACAGGAATAGGAGGATGGGAAAAGATGTGGCAAGGAAAGAAAGCCAAAATATCTCAAGTGCCTGCTTGGGGCCCCACCAGCCCGTGTCTCTCTGTGTGTAGATCATGGCTGCCATTTTGGTGTTTTGTTTTGTTTTTTTTTTAAAAGGAGCTGGGGGAAAAGGACTTATCATAATTAAATGTGCCTTAAAGTATAGACTCTGGAGTGCCACATGAAGACAGCCCCGTGGGACCCCAACCAACAGCCAGTGTTTAATTGCTGTTGTTGACACTTAGGTAGCAGGGGTAGGAGGCACGCAGTTTATAGGGGGATTGTGCTGATCCCAGTGCTGGGGCATCTGGACCCGTGGGAAGGATCACCCTGGGTTCCTCTCCCGCACTCACTTTCTCCGATCCCTATTCACAGGACAGCCAAGAGCACAAGATCATCCTCTATGAAAACCCCAACTTCACGGGGAAGAAGATGGAAATCATAGACGATGATGTGCCCAGTTTCCACGCCCACGGCTACCAGGAGAAGGTGTCGTCAGTGCGGGTGCAGAGTGGCACGTGAGTGGAGACCCAGCCCCGGCTCCCCCTGCCCCGGAAGTCCAGACCGCTGGGGTCCCGAGTCCCGCTCTGCCCTGGACCCTGCTGATCTTGTATACTTGTGACCTCGGTCTTCCCTCTGGAAGATGGGTGTGGAAATCATGAGCTCGTATGTGGCTTTCAGCCCCCGTGGTCCCATCCAGATCTGCCCTTTGGCCAATACCTCCTCTGGGGAAGAGAAAGTGTGGCCTTAACTTCAGTCCCCAAGAGCAGAACAGTGAATATTAGTGGGGGTACAGATGAGGCAGAAGTGGGGGAGAGGAAAGAAGGGGTGAGTTGAGTGGTCTTAACAGAGCTGTGACAGGTGGGAAGTCTAGCCCATGCTGCTTCTTTACTGCATGAGTCCCTGAGTTTAGAAACAGGATGTGTCATTTCCCATTGAATTAAAGTTCCTTGGTTCACAGAATCTGGCCATCAGCCATGGGGAATTTCTCCCTGTGCCAAACTTCGATTCTCTGGGGGTCCGCAGATGGGCTACAGGTGGTGGTTTGCTGGAGCCAGCTCGAACCAGCTCGCAAGAGCCGATTCCTCAATTTTCAGAATTTTTGTGAGCTGGTTGTTGAAACTTCGGTAGCTTAAAATCAGCTACAGTGGGAGTATTTACACCACCGAAATTGGAACGCATTTACAAGTCAAGACCCTTTTTCTCTCCAGAGAGCTAGTTGGCCAACATGTCCTCACTTTCTGGGGTTCATCGGGTTCCTAAAGTAGTGTGCTGAGGTCTATGTTCACGGTCCACTTCATTTATTTCTTCATTCATTATTCGATTGGTTGAGCCCCACCACATGTCAGGCATAACGTTCCGTGCTCAGTACGTCAAGGTAGATTAAAGAGGCCTGGCTTTTGTGTTGTAGAGCTACCGGCCTAGCAGAGGGGTCAGCCGTTAATAATTTAAGAATCCACCACAAATCTGGACTTCCTCCCTGAAGGAGGGACTTTTGAACTCTGATCCCAAGAAAGAGTAGGAAGTGCAGGTGTAAAGAGAGGAAGGAAGGTCATTTTAGACAGAGAACAGCATGGGCAAAGGCCCTGGGGTCGGAGGCACCTGGTGAGTCTAAGGGACTCTACAGACTCTAGACTGGCTAGTGCACAGAGATACAGGGACACAAGACCAAGAGCTGTAGGTGCACACGGGGTTAGCCAGGCAGGTCCTTGTTGGCCAAGACTTTATAACATTTTGAGGAGAAGAAACTAAGTTTCATTAGGTGCTCCGAAGAGTGAAGGACACCCCCCCCCACCGCCCTGCCCCCACCGGATGGTGATGACTTCAAATGACAAAGGGATTACCGAGGGCTCCTGGGACTTGGACTCCTCTCCTCTGGCCTTGCAGCCAGGCAGGGGATGGAATGAGGGTGGACAGAGGCAGTTAGGAGACCTGTCTTATTCTAGTCTTCAGCGGGCTTGAGATCACCTCTTCCTCTGGTCCCAGTATCAGGCCTTCAGTCAAAAGTTGCTTCAAGAGGCAGTGAGCTCCCCATCAGGAGAAGAAAGAAAGCAGAGGCGGGATGCTGGAAGGGTGGTGTTCCTGCTCAACACTCAGGAAGTGAGAAATGACTGGGAACTCCCCGCTTCCTAATGGCTCATGGATGCTCTCCTTCTCTCTCCCTCCCTCTTCTGCTTCTCCTCTGTCCTCCACATCCCCTCCCCCACCCTGGCCTGCAGGTGGGTCGGCTACCAGTACCCCGGATATCGTGGGCTGCAGTACCTGCTGGAGAAGGGAGACTACAAGGACAGCGGTGACTTTGGGGCTCCTCATCCCCAGGTGCAGTCCGTGCGCCGCATCCGCGACATGCAGTGGCACCAGCGGGGCGCCTTCCACCCCTCCAACTAGTGCCCCCCTTTTCCTCCTTCCCAGGGGCTTGGTCTGCTGCCCAGGATCCCCCCCAGACCTCCTGGCGAGTGAATAAAGTGTGACTTGCAATTTGTGTGTTGCGTTGCCTTTATCTCCAATGGGAACTGGAGTGGGTGTTGTGTGTGTGTGTGTGTGTGTGTGTGAGAGAGAGAGAGAGAGAGAGAGAGAGAGAGAGAGAGAGAGACTGAGAGCACTAGTGAGTGTCTGGGCTGGGGCAGGACAGCAGAGCCTATAGCTACTTGGCTGTGTGACCTTGGGCGTACTGTCCAACCTCTCTGAGCCTCTGTTTCTTTGCCTGCTTTATAACCGCCTTTGCCCCACGAGTGGCTGGCTTGGCTGACCTCCTAGCTCCCTGCTTCATGGTTGCTGAGCACTGCCACTCGCGGGGGCACATGAAGGATGCTTCAGTCCTTAAAAATGTACCCACTGCCTGCCATTCCCCCATCACCGTGGAATCTCCTTGAGCCTGGCAGTTTTCTTAGATCAACAAGAGGGACCAACAGCCCTGCAATGCCACCCCATCCTAATCACACGTTTCTGCCTTTGTGTGTCCCTTGCTCCCCCTGTTCATTATTTGGTGGGCGTGATCACCAGGCGTCGCGGTCAGCCTCGATTCTAACGGCTGTCCGAGTTCTGGCCCATGAACTGGCCCCAGACAAGCCATTTTGCATCTCAGGGCCCCCATCTTGGTACTTGGGGGAAAAAAATGGGGGAAAAATAGTGCCTCTCTCATCTGGCTTCAGTGGAGATGAAATGGGGTAACTCGGGCATTCTCCAGATAACTGGTCATCTGTAGTGCAAATATCTACTCCCAGAGGGCAACTTCTTTTCACTTTGGATTCGGTATCTTTTGATGTAGTGGTTTTCACTTTTGAGGCTGTCTAACATCACATGTAAATTCTCAGTCTTTCTGGAGCTGGTTCTCGCGTACAGCACGTGGTGGGGATCTAGGTTCTCTCTGGATCTCCCTTTAGCCACTCTGGGCCACTGTTGTCCCGGAACCATTTCTTGAGAATCCATGTCCCCCTCTGTGGAGCAAGGCTACCTCTGTCCCATACTGGATTGGCCTATATGCTCCTGGAGGGCCAACCCTGCCGACACCTTGACCTTGAACTGCCAGCATACAGCATTGTGAGAGAATAAAATCCTGTTGCTTAAAGCCACTCCGTTTGGGACACTTTGCAGTGGCATCCCTAGGACACTAGCACAGTGATGGTGAGAGGAAAGGGCCAAGGACACCAAGAGGAGGCAAGGGTACTGCCTGGGGCATCAGGCCTCCCAAAGAAGTGGGGGTGTTGGAAGAAGCGTTGGCATCTTCCAGGCGAATCATGGGGGGAACAGTCTTGGCAAGGGGAACAGAGTATGCAAAGTTAGGGATGCAAGAAAGAGCGTGATGTATTCCAGTGTTCTAGGCATAGTGGACACTTCAGGGCATGGAAACTTCGAAGGCTGGTCTAGCACCAAGTCCTGAGAGATTGCGTGGTGATGATGATGGTGGTGGTGGGTAGCACCAAGAGGGTTTCCCCTTATCTATCCCTACATACCAACCTACCCAAAACTTAGTGGGAAAACTACAGCAATCATTTGCTTTGCTTACACGTGTCATCTGGGCAGGACCCGGGGGGGACAGCTCATCTCTGCTCCAAATGGAGTCATCTGGGGGAGCTCAAAGCCTGGGGGTGAGACCCATGGCTGGGTGTTGGTGCTGGCTGCTGGCTGGGACCTCAACTACGGTTCTCAGATCAGACACCCCCCACATGTGGACACTCCTGACCTCCCCACAGAGCGGCAGCTGGGTTCTAAGAGCAAGTGTCCCAAGAGAAAGGGGGGGAACTCCGCGACATTAAGATGTAGCCTCAGAAGTCAAGCATCATTTCCTCCATATTCTATTGAAAGGGGGTCATATAGACAGACCCAGGTTGGAGGGGCAAAGTCCCTCTAGTACTCAGCAGTCCTCAGCAGTCAACGAGAAGGTCAGTGTATGTGGGGAGATCCATTACGGTGGCCATCTTTATAAAACACACTCCACCAAGGGAAAGGAGACACTGGAGATGGGCTTTGATGAGATGGAGCAGATAGCCGGGGTCCACACGACCATGGGGGGACACTCTATGAGCCCCTCGTCCTCCCCAGTGAAAGAACAAGGCTGGACAGGATGCCCAGTTGGGGTCACTCTCCCCATATGTTGCTTTGTCTCTCGTTTTCTTTGTGTTTCCCTCTCTCTCTGGATCTCTCTCTCTTTCTACTTCCTTCTGTCTCTCTGGGGACCTATCTTTATCTTTGCTGCTATCACTGGCTCTTTCTGTCTCTCTCTGTGTTTCTCTCTGTTTATTTCTGTCTCTTGCTTCCTTTCCTATCCCTCCCCTTCATCTGCCTCCCTCTGTCTCTGTCTCTGTCTCTGTCAAGCCTGGGCTGTGCTCTGGGGGTCCCTGTAAGCATGGATCCCTCTGCCTCCGCTCTGGTCTCCCCGAGTCCATCGCCTAGATGCAATCCCACTTCTAGCCATCAGGTGTCACCAGAGCATCAGCCTCAGACTCCTCGCCCAGGGACAGTGGGGAAACTGAGGCCCCAGAGAGCGAGGTCTCACTGGACAGTGACAGAGCAGCGACAGGCTTTATGGTCCTGTTTTTTTCTGCAGCACTCCTCCCCAAAGCTTGCTGGGAAGGGACACAGACTCAGCACCGATTCTTTGCATGAGGAAGGTGCTTCCAAAACACTGTCTCACCCACTGTCACTGGATGCAAATAGCAAAGCTTCATCCTACCCCTCAGATGTACGGCTTAGAGTAGACGCTCTATGCCTCAGTTTCCCCTGAGATGAGGGAAACGCTAGTGCCCGTTCATAAGGCAGCAGTGAGGATTCAGTGAGATGCCACTGCGAAGTCTTTGGGGACAGTGCCCGCCACACAGCAGAGAGTCAGCAAATGAACACAGTGTGACAAGTGCTAAGGGGAGGCTGTGATATCGTGCAGGGGGGACAGGGAGAGCCCCTGGGAGAAAGTTTTTACACTGGGTTTTGTAGGACGAGTAGGAGTTCTTGGGGAGCGCAAGGATGGAAACACCTTCAGGATATTCACTCGCCAATTTGCTCATTTACTCCCATCTACTTCCTCCTGCTGCTTTGGTCTCTTCTCTTCCTCTTCTGTCCTCTCCCTCTGCTGCCTCCTTCCCTGTCCTTCCTCTCCTTTTCCTTCCTTTTCCTCCTATTGCTCTGAATTCCCTTGGCTCCATCTTTTCTTAATTCCTCACTTCCTTCTTCCCTTTACCTTTTCTTTCTTTGCTCTTCACCATCTCCCCAGGGACCAGGGATCTGTGTTTCACTGATGCAAGGCCAAGATGAGAACCAGCGGTCTGGGATTTGGTATTTTTGCAAAGAGTTTACCTTTTCTGTGTTTTTCTTTAAAATAAGCAAACGACGTTCATGAACACTTTATGACTAAACCTGTTCTCGCAGGCAGTTGCTTTTCTTTTTCCATTAAAGAAGACAGACTTCTAGTGGATTAGGATCTCCTTTCTCTACTTTAATTCAGGAACAAGGAAAGACAAGCTGGCCGTTTCTAAGGCAGAATTTAGAAGTTTTGGTCCAATATATTGATCTAAATATTGGTCAAATCCTTCCCCACCTCCCAGACACTAGCAGATGCTTTATTTTATTTTTTTAACGTTAATTATTATTACTATTATTTTTTAGTAATCTCTACACCCAATGTGGGGCTCGAACTCACGACCCTAAGATCATGAGTCGGACGCTCTTCCAACTGAGCCAGCCAGGGGTCCCAAGTAGGTGCTTTATAGTTATAATCATCACTGGCTTGTTCCATCCTCATTCAATGGTCTGCTCATCAAGCCCTCCTGGAAGCCCCCACCTTCATGGCAGATGTAGTTACTCACAATTTGTTTGGCCCTGCTTCTTAACTGGCCTGGAGACTTCATGAGGGCAGGGAAGGGGGTTCTGCTCACATCTCCACACTGTACCACCAGCGCGACCACACAGACCCCAACCCCCCCCCCCCCCCGCCCCCAACACACACACACACAGTCGGTGCTCCAGCTGGGCGCATGCGCGATGCCTGTCTCCCTTCCCTCGGAGAAGCGGGTCCCTGAACACCTGCTCCTCCTCGGGGTAAGTCCTCCAATGCTCCTGCAGCCGGGGCAATAGGGAGGAAAAAACAACTGACCTGCCGAAAGGGCTCTATGTACTTGATCTCTGATCTCCGCGCAGGGGGCCGGACCGCGGCGGCCCTATTCCAGTTTCCTCCGAGCCGGGCCTGTGGTTTACCTCAAATGACTGTCCGCATGAATGCATGGGCAAATGCAGGGTTCCCGACTTACATATTTTTTCTTCTGAGCTTATCTCCTCCCCCCAAGTCCACCCACAAATGCCCACCTGGCACTTATCACAATGGTAGCTGGATGTTTGGGTAGCTGGGTAATTGCTTATTAAGTGCAGGTTTTCCATTAGGTCAGAAGCTCCGAGACTCGCCTCAGTGTCACTGCAGTGTCACAGCCCCCTGGTACCATGACCGGCTCATGGTAGGCATTCAGGGATTGCTGGCTCATTTTCCCACTCTCTGACCCGCAACAACCTGTGGGTTGTTCCCATTTTCAGATGAGCCCTGAGGCTGTTGTTTGCACGGAGCCACAGTGGTAAAAAGTGGGAGAGCTGGAGTTTAAACCAAGGGCTCTCTCTGACCCTCGGTCATCAGCCTCTCTGGAAGGTCAGGGGGTTGCCCTGTGGGGCTTCTGGTATTAGAGATGCTGATGGGCAGGGCACCCTGATCCTGGCTTTAAGAATAGTCTTTTCCTTGTCCCTCCTCCCTTGGGTCTTTGATGCTGGCTGGCTGGCTGGTCCCAGCGACCTGGGGCTGCTCACACAGGCTCTGGCTGAAGCCAGGCCATGGTTGGCATGGCAACATATTTTTAAAACCAAGAGTTTGCTCCCATGATAAGGAAGTAGTTCAGTGGTGATGGACTTGCATCGGGAAGCTTCCGCCAAACTGTCCCGAAGGAGATGCCTGGAAGGGGAAGGGTGTGTGATTGCCCTGTGTTGGTCTGCTGAATTTCCAGCATCCTTTCAACTTTCTGAATTTCTGTTAAATCCACCCACTTGTCAGCCATCCCTGGACCCAGGTCGGTATCCTCCCTTGTTCACACAATCCCAACAGCCTTCTCAAAGGTCTCCCCGAGCATCCTCTGTACTATAGTCTATGCTCTACAGAGCTGTCAGAAGGATCAAATGCACCTGCGATGGTGACACCCTCCTGCTTAAACCTACCGTGGCTCCCCATTGCCCTCAGGACGAAGACCCTAATCCCTGACTCACAGCACTTTTAAGGACTAATCCTTGCCTCTTGTAACAGCCTCCTCCTACGTAAATACACTAGCCTTTTCTGTCTTTTGGACCCATCACGAGCCCTCCAGCCGTTGGGCTTCCCCAGTCGGCCTAACGAGTCCCCATGCAGTCTCAGCTCAGGGTCCCCGGCTTCACTGGCCAGGCCAATCCTCTGATGACTGACGCCCGCTTTTCCGCTCTGCTCACTTCTCTCCTGAAGGCCTAATCACACGTGCTGTTTTATATTTTTTGTCTGATTCCTTGATTCATCTCCATTGCCTCCTTGACTCAAGTCTCTGTGAGGGCAAGAGCCAAGTCTAATTTTGCATTCCACATATCCAAAAGCCTGGTACATGCGTGCTTGCGGCTAGATAGACATTTACCGGATGAATGAATGAATGGTCAGACCCCGAGATTGGGGACCAACCAACCAATAGGACAGTCTCCTTTGAATCACTCACATCCAGGCAGAAGGCTGTGCAAAATTCAGACTGTCGGTCTAATGAAAATCAGGCGCCAGGAGGAAAAACTGGTCTTGCTCTCTTGACATGGGCCCATCCCGCCATCTTGTGAGGTCAACTCATTGTCCAGGCTCCTTCAGAAATGCTTCCTCCTCTTTGAGTTGGTGCTGATCCTCCAGTAGTCCTTTCCAGAGCACAGACCCCAGGCATGTGTCGCACGGTGAGAAGTGACTCCTGACTCTTCGTAGCTGTGGGCTGTAAGTGACCGAGCCTCAGTGTTCTCATCTGAAAACAGGGAGCATGAGACTTACTCGCGCCCCAGAAGTGTCGGCGCAGCTGGGTGCCGAGCTGCTGCAAAATGACCTAACTTCTCTCTTTTAAACTCCGTTCCAGTTGTTTTCAGTCTAGAGAGTGTAAAGGACAGTGTCCAATAAATGCCTTCTCTCCAGGGCAGGGCTACTTAGCCTCCACGCTCCCCCTAAGCCCTGGGGCTGCTCCGTGCCTGGCCCAACGTTCAGTAGCCTCCCTGGCCTCTGGCCACTAGATGTCGGTGGCAGCCCCAACTTGTGACCACTGACCAGGGCTCCAGCCTTTGCCAACTATCTCCTGGGGGCACAGCCAGTGCAGGTTGAGAAGTGCTGTTCTGGGGGGTGAGGGAGTCCCATCTTGGAGGGGCATGTATTTTTAAAGAGATTTTAAAAATAACAGATGGGTGGGGCACCTGAGTGGCTCAGTGGGTTAAAACCTCTGCCTTCAGCTCAGGTCATGATCTCAGGGTCCTGGGATCAAGCCCCGCATCGGGCTCTCTGCTCAGTGGGGAGCCTGCTTCCCCCTCTCCCTCTGCCTGCCTCTCTGCCTACTTGTGATCTCTCTCTATGTCAAATAAATAAAGAAAATCTTTAAAAATAATAATAATAATGGATGAGATTGTAGGCAGGGCTGCAGACAGGAAGGGGAACAGTTAGGACCCACTACAAGGTGGGCATGAGACAGACTCAGATAAACTCAGGGTGCCCCATCAGGGCAGGAGGGGGCCAAGCCTCTCATCTCACAGATGGGGAAATGGAGCCCCAGAAGCAAAGGCTTTGGTATCATGCAAACAGCAAAATGTGGGTACTTAACACAGACACACACACACACACACACACACACAAATGTACACACATTTAATATGTACATAGAACTGTATGGTGACTGACATAAAAAAATAATTTGTACATATATACGAGATATATTTTTTACATATATTATATATAGCAACCCTTATGCTATGTAATCACAAGAAGGAAAGGGCTTTCCATTTTTTGTCTCTGTAGACCAATGTGTGTGCGACACACGAGCTTCCTTCCCTTAGTTCAGGAAAGAGGCAATGGAAGGGAGTGTGGGGTGCATTTGCTGCCTGCGGTCTTTGGGCTTGAAGCCTTGGAGAGAGGGAGAGAAGGGAGGGCTGGGCGGGGAAGGCTGTGCCCCTGGACGGGTACCCCTGTGCTCAGCCAGAGGGACACCTGTGGGCTAAACAAGAGGACAGCAGGTCAGTTTGTCCTTCTGTCTTAATCAACTGTTTTGGAGGGGGGCATACATTTGGTTTTGAGTGAAAGGAGCTGGCTTCTACCCTCAATTTTACACGCAAGCTGTTAGCCAGCAGACTGCAGGAGATTCGGGAAGGGAAGTGGGGAAGGGCCCATCCCCTGACTTTTTGGCACAGCGCTTCAGGCTTTCCCTGGGCAGCCTCGTGCACCTGAGTGAGGAGTCCAGCTCTTGGCACCACAGACACAAGGCTGGCCGTGGGGGGAGGGCTTTCCAGAACAAGGGGATCGCGAGTGCAAAATGATCCAGGTGAGAAAAATTTTGTTTCTGGAAGGGAAATGTACATAGTTTTGCAGATGTGAACTGGGGTGTCCGTGGGGCGCGCAGGAGGGAGAACAGTGGGAGGTAAGGCTGGCCAGGTAGCCGTACCGGAGAACGGAGGTGCGGGGTAACCACAGAAAGGGGTTGGGGCTTGATCCTGAGGGCACAGGGAGCCACGAGAGGGTTCTGAGCAAGGGAGTGAGCCGTCTGATTGGTACCGGAGAACACCCCCTCTGGCTAGTGCCTGGAGTTGGGGAGAATGTGCCAAGGGGCACAAGGTGTTTTCTTTAAATGAGAGAAGCCAACAGCTTGTACTCTTGGGTGGGTGGGACTTCTCCCATGCACCCACTCCTCCTAGGAAGGGGGCTTTGGAAGCTTTGTGGTCTCCTCCTGGGGCTCCGTGCCATCCAGTCCTTTCTGCTGCTCAAAGTACATCTGTTGCTTTCTTTTTTCAGACGTTTCTCTCATGAGACGGACAATTGTTACAGATACAGGGCTGCACACCTCCCGCCAACCCTTCCCTTCCGTCCCCTGCCTTAAGGCACCCCGCGTTTTCTTTTTTTCCGGTTCGTTTTTTTTTTTTTTTTTTTTCCAACCCTGACTATGTGTTCATACCCATCACGTTGTACCATGTAGTAGATTGAGATCCTTCCTGGTAACTGGTGCGGAGGGCTTTATCACAGACGTCATGCAAGTTGCTAATCGGGTCCCATCCTGATGGATGTTGATGTTGCTTCCCTTGTGTGTTACTCTAAACCGCACCGGTGAACACCCGTGTGTTTGCGGAATTCTTCACCCAACTTCTCCTTGGGCTGCCCCCAGGCTTCTGCTGTTGAGAGAGAACGCTGTGATAAAGGGGCTTTATTGCACTCAAATCCCAGCTCTCTAACCTCTGGGCTGGGTGATGGGGTGGATGCCCAAGCAACCCTAATTTTCTCATTCCTAGAAATGCAAAGGGCAATACCTACCTTATGGGGCTGTGGGAAGGAGTAATAATGTTCCTGGAGGGACAGCACTTAGGACAGAGCCCTGCCCTGTGAGTCCTTCTAGGATCCTCCTGCTGTTACAAACTGAGCATCCAAGAAGGTGCGAAGTGGATTATGGAATGGACTCCTTTCCCAGGCTGTGTGGCTTTGGACAAGTCATTGCACTTCTTTGGGTCTCCCCTTCCACATCTGCAACACGGGGCCTTGTGAAGATTTCAGGAGATGATTTGTGCTGTATATTAGACCCTCGGCAAAGATTTCATCTGTCTTTCCTCACTTCCGTTTCATCGCACTGGCGAGATGGTTTGGGTGTAGGTTCTTGGACAGATCTGAGACTGGGACTCAGAGAGGTGGAGAGACTTTCTGCAGATCACACAGCATGTCGGGGTCAGTGGAATTCTCTCCCAGCCATGTGTCTGGGTTGGGTCCCTGTGGGTGTTGTCACAGACCGTGGCCAGCCAGCTTCCTCCCGAAGACCTCTTTACAAGCCCACCCCCCTCTCTAACCTGAAGTTTGTCCCCCCCACCTAAGTTCATTCTGCCTCCAGGGCAGAACTGATACAAACAGTCTTCCATGTGGCCTCTCAGGAAAAGCCACCAATTGCTCCCAGTAGCATAGCAACCGCAGAAGCAAAACAAGCCCTTAATAAAAGATCAAAAGGGAAGAGGGGTGGAGAGCCCACCCCCAAACCACTACCCCCCCCTGCCCCCGCCCTGATGCCCACTGCTGAGCTTTCAGCTCTCGATTTGCATTGTATCTTTACATTTAAAGGCATTTCTACCCCCCCAGCGTTGTTTTCCTCCAGGGCTCTGGGGCTGGGAGCCAAGAAGCGAGATTTAAAATACACAAAAGGAAACAGAGCATGGCGAGGTCTGGAGGAGGAGAACCATTAGCGAGGGGGTGTGCTGGGGGTGGCAGAGTGGAGCGGGCACTGGGCCATGTCTGGAGCCAGAGAGTGGCTTTGCCTTGGCCTCGTGAAGTCACTGGGGGGCTGCACAGCAGCGAGGAGGGCGGCCACTCACGCCAGCTGTTCAGCCCGGCATCGGCCCCCCGCCATCAAATCCCAAAGAGGATCTGATCCAATGGTTTCCAGTGTTTGTAAAGCCAAGAAACTGTTTTCTGGGTGATCTAGCAGAAAGCACCCCAATATGCAAAGCAGGTAAGAGAGCGTTGGAGTGGAAATGGGGGATCTCCTCCTTATCCCCCCACCCCTGGGAGCCCTTTAACGTCTGCTCCCCGTGTCAGCACGCCAAGCATTACAGGCAAGTCGAGCCCCTTCCATTACAGCTGGGGAAACTCTTTTCATGGAGAGGAATATGAGCTCGCTACTATTATTTGCACTTTGAACATGCCAGGTGTAGGGATATGACTTTATCTGTGTGCTAGAATCAAATCCCCACGGTTCCCGGAGGAGGTCAGTTCCCACGGATACCTGATTTCCACTTTGCAAAGGAGGCAGCAGAAGCACAGAGAGGTCTAGTCCCTTCCCAAGGTCCCGCAGCTGGAAAGGGGTAAAGCCAGATTTCAGAGTCTACCCTTTGTGTTTGACTCTAGACCCAGGGGTTCTAAGGATTATCCCAACTGCCCCACAGGAGCTGAGCCAGTACAAAGAGGGGGGTCCAGTGTGGAGAGCAGCTCAGCAAATGTGCGTGGCTGGAGCTCTGGGTGCATCAGACTTGTCCTTGCTGTTGAGTAAGAGAGTGAGGGTGAGTGGCCAATGAACACGGGAGGAGGAGGAAAGACGCCTTAAGATCACTCGGGGGAACTTGGAACTAGGGAGCTATAGCAGATGCTTGAGTGCAAGGATCAAATCCTACCATTGACTGCACATCCGTGCTGGGACAATAGGCCCAGAGTATTTCGTTAGTAACAATCACAACAATGCAAGACTCCCTGCTAAGCCCTTGATAAGCATGATCTTAATCATCACAAAATCTCCAAGAGAGGTGATGTTATTTATCATCCCATTTTACAGATGGGATCACTGAGGCTCAGAGAAATGAAGTGATTTGCTCCAGTCCACAAGCCTGGTGAGTAGGAGAGCTGACCCTGGGACCCAGGACTGGCGGACCCCCGAGCCTACATACGCGTATCAGGGCATTGTCATGTTGCCCACAGAGCTCTGGGGCCAGGGCTGTGCTCTATAGTAGTGCCTACACGGCTGAAAACCGTGTCCCCACGTTCTCTGATCCTCCTTGGAAGGATGGGCTGGGCTACTTGACTCCCTTCTAATGAGCAGAACAAGATGGAAGTGATGGGGGCGGGGGTCACTTCCAAGGATAAGACCTTGGTCTTGGTTCCTCCTGGCCCTCGTGAGCATCACCAGTCTGGGGAAGTTGGCCACCGTGTTGTCGGGATGCCTCAGCATCCCTATGGAGGGACCCGCGCGGTGAGGACCCTGGGGACTGTGGACTGTAGCTGGGCACGGGAGCCTTCTGGCAGCAGGTCCCCCAGCCACAGGCAAACCCTCCGATGACTTCAGCCTGCTGACATTCTATTGGCGACTGCCCCAAGAGACCCTCAAGCTGGAACGAGCCAGCGCAGGTGCTCCTGCTTTCCGGATGCGCAGACACCGCGAGACAGTAAATGTTTATGGTTTCAAGCTGCCAAGTTCTGGGGCCATTGGATATGCAGCAGCAGATCACTAATGCCCAATCATTACGCTCACGCACTGCCAGCATCTCATGTGAGGCTCGGACAGAAGATGTTTTGTCTGTTCCCCAGAGAACCAACAAAATCCCAACAATTTACCAAGGCGAGGGGACTAAAAATACCCGTGGTAAACTGTGGTCGTTAAGAAACACCTGTTCTCGAGCTGCCCAAAATAGGCAGTTCTCGAAAGGCATGAAAATGCATCAGCGGATGGGAACGGATGTGTGCGGACTGATGCCAACCCCCTGCAGACTCAGCTTGTCACTTGGTCCCTCCTTGTCGCTGGGCTGGGGAGAATCGCCGGGCTGGGGAGAAGAATCCAGACGGAGATCGGATGGGGTATGCCGAAAAGAGCTGCGTGCGGCCAAGGCACTGAGGGCACGGGAGGCGCTCACTCACGCTTCCTGCACCCCGAATGTGTGCCAGGTACAAGGCGTGCACTTAACACTCTGTATATGAGGACCAGCCGTTGGAGTGCTAGAGGACTTTGGCTTTATGATGAGGACTCGGGGTGAGAGGCAGGGTGGATCAGTGGTTAGAGCCCACGGCCAGACCTGGATTTGAGTCTAGCAAATACGCTCCAAGGCTGGTGAGTGGCCAGTCCCGGAAATGCTCTGAGCCAGTTTCCTCATCTCGCAAGTGGACATAATAACAGTGCCCACCTGATCTGTAGGTGGAGTCTGGCCAACTTTGCTTTGTAGGACTCCTCCCCTCCCCCATGTGTTCTGTCCATCCTGGTGCCCTGCCACCGCAGGTCCTCTTGGCCACGTGATTGGATCGGGAAGACATTTGACCTGAGTGAGGCCAATCACATGAAGGTAGGGAGATGTTCTTTCTTTCTTAAAGCGTGAGGTTTAGAAAACAAGAGCCACAGGGCACCTGGGAGGCTCAGTTGTTAAGTGTCTGCCTTCAGCTCAGGTCATGATCTCAGGCTTCTGGGATTGAGCCCTGGGTTGGGCTCCCTGCTCAGCGGAGAGCCTGCTTCTCCCTCTCCCTCTGCCTGCCTCTCTGCCTGCTTGCGTGCGCTCTCTCTGTGTCTCTTTTCAAATGAATAAATAGAATCTTAAAAAAAGAAAGAAAGAAAAGAAAACATGACCCAGGGTCGCCATTGTTCACTAGCATGCATAGCTAGTTGCCATAGCACTAGCATGGGAAGAAATCCTAAGATCCGGCAAGTGATGACAGAGCCTCTTGACACTGTTAAAGTGCCTGGATCCAGCCATACCTGAAAGCCTACATGGAATTGTCTTGAATGTCTGTATTAGAGTTCTGTAAAGAAATAGAGCCCATAGGATGTGTGTGTGTTGTATACACAGACACGTGTGTGCACGCGCGCACACACACACACACACATCGTTTTGGTTCTGATAAATAGTCTATTGATTGATAGTGATAGACATGGAAAAAAATATATATAAGACTCTTATAGTTATGGAGATTGCGAAATCTCAAGTTCTGCAGTCAGGGAGACCAAAAGAGCTGATAGTATAAGTTCCAGTCCAAAAGCCAGCAGGCCTGAGGACCGAGAAGAGCCAGGGTTTCAGTTCA
Source organism: Procyon lotor (assembly GCA_028646535.1). NCBI lineage: Eukaryota > Metazoa > Chordata > Mammalia > Carnivora > Procyonidae > Procyon > Procyon lotor. The sequence goes on along the minus strand of CM053616.1, from coordinate 5,264,034 downwards.
AGTCCAAAGCCAGAAGACTGATGCCCCCAGCTCAGGGCAATCAGTCAGGAGGAGTTCTCTCTTACTCAGAGAGGGTCAGCCTTTTTGTGCTATTCATGCTTTCGAGTGATCAGGGAAGGGCCCTCCTCTCCCCACAACACACACTAGGGAGTGTATCTGTTTCACTCAATCTACAGATTCAGATGTGAATCTTAACCAAAATCACGCTCGCCGACAACACTCAGAATAATGTTTGACCAAATATCTGGGCACCCGGTGACTGAGCCTGGTTAGCACATCAAATTAATCATCAGGCTGTCCCAGATATGTCATCTAATACCTTCCCCTATTTGCTTTACACACATTCAAGCGGACGGAACTTGCTTGCCATCAAGAGGCCCGATTGATAGAACAGCTTACTCCACAGGGATATTGAAGAAATGAATGAGCTCTCGCATAGCGCAGGGCCTGGGGGACAGCACGGGCTGGGACATAATAATCACCGAAGTCCGTGGCCGAGAAGCGTCATGGGAGCAGGACTAGTCCATGGGGCTACCGCTTCTCCCCATAACCCCGAAGTCAGAAGATGGGCTGAGCTTTCTTCTGCGTATGTACTTCCTCTCCTCTCTATGCACAGATTTGGTCCAGGGGTCTTAGGTAGATGGAACCGACCGCCTACCTCATGGGAAGGCCATGTTCTCAGTCATCTGACACAATTATCAATAAGCTGAAAGATGAGGCACCTGGAGAGTCTCTCCGGCTGTCGTCTGGGGCATCATCTAATTTCGAACGCCAAAGGCTGGCCATTGCCTCAATCTTTCTTTCTTTGTTTTCCTGAAATAAATTCTAATGTCCCCCAGACTAACGGGTGCCCAGGGCTGTACAGATCAAAAGCTGCCCTCAGGGAAGACAAATGACAAGCGTATTTAAAACTTTCAGGGGCGCCTGGGTGGCTCAGTGGGTTAAAGCCTCTGCCTTCAGCTCAGGTCGTGATCTCAGGGTCCTGGGATCGAGCCCCGCATGGGGCTCTCTCTGCTCAGCGGGGAGCCTGCTTCCCCCTCTCTCTCTGCCTGCCTCTCTGCCTATTTGTGATCTCTCTCTCTGTCAAATAAATAAATAAAATTTAAAAAAAAAGATTTAAAAAAAAAACTTTGAAACTAGTTATCTTGGGGCACCTGGGTGGCTCCATGGGTTAAAGCCTCTGCCTTCGGCTCAGGTCATGATCCCAGGGTCTTGGGATCGAGCCCCGCATGGGGCTCTCTGCTCAGCGGGGAGCCTGCTTCCCCCTCTCTCTGTCTGCCTGCCTCTCTGCCTCCCTGTGATCTCTCTCTCTCTGTCAAATAAATAAAATCTTTAAAAAAAAAATCTGTATTAAAAAAAGAAAGAGAAAGAAAACCCTTTTCCTTTGGGATTACAAACCATAGCAATGAGGCTTGGGGCTGCCTGTGGCCGTTGCCCCTGCCTTGTAGAGCGAACAACACCCTGAGGGAAGAGGAAAGATAGAGAACTGAGTGCCAGGCACATGGGAGGACATCATGTGAGCCCCTGGATCCAGCTATGCCTGAAGCAAGCAAAGATTTCCTCCTTGCCCTAAAAGCTGGTTAAATCGATACCACGGGCTGTGGCCGTTTCACGTTTCTTAAAAATGCGCTTAAAAAATGGTGAAGGCAATTTCAGACACATTGGTGCCAGGGAGCTCCAGCTTGAGCCAGGCTGGGCTGCACTTCGAAATGCCAGATGGCTGAGGACTCTAGCTACCCTCCCATAGTTTGGAAGTCTGCCCCATGCTCCAAAGTGCAGACTCTGGAGTCAGGAGACTAGGATGGGAGCCCCCAGTGCTGACTCTCTGAACCTCAGTTTCCTCCTCTGTCGGCTATAGATAACGGTACCCATCTCCTTGGGCAAGCGGAGGATTCCGTGAGCTCGTGACTGTCCAAAGTGCAGCTCAGTGCCTGGCACCCGGGAGCGCCCCATCCGCGGGAGCTCTCTAGCCCAGTCCTCAAGCATCCCAGCCTGCTGCTCCCTCCCCTGCCTGACCCAGTTTTTCATCCAAGTTTGGCCACAGGCCCGGGCCCTGGCCTATTTTAGGTACACATCTTTTTGTGGCAGGGAAAAGAGCCCCACGCAAGTTACCTTAAAAACAGGGGGTTTATTGTGGGGACAAATGAGGACAGGAATGTGGAGGGGGTGGATGAGGGAAAGCCCTTGGGACTGGAACTCTTTTGATCGGAATGGCTTTTCTTTGTTGCTTTAAAAGGAATCGGTTCACCTGTGCTCGCCTGCAGCCCTCCCCCCCTTCCCCCAGGGCCTGGGGATAAACAAAGGGAGGGGGAAGGAATGGATGTTTGGGTTGCTAATAGTTTGGATTCAGGTTTTAAGAGCTCTCCGAATCAATGAGGCTCCTGTGACACAGAAAGTGGGCGGCCAGTTTGGAATGGAGGGGTGTATCAGGTGACGGTGATTTCTCATCCAGACAGAGACACTTCGAGAATGAAAGGAGCGCCGTGAATAATGACACGGGGATAAGGAGCCATAAACCCAGGCTGCCCAGGTGATCCGGGACACGTGGTCACCCTCAGGCATGGAGGTCCTAGGAAGGGAAGGGATCCACACCGCAAAGAGGTCTGGGAGCGTGGCTGCCACCCAGGAGGGGCCGGGATCATGAGTCCAGGGCTGGACAGCCTGGAAGGCAGCCCTCGGACCTCCAGAGCCCACCCCCCCCACCCCCCCCGTGTCGCCTACAATGTAGATGCCTGG
>CM053616.1:5245429-5261198 GCA_028646535.1 Procyon lotor | reverse complement strand
TTCTCAGGCCCCCGCCCTAGGATGCTTGAATCCCATTGAGGCCCCTGGGACACTGGCAGGTGATGGAGAGAAGCTGTTTGGGGGTGCGAAGGGGAGGGGGGGAATGGAGCATGAGCTCCCCTATTCCCAGCCCACCTCTGGGGGGCAGGACGAGTTCTCGATATCATATCTGCGTGCTCAGAACACAATCCGTGCATACGCTTTCTCTAGCTCTCTGATTTCTGGGGACTCTGCCCCTCCCCAACTCTTCTCATCATCTTCCTGACTGACGCCCAGCCCTGCCCCTTGGCAATGATGTCACTCCTTGTCTCAGATCTTAGCGAGCTTGCAACAGCTCTTTTCCACCCCCCCTCCCAGGAAGATCCCAGGAGGATCTCACCTCGGGGGGAATTGCAGGGCCCCTCTATGTGCTGAAGATGTGAGGGTCTTTTCATCTAGCTTACTGTCCCCCTCTTTCATATAGCAACAGTGCCCTTATCTTACTAGGGTGAAGGCTCCCCTTTGCTCAACTCATCCCACCATTCACTGGGCTTTCAAGAGAGTCAACCCCACCCCCTGGATGCTGGAGGTGGAACATGTGACCTAACACAAGTAGCTAGCACCTTCTATCTTTCTGGCCACTCATGGTCCCAGTTCGTTTGTTGTATGACTCAAAGTGCAGAGAAGAGCCTGGAACCTCTTTTCTGATGCTCTCCAAGGAATGAAGAATGAATGGAATGTAGAACTGCCAAAAGTAGTTTTGATGAAGGACCTAGATAGAGCCAACCCCGAGGAAGTAGAGCTGCGAAGTGGACAGAGAAATTGCATCCTGGTCACATCATTCAAGCCCCTGGATCAAGCCACACCTGAAGGTCTGCCCCTGGGTTGTTCAAAACAGGAGCCAACAAATTCCCTTCTCTCACATCAAGTTCTCCACTACCTGTACTTGATAGAGCTCCACCTGAAGGCCAGATCCCAGAGCCAATAGGAGGCCCTAGCCAATGCTAGCAGGATTGATGAACTTTGCAGTTGCTCACACTAAGTTCTAAGCCCTGCTCTCCCATAGTGTCAGTTTCTAGGCTCCAGTTCTATTAGTCCCTGTCCTATCCCCCAACCCAAGCTCTCTTACTGAATCCACTTATGGCAACATGGTAAGCAGGTCAAATTCATTTCTTGACCTCAGCGTCCCACCTGACTTCCCTCTGGGCTGCCCCCAGCCCAACAAGTATCTGTCGCATGAATTTCTGGGCCCTGGGGAACTCAGGGCCTGCACATCTCCCTCTGCTCCAGGTCCCCACCCCAGGGCTGTCTCGAGGGCGCTGCACCCCTGGGGCCCCTGACCTCCTGGGGCTTATCCTGCTATTCTGGTAATTTCCCAGGTTCAGGGCTTTTTCCCACGTTGAAGCGTCACAGACGCTGGTTCCTCGGCCTGGAATACCCTTTTCTGTATCTGGACCTAGTTATCTTCAGTCCTTCTTCAAGTTTCAGCTAAAATGTCACTTCCCCGGGGAGCCCTTTGTGGCCTTTAATCTAGGTCAAGCCAGCCTGTTTTACCTTCCGTGACGACTCGTGATTTTTCTCTGTAACTGGATGTCTATGCTTCATCACTCCCCGGGGCCTAACACAAAACTTCATACATGGTATGTTCTCAACAACATCTGGGCGAATGACTTCAGCAGGGTCTGAGCCCCATCGGCTATGCACACAGGGAACAGAGGCCCAGAGAGAGGCAGAACTTGCCCAGAGCCGCACAGCAAGTGTGTGGCTGTGTGGACACGGGAAGCAGGATGTGTGTCAGATGCTCTTGAGGACCCCCGGGGGTGGCACCACTTTGTCTTTTAATATCAGCCTCGTTTACGTCCCTGAGGAACTTTTCTGAGACCCTGCAGCTGCCAGTCATGTGCTGATGGCCACGGACAAGCTCGTGGCCGGTGACACCCTGGGAGGCAGGGCTATGAGCTCAGCAGGGGGTGTGGCTGTCCCTTGGCCTGGCAGAGACAAGCCGGGTTAATGTTTATCCTGCTCCCAGAGACTTGAGTCATCAGACCAAGAGCAGGTGCAAGAGGGTGACTGTGCAGGAAGACCCCAGGTGCCTTGGGCCCGATGTGGCCTCGAGGCACTGAATGAACAGAGGCAGAAGCCCCCGGATGTGGTGATTTCGCTACTCAGCACTTTGCCATGGCCAGTGGACACACTTGGATTCCAATCCCAGCTCTGCCACCTGCCAGCTATGGGACTCTGTCACCTCACCAGTCTGAGTCTCTGATTGCCTTTCTTTGACATGGGGGTATTAATAGTAACAACTTTTTAAAGTAGTAATGAGAATTAAATGAGAAAATATTTGTGTGCTTATAGCAGCACCTGGCCCAGAAGAGGGGCTCAAATTGCATCCCCTGGATAGTGGCTTAATATGCCCACCCACAAAGCAATTCTAATATTTATTTTTTGGTTTCCTTTGCTATTGTCAGAACTTCCTCTGGACTGAAAACTCCATGAGGGCAGATTCCTAATGGGTCTTGTTCACCAGTGAATTCCTGGCATGGTGCTGAGCACATAGAAGGCACTCAATAAATGTTGGATGGATGGATGGATGGATGGATGGATGGATGGATGGATGGATGGATGGAAGGAAGGATGGTTGGATGGTGGATGGATGGGTGGATGGATGGGTGGATGGATGGATGGATGGATGGATGGAACGATGGAAGGAAAGAAAGAAAGATGGAAAGATGGATGGATGGTGGATGGATTGGTGGATGGGTGGATGGGTGGATGGATGGATGGATGGATGGACAGAAGGAAGGAAGGATGGAAAGATGGATGGATGGTGGATGGATGAGTGGATGGATAGGTGGATGGATGGAAGGATGGATGGATGGTGGATGGATGGATGGAAGGAAGGATAGAAAGATGGATGGATGGTGGATGGATGGAATGATGGAAGGAGGGAAAGAAGGAAGGATGGAAAGATGGATGGATAGTGGATGGATGGGTGGATGGATGGGTGGATGGGTGGAAGGATAGATGGATGAATGGACAGAAGGAAGGAAGGATGGAAAAATGGATGGATGGTGGATGGATGGGTGGAATGATGGAAAGAAGGAAGAATGGAAAGATGGATGGATGGGTGGGTGGGCAGATGGATAGAAAAATGGATGGATGGACAGATGGAAAGAAGGATGGATGGATGGTGGAAAGATGGTGGATGGATAGAAGGGTGGATGAGTGGATGGGTGATTGGGTGGGTCGATGGACGGATGAATGGAGGGATGGGTAGATGGGCAGGTACGTGGGTAGATGAATAGATGCAAGGGTAGATAGACGGGTAGATGGGAGATGGAAGGGTGGATGAGTGGGTGGGTAGGTGGGGTGGTATAGATGAATGGATTTGTAAAAGGTAAATTCGTAAGAACGTAAGCTTCAATTTCAGAAGACCAGTAGCTGAAGCCTGACCCTGCTGCTCACGTCTTGAGTTCTCTCTCCGCTCTCATCTAGGCGTCCATGGATGGCATACGCTGTCCTGAGTGCAAAGAACAATAGGAAAAGTATACAGCACTCTCCCGATGGGTATTATTTTTAGTTTCCGTGCAGCAGAGGTCAGAATGCCAAACAACAAAGAGAGGTCTTTTCTTTTCTCTCTCAAGGAAAGAATCGGTCACATCTGTGTGGGCGGTGGTGGAGGTGGGTTTCGTTTGTTCGTACTTGACTCAGACGTCCAGCCAGCAGGAGTGGATGACCTTTCCTCTGAGCTCCGGGCCCCACGCCAAGCCCTGGGAGGGCAGTTCCCTTTGCTCCTGTCAATGCAGTTATGTCCTGCTGACTCAATTCCCACTGACTTCCCTGTTGTCACCAAATGTGTGCATATGAGAGCCGGACAGAAAAGCAGAGTTACTTGGGGCCAGAAACAAGAACGGGAGCGGGAGGTGCAGAAATGCCAGCTGTGCGCATCTGGTGACATGAACCCCTTGGGGCAGACAGTATACTAATAACCCGCAAGGAGTTCTATCTCTGTGCGTCCCCTCGCCTTAGCAATGGGCTTTCGTTACTCTTCCCCTCGGGATGCAGAGTCTGCGTCACCAACCCTTTTGAATCTGTGACTGGCTTGGACCCATAGGATGTGGCTCGGCCAAGGTTGTGTGCCTCCTGAGACTGGGTCTCGTTTCTCTCGCCCTCTTGGAACGTGGGACCACCGGGCTGTGCCTATTAGTGGAGGAGAGGCCACGTGGAGGAAATCAGAGGTGGCTCCTTAGGCAGCCGGCCCCGCGGCCAGACATTGAGAGGCCATCTTGGACCCTCCCGCCCAGCGCACCTCCTGCCCTAATGCAGCCATGACAATGAACCTGAGCGAAACCCGCAGAGGAAATGGCAGAAGCCACCCAAAGAATCGTGAGACAAAAAGATGTTGCTCTCAGGTGCGTTTTGGAGTGGTTTCTGACGCAGCAGAGGCTAATGACATGTTGCTGTAACAAACGGCCCAGGACCTCAGCAGCTCAAAGTCATTCCAGAAACCCAGACCTCTTCTACGCGATAGCTCCCCCGTATTCTGAGAAGCCTCCACCGACTCGTTGGCCAGTGAGGAAAGAGAGAGCATGGAGGTGGCATGAGAGGCTCATAGTCCAGTGGCTTATGTCGGTCTGACCCTATTCCATTGGCCAGAATGCAGTCCCATGGCCATGCCAATGGCAGGAATAGGGAAGTGGCGTGTAGCAAACACTGGTCGGTCCCACTGCATCTGTGCCAGGCTCTGGGCTCATGCCTTGTACTCAGCATCTCATCAAAAGCCCATGGTCCTTCTATTGGATGGGGGCCATTCAATAGTCAGCCACAACAGCCCTCCATACTGAACCAGATGAATAAGACAGATACTGTTTCCGCTCTCCTGTATCTTACAGTCTTGCGGGGGAAGGCAGTTAGTTAATGAGGAAATTAATACAGTTATTTCAGAGAGTTGATATACTCTGGAACATGTATCAGAGCAGAGGTTTAGCCTGAACGGTGCTGTTCTGGTGAGGGTGGGCAGGGGTGCTCTCTCCAAGAAGGCCACTAAACTAAGACCTTGCTGTAGGGGCTATTAGTTGCTATCTACTCTCCCCGCTGGGCTCAGCCACATTCCTGGCTATATAAGCATGTTCCCTAGCTTTTTGTGCAGATAGGAGCATATAATGGAATTTTAAAATTTTATTTATTTATTTATTTTTAAAAGCTCTTATTTATTTATTTGACAGCGAGAGACACAGCAACAGAGGGAACACAAGCAGGAGGAGTGGGAGAGGGAGAAGCAGGCTTCCCGCCAAGCAGGGAACCCAACACAGGGCTCGATCCCAGGACCCTGGGATCACTACCCGAGCCAAAGGCAGATGCCCAATGACTGAGCCACCCAGGCGCCCCATATAATGGGATTTAAGTCAAAGTTATTAGATGGAGCTTCAAGAAAACTTCCTTAAAAGAAGCAAATTTAACTGGGAGGTGAGGGTAGTTTTGCCATTTATGCCCCCCCCAAACCCCCACACCCTGGCCTGTGATGCAGAAGGGATGTCTGGTGCTGCAGCGGCCATTTTGGACTATGAGGTGAAATGTTAAAAAAGGATAAGAGCAGAAAGACGTAAGAAGCCTGGGTCTTCTGTGAAGATTTGTTAGCTATGAAAAGGAATATACTTAATGGACCAAGGGGTTGCTGCAAAAGAGCTCCAGGATCCTCTTTCAAGAGCCAGATGTTTCCCTTGTGGCTTTATGATCTAGAGCTAGGCTCTACAGTCCTCACTCCTCTTAGCTTCAACTTCTTTTCCTGCCGAGTAGGCAGATTTATGCTCCTGTTGCTGTCTTAACACACTCCTGTAAAACCCTCTCGGTAGCAGCACTTGGTGAACTGCCTTCCCGGAACCTTCTCTCAGGACATCTGAGCCGGCATGAGCTCTGCCCCCTTGCAACCAGTGCCAGGTTGATCCAGGTGAAGCCAGCTTAAAAACAAATGCAGTGATAATCGTTTCTCATACCACATCATACACTTGAGGGTTGCTAAGAGCGTAGATTCTAAATGTTCTCACCACACAGAAAGCAAACGGTGATTATGTGATCTGATGGAGGCGTTAGCTAGCACAGTGGTAATCATTTTGTAATATACAAGTGTATCAGATCAATATGTTACACCTTAAACTTACGTAATGTGTCGATTGTATTTCGGTAAGGCTGGGAGTGGTGGGGACCAGATGGAAGGACCCTTAAGAGAAAACCATCTCATTGGCGGCCATGGTGATCTGGAAATCGAGAGAGGATATTTGTGGCAAGGCAGCCCCGCTGTGTTTTGTGGGATGGTTGGGGAGAGGCAGTCATATCAGTCTGAGCCAATGCCAGGAGCTGTCGTTCAAATCCCTCTGCCTCCACATTGTGTCGCCACCTTGAATCCCTCCATTCAACTCCCTCTTGCCCATGGACCCTACACTTTCCCTGAAAGTGGGGCCTATGGGACATCACCTCAATTTGTCCCATCCACGATATTTCCCTCTGAGCTGACAATGAGCCCTTACACAGAGGAAATACAGATCACAGGGCTCAGGAAGAGACCAGACACGGGTCAGCAGAATGAGACCTGCATCACTTGGATTGGGATGCTCTTTCCATTCCTCTAAAGTCTGTGGGACACACTAAGGATCCTGAGCCCAGAACAATCTTCCCCCCACTGTTTACCTGACTGGCTCTCTCTTACCCTTCAGATCTCAGGCTAAATGTCACCTCCTCAAGGTTAAAACGCTGCCACATGAAAACTTGTGCAGGAAAGTTCTTAGGAGCATTCATAATAGCCCCAAAGTGGAAACAACCAAAGGGTCCATTAAGTAGTGAATGGATGAATGAAATGTGCCCTGTCCATCTGATGGGATATTATTTGGCAGTAAAAAGGAGTGACTTACCGACACAGCCTACAATGTGGGTAAACCTTGAAAACATTGTGCTAAGTGAAAGGAACCATTCACAGAAGGCCACATAGTGTGCAGTTTCATTTATTGTCGATGTCCAGAAGAGCAAATTCATAGAGACAGAAAGTAGATTAGTGGTTGCCGGTGGGAAGGCGGGAGGGGAGATTGGGGAGTGACTGATTGCAGGTACACGGTTTCCTTTTGGGATGATGAAATGCTCCAGAATTGGATCATCATGATGATTGAACAAACTTAGAAATACATTGAAAACCTAAAGAGCTCCAGAATTGGACACTTTAAAAGGATGAATGTTACAATATGTGGATTACATCTCAACGAATCTGATTAACCAAAAGTCACCTCCTCCAGGGGGCCTTCCAGGATTCTTCTCTCTGAAGTTCGTGCCCCTGATGTCATTTAACTTGATCCCTGCACTTGTGATCATTTGTTCGGTTTACGTGTATATTGTGTATGAGAGAGAGAGAGAGAAAGAGAGAGAGAAAGCGTGTGCATATGTGGTTTTCCCTCTTTCGGGAGCAAACTCCATGTGAATGGGCCACGTCTGCCCTGTCAGAGCTGTGTCTTTGGAGCTTAGCACGGGGCTGGTAGTGGACTGAATATGTGTTGGTTGGTCGAAGGAGTCCTGGCATGCTTGAGCTGGAAGGGATCGAGGTGCTCATCGGATCCTGCTTGTTTATAGACGTGGAGGCCCCATGTGCGTGCGTGTGGGGGCTCATTCCATGCCTTAGCTTTTCGTGGCTCTTTAGCCACTATAATTATCCACCCCCCAGTTGCCCTCCAAAGATCTGGAAGTCCAACAAACCACGGCCCGACCGGAATACACTGAGTGTTCTCGACTCAGTGATTACATGAAGAAGATTAATGACATGAGGGGTCAAGGCTGAGTTCATGGACACTCACTCCCTTCTGTGGGAATAGACGGTGTGGGGCCTGACCGTATGTAAATGTGCCTCGTGCTCCTGGAAGGGCTTTGCCACCCCCAGGCTGCTGTCAGGCGCTGTCACAAGGAGTGGGGGCTTTGGCCACTCCAGGTCCTGTGGTGGGAGCTGGGTGACAGGGTACGGTAGCCCGGCCATGCCGCATGGTGGCGAATAGCTCCTCGAGGAGCCAGCTGGCTCCCAGCCTGAGGAGCAGTGGGGTCCTTTGTGCCTTGAAGTAATTAATTATGCCATATGGCAAAGAAACACAACAAGATTTATAGCGGAGTCAGCGACAGATGGCCCTGAAAGAAAAACACAGATCCGCACAGAGATGTCAAAACGCTGGCATACGAGGCCGTGGGAGATGGTGTGTGTATGCGTGTGTGTGTGTGCGCACACCACGCACTTGCACGCGCTCTTGCGCACGTGTGCAAAGGGGGGAGCAAGGAGAGAAAGGACGCTTGGCTGGAATCCGAGGCTTCGGCACTTTTAGAGACTGCCCATCAGAAAGCACATGCTTTATCCTGCTGTGGGATTTTTTGGTGCACCTCCCTCCCCACCCGTGCACAGGAAGACGGGTTCTGGCTTCCAGGGCGTGTGTGTGGGAAGAGAGAGAAATGGCAGTTGAGAGATGCATAAAAAAGTGGGAAACTTCTAGAGAGGATGGGACTGTTTTCCCGCGGGCACCCTCCCTGCCTTGGGACCCCCAGTCTCCTGCATTTTGCTTTGAGGAGAGATCCCACCACCCCCACCCCCAACCTGATGTCCCACCAGCCCCTGAAATGCAACAGCTCCAGAGAGAACTCCCCCTCTCTCCCTGCCCAGCTGCCCAGTTCCTAGTCTGGTTACTCAACCACCAGCATGCCAAATCCGTCTAGAATGTTCTAGAATGCAAATCTGACCAAGTCACCTCCACCCACCCCCAGCTTAATTCCCTCCCCGGGCCTCTTCCCAGGGCCTGGAGGATAAAGTTGAACTTCTCTGCAGAGCATCCAAGGCCCTCTACCATCCCTAGCTTTCAGACTCACTTCCTATTATTTCTCCCTGACTCTCACCTACGCCATACCTGCTGTTTTGTGAGCTCAGCATCCTACTTCAAGCCTCCATGCTTTTGTGGATCCCGTTTCCTCTCCCTGGAATGCCTTTCCCCCCTTGCTTGCCCTGGGAAACTTCTCACTCATTCCAGCTCACATACTATTTCCTCTGTGGTCCCTTCCCTGTTGGACTTGAATAGAGTTAACACTATTCTTCTTTGGGCTGCCACCGAATTTCGAGTCTCGCTCATCTGTGGTGCTTATCACTTGATTTCTAGGCACGTGACTCTCCCACTTGACTTGGGTGGGGGGTGTCTCTGTTTATTATCTTCTTACTTCTATGCATAATACGGTGCCTGGTACACAGTAGGCATCCGTAGGCTTCTCCCTGATTAGGGGTCCAACATAATAGTATTATACACCCGAAAGATAAAAGGAATCTAACTCTCTGGCTAGGGATGGCAGTCAAAGGTAGAACTTCCTGGAATCTTTTCCCTTGATGTTGGCTATGGGATTGACTACATTAATGTCCCAGTTCAAGGATATTCAAATGAGACTTTGGAAGGACCTGCAGTCAAGAGGGAGAGTCAATCTTCCCACTCTTGGGATGTAGGCTGCCCTCCTGACTTACTCTGACCAGGAGATTGAAGCAGGAGAGATGATCCACAGGCTCTGACCCAGGCCCCAAGAAACACCTTGCAGGATTTTTCTCATTCTCTTGGGACCCTGACCAGCTGCCATGTGAATAAGCCCGAGCTAGTCTGCTGGAGGATAGGAGACATATGCCGTGGAGAGGTGCTGTCCTGACCAAAGCCATTCCGGGCCAACCAAACTGTGCCAATCTGCTACCCAAGTTTCTCCGATCACTGCCCAGCAAAACATAACCATCTGGTAGACCCACAGACAGGTGACCTGATAAAACCCTGTTCTTCCAAGACATTGATTTTTCAGGATGGTTTGTTACACTGCAAGTTGTGAAACTTGCTCTGAAAGAAGTTTGGAATGGGGCATTGGACCTATAGGGCTTCGAACTTTCTTGCCGGTAAAAGGGGAAGGAGAGAGAGAGAGAGAGAGGACAAGAAAGTGCACGGTCCTTACTGATTTTGCCCAACCCAAATGGAACACAGCTAATCTTTTCTCACAAATGTTTCTTTAATCACATTTCACAAAACTGGTTTTGGGCTCCCTCCATCTACCTGAATACTCTCTTTTGCAGTCCTTTATCATTCGATGAGACCTCATCACCTCCCTCATTTAGACCCCATGCCTCTGTTAACTTGGCCTTGAGAAGATTCAGCTTTTATCTCCATGAATATGCACTCCTGACTTGCAATGAATTTGGTCTGACCAAAACCCCACCTATTTTACTCAGATATAAGAGCTTTCACAAAATCCATCTTGTACACATGCAATTTTTAAGACCTAAGTATAAAGCTTTATATTTATCCCTTATAAATGTCATCCTCTAAGATTTGCCTCCTAACTTCTGTTTGGATCATGATTCTGAAATCCTTCATATTCCCAGGCTCTTTAGAGAACTCTGTCTCCATCACACGGTTTAGCACAAGGCCTTTGAGTGGGTATGTGGCATTCTTCCTACTCAGCAATTCTAGCAACAACAGCACAATTTTTCTCTTGGCAATCCTTTCCCTCATTCCTCCTTTAATAACTGCAGGTGGAATTGACTGCACCACCCTACCCGGATGAGCACGTGACCAAGGTCTGGCCAATGAGAGTTGGTACTCTTCCCTCTTCACTGATTGGTTAATGAATGGAGACAGGAAGAACAGCCCTGAAAGCTTCATTCCTCAGCCTAGGTTGGAGGGACCCAGGAAGGGGAGGGAAATGCCTCGTTCTCTGCCAGGCTCAGTGCAATAGAATGCAGATCTGGAGCTGCTGACGGCTGTGTGCCCCTCCCACAGGGGACCTTTAGATTAAAGGTGAAGCCACACAGAGGCTTGCAAGAGAGGTGAAAGTAGAGAGGGAGTTAGGACCCCCTGACATCCTTTGGCCAATCAATCAATATTTGGTGAAGGCAGCACAGCTCCTAGGGCAAGTTTGGGAAGTTGTCCAGTGTTGGTGGTCATCTCCAAGATGTGGACCAACTGGAAATCTTTGGAAAGCAGTCTGGCACTTTCTATTAAAGCCGAACATACCTACCTTCCCTATGATCCCGCAATTCCACTCCAACCTATGCACCCAGTAGAAATTCCTCTGTGCGTTCACCAAAGACCGCCTCAAGTATCTCCACAGAAGATTTCTAAGAGCTAAAAACAAGAACAAGTTATGTACTCCCTCAATGGGTCATAAATCCGTGGGTTTTTCTGCGCCCCTGTGTGGCTCAGTCAGCTAAGCAGCCAACTCGGTTTCAGCTCAGGTCATGATCTCAGTGTCCTGGGATCGTGCCGCATATAGGGCTCCACGCTCAGCCAGGAGACTGCTTGGGATTCTCTCTCTCCCTCTCCCTCTACCCCTCCCCCGACTTGAACGCTCTCTCTCCCCATCTCCCCTTAAAATAAACAAACAAACAAACAAATAAATAAATAAATCTTTTTAAAAAACCCGTATGGGTTTTTTCATACACCGGAAAACTATGCGAACATAAATACGAACCAACAACTGCTCTACATAAAATGAACATGAATCACACAAACATTTTCTCTGGCTGCTTTCAAATTTTTTTCTTTGCTTTTGGTTTTCAGAAATTTAATGATGCTGCATCTTCGGTTCACTCAGCTTCTTGAGTGCATCTGTACATTTATGAGTTTTGACAAATTTGGAAAGTTTTCAGCCGTCGTTACTTTGGGTAAGATTTGAACCTCTCTTCCAGTCTCTGATGACCCAAATATCAGACATTTTATTACAGTTCCATAGGTCCTGAGTCTCTGTTTATTTTCCAGTCTGTTTTCTCCCTATGGTTCAGACTGGATCATTTCTATTATGCTGTAATTCAGTTCCCTGTTTTTCTCCTGTCCTCTCCATTCCGCTGTTAGCTGACCCACTGGGCTCTTTATTCCGGTGATTATATTGTTCTGTTCTAAAATTTCCATCTGTTTCTTTTTCATATCTGCCATTTCTTTGCTGAGATGTCCTAGTTCTTTGCTGAAGATTTCTCTCTCTCTCTCTCCCTCTCTCTCCCTCCCTCCCATCATCCCTCTCTCTCTCTCTCCTTCCTTCCTTCCTTCCTTCCTTCCTTCCTTCCTTCCTTCCTTCCTTCCTTCCTTCCTTCCTTCCTTCCTTCCTTCTTTCTTTCTTTCTTTCTTCCTTTCTTTCTTTCCCTCTCTCTCTCCTTCCCCTCACTTGTTTCAAGCATGTTCATAATTACATGTGGAAACATTTGTATCATGGCTTCTTTAAAATCATTGTGAGGGGCACCTGGGTGGTTCAGTGGGTTGGGCCCTCTGCCTTCGGCTCGGGTCATGGTCTCAGGTCCTGGGATCGAGCCCTGCATCGGGCTTTCTGCTCATTGGTGAGCCTGTTCCCCCTCTCTCTCTGTCTGCCTCTCTGCCTACTTGTAATCTCTCTCTGTCAAATAAATACATAAATAAAATCTTAAAAAAAAAAATCATTGTGAAACCAATCATTCCAGTATCCCACGTTCTCTTAGTATTGACACTTCTTGGTTGGCTTTTTTTCATTCCATTTGCGATCTTTCTGGTTCTTGCTATGACAAGTGATTTTTGACAGAAGCCCGGACACGTGTGTTATGTTCTGAGACTCTGAATTGTATGCAAAGCTTTGGTTTTAGCTGGCTTTGTCTGACACTGCCCTAACAGGGCACGGTAGGGAGGGATGCCACTCAGTCCCGAGGAGATGGAAGCCCAGACTTCCTGCCATTGACACCTGAGGAGGGCGGGGTTCCAGTTCCCCAGGGGGTGTCTGAGGTGGGCGTGGCCTTGTTGGGGGGGCGGGGGGGGCACGTGGTGACTTTCCAGCTTCTTCCTTAGGCTTCTTCTGACCGGCACTCCAATGGGGAGGCAGAAGGACACCTCATTTCTGCCAGCTGGAGATGGAAGTCCGGTGAGGGGCTCCCTGCTGGTTGGTGAGGATTGAAGACCTAGCTCCTTACCTGGACCCCCCTGACACTAAGTCAGCAGGAATGTTGGGGCACCTTTCTACAGCTTCATACAGGTAGAAATCTAGGCTCCCTGTCAGTCTTTGCTGGCCTAGGGGTGGAGGTGGCTATGGATTTTTCTGCCTTTGGAAGCAGGAAAGCAGTTGTCTAAAAGTCTTCTGTCCTGCTAGGCTGGCTCTTTCCTGTCCTTTGCGTAGAAAAAGCATGCTTTGTTGGAGTTTTTGTTTGTTTGTTTGTTTTTTATCTGCACCTGTTGGTTGGTTTCTAGGTTTCAAGTTGAGCTCTGGAGCTCAACTCTGGGATATTCCCAGCCAAGAAAAATCCCTCCCCAAGTCTCGAGGTCCTTACCTCATCGCTCTACCTTTCAAAGTCTTATGTTTGTCTTATATATAATATCCAGGGTTTCTAGTTGTACTTGATGAGAAGACTAGGGAAAAATACATATATTTCATCTTCCTAGAAGCAGAAGTCTTAGTTTCCATTGTTTGAAAATAAAGTTATGGGGCACCTGGGTGGCTCAGTTGGTTAAGCATCCACCTCTGGATCTAAGTTCAGGTGTTGATCTCAGGGTCGTGAGTTCAAGCCCTGTGTTGGGTTCCATACTAAAAATAAAATAGTAAATAAATAAAGTTATATCTCATCACACATCAACCCCAAATCCCCACCCAATTTCCTAAAATGCAACCAAAACACAATCAAAGTTCACACTTTGATTGTGAACTTTGTGTCACACTTTGTGTCACACACAAAGTGAGTGACAAACTCACTGAGGCTCTAGAATGCCTACACCCCCGTCACATAATCAGTATCATGGCAGTAAACAGTTGCTTTGGTTCTGTGGCTGCCTGAGGCTGAGAGCGGAGGAGAAATGGGCTGCAAATGTGCATAAGCAGATTTAGGACATAATGGACACATACTTTGACTGTGGCAATGCTGTCCCACATGTGTATATCTGTCAAAAATTACTGAATTGCATGGGATGCCTGGGTGGCTCAGTTGGTTAGGCATCTGCCTTTAGCTTAGGTCATGATCCCAGGGTCCTGGGATGGAATCCTACATGGGGCTCCGTGCTCAGCAGGGAGCCTGCTTCTCCTTCTGCCTGCTGCTTCCCTTCCTTTGCTCTGACAAATAAATAGATAAAGTCTTTTTAAAAATTACTAAATTGCACACTTAAGATGGATTCAGGCTCATGTATGTAGATTATATTTCAATGAAGGTGCTAGAAAAGGAAATAAACAGCAGCACAGTTCATAAGGACATGGCTTCTCTTAGCAACCGGGACATAAGAGACTCTGCTTTTCCATCTTGGATCCCGATGTTCCACCCACTGTATTTAGGGTGTAGCATCAGAAGTGCTCTGTCCAGCATTTTGTTTAAAATGTCGCATTGAGTTTTGAAGACAGACATACAGTTTTTTCCTCTATACGTTTCAGTGCACAATGAGAGATGCACATGTTCCACGAAGTTTGGGTATAAAAAACCAAGACTGGGAAATGACACTTAGGAACTTTCTGTGGGATATGCTTGTACGTATGAACATCCTTATGTCGCCATGATTCTAATATGTTAAATATAAACTGTGTTGAGAACGTGAAACTAAATATTGCTTCATGTCTCTTCAATGTGAAAACTTTTGCTTCATTGTGTCTTTTTTTTTAAATTCTTTTTAAAGATTTTATTTATTTATTTGACAGAGAGAGATCACAAGTAGGCAGAGGCAGGCACAGAGAGAGAGGAGGAAGCAGGCTCCCTGCTGAGCAGAGAGCCCGATGCGGGGCTCCATCCCAGGACCCTGAGATCATGACCTGAGCCGAAGGCAGAGGCTTTAACCCATTGAGCCACCCAGGCGCCCCTGTGTCTTTGAGTGGAATTGTACTTGAATATTTATGTATTGACACGTGTATTTTTATTATATTTCATTATATCTATTTATTATTGTATGTACATTATACATATTTTTATTATATACATATTTTTATTACTGGAGTACAGTTGATATCCAATGTTATATTAGTTTCAGGTGTATGACATTTTGATCAACAATTCTATACATTATTCAGTGCTCACCATGGTAAGTATAGTCACCATCTGCCACCATACAACTTTTATTATGATATTGCTTATTATATTCCCAATGCTGTATTTTTAATCTCTGTGCCTTATTTTTTTTTTTTACCACTGGAATTTTGTGCCTCTTAATCCCCCTCACCTGTCTTGCTCATCTCTCCATACCTGATCCCTCTAGGAACCACCAGTTTGTTCTCTGCACTTATGAGTCTGTTTCTTTGTTCATTTATTTTGTTTTGTAGATTTCCCATGTAAGTGAAATCATATGGTATTTGTCTTTCTCTGTCTGATATTTCACTTAATGTAAGACCCTCTAGGTCCATCCATTGTGTAAATGGCAAGATCTCATCCTTTTTTATGGCTGAGTAATATTCCACCGTGTGTGTGTGTGTGTGTGTGTGTGTGTGTGTGTGCACGCGCGCGTGCACGCACGCGCGCCCCATTGTCTTTATCCATTCATCTATCAATAGACACTTCAGTTGCTTCCATGTCTTGGCTATTGTAAATAATGCTACAACAAATAAGGGTTTGGGTAAATACGCAGGAGTGGAATTACTGGATCAGAATAGTATGGTACTGGCACAAAAGCGGACACATAGGTCAATGGAACAGGAGAGAGAGCTCAGAAACAAACCTGTGATTAAATGGCCAATTAATCTACGGAAACAAGAGGCAAGAATATGCAGTGTGAAAAAGACAGTCTCTTCAATAAATGATATTGGGAAAACTGGACAGCTACGTGCAAAAGAATGAAACTGGACC
>CM053616.1:5215794-5238574 GCA_028646535.1 Procyon lotor | reverse complement strand
CCAGAAAGGTCTGAATTTTAAACCATATCCTTGATCATAAAATAGAGGGCTTTGCCCCTCATCTGCATGGCATTCAGCAGGATCTTCTGTGTGCGTATGTGCAGCTGTGCGCGTATGTGCAACTGTGCACGTCCGTGTGGTGTGTTAGGGACAGCAGGTGTTAAAACCAAGAAGCACTCAGCTGACCTCATTGGCCTAGAGCCATTTTGGGGTTGCGGCACCGTTGAGAGTAAAGAGCATGGGCGCAAGTTGATGTAAATTTCAGTTTGAATCTCACTTCTGTCATTACCCGTATGATCTTAACCCAGGCAACTTCCCCTCTGTGAATCTCAGTTTCTCTGTAATTGAGGGCGATGAGCTATGTTAGAAATTATTGTGGGGATTAAACGAAATGAGAAGGCACGCAGGTAGGGCTCCACAGGACCCAAATGAGTGAAGCCCACATGGGCGGGCTCAGGCCTGATCACTTGCTGATACCTACACTCACTCCCAGGGCCCCTGCTGCACATGGTTGTTTCCAGGAAGAGCCAAGTGTGGAATTTGGCAGACCACAAAAAGTCCTGGAATTCTGGCCACTCTCAAGTCTAGAATGCTCTCCTTCAGAGAATCACATTCTCTGGGCCAATGCTGAAGCATTTAGGACTTAATTGGGGATTGGAACCGCTCCAACCCCGAAGCTCTCCTTCCTGCCAATGTCACCCCCTGCTGAGCCAGCCTTCCGACCTTCATGGAGTCTGTTGGGGTCACCAAACCTGACCCCTCCAAGAGCAAACATCAGTCCCGTGGAGGGACTCCTAATCCAGTCACCAGGAACCCCAAAGCTAAAGTGATCATTATTGAAAGATGACTCCCTCCAGGGAGCCAAGTCAGGTCAGATTTTAAAAAGTATATGCCCCCCCCATTCATTCATTTGTAGTTTCCTCCACTAGATCAGTTGCTTATTTAGCAAGTACTTCTTGGGGCCTACTGTGTACAAGGCACTGGGATGGCAGTGGGAGCCGCGGGGGGGCGGGGGGGGACGGACCCCTTACCTTCACAGGATAGCATTCTAACACAGGTACTTGATAGACAGTTAATTGACCGCTTAATTAAGACCGTAAGATGTGGGGCGGCTGGGTGGCTCAGTGGGTTAAAGTCTCTGCCTTCGGCTCAGGTCATTATCTCAGGGTCCTGGGATCGAGCCCTACATCAGGCTCTCTGCTCAGCAGGGAGCCTGCTTCCCCCTCTCTCTCTGCCTACTTGTGATCTCTCTCTCTCTGTCAAATAAATAAATAAAATCTTTAAAAAAAAAAAAAAAAGACCATATGATGTGGGGCCTGGGTGGCTCAGTGGGTTAAAGCCTCTGCCTTCAGCTCAGGTCATGATCTCAGGGTCCTGGGATCGAGCCCCACATCGGGCTCTCTGCTCAGCAGGGAGCCTGCTTCCCCCTCTCTGCCTGCTTGTGATCTCTCTCTCTCTCTGTCAAATGAATAAATAGAATCTTAAAAAAAAAAAAAAGACCGTATGATGTGGGTGAGGAAAAAAAAAACGATTGTGCTATGTGCTGGAAGGATATAGATGTCTGACAGCATCTGTAATAGGGGACCTCACAAGTAGATGTGGATCCAGGAGGGCTTCTCAGAGGTGGTGACATTGAAGCTGAGAACTGAAGGTAACCGGAAAGAGGAGGGGAAACGGCTTTCTGGTGGAAGGGGCAGCTTGGGCAAAATCCCTGATTGGAAGCAGCATGCATGGAGAGAGCATGGGGACGAGGTGTGAGGTGAAGCCAGAGACAGCCCGAGACGAAGCAGAAATCACACCCTGCAGGGCCACGGAACCCACACCAAAGAGCTGGATCTGTGTCCTGAGGGCAGTGGAAAGGCATGGACGGACGGCATCAAGCGGGGCCCTGACCTGATCTGGTTGCCTTGTGAACGAGAGCTCTGGCAGCTCTCTGGGTAATAACCTTCCCCTCCCTTTCACATAGTCCAGAAAAAGGCCTGGGTGGGGGCGCGGGGTGGAGGGGGAGAGGCTGAAGTTTTCTGGAGGACTTTCCTTATGAAAAGGCTTTAAATAGGAATGAGAGGAAGCAAACAAATGATAGCTCTATCCATCCAGGCCTTAATTTTTCTAAACAAACAAGAATGATGAACTACGTCGGGGCAAAGTGTTTCCACCCTTGAGGCCTTGAAAGGAAAGAAAATTTCTGTTTCGCCTCCTCCTCGGAAGCACCAGGGACCAGTGGGCGCCGTGCAAATACAGACCACATACAAATGGTAACTTTGTGGGGCCAGTCAGCCGGGGGGTGGGGAGGGGAGATCCGGGGTCACGGGCAGGAGCTGAGTGTTGGGGCTCATGTGACGGCATCTGACCTCTCCCCTCGGCTCCCCCGTCTTTGTTGCTCCATCAGCCCTGGTCCCGTCCATAAGGACACCCAGCACTTATTAGGAAACTACCACAGCTGAACCCTTGCTCCAGAAATGTTGCTACAACTGAGAGCCCCCTCGGGAGTCTTTATAACCACTCCAATCACACTTAGAACCCGACGAATGTGCAAGAGAGAAAGTGATTTCCTAAGACTGTGGGATCACACACAGTCCAGTCCCAAAACATCATGGGATGTTTGACTCCAGAAGCTTTCATCCGTTGGTCACAAGGTGCAGGACTTCGGCACCTCCCCAGGGAGTTTTCCCTCCACGTAGAGATGCTGTGGTTGTGTATTACCAGCACTCAAACTGGGTGAGAGCTGCAGGCTGATCGGATCGGCTATTTCGCTCGAATTCTGTGTCTCCGCACAGAGACAAGGCTTTCGAGTTAGTGAGTGCTGGGTCATCACATGACCACAAACTTTACAGCTGTTAAGCAACACACATTTTGCATCTCAAAGTTCCTGTAGGTCAGCGGTCTGAGTAAGGATGAGCAGGGTCCCATGTTCAGGGTCTCAGAGGGCTGCAATCAAATGTTCCCTGTGGCTGCAGTCTCATCAGAGCCTTGGCTGGAGAGGAATCTGTCTCCACGTTTAATGGAGGTGCCGCCAACACATGGTTCCTGGTGGCCTGTCGGGCTTAGAGCCTTGGCTTCTTGCTGACCATTGGTTGGAGGTAGCCCTTAGCTCCTAGAAGCTACACCCAGCTCCTTGGGACTCGGACCTCCCCAGCGTGGCCACTGACTTCATGGATCCATCTCAAGACAGCATTATAATTTTATAGACTCCTTTCCCTTGCATGGTATACTAGTTAAAAGCCAACCACAGGTCTGGCCCACGTTCCTGGGCTGTGCATTGCCCAAGGGGTGTAAACACCTAGAAATGGGATCATGGAACAACCTAGAACCTGTCCCTTGCAGCCTTGGAAATCTCTCCTCCGTTCGGGAGCATGAAATCCTTGGTCACTGGTTCATACAACTTGCTATTTGTTATGGGGAAAAAGTCCATGGTTTGGCTAACATTTATACCTGGAGTAATGGAAAAGAACTAGTTCTAGCAAAATAGGACACAGGGGAGTCAAGAATTGAGTGAGGGTCCATGCCAAGACTCAGAGGTGATGCTTGATGGAATAACACCATCACGCATGGAGATGAGGTCCACAGGACTGTTTCCCTAAACACCGATCTCGTTGGTGACAGAGTGAGAATTGGCCATGGTTCAGCACAGCGACCCAGGAGCTGGCGCATATTATACGTACAGCTTGGGTCTCAACTTTCCTACACTCTGGTTGAAGGACCTTAGGCAAATGCTCTGACCTTCCAACACTTCTATTCTTTAATCAGAAAATAGGAACAGTAACAGGGGTGTCATGCAGATTCGAGATAACCCACATAACATACAACGATGCACATAACTGTTTTATGTTAGAGGGGCTAAAATTACAAAGTACAAACAAAACCAAATGTTGACAAGGATGCGGACCAGATGGAGCTCTTGTACACTGCTGGTGTGAGTGTGAATTGGTTTGACCATTTTGGAAAATTGGCAGTAGCCACTAAAGCTAAATATACGTTTACCATATGACCAAGGACTTTTACTCCAAGTTATGTAGATTTCCTACAGAAATAAGCACTTCGTATGGGTATCGAAAAATATATGTATATCTGTACGCAGATGTTCACAGCAGCTTTATTCACAGACCAAACAGAAATCCATCAACTATGGAATGGATAAATTGTAGCATGGTTGTAGGATGGAATACTACACAGCAATGAGAAAGCACCAGCCCCTAGGTCATGCAACAGCACACGTAAATCAAAGGTAATGCTGAATTAAAGAAGTCAGAAACATAGAGTAATTATGTTATGAAACCTTTTATATGCAACTGAAAAAGCAAAGCTAAGAGCCGCTGGTATCCATCTGAATAGAGGTCACCTTGGGTAGGCGTTGGCTAGATCTTGATCCAGTTGTTATTTACTTGATCTAAGCAAATAAAAATAAAGTATTTGGTGTTGACACTCAGTTCCAATCCCCAACCCTTCTTGACTAGAAGGCAGCAGGCTTCAGGAGAGAGGACATCTGTCTTGTCGAGCCCAAGGTTCTCACTGATATTGACGAGGGAAGCGACATGTGTGCCCGCAATCATGTGATTTACTACCTACATGAACTTGATCAGAAGCAGATGAAATGTGCCACCTGCAGCCTGCCTGGAGTTCTCAAATGCAAACCAAACCAAAAAACCATTTTCTCTAATGTCTCCCTTTCCTTCATGGAGCATCTTGCCCACAGAGTCCCACCTGGGACCCTAGGAGGTCTGCACAACTGTCTTCTCTCGTTATCTCATGACAGTAACGCTGGGGAGATGTGCCGTCCTGAGCCCCCGTATTAAGAACCCGAGTAGCCTTTCTGAGTGAAACCCCTACTGGGGGTTTTCTTCTAAGGTTGTGCGTACCACATCATGCTCTTGGGACCACAGCAAGGTCAGTGGCAGAGGATTCTCCTCCCACATCTAGCAGGTGTTAAAATAACTCAGTTTCCATTACTTGTCTCCGGGAGGGAGCTTTGACAGAGGGCTGCTTCCCGTCACTTCTATCTAGCTACTTGTTTCTACCTTATTATTAGACCTCTTTTTCCCCCTTTGACTCTCCATCACTTAGCGCACCATCAGCCCTCAGTAAGTGGGAGCAGTGATCACTGCTCGGCCACATGAGTGGCGTGGTCACTGAGAAGTGAGCCCCACAGTGGAACAGAGATAACGCAGGTGGGCCGGTGGCTGCGTCTCTGAACTTGCCCTCCAAACCCTCTGACACACTTGACTCCGATTCAAGGTGTAACAAGCCCCTTTGATGATTAATTCTGCTTCTGAGATTGCTTGATTGCAAGAAGAGGTGCCCTAGAGCAGCGATCTTTAAGCTGTGACGCAAGGCTGGTTGGTGGGGGTCACGAAATACATTTAGACAGAGGCAATCCACATCTTAAAATGAAGTAAGGTTTAAAAAAAAAAAAGCAACGAAATAAGAATGGAATAAAAAATCATCAGAGGGTGAGTCACAGTGTTAGTTTTGAGCATCGGTTTGTGAAACGCTTGTTTCAGAGGCGCACGTGTGTGCTGGTGTGTGTACGTGTATGTACGTGTGCCGGTGCGCGTGTATGTACGTGTGCGTGGGGGGGGGGGTGTACTATGCCGTTTTGTAAAATGTACTTCTTACAGTGGGCCAGGATCAAAGGTTCTGAAAGCCCCTGAGCCAGATCACGTATGCCCAAGCGTTCTGGTCACTGCAAATACAAATTCATAATTCCCTGATTTCACTCAAGTAAACTGTAAAATTGAGTCCCTAAAACAGAGGCCAGTCCCTTCTCCACGGTTGCTCCCCTCCAGGTACAACCACTCCGTCAGAATCACCCGACAGCAGCCTGAAAAATCACTCCCAGGCTGCCCGATTTCATGTCGAAATGGAAATTGCAGCCACAGTGATCAATGCAAATTGTTTTAGGTGAAGACATTCTCAGACTTCTTGGGTGGATAATATGCACTTTGGAGAAGAAAATTTGAGAGCATGGCCTTTTACGAGACAGCTCCGTCAGAAGAGCCTCCTTTATAAAGCCAAATGATAAGGCTGTGAGATTAAGGGCCAGACGCTTAACTTCTTTGGGCTTCTGCTTGTCTGATGATAAAACAAGGAGTAAGTAGGGCTGGAAGGGAGCCGGGACACGTAACCCTTCCTTTTCCCCCTTTCAGACTTCCGTGTCGCTTCATTTCCAGTAAGAAGGTGCTGCTTTTTCAACTTCCAAGTATAAGATTTAAAGTTAACATAAGAGGAGACAGTTGAGCTGGGTTGTGGTCTCTCAAGGTGGGAAACTCATGTCTCCTTTTAATAAAAATGGAAATTATACATGCTTGGGCCACCTTTGCAGGCTTCCTTCTTCCCCATGCCAACTTTGGAACCAGACTTGGGATGTCTATAACGAGGGAGGGAGGGAGGAAAAGAAAGAAGCGAAGCTAACTTGAGCCTGAGATCAAGGGGCATGGATTTTCCTGAAGATTTGGTAGAGATGTGAAGGGAGGGTGTTTCATCAGACATCACAGAGCAAAACTGCCCAAATACCCTCCTGGAATGTCTCTACTCATTCTCCCTATTCCTTGAGTGCAGGGACGGTGTCTAACTTATTCCCCACCCCATCCCTCTCTACTGGATTTTTTCTGTGTCCCGGACTTCCTTTCATAAGGCAGAGGTGCCAGGAGCCCTCAGTTTGTCCTTGCTCTTCCTCAAACCGTCTCCACCTCTCCCTGGTCCTGCTGGCCAACAGAGACATCAAGCCCACCTCTAGACCCTTCGTGGGGCATTCGCAGATGGTGATACCCATGGACTTGCATGACTTCCATAGACTCCTACATCAACCCCTTACGCGGACTTCCCGCATCATCTGGATGCACACTGTTGCCAGATTTCCCTGCAAGCTCTGGTCCTTTACTTGCGCCACCGCTTTTAATGATGCTCTGTAACCAATGCTTAGTGAATTCTCTCCATCCACAGCTCCCCTTCACGGACCTTTGCTTCTCCAGCCTCTTCTGCAAACACTTGTATTCTGATTTCTATAATGCTAATCCGTATTCCACAACACCGTGTGTTTCTGCTTCGGTAACTGACCCTTCCGTGATGCATCCAGATTCTGGCCCCCCGGGTGTCAAAAACAGCAGGTGCGAGATGAAGCGGGAGATGTCAATGAAAAACCAGCCCCTACAGGCTTGAAGCTTGGGTAAGGAGCCTGGGCTGAATTCTGAGGGCAGTAGGAAGCCATTGAATGTGTTACGCAAGCACTTGGTATGACCATGTTTCTGTTTTTAAAATGAAGAACTGTTCGGAGAACAGCTTAGTGGGGAGTCAGACAGGCTGCAGGGAGCCCTGGGAAAGGGTCATCACACACATCCCTGAGTATTTATTTTTATTGATATAGCTGGAGCAGCCGGTCGATGAAAGTTAAACTTTAATTATGGCACGAAAGGTAATAAATCACTCGTCGAACAAATACTATTTCTGGGCAACAGGTCCTCGATGAAATGTGGATGGTCACTTCTTTTTCCATTCAGGATCCAGAACTCCCTGAAATAGTGACAACAGGGATCAGGTCGACGAGATGAACGGGAAGCGGGGCTAAGTGGCACTGAGAACCCAGGTGAGAAAAGCCACAGGGCAGCACCAGCGGCCATGTTCGCAGGGGGTGGTTCATCAGCAACAATTGGAAAATGTTCAAAATGAGGGAAAAGAAAAGAAAAAGGAAATATCAGTCTCCTCTGCCATCCAGCCACTGCAGTGTCAGCTGTGTTCGGTCCCAATGTCCAGAGCCGTTTTCTGAGATCACCACTCAAGGCGACCTTATCTTTCTGAAAATTAAACCCTAAAAGATGCTCCTCCATCTTTCCTTCTGTGCCAGGAAAAGAAAGAAAAACGAGAGACGAGAAAAAGAAAAGTGGGTTTGGATCATATACTCTGGTTCTTAGAAACAACAACAGGGGCGCCTGGGTGACTCAGTGGGTTGAGCCTCTGCCTTTGGCTCAGGTCATTATCTCAGGGTCCTGGGATCGAGCCCCGCATCAGGAACCTGCTTCCTCCTGCCTCTCTGCCTACTGGTGATCTCTCTCTCTCTCTGTCAAATAAATAAAATCTTTAAAAACAATAACAACAAAGATACAGCTGCCTTCAGTGTCCTTCTTTTGCATTTCTGCTTTAGGGCTTGTGTTCAGTAAGAGTATGATTGAGAGGGGGTCCCCCAAGGCTGGGGGGAGTATGTGGATCTGAGCGAGCAGCGGTGAGAGTAGGAGGGGGAAGTTACCCTCCAGCCTAAAGAAAAGTCATTCTTGATTCTTCTGACATTAGGGGGACTATCTTTATTCCCACGTCACAACAAGGAAGTGGAAGGAAATGATAATGTTGAACTCTAATGGCCTGGAGTGTCCTTTTGTTTCCCCCAGTTGGATCCTCCCAGATTATAACTTGGAGGAGAAGCTCCCAAGGGTCATGAAAATACAGAGAGCACAGACCCTGAAATATCAGGCAGAAATTAAGCGACACGTGCAACAAAGCTTCTAAATAGCTCTTCCATTATATTCTGGATGAAGATGCTTCTCTTCTTTTGTCTCTGTCTGTCTGTCCATTTCTCTCCCTCTCTTTCCCACCGCAACATTCCCCTGTAGAAATACTCTACGAATACACTGGATAGTGTGTCCCCCAAGCAACAGCCTCGTCCTGCTCCTTGTCACCCTGCCCTTGCCCCTGGAAACTCCCAGCCAAATCCCCTACCCAGATGAGCACGTCATGAGTCCCTTCCATTCCCCACCCCTCTCCAAAGGACACTGCTGCCTCCGTTTGGCATCTCAGGCTTTCTTTTTCTTTCTTTCTTTTTTTTTTTTTTTTTTTAACACAGTGCCAGCCTGTGTCAGGCACTGTGCCAGGTGCTGGAGACACAGAACGGGTAAGGGCACTGCCCTTGAAAAACTCTTATTTTAACAAGAGACAGAGATAGCAGATGAATAAATGTACCATGCATCATTAGGTGGTAAAAAGTGCTGTGGAGGAATTAAACAGTGATTGGTGGAGTGCCATAGAGGGAGATCTCTGTAGTTGGGGAGTCAGGGAAGGTCTCTTTAAGGAGGAATTGAGATCTGGGTAGATGCCTTAAGGAGAAGCCAGGAGAAGAGCACTCTAGACAAAGAGAATAGCGAATGCAAAGGTCCTGGGACAGGAATGAGCACTGAGAATTTAATGTTCAGTCAGCTGAGGGGGATGGGTGGGAGTCCAGCTAATATCTGGGAGGTGGGCAGGAGCCAGGTGGCATAGAGTCTTCTAGAACCTGTTAGGAATATTGGAAAGTCATGGAAGGATTTTGGCCTTGTGTGGGAAGATCTATATTTCTTTTATGGAATATTCACCATCTTTTTGCCCAAAGCCTCCTCATAATTAGACTCTTTGGTTGTCAAGATAAACAAATACTTCTGTGTATAGATTACTAAGTGCTAGGAATTCATACCAGGCCTCATAAGTAGTCTCTGAAAATCATCTATTTTAATATCATTTATTACTACACATTTTCTGATTAAAAATTTTATTTTTTAATTTTATTTTTAATACAATAAACAATAACAAAAATTTATTTGGTTGTAAAAGTATAATGCTGAATTCATTGAGGATAGTTTGGGTATGAATAACGAAAACTCAACTCATTGGCTTAAAACCACAAGAGCTATTTATTAACCAATCTTCGACTGAAAAGCCCAACAGTATGTCAGCTTCAGGCAAGGCTTGATCTAGCTGCTTGACAATGATGGCAAGGACCTGCTCTTTTCATTGTTCTGTTTGCTCTACAATCCACAGTGTAAACTTCCTCCTAAGGTTGGGCTTTCTTTATAATTGCATCTCCCATGGCTATGATCTTACTTGTTAATGTCTAATGAAAGAGAGCCATGCCTATTTCAACCTGCCCAGCTAAAATCCTGAGATTAAATTTGGACCTGCTTGGGGAATGTGTCCATCCCTGAACCAATCACTGTAGCTAGAGGGATGGTGGGGGGATTGGAGTTACCTTTTGCAGAAGCACATCAACAAAGATCAGAAAAGAGATGATTCTCCCCACAGCAAAAATCAGAGTTATATTGTCAAAGTTGGGAATTATTGAGGGATGGCTGAATTAGACCTTCAGATCACTCGTCAAAAATGAACCTTCACATGCATACATCTTACAGAAACTCTCATTTACTAAGTTAACTCAAAGAAAACATCTTCAACTGGTATTACTGGGCCCTCAGGAAGGGGAATTATATTAGTTGCTATATGCTAACAGCTATAACAAATATTCCCAAATCTCAGGGACCTAAAACAATGTCACTTGTCAAAGTGGTCCAGACAAATGTGGGTTGGAAGGCACTCTGCTCCACACAGTCATTCAGGGACCTAGGCTTTTGCATCTGAGATCTCCTCCATACCAAGGGTCTCCGAGACCTTTATTATATTTTCTACAGCCAATGGGCAGATGAGAAAAGAGACAGCACACAGAGAAGTGATATCCACCCTTAACTGCATTGGCCCAGAGGTACTGCCTTACATTTTTGGTCTCATTCCATTGGCTGGAAGTAGTCATGTGGTTGTATCTGCATATAGGGGAGCTGGGAAATGTAGTGTATTAGGTGCTCAGGGTAGAGGCACATGGATATTGGTGAGCACAAGCACCTTTCCAACAGCATGGCATTGATCGCAGCTTCCAGAACCTGTGCAGTTCGTTAGTGTGCACCTTGTGGGAAATTCAGAGACCCCCACAAACACCAGATTTGAGATTTTTATAACTGATCCGCAACGGGAAGTGCACAATGAGATGGGGTAGATGATTGTTCAAGAAATGTTCGCTCCCTCTCTCATCTCTGTGGAGAGGGTGGAGCCTATTTCTCCACCCCCCTCTGGTGAGTTACACCACGTGACTTCGTTGGGCCAATGGAATGAGGCAGGGGTGACAGTGCTAATTCTGAGTCTAGACCTCAAGGGACCTCCCTACATCTATTCTCAAATAAAAAGCTTATTTAAAAAAAGAATATAATCGGGGCATCCCTTGAGGATAAAGGAGGAAGTTTAAACATAGATTTTAGTCACGTGCCTCACTTCGGGTGACCCTGGGGAAGTCAGCTAACTCGCCAGCATTTCAACTTCCTCCTTCCATAAAATGTGAGTGCCGTGGTTTTTTTCTCCCAGGAGGGTGAAAAGATGTAAAGGAGATCCCCATACATAAGCCAGAGTGCATACAGCAGACAGGCAATTATGGCTATGGTCATCACTGTTATTTCTTTTTCAGTAGGAAAATACAGGAGAAAAATCCCGCCTTCCTGACCAAGAATAAAGAATGCAATAATTCCCCCCCATAGGTTGTGCATGCTGAGAATAGAAAAACAGTTTGGGTAATCCTTGAAATAAATGTTTGGATGTGTGAGTTACCCGAGAGCGGTAGACAGTTCCTGACTCTTCCTTCCCTCCCAATTTGGCCAGAGAGTCAGTGTAGACAGAGTGGACTCCCCACCCCTCTGACTTGAGGCAAGACCCCGTGCTTTGTTTTGGCCAATGTTTATAAGCAGAGACCTTGCATACACTTGTGTTCTGTGACTTGGCCTTGCTCCAGGTAGCCACCGATTCTTTGTCCTAGTCCCAGCGTGACAGATGCATGGAACTGCCCAGAAACCAATGCCCAGACCCAGGGGAGAGAGAGAAAGAAGTGTTGTCTGTGGCAGACCACTGAGTTTTGGGAGTTGCTAAGCAGCATGATCACACTGATTACAAGTGGGTTGTTACAAAAACACTTGGGTGCCATCTACGCTTCTGGGTTTCGTGTTACGTTGACTAAATGGCAAGGAAATTATGCTTGTTTAATTGTTGGAAAAGCCAGTGGTGCCCCTCCAAAGACAGGCCACCAGAGAGAAAGAAGAGTTGATCTCCTATGCAAAACATGCGTTTTGGGCTGCTTGAGAATTTTCTATCGCAGTCTTTACTTGGAATGCCTCCGTTTCTCATTGATTATTTTTTCTTTATAGTTATTCATTAAACAGAGCAGATGCCTTATGAAAATAATCCCTAGATCATACAGTACCCCTGCAAAGTTAGCATCATTGTCCCCAATTTACAGAGGAAGAGATGTGATCCCAGAGAGCTTCACTGAGACGCACAGCTGGTAAGTAGCAGCCCCTGGGCTCAAGCATGTCTTGGGTTTCCACGGTCCTGGTTTGTTTTTTTTTTCTTTATTACAACTATTATAAAAGTAAACATGCATTTAAGAAGTGGATGCCTGGAATTAAGGGCTGAGGTCAGAAATGAATCACTGAGCTTGGGTTTGGAGACCCAGCTTGGTGAGGGAGAGAACTTTAGATAAGAAGACTTCCCGGTGATCAAGTCACCGCCTGATTCAACAGCGACTGTCCATTGACCACCTGTTCCATGCCAGAACTCTCAGGTGCTCGAAATGCAAAACAACACCTGGTAAGGAGTCTGAGTTTTGTTCCGGGGATGATGGAGAGCCACAGAAAACCTTTAAGCTATGAGATCAGTAAGAAGGCTACTGCTGGAGTCCAGGAAAAGTATGAGAGTGAAGGTGATTCAGAGGGTATCTAAGAAGTAAAATCAATATGGCCGGGTCATGGGAGGTTGGAGAGGACCAAGAAAAAGGAAATGATAAAGGTGACCCCCAGATTTCTGACTTGGACAACTGGGTGACAGGTGGTGCTGTTTTCTTAGATGCAGGCGCTGAGGGAGGAATCGACTTTTCTGTTTCTTTGAGAGGGAGATGATGAACTCCGTTTTAGATAAGTTGATTTCATCTACGAGAAATTCAAGAAAGGAGGGCTGCCTGGGTGGCTCAGTCAGTTAGGTATCTGGCTCTTGATTTCTATTCATGTCCTGATCACATGGGTTGGAGGATTGAGCCCTGCATGGGGCTCCACGCTCAGCAGGGAGTCTGCTTCTCTCCTTCTCCCTCTCCCACTGCCCCTTCTCTCTCTCTCTCTCAAATAAATAAATAAATCTTAAAAACAAAAAAAAAAAAGAAATTCAAGAAAGGATTCTAGAAGCTATTGGACATATGGTACTGAAGTGCAAATCTCTATTTATTTCTCTTCTGATAAGATTGTTCCCATTCTCATTAGGTAAATATCCAGGTCCTGATTTCTTAGGGAAAGTTCACCATTGATGAGTTTGAAATAGCCATGCTGCTTTGGTTTCTGAAATTCAAAGAAGAATTTTTTTTTTAAGATTTTATTTATTTATTTGACAGAGAGAGGGATCACAAGTAGGCAGAGAGGCAGACAGAGAGAGGGGGGAAGCAGGCTCCCTGCTGAGCAGAGAGCCTGATGCGGGACTCGATCCCAGGACCCTAAGATCATGACCTGAGTTGAAGGCAGAGGCTTTAACCCACTGAGCCACGCAGGCACCCCTCGAAGAAGAATTTTGATACATCTGTCCTAGGATACATCACTAAATGAGAACCATCATGTTAGTGTTTCTTTTTCCTAACCGTTTTATTATGAAAAACTTCACATATGTATAAAATCAAATAATAATAATAATTCTCCTATATGCCAATCATGAAAATTCAAGTCACTATTCATAATCATTCCCCCTTCATTTGTATCTTCTCTCCTCCCCAAAACTGGATTATTTGAAACAAAGTCCAGACATTACATCATTCCATCCATGTACATTTCAGTACACATCTATGAAAGATAAGGATTCTCTCTCCTTTTAAAAACGTAGTAAAAAAACAAACAAACATAGTCGTATGTCATTATTAACAAAAACCTTAACAATATTGCATTAATATTAGCAAAAGCCCATTCAGTGTTCAAATTTCCCTAATTGTTTCCCTAATCTCCAAACTTGTTTTTACAGCTGATTTGATTGAGTTAGGATTTAAACAAGGTCCACATTTGCATTTAATTGATATGTCCCTTTAGTTCCTTCTTATCTATAGTGTGTGTCTCTCTCTCTCTTTTTAAAAAATTTTTCTAGCAATTTGTTTATGAAAAAACTGGGTCCATGGAGTTTCTCACATCTGGATTTTCTTGATTGTATCCACATGGTGTCTTTTAATATGTGTCTCTATCCTTTGTAATTCCTATAAATTTGTCGTGAGAGTTATTAGAGTTTTGGCCTAATTCAGGTTTGAGTTTGGGGCAAGAATATTTCCTAGGAAGCTGAGTTATTCCATCAGAAGGCACATAATGTCTGCTCGTCTTCTGTAGATCTAGCAGTCAGTGAAGACCACTGCCTAGATCCGTTATTTTTGGGGACATTTGCAAAATGGTACTCTTCTCATTATAATACTCCTTCATTACTCTTCATTTATCAGTTGGACTACTTCTGTGAAGAAAGCTTTTCTTCATCAGCTAGGTCATTACACTAGGAAAGGTGAGCTAGTTGCCTGAGGCTTTTATTCACTAATTATCACAGACTAACAATTTGTTTCTCTAACATCCTCCAAAAGGAGCCAGTAAGTTCTGGGGTTTTGGTTTATCTGTTTGCTGGTTTTGTATTATTTTTAGTATCATCACGAATTCATGGACCTTGAAATATTTGATGTATTTTAACGCAGGGTAGTTGTTAACTTTTTAGATGCTCAAGGAGTCCAGATGGGAGTGGGAGCCAGTGAGCTTGTTCCTGAGTCGTTTGGATGCACCCACAGTAGTCTATGACAGTTTCCTTGCTTTCCAATGCAACAAGATGTCTCGCTATCATCTTGTACATTTCCTGCCCAGTCCTGGAATCAGCCATTTCCCTGAGGAGCTTGCCAAGAAATTGTTCCTAGAGACCACAATCTAGGTCATTACTATTGGGTTGGTCATTTATTTCCAGGTATTTTACAGTGACCAAAGCTGGAAAGTACAAGAAATTTTAAAGAGAAAATAATCATGAGCTGATATTATTTCCAGTTCACTCATTTGGTTGACTTTATATTTTTGTATCTATTCTCTTAGGCTGAAAATTTTGGCTCCTAACAACCTTAACATAAGAATGCATTGACTTGGGGGTGCCTGGGTGGCTCAGTGGGTTAAAACCTCTGCCTTTGGCTCAGGTCATGATCTCAGGGTCCTGGGATCAAGCCCCGCATCGGGCTCTCTGCTCAGCGGGGAGCCTGCTTCCCCCTCTCTCTGTCATATAAATAAATAAAAATTTTAAAAAAAGAATGCATTGACTTTAGGGGTGCCTGAGTTCCTGAGGTGCCTTGGTTAAGCGTCCAACTCTTGGTTTCAGCTCAGGTGATGATCTCAGGGTCATGAGATCAAGCCCTGCATTAAGCTCCATGCTGAGTGGGAATGAGATTCTCTCCCTCTCCTTCTTCCTCTGCCCCTCCCCCTCAAATAAATAAATAGATATTTAAGGAAAAAATGAATTGACTGTATAATTTATTCACTATGCACATACCTAACATAGTTTTGAAATAATACCAATGGTATTGCTGATAATATGATTAATGAGGATGGCTTAAGTATTTTGGGTTGTTGTGTGGTTTTTGGTTCTGTTTTGTCTTTGGGGCATTTCTCTCTAAGAGTGTACAAACAGATGAGGTTTTTTTTTTTGGGTTTTTTTGAAGATTTTATTTATTTGACAGAGAGAAACACAGCGAGAGAGGGAACACAAGAAGAGGATATGGTAGCGGGAGAAGCAGGCTTCCCGCCAAGCAGGGAGCCTGAAGCAGGGGCTGCATGATCTCGATCCGCAGATCCTGGGATCATGACCTGAGCCGAAGGCAGACGCTTAATGACTGAGCCACCCAGGCGCCCCCAAACAGATGACTTTTAAAGCTACTTGTGAGTGATTAAGTCACCAAGTCAACACACAGCTAGGGCCATTGCTTTCATTTTGCTTTTGATTTTAAAGAGTTACTTCACAGTTTCATTTTGACTTTATAATTATAAAAGAAATATACATCCCACGTGAAATCTACAAAACAAGATATTTTCAGATATTAGTATTTTTAAATGTGTCATCCACACTTTAGACCGCTTTTTATTATCTGGAAAACCTTAGATTCTATCTCCTAGAGGAGAGAAATAATGCTAAGTGTCATTCAGACTGTTGGAAATGATAGACTATTTTTTTCCCTATGAAAAGGAAAAAAGAAAAATATTCAACCCTGCAACTTGGAGCCGTTTTTGTTTCCCCTAACAAGGGCCTGTCTGTCAATTTTCCACAGTTTCAAAGCCCCACTGCACAGGCTGAATGAAAACACAATGTCATCACGATTACTGAAATCAATTAAATGTCAAGGTTTTTCCATTTGCATGCAGCTTCCTTTAGACAAGAATGCTTTTCAGAAAATCTTTATTCCCTTTGGAATTTTTTTCCCCTTAAAGCCTTTATAATTAATGTGACAACACCAACCCAGCCATGTCTGTAACTTCCTCCCATAGATACACAAATAGAATGTTCTAAG
This sequence comes from Procyon lotor, assembly GCA_028646535.1. Classification (NCBI taxonomy): domain Eukaryota; kingdom Metazoa; phylum Chordata; class Mammalia; order Carnivora; family Procyonidae; genus Procyon; species Procyon lotor. Next base: position 5,222,214 of record CM053616.1, on the reverse strand, counting down.
CATCCAAGAGTGAACTTGCTCATTGTTTTTGCAGGACTGCCACAGTCCTGGCTAGAAGATTGACCTCATCGTTGGGGGCTTTCCCCCACTCTCCTCTCATCTCTGGTCGTCTGTGTGTCCTATTGACCCGCTCAGGGTCTCAGGCACTGAGCCCCTCTCCCCTTTCTACCTTGCTTCCTTCTTCCTCCGGTATTATTCATGGTAGATATCAGCAATAGTCCATCTCCCCTGCTACCACACTCTCCCTCCAACCATACTCAATACGGCCACTGAAACAATCTTTCTAAAAAAATCACCAACCCCATAGCTTTAAACTCCTGTTTAAAAATTATTGATGGCTTTCCATCAATTGAGGAACAAACTCCAAAATCCTCGGCATGCTTTGATCATCTTTCATAATTTTGCACCAAACTCAATTTTTTTTTTTTTACTTGTCCATGGAAACCCTTCTGTGCTTTTCCAAACTCATGCTCTCAGACCACGCCATGTGTTTTTATTCCTCTCTGCCTTTGCTCATATTGTTTCCTTACCCAGAATCTCCTGCCCTGGCATAGCCACCTAACCAACTCCTACTCGCCCTACAGTACCCACTTGGTTGGAGAATCACTTCTCCTGTGAGTCTTTTTCATCTCCCCATCTCCCATCCCAAACTAATCCTTCTCCCCTCCATGCTTCTGTTACACTCTTGTCAGGCTTTATTTTAGTATTTATCTTTCATAGCCTGGAAGGGGTCACATGCCCTCCTCTTCCTATGAACGAGTGTTAAGCCAACAAATTAGTTATCCCGTGTGAAATGGACAAACTCCTGGAAACACACAGACTACGAAAACTAACTCAAGAAGAAACAGAATATTTGAGTGGACCCACAACAAGGTAAGAGATTATCTTGTAATCAAACCTTGTAGTCAAAACCCTCTTAACAAAGAAAAGCCAGGGACCTGATGACTTCACTGGTGAATTCGACCGAACATTTAAAGAAGAATTACAATCGATCCTTCCCAAACTCTTCTAACAAATAGAAAAGGAGATAACACTTCCTAATTCATTCAAAGGACCAGCATTGTTACCCAGATACCAAAGCCAGACAAAAACATTACAAGAAAAGAAAACCGTATACCCACTTCTTACCGCAGCATGTGAGTGACTTTGTCTCACCCGCTCTTACGTGTTAGCATCTAGCACAATGCCTGGCACAGAGTGAGAAACAACAGAAGCTTCTTTATTCGTGAGCCATTTAAAGAATAAACATGGACCTATTTGAACTGGAGGAGATTGTCTAACTTGACAGGTTTTGAATCCTCAGATAATGTTAAATGTTCATAAAAATTCATCAGGAAAAACGTTTTGGAGGACAGGGAGAAGAGGGTAGGAAAGAAGGAAATGGTTTCTTGGCTCATCATTGTGGTTATAAAACTCCTGTGTTAATTACCAGAATGTGCTCGGATCACTGTCATTTAGAGTTTAACCGTGTCAGGCACACCATCATTTTCCAAGCAAGAAGGCTGGTCCTCTGTGATTCTTTTCCAGGAAGTTAGAACAGTTCTTGGGTGTGAAACAATATGACTTCTCCAGTTCACCCTGCAGTAACATTTATCCCAAATACCTACTGTGATTCCCAATTTTGTCAAGAATGTTTTCATCTTCTCTCCCGTTTCTACTAGCAAAGAAGTGCAATGAACCTTCTTTGATGGGCTGAATGCAAATGTATCAGGATTTCAGCAGAAATACAGACACATCCATGCCCAAGGATTTATACACAAATGGCATTTCTGGAACACTGATATCAGGTTCCAGAGTGCAAAGGAGTCATTTTTCCCTGGCTGAGGTTTTACAGAAAGAGGCTATTCTCCCACCACTCTGAAGGTAAATCTATCAGTTCAAACACTGCTGTGGTTTCCCTCCTCCGGACTCCCCAAGGGAGGGAGTTGGGGGTCTCCAGCCTGAAATTTGACTGCAGGAGGTAATGAATTGTCCTCTTTCTTGCGGGAGTGGCTGGCAGAGATGAGAGGACAGCACAAGAGCATTGCTTGTGTATTTCTAGAACATGATAGATGATAATAAAGAGGAAGTACAGCTGAATTTCCCTCTGGAAAGAGGCTTTGGGTCATCAGGCAGATCCTTCAGTGGGTTCCCTGGGGGTTGGGAAGAGAATGGAGGGACGAATGATGTTTGGTTTTTATTGTTGTTCTATTTGTTTGGTTTTTGGAGAGTACAGAACATCGAGGTAGGATGAGAGTGGCATTACTAAGGAGTTATTAGAAGCTATAAGGAAAGATAAGAGAAGTGTTGGCACTAAGGTTGTATTTGCTTTCTCGCATGCCATGTGAATTCTCTCTCCTGAGTTCTCATAACAATTTGAGTAAAATATTCATTTCTCATTAATGTAGTAACTAATGCAGTTAGACCTTGGTTTGATTGTTTTTTAAGACTGAACCCAAGGGCTGAGTTGGCTTTAAGGTGGGCTCACAGTGACAGCTCTGCTCTCCATTAGGACCTGTTCGTACTTAAACTACAAGGATAATGCTTGACAGACCAGCTCGATATTTTTAATTGCAAAAATAAAAGGACCCCAGCTTAAAATTATGTGGAGAACAAAAGGAATCTGTCAATTCATAGAGGTGAAATTGGACAATTGGTTTCAGGAACAGCTTGATCAAGGCGCTGACTCCATTTCTTGCAACTGTCTTGATTCTGCCTTCTTCCATATGACAGTTTTCTTCTCAAAGTCACTTCCATTGCAGTTGCAACATGGCTAGAATGGTTCCATACATCACATCTTCCTGAAGAAAAAAGAGGGCTTCTTTATTTCAATCATCGAACAAAATTCTGGGTTTCACTCTCATTGAACCACCTTGGGCCATATACCCACCTCTGAACCAATCCCCATGGTTAAGGTAACTGCCATATTCTCACTGGCTTGGGCTGGGATCTTGTGCCCATCTCTGAAGCAATCACGCACAACAGAAGGATCCTTCCTCTCCTCTTCCTTCCTTCCTTCCTTCCTTCCTTCCTTCCTTCCTTCCTTCCTTCCTTCCTTCCTTCCTTCCTTCCTTCCTTCCTTCCTTCCTTCTTCTCTCTCCCTTCCTCCTTCCCTTCCTTCCTTTTATTTTTTCTCCCTCTCTCTTTCTTTCTTTCTTTTCTTCTTTCTTTGAGAGCCAATTGTTAAACATTTATCAGCGCACCACCAGAAGAGGGCCAAAATTTATTAAGCACCCAGTGCATGCCAGGCACTTCATGTAGACTACCTCTTTATCTTTCATAGACCCCACATCCATGGGACAAACTTCATGAGGCTCAAAGAGATTCATTAACTTGCCCAATGTCACCCACCCAATATCAACCAGCAATTAGGAGATGAGACTGATATTCAAACCCAGGACTGACCAAATCCAAGTTCTATGACCTTTTTACACCACCACACTTGCTCTCCGCATTTGGAAAGCTGGGTGTGGCAAGAAGGCACAAATATAGCTGGGCATAACCACAAAGGCAGGATGGGCATCAGCACTAGTTCTTGTTTCTCTGCCCATCAAAACTCCTACCATGGGGCGCCTGGGTGGCTCAACAATTGAGAGTCTGCCTTCCATTCAGGTCATGATCCCAGGGTCCAGGGATCGGACCCCCACATTGTTGAGGGGGGGCGGTTCCTGCTCAGCAGGGAGCCTGCTTCTACCTCTCCTGCTCCTCCTGCTTGTGCTTGCTCTCTCTGTCTAATAAATAAATCTTAAAAAAAAAAAAAAAACTCCTATGATATTCTCAATTGCCCTTAAGATTTTCCGGCTCACTGTCAATACAGAGCTGGCCTCGGGTTTCCATTCCACTCCCCTGGTGGCTTTACATTACATGAACTTACAGCCAAATTATTGGAGTTGCCAAATGTCCATTTAATTTGGGCGCTGAAGGTCAATTACATAAATTTGCTGCTGCACTAAGTGGCTGAATGTACAGATCATGAGCCAATTAGAGGACTTTTCCATGCTGTTTGATCAGAGGGAAGCCCTGTGTTCCCATCATGGACGCTGTTATTCCTAGAAGGTTCCACATAACCTAATTCAGGGACCATTCCACAATTTCCTGCAAACGCACTGCCTCCCCGGCTCATTCATGGTTGACTTTTCCAAAGGCCTTTCTTCTCCTTCACCAGGAGGAAGTATCTCTCAGCAGGGTCTGTGAAAGCAACTCAGCAGAAACAAATGATGAAGTCTATTATCAAAGATGTTTCGATTAAAAGCAACATGCCCTTATTAAGATAAATCGAGGGCTCAGAATGGTGATTTCTTTTTCAATGGTCCCCGTGATGTCGAGACAACTTGTGCCCCTGCCACTTACTCAAGATTGAATCAGGCTGAGCTTATTGGTTTTTCTGGGACCACAAGGATGCCCTTCTCACTCCACCATGATTGACTTTTAATCTGTGGCAAACGTTCAATGACTTTCTGGTGGAAATAGTTCAGTAATAAGTCAGACTCTCTCTGCAAGGGTCTCTCCGGACCCTTCCTGGGAATACAATTAAGCAACACGAATTTTCCTTGTAGCATGACTCCCCACCCCTTAAATTCTATTCTGCTACACTCCGTGAGCTCCAGTTAAGTACGTGTGGGTAGAAATGCACCTCCAGCTAGATACCTTCCCAGCCAAAGTGGCTGGAGGCCTCATTTACAGCTTTCAGCCTTTGGGTTGGAGTGTTTTTAAGACAAGCAGACTCCCGCTCTTTGGGAACCAGTGGCAATATTCAAAGAAGGGGGATTTCAGCTTGAAAGGGGTGTGGCTTGCGGCTCAGAAGAGCTGTGTGCGCCCTACAGCTAGGGAATAAATCCTAGGAATCTAGATGAGTTTTGTCCTTCATTTGTGGTGGGGATTTAGCCAACTCACTCCTGTCTGGATGTGGACCTCAGATTTCCTATCTATGAAATATGGGTGTTGGGCTTACCCAGGGTTAGAAAAGTCCAGTGACTTCAGAGGCATGGCAGGTAAGGTAAATGAGTTCACAGAACTGAACTAACAACTTAGGGAAGCCAGAGTGTGCGCACCCTCCCGAAAAGAAAACTGGCAACAATATCAACCATTGTGGAAGTAATAGTAATAATAGTTAACATAATGGAACACTTACCACCCCTGAACACTTGACATGTATTAGCTTGATGTGCTTCTCCTGGGGGGTAGACCCCATCTCCATTTACAAATGAGGAAACTGAGGCACAGAGAGGTTCAGTAACTTGCCCAGAGTCACACAGCTGATGAGGGAAAAAGAAGTCTCTGTGGGTAAGATTTGGGAACACTTGGCTAGTTTCCAACCTCTGAACCAGGTCTCTAAAGTCCTTCCATCCCTAACAATCTGAGTCCCTGTAAAAAGTAGAATATGAACATGACAGTTGCTCGGTCAAGGGTAGTCAGATCGTCATCTAGGAGTCAAAATTCCAAGCAGCAGGTCGCATTTACGGAGCAGCCGTTTGCCAGATCCCATGTTAAGGACCTCCAGGTAATTGCCAGTGAACCCGCCCAACCCCCCTTTACAGGAGAAGAGCTGAAGTTCAGTAGATGATGGATGGGGCCAAGATCACAGACCTAAGAAGTGGCAGAGCTAAGACTTACTACAAGCCTAAATATGCTATAGACTCAAGCAGCCCTCTCCCACCTCCAGGCCCCCGCCTGCTCTTTTTATAAATAAAGTTTTATGGGAATAGAGCCACGCACGTTCATCTGCATATCGTCTGTGGCTGCTTTCCTGCCACAGACCAAACGGCCCACAAAGCCTGAACTCTTTACTGCCTGACCCTTTACAGAAAACGTTTGCAGGTCTATGGCCATACCACCCTGAACGCACCCCATCTCATCTGATCTTGGAAGCTAAGCAGGGACGGGCCTGGTTAGTACTTGGATGGGAGAAAACGTTTGCGGGTCCCAGATTAGAAGGGCGCGGGGAGAGCCCGCTGAAGGCAGTGGAGGCAGAAAAGAAGGGCATAGGTGGACTCCGTCAAGGTCAGGGTGGGACAGAGGGGAGGGGAGGGGAGAGAGGTGGGGACATGGGGAATGGCGGGGGGCTGTTCAATGGTGTTTTTACAGGTGGGTAGATAAAAAGATTAGGAGTTCGAAATTTGGACAAAGACTCAGCTCTGGCAGGAAGGCTTCCAATACAGGAGGGGAAGCAAACTGGACAGTAGATGGCATTTCTAGAAGGCAAGAGATTGAGATCCTGCCGCTGCTTTTGAAGGGGATGCTGTTTTGGTTCACTCCAGTCCTCAGTGCTTCATCCTCTAGAAGAAGGAGCCCAACCACAGAATGGAAGATGCTGGAAGTTCAAGGAACAGGAAACTGGATTTCAGACAGGGGCAGGGGTGCTTTTCTTTCATTCACTTATTCCTTCCCTTAGACATTCATGAAACACACCTGCCATGTCCTGGCCATCCATGGGGAGGGGAT
>CM053616.1:5103237-5215294 GCA_028646535.1 Procyon lotor | reverse complement strand
TCCATCCATCCATCCATCCAACCATGCTTCCTTCCTTCCATCCGTTCTTTCTTTAATCCATCCATCTGTCCATCTATCCTTCCTTCCTTCCATCCTTCCACCCTTCCGTCCATCCATTCATTCCCCCCTCACCCCCATCCATCCATCTCCATCATCTCTCTATCAGACTCTGGCTATGTTGGCCTTAGTATGTGGCATTAATAAGCATGCTACTCTTTTTTTTAAGATTTTATTTATTCATTTGACAGAGAGGAGAGCGATCACAAGTAGGCAGAGAGGCAGGCAGAGAGAGAGGAGGAAATAGGCTCCCTGCTGAGCAGAGAGCCTGATGTGGGGCTCGATTCCAGGACCCTGAGATCATGTCCTGAGCCGAAGGCAGAGGCTTTAACCCACTGAGCCACCCAGGTGCCCAAGCATGGTACTCTTAAATAGAGATAACTAAGCAATTAGGAGAGTTAACTCATCCTTTGGAGCTCTTTGCTTCAGTAAAATGAACCAAAAATCAGAACCTAAAAGCAGCCAGCTTCAGTGTGTTGAGCACAAGGTGATTCATTTCAGTATTCCTTAGATAGAGATTGCATGTTAATAACGTAGCATTGTAGTATCTCATGTTTGAAAAGATCATGGTGGGCATCCAGTTCAGTCATGCACTGGATGGGTGACATCCCTGTCTGACGTCCAGGCAGGGTCATCTTTGAGGAACATCTTCGGAAGCTCTGTGGTGTTGGAAAGCTCTCTTGCTATTCATTCTGCGTGCTGATCTTTTGCTGTCCTTTCTGGTTGTGCAAAACAAGTTTAATCCCTTTTAAAAAGTGACAGGTTTTCCAGTATCTGAAGGCAGCTTCCTTTATCCCACAGTGGCTTTCATGGGAAGCTGTCCCTGCATTCTTTTAGTCACTCCCCAAATCTAGCTGAAGTCTGCATGTGCTCTTTGTAATCTCTGCTTATCAGTCTGAACATTACCTGGTTAAATAAGAACCTTAAAATTTACATAGACTACAAAGATACCTGTAAAATTACTGTAATTAATTCAGTGATGGCAAAACTAGTGAAAAATCTTATTTCAAGTGTATGTATGAGTTCCTCTAAAGTTCCATTATGGTATGGGGAGGACATTTCTGGTTCCTCCAATGATTTAAAATTCATTACGTGAGCTAGATCAGAGGATTAACATTTCCATTAAGTCCGAATTTGGAAGCTAGGGTGGGTTACACGTGCATTATGAGTGACAGGCACTTGCCAAGGGCTAAGTAAGTTCTAGGCCCTGTATATGTCTTAGATAAGTATAGGCTAAAATATTTTAGGAATAGAATGAGCTTTAATTATGCTACAAAAGTCTTTTTCTGAGATTTTAGGGCTTATGTTTCATATATTCAAAAACTTACACCTACAACTCCATTAGGAGCTTGCTGGGGAAGGCGGCAAGCATCTTCGTGCTCAGCAGTGAACTTGACTGTCGAACTCGCTCTCGGTATTTGTGCTTCACGTCATTAAGTCAGTTCATTGTTCTTTGTTATCTCTCCAGAAAGATCACTCTCGTTGTATTTTCAGGGTACTCTGAATGTTCTATATCTGCACTGCGTTTGATAAGGGCTGAAGTTAAAAATGAGCTTGAGGTTACATGGGAAGGCACTTACACAGCTGTTGAGTACTGCAGGCTTTCATTTTGCATTGTGAATGTTCTAAAGCTGAGATGACATTTCAGATGTATCTTTTAAAAATACGAGACTTTTGCTATTTGATTGAGAGGGGGTGGTGGGCAAGGTGCCCAGACTCCGTTTAGAAGCAGAACTAACCCCAACAGGCAAGGTCAAGGGACTTTCATATTCATCTTTCATTCTTTCCTTAACTATGTTTACTATTTCTTTTCTTATAACGACACCCTAATTACACGGTGGCTTTCGTCCTCCCAACAATAAATAGAATAGAGTATAGAGCTTTTGTCCTGTCTTCTGTGTTCCATTTAGGACTTGCTTCCTTCTCTTTGGTTGCCACCAGCAGTAGAGGAAAGCTGATTATTTATGCAAAATGTCACAACTAGCACTGGCCTAGAAGGGGAAGGTGTTTCCTGCACATTAGCAGTTTCTAAGTCATGCATGAGAGGGGATATACTTAGGTTCATGATCTCCATGCCCCCCCACCCCACCCCTCAGAGAAGTGTGACAGTTTTTGTGGTCATGGATTTCTTAGGGTTCAATCATTTGCTCGGTTTTTTTATTCCATAAGGAAAACCAGCTGATGTCTCTGTCTTTTCAGTAAAGTGCCCTTCTAATTGGGAAATAGTGGGTGCCTGGGTGGCTCAGTGGGTTAAAGTGGGTTAAAGCCTCTGCCTTTGGCTCAGGTCATGATCTCAGGGTCCTGGGATTGAGCCCCACATGGGACTTTCTGCTCAGCAGGGAGCCTGCACCCCCGCCTCCCCGCCTCTCTGCCTACTTGTTCTCTTTCTCTCTGTCAAATAAATAAATAAATAAAATCTTTAAAAAAAAAAAAAAAATGGGGAATGGGTGTTCAAGTTATTTAAAAAAGAAAAAAAAGATCAGGTTATGCTATAAGAAAAGCTTACGTTTTCCTGGCCATTTCATAATGGAAAAGTTTAATGAGGTAGATGGTGGAAATCCCTTCATGTGAGATTAGAGTTTGAGGTCAAGCATTGTGGTTTATGGTTATTGCACGACCATCTAGGGATCTCGGGGTAGGATCTGTGATGGTGGGACAGAAACAACAAGAGTCTTTGGAAGTGCCTCCGTGATTCTAATCTTCTTCTCTTTGGAAGCTCTCTCCAGGATTGGGGCATGACTTGGGTCAATACTGAAATGATCATGATAGCAATCCACTTGTTGGGCTTAACGTTTAGCTCGGTATGTGTCTATCAGCGACATATTTATTTCATATTTATTTGATACATTTGAATTGAGAGTGAAAAAAAAAAGAACCTCACTAATACTTGCAGTTCTTTATATTTTTATATGCATATACTGTTTTTAGTTTTTATGATTATCCTCTCTATTAGTTAGAAATTTAAAAAAGAAAAAGAAAATGCTCCAGACTTGTTCACCATATTGAAAGGTACACTTTGTTTATTTGTCTCCTTAGACACTAGTGCCTCCTGTGGGCTCTGGGACGGAGAGGCCTCAGCCATTCGGGCCCAGAAACTAGATTCACTGCATTGAGCACATCTGTCTCTTACAGTAAGGTGCATGTCGATCAGCCAAGTCGGCCTGACTAACCCGTATTTTTCCTCTTGCCCAGTGGTTCTTATTGTATAAAGACCCTTTTGACAGTCTGATGAAGCTAGAGGCTCCCACTCTCCAGAATGCACAAATTCACCTAGTAGATCTATCTGAAAAGCCAAACTAACTAGAATATCAAATTCACTACTTTATGCTCAACACTAATCCCCCAAGAGCCCAGATGCGCAGACTGTGTGACCAGAGCATTGTCTCCTGGGGGTTTCCCTCATGGAAATGCACTATTCTGCCAAGGTAGTACAGCCCTGGGGGCTCGTGGCTCGTGGCCTGAGGGGTCGAAAGGGTCTAGCCCGAGGCTCATCAGTTTCTGTAGCTGGAACCGAGTCCCTTCTCCACCGGGCGGCTTTACCCTGGCTGTGCAGTACTTGAATTCCCTGGCAGTGATGGCTTCCGGGATGACCTGTCTTTCCTGTTCTCCCTGGGGGGCAGACCTCTGGATCTGGTCCTACAGTGACTGAAGCCACAGCCAGAGCCGGCCAGCCCCTGAAACTTTGGCATTTCTCTGCCCTTTGTGTTGCGTATTGATTTCACATTTTTACTCTCAGAGGGTAGGCTTTCTTCCTTATTTTCAGATTCTTGGAAATGGCTCTACAGTACTCATCGTCTCTTTTAGAAGGAGGAAATTCAGGTTCAGAGAGAAACTTAATTGCTCAGGATCACATTGATAGCAAAGGGCTCAAAACTCTGCCTTTTAATAGACACCTACAGACTATCTTTTGCCGTACGAATCATCTAAGAAAAGAAGGTTCTTAGAACAGTGTCAATTTCAGATATTACCAACACGGTTTGAGAATGAATTGTTGGGACACATGGGTGGCTTAGTCGGTTAAGGTTAAGCATCTGCCTTCAGCCCAGGTCACAGTCTCAGGGTCCTGGGATCCAGTCCCACATCCAGCTCCCTGCTCAGCGGGGAGTCTGCTTCTCCCTCTTCCTCTGCCTGCCATTCCCACTGCTTATGTTCGCTCTCATTCTCTCTCTCTCTGACAAATAAATAAATAAATCTTTGAAAATGAATTGTCTTCACCCAGTAAGGGTTACCAACTCTAGGGATCTGATAAGCTACTCCAGTAGCTCACATGTAATTTCATTGGAGATGTTGATTAAGTATATGAATAATTCCTTAAAAGATAAGATGTCATAAATTTCATGTTCAGTAGAAGATATAGTTATCATTAATGATGACTGTGTTATAAATCGAGAAAAGCTAAATGTCAGTTTCTTAATGTTTTCTGACCCCAGACAGCTTTTTGTAACCTCACAGGTACTCTTATCTTAAAAAACAGAAAATAAAATGCTCTCTCTCTGTGCATCAGCAAGTACCTGCATATCCATGGCTTGAACCTACTTGTCTCTTTACTCTAGCCACGTAAAGGATTTTTCACGTTAACCTTGTTAGCAGGACGTTGTAAATGGTAAAAGGAAATTAATGAGACAGTGCACATTTAACCTTCACACAGAAAGGTCATCGACATCATCCTGGGATGGGGTTGTGTTTGCAGGAACACAGTAGTGGGTCCCTTTACAACTTGCCCTCTGTACCTACTGAGACATGTTCAGCTTGTCCTCCTTGGTAATGTGGAGAGGCTTTTCAGTCTTTTGAATTGCCGTACGATGCATCATAAATCCATTGTTTACCTAACCCCCTGTTCGGACTCATAAGTGCCTCAGCAGCGAGCTTGCTCACCTGGGCAGGTTTGGGCCTGAAGAACTGACCCCTAGACATAAGACAGGGGAGGGGCGTTTTCAGTTTTGCGAGATGACGCCAAATGGTCCTGTATGTTTTAAGGATAAATAGGGCTGCATTCAGAAGTGTTACTGTTATTGTTATTTTCAGATCATTTCATTTAGGCTATATAAATACAGCCGGGTAATAAGAACCAAGATTTTAAATGTAAATGAAGAGACGCAGGAGTATAAGACAAGAGCTAAGTAAAAACTCTGGTTAAATTTGAATTGGAAAGTCATTTTAAACTTACGTTTTTGTTTTTTTTTTTTTTTTTGAGGAGAGGGGATCTTATCACATATATGTATGTATGTCTCAGCTCCAGCTATGGGAAAGCCCGAGAGACAACTGTTGTTCCCTTGACATGGGTACCCTTCACAAACACACCTGCCTCTGGGTGTGGGCAGGGCCTGGGCAAGAAGAGCCTGGGGCTTCCCATTAGTCGTTGTATCAAGAAAAGGAGCCATCCAAGAGTTTGGGTGGGCACCAGATCTTACAAATGCAGGCGCAAGAAGAAGGGGTCCCTACTGGCCAGAGGTGGGACGGTGTGACTATCAGAAGAATATGGCTGCAGTTGATGAAACTTCTCTGAATCTTGGGGTACCTGGGTGCCTCAGTGGGTTAAAGCCTCTGCCTTTGCCTCCGGTCATGATCTCAGGGTCCTGGGATCGAGCCCCGCATCGGGCTCTCTGCTCAGCAGGGAGCCTGCTTCCCCCTCTCTCTGCCTGCCTCTCTGCCTACTTATGGTCTCCCTCCTTCTGTCAAATAAATAAATACAATCTTTAAAAAAAAAATTCTCTGAATCTATTCAAACCCTTGTGGTGGGCAGAGGAATAGTGCCCCCCCCCAAATGTCCACGACCTAGTCCCTGAACCTATGAGTATGTGAACATTACATGACAAGAAAGTATTAAGGATGCAGATATAATTCAGGCAGCTGGTATGCAGAGTTTACAATAAGACATTATTATCCTGAGATTATTACCCTGGGTTATCCAGCTGTGCCCAGAGCCACTGCAGGAAGCGAGGCGAGTCAGAGTCTGAGGGAGGTAGCATGAGAAGGAATGTCTGCCATTTGCCGGCTTTGATGGCAGAAGGGGGTCACAGACCAAGGAATATGGGTGGCTTCTCGAAGCTCACAAAGATCAGGAGATGGGTGTTCCCCTAGAACCTCTGCTAGGAACAAAGCTGGGCTGTCACTTTGACCTTAACCGAGCAAGACCCAGTCCCATCTGACCTGTAGATCTGTGAGATGGTAAGTTTCTGTTGTTTGAAGCCCCCAAGTTGGAGGTGGTTTGTTAGAGCCGCAGTGGGAAGCCAGTACATCCGTGATATCCGAAAGGGAGAGCCCTGGACAGCACAGATAAAACCAGACCACCTTCCCCATCACTACTGGCAGCAAAATATGCTACCACCTCGCTCCCTGCAAAGTGACAATCATAAAGGTAAATGATTTCGTACTTTTCTTACTTTTCCTATAAGAGCTGTATCTGAGGGTGATCAGAGAGTCCTACCTGATGGGACATAATTCTTCCTTACGGAGGAAGTGCAGCAAATGCATCTGGCAGGAATGACAGAGATAGAAGAGTCATCATTTTGCAACTCTTAATGAAAGTGTTGATGTAGGCAAAGGTCATCAGAGTATGAACCCACTAAATGAAATGTCATGGGGAATTTGAAAAGGAGAAATCAGACTGTCACCAACTGTTTGCTAAGTAATTTTCACATCACTAAGAAAAAAATACCTGTGTACCTTCTTAGGCGAGGCCATATGAAATACCAAGGTCTGGTACCAAGATCTAAGACCAAGGCCATTCTCATTCCCAAACGTTGGACTTGAATATAATCTGGTCCTTAGAGGTAAAGCTTGAGTTTACAGGAAATACAAAGCTAGAGGAACAGATTGGCCTTAGGAGGAAGCCAACAGATAAATCCAGAATGGGAGCCCTCCTCCAGACCTCTATCTTGGTGTCCTCAGTAAGTCACTGGTGTGACGATAACAAGTGGGTGGTGGAGAGAGGGGGAAGCTCTGGATTACAACAGATTGGAGAGAGAGAACAGACCAGAGAGTGTGTGATCTTGATTACATTAGATTAGATCCTGGCTCAAAAGACACCTCTGAGAATTATGGAAATTTGAGTGGAAACTGGGCAGTAGATCTTCAGGGGTCGGGGTGTTGGAGAGTCATGATAGGTTGTGTTTATGTAAGTGATGTGTTCCTAATCTTTAGAAATGCAAACTGAGGTGGTAAGGGTAGAATGGCATGCAATCAGAAATTTCAAGCTTTAAAATACTTTTTTTTTTTTTAAAGATTTTATTTATTTGACAGCGAGAAACACAGTGAGAGAGGGGACACAAGCAGAGGGAATGGCAGCGGGAGAAGCAGGCTTCCTGCTGAGCAGGGAGCCCGATGTGGGGCTCGATCCCAGGACCCTGGGACCATGACCTGAGCTGAAGGCAGGCGCTTAACGACTGAGCCACCCAGGCACCCTCAAGCTTTAAAATACTTTAAAAACTGAGGGAAGGGGACCCCTGGGTGGCTCAGTCTATAAAGCGTCTGCCTTCGGCTCAGGTTATGATCCCGGGGTCCTGGGATCAAGGCCCGCATCAGGCTCCCTCTCCTCTCCCCCCCGCCCCCTGTTCATGCTCTCTCTCTCACTCTGTCAAAATAAATATATAAAATCTTTAGAAGAAAACTGAAGGAAAAGTCAGAGTGAGGATAAAGGCAGCAGGCTAAATAAAAACCTTGACCACTGTTCAGGAGGCATTGAAGACTGATGGTGGGGGTTCGCTATACTATACTCTTTTGCACGTTTGGACATGTTTAGAATAATGTTTAAAAACAACAGAGTAGGCCGCCTGGGTGGCTCAGTGGGTTAAAGCCTCTGCCTTTGGCTCAGGTCATGATCTCAGGGTCCTGGGATCGAGCCCCACATTGGGCTCTTTGCTCAGCAGGGAGCCTGCTTCCCCCCCCCCCCCCCGCCTGCCTCTCTGCCTACTTGTGATCTCTCTCTCTCTGTCAAATAAATAACTAAAATCTTTAAAAAAATAAAAAAAGAAAATAAAAACAGAGTAGCGGGCCAGGTCTGAGGATCACCACTGTAGGCTTGCAGGGCTGCTGGGAGCCCCGGTTGACCCCACGTCAGGGTAAGAGCACCAGGGACTTAGAATGTAAACTCCTGCGGGAGTGTGCACACAGATGCGAGATGGACTGTGTCCCACAACTTGGGCTGAGGCAGCAGTGGGGAGGGGGGCGCAGGGAGAACTATGTGCTTTTTGGAAACCACAGTAGGTGACTCAGAAAGAGACTTCATGACACCGATCGCAAAGATGTGGGTAGGGTTTTAGTTCGTTCACTTGCAGCCAGAGTCCTGACTAATCCAAGTGGTGTGGACAGATTTACAGCCTGGTGACCTGACGAATGATGAAGGGGAAAAACACACACACACACACAAGAAGGATTTTTCTAAGAGAGAAAACATAGTAAGAAACAAAACCTTAGAAAACGATACCCATTTACCTCCACCCCCCACCCTGAGTGCAGAAGACTGCACTGAACTTCATGACTATCATTTAAATCATCGCTCCGATGTTTTAAATTTAGCAGGGCAAACATAATAACCCGTGCTATTTACGACGATCCACCCTGTAAGCAGCGTTCCGGCACCTAATGAAACTCTGCAATGCAAAGTCTCTCTTCCTGAAATGACTTTAACAGCTTTCTATTTTTAAATTATTCGAATATTAATTTGTCAAAACATGGCAAAATAATAACTTTAAGATAAATGTTATCTAATGTGTTGCTCTAAACCATACCTCACTAACTACCGTAATTACCAACATGACCCAGTATGGAGAAAAACAAAACTTTATTAAGACCAAGATAACCTGGGGGTGCCTGGGTGGCTCGGTTGGTTGAGTGCCTGTCTGCCTTTGGCTCAGGTCCTGATCCTGGGGTCTTGGGATCAAGTCCTGCATAGGGCTCCCTGCTCACTGGGGAACCTGCTTCTCCCTCTCCCTCTGCCTCCCCCCTTGCTTGTGCTCTCTCTCTCTCTGTCAAATAAATAGGTAAAAAAATCTTAAAAAAAAAAAAGACCAAGGTAACCTTGGTTTCTTCTAGATAGGAAGGAAGACACAGTTTGGGAAGATGTCAGTTCTCTTAAAAAGAATCTCTAAATTCAAGGCAGTTGAATTAAAATCCAAATGAGAGTTTCAAGGAACTTGAAAACTGAGTCCTCCTCGTGTAGAAGAGAAGAATGGGCAAAAATAAGCAATCCCATTTTAAAAAAATGAAACAGCGAGGAATCTGCTCCATCAAAAAGCAAAACATTTTTGTGACAGTTCCAACTGTGGTTTTGATGTAGGCACAGACACAACCCTGGCCTACACACGCAAAGCTGTGTGTGTGTGTGTGTGTGTGCGTGTGTATACCACGCACACATATATATGTGAGTTTGGTTTATGAATAAAGGTGACATTTTGAGTCTGGTGGAGAAGAATGGTGTGTGATCACCAGCTCTCAAAGTTATAATCCCTCCACATTGTACAAAAAAATAAATTGCCAGAGTGTTCAGTGAGGTGATCATAAGAGTATTAAAAATATGAGAGAATGTATTTTTTTTACTCTGGAGTATAATAAAGGGTTCTTGTAAGCAACCCTTGAACTTGCAAACTCTATAAAGGAGGAGATCGACGGATATGAGGATACAATCACGCAGAGTTTTCGTGGGACAATAGGTATCATATACCAAATTGAAAGACGAGTCGAAGACAAATTACACTGGCTGATTTCCTGAGGGGCGTATTTTAGTTTGTGACTCTGTTTGCCCAGACTAGACGCGCCTGTGCCCTGAAGTCCCAGACTAGCTCACGTTGTCCCGGGGAAGAGCTGGGGACGGTAGGTCTGGGTGGCGTTCGGGGTACGAGGAAGTACAGCGACTTGTGTCCAGTGAGTCAGCGTTTTTACCAATGGCAGAAACAGAGCGTCATCTGTCAGTCCTTGGAAAGGAAGTGTTTGCTTTAAAAAAGCCATGAAAAGCTGACATTAATCTCATGGGTGGTAATGGAGGTATGCTTTTCACATAGTTAGAAAAATAAATGAGTCTAAAAGTGGAAGCTCTTTGTCATCTGGCATTTGTGTATGAGTGTGTGTGTGTGTGTGTCTGTGTGTGTGTAATTGTTGCTGTCCTCTGTCCGTTTGGTTCAGTTATTGGGTAGAGGCTGGCATGACTTAAAAGATCCTTCTCGAGTGGTCCCACGGCCTGCTCTCTCATTTCGTCTTTGCCAGCGGCCCCTCAGGTTCTGTGCGTCAGTTGGCTGGGTTCTGCAGCCCCTGTTGAAGCTTACTTGCCACACTGGCTTGGAGCTTCCTGTTTACTGCTCTGTCGCCCCTGTAGACAAGGGCTGCCCCAGGGCAGAGATGCGGGAGGATTCACTGTGTGTCCCCCTGGTGTCACCCGCAGCGGCCAGCTGTCTCACAGAAAGGACGCCGGGCATATTTTGAATGAATGAATGAATGATTGCACGAGCAGATGAATGCATCGCCTTTTCCTCCCCAAGAGCATGGAGATCCGTAGATGTTGACCGGACACTGGGACAAGTGGTACAGCAGTGCCACGGGACATGCAAGGGAAACCCAAGTGACTTACCTCTGCAAGAGCTGGGGAAGGTGTCGCAGTGTCCGTGACCCGACCTGGATCCTGGAGGATAGGTAGGAGGTGTGCAGGTGAAAAGGAGGCATTAGGAGGAATGGCATTTATAGAATCGTTGAGCGGTGACAAAAATCAAGCACGGCTGCTCTGTGAGAAAGACAGTGGCCACATGTGGTTGATGAGGTGGGCCGAGGCCCTTTTGGAAATGCTCCCTGTAATGTGCTCAGGACTTTGGACAGCGGGCAAAATTAGAGGCCCTTGGAACCTTGTAAATGAGACAGTGGCATGGAGAGTTGCTCTTGGAAACAAGGAGACGGTCTAACCCCTGCGGGAGACTCTCCTGGCCTCTGTCTCTCCCTGAGGCCGCCCCTGTGCTGCTACTGATGCAGGAGTATTCTGGAAAATGGAGGTGAATGGGTTCCAACATGATCATTGTAACTGACCTGAAGGGACGGTTTAAATCCTGAGGTTTTAGTAGCTTTGATTAGGTAGGTGCTGACCCCGTAAATGTGTTCATCCTTCTAATCGTATCCATCCAGGGACGACTTTTGTTAACATGATGGGTTTTTTTCTGACCAGTGAAATTCAAGTTATGTTTAGTGTCACTTTAATATCAGGTAATATATTGCAAAGAAAAAGACATTAAAAAGCTGCTATGGATTGTCAAAATATTGTAGAAAAAATACAAAAGAACTTAAATTCACATTTAGCTTAATTGGGTTGTGATTGTCTAAATGTAGAGTGCCTCATGCTGGAATGTTTAATGTTATGCAAATTATATGCAAGACTTCCCTGCCAAAGATCTGGTGAACCAAGGAACCTTGAGAAGAGTTGACATTGAGGGGCGCCTGGGTGGCTCATTGAGGGTTAAAACCCTCATTGAGGGTTAAAGCCTCAGCCTTCGGCTCAGGACATGATCTCAGGGTCCTGGGATCACCCCGCATTGTGCTCTCTGCTCAGCAGGGAGCCTATTTCCTCCTCTCCCCCTGCCTGCCTCTCTGCCTGCTTGTGATCTCTCTCCTCTCTATCAAATAAATAAATAAAATCTTAAAAAAAAAAAAAAAAGTTGGCATTGAACCGTACCAGATACTTCTACAGACCTCTTCAGAGTCTATCTGGCAGAATTCATTGGTTTTAAATCCAGTGGTGGAGTTTTTATTGTGACTTTGGATAACGTAGCTCTATTTTGGGTGTTTAATGAGCGGTTAGTGGAAAATATTTAGTAACTACATATAAAAGAAAGCAATTTCCTTTTGGGGGAATTGAATCTTTGTATGACTGCTTAGTCATCTCATCTTTAAAAAAATCTGCCTTTTGGGTTTCTTGGTGGTCAGCAGTGGTAATCGCTCATTTGTATTGTACTTCTTACAAAGCGGTCTCTTATCTTGCTTTGTCTTCACAACTACCTTATATACCCTCTTTTTTTTTTTTTTAGGTGATATGTCACATATTATTAGAGATATTTGTTTAAATGCATTTTGTTTTATTTTTATTTTTATTTATTTTTTGCATTTTGTTTTAGACATCAGAATAAAACAGACTTAAACCTCTTAGAGAATATAGAGGCTTTTAAGAATGAGAATTGGCTAACTAGGTCATAAATATTATGTAGTTTCTCTGCTAGTAAGATGTTCAAGTATGACTTAGCTTACCTAGTCATTGGCCAGTAGAGAGTAGATTTTTCAAGAATTTTAGTAGCAGAAAAAATTTTAAATTATGACATAGTATTTATTATACTTTCCTCGTATTTGTATGGCAGGACCCCAATAAGTTATGACAGGTAAGCTTGATATATCTCCCAACCATTTGGCATTAAATTTTTAAAAAAAATTCATTAGGCCTCCAATCAATATATTGGGTTTTAATATATAGTATGTAGGCCTTATTTTGATGAGGAGGTATACTATAAAGAAATAGTTCAGGAGTCTGGAGGCCAGAATTTGATTTTTTTTTTTTTTAATATGTCTTTAATGGGGGCACCTGGGTGGCTCAGTCGTTAAGCGGCTGCCTTCGGCTCAGGTCATGATCCTGGAGTCCTGGGATTGAGCCCTGCATCGGGCTCCCTGCTCTGTGGGAAGCCTGCTTCTCCCACTACCATTCCCTCTGCTTGTGTTCCCTCTCTCGCTGTGTTTCTCTCTGTCAAATAAATAAAATCTTTAAAAAAAAAATATCTTTAATGAAAATTTTAACCACGTACAGAGAATAGTATAAATGAAATTGATGTAGCCATTCCTCAGCTTTATGTGTTATCAACACATAGCCAATCTTATTTTATCCATACCTCCTAAGTCCTTTTAGATTATTTTGAAGCAGATGTAGACATAATATATCATTTCATCTGTAAAATTTCTATATGTCTCACTAAAAGATAAGAACTCTTTTAAAATATAAAAATATGATGTAATACATTGCCATTGCTAAAAAAGTAATACTTAACATCAGATCTTACATCGGTCTGTACATCAGGTCTGTATTCACATTTCTCCGATTTTTTAGAAGTTTTTTTTTTTTACTTGAATTGAGTTTTATTTTTTAAATTTTTTAAAAATTTTTAAATTTTTAAAAAAAATATTTTATTTATTTATTTGACAGAAAGAGAGGTCACAAGTAGGCAGAGAGGCAGACAGAGAGAGAGAGGGGGAAGCAGGCTCCCCGCTGAGCAGAGAGCCTGATGCGGGGCTCAATCCCAGGACCCTGAGATCATGACTTGAGCCAAAGGCAGAGGCTTAAACCCACTTTAACCCACTGAGCTACCCAGGAGCCCCTTGAATTGAGTTTTAAATTAAAATCTATCCATCATGCCATTTATTTATTTATTTATTTATTTATTTATTTATTTATTTATACTACAGGTTCCCATCTATCATTTTTCCCTCTTGAAATTCTTTTTTGCTAAAGAAATAGAGTCAGGTACTGTAGAGAATTTCCAACCCTCAAGATTTTGCTGATCACCTCCCTGTGATACAATTTTTGAAAACCCAACTTTTTGGGGTATAATTCACATAAAACAAAGTGTATGTATCTCAGGTGTCCAGTTTGGCAAATTTTTTCTGTGCCTATGAAGCCATTACCAAAGTCAAGATAACAAACACATACATCACCTTCCAACAGTTCTCAGTTCTCTGACTCCAACCGGGTGCCCTGCAGTCTGATTCAGTTCTGATGCTAACCACCTAGAGTTGGCACAGACTGCTGCACTTTAGATGCCTGCTGCAAATAGGGTCCTACCTGCGTTACTGTCTGGCTGACTGCAGATTTGAGGGTTCCCGTGACCCCCACCTTATGTTTGATAGTTCACTGGAACGACTCCGGCACACAAGAAGGTGCTATACTTATGGTTCATTTTACTGTCAAGGATATAAATCAGGAACTTCAGAGTGGCTCTTATACAGGGAAAGGTCTTGTGGGAAGGGGTGGAGTGGAAGGCTTCTCAGGAGCACCTCTGTCCCAGCACATCTATGGGTTCACCAGCCCGGAAGCCCTCTAGACCTCATCGTTCTAGAGTTTTTAATCTAAATTTCATTATGTAGGCATGGTTAATTAAATCATGGTCATTGGTAGTTGAACTCAGTTTCTAGTCTCGCCAGTGTCAAGTGGTAGGACAAACATTTCCCACCCTCTAATCACGTGGTTGGTTCCTCTGGCAACTAGCTCCATCCTGAAGCTGTCTAGAGAGCCTACCAAGAGTTACCTCCATTAGCATTAACTCAGGTAGTGTTGAAAAGGGCTTATTATGATAAGATACTTCTATCATTAAGAAATTCCAGGGGTTTTAGGAGCTCTGTGCCAAGAACTGAGACACAGACCAAATATGTATGTGTGTATGTATATTATTTTACCATATACATCATTCCTTCAGTGTTTGTTCCTGCCTCTTCATAATCAAACACTGTGTTCTCTCTGTCTCTGTCTCTCTCTTTTGATCTGACTTCTCTTACTCTCAAAATCATTATTTTGAGTACCATTAGGCAGATTGAGTGACATAGACAAATTACTTAAAAGACACAAGTTACCTAAACTAATACAAGAAGAAACAGAAAATGTAAGTAGCCCTACATCTGCAAAAGAAGTGGAATATGTAATTTCAAACCTTTCCACAAAGAAAATTCTACTCACATGGTTTCACTGATGAGTTCCATCAAACATTTAAGGAATAGTTAACACTGTCAATCACCAACTGTTTTAGAAAATAAAGGAGAAAGGAATTATCCCCATCTCTTTTTACAAATCATATCCTAATATCAAAACCAGAGAAATCAATTGCAAGAAAAGGATAAGACTTCTATACTGAGAGCTACAACATAGCAATGAGAGAAATTGAGTAAGTAAATGGAGAGGTATTGTACACTTATGGATTGTACACTTCATATTATTAAGAGGTTAATTCCTCCCAAACTGATCATATAGATTCAGCACAATCCAAATCAGAGCCCCATCGGGCTTTTTCTGGAGGAAATTTCTGGGGAAAAAACTTAAAGGGAAATGCAGAGAACCTAGCATAGCCAAAAAATGAACAAACCAACCAACCAAAACCCCCACAAAAGCAGTAAAACAAAGTTGGATTGGGCGCCTGGGTGGCTCAGTCGTTAAGCATCTGCCTTCAGCTCAGGTCATGATCCCAGGGTCCTGGGATCGAGCCCCGCATCGGGCTCCTTGCTCGGCAGGAAGCCTGCTTCTCCCGCTACCATTCCCTCTGCTTGTGTTCCCTCTCTCTCTGTGTTTCTCTCTGTCAAATAAATAAAATCTTAAAAAAAAAAACCAAAGTTGGATTACAGTCAAGACAATGTAGTATTGATGGAAGGATAGACATATAGGTCAACGAAATAGGATATCCCGGAGATAGACCTACCCAAAGTTAGTGTTGAATCAACAAAGGTGCTGGGGTAATTCAATGGAGAAAGGATACTTTTTTTTTCCCCCCAACAAAGGATACTGGAATAACTAGGTATTATAAGGTTATATAGAACTCAAGGTTCTTTCTTTCAAAGAAAGATTTCAAAGAACCTTTACTTTGCATCATACAATAACCTAAAATGGATCTTGGGCCTAAGCATAAAAGCTAGAACTTTAAAATTTCTAAAGGAAAATATTAGGTTAAAAATCTTTATGAAAAAAAACAAATCTTTATGACCTTGGGATGTGAAAGATTTCTTAGCGTGGTCCACCAAAGAAATAATAAATTGGAACTCATTGGCTAGACACTTGTGCTCTCCTCTGAAGGATTTCATGAAGGAAATGAAGACAGGGTGTAGACTGGGAGAAAATATTATGGTCACGTAAATCTGACACTGGACTTGTTTCCAGGACATAGAAAATTTACAGTTGAGTCAAAAGACAGACAACTCAATTAAAGAGTAGGCAAAAGATTTCGCTGACACCTCACCAGAGAAGATGCAAGCACTCCAATAATCCAATAATGTCCAAACATACTCAACATCATCATTCATCAGGGAGAAGGAAATTTAAAAGAGCTACCACTACACAGCCTAACAGAGTGGCTAAAACTGAAAAGACTGACAACCAAAGTGTTGACAAGGGATATGGGGCAACTGGGACTTCGTGCATTGTTGGTGGGAATGTAATATGTGCAGTTTGGAATATAATTCAGCCATTTTTCATAACGTTAAATATAATTAAGCATATGACCAACAATTTCAGTCCTAGATATTTGCCCATGAGAAATGAAAACATGTGCCCATAAAAAGACTTACACACAAATATTTAAGGTGGCTTTATTCATAATAGCCCCAATCTGGAAACAACCCAAATGTCTATCAACAAAGGAACGGGCAAGCAAATGGTGGAATATTCATACAATGCCGTACTACTTGGCAATAAGAGGGAACTAAATACTTATGAGCACAGCAGCTTCCTATGGAGGAAGCTTGCTTATGTCAAGTGGAAGAAGCCAGACACACGAGACAACAGCATATTGTGTGATGTTATTTATCTAAAATTCTAGAACAGGAGTAAGGAATCAATGAACAGAAAGGAGATCAGTAATTGCCTGTGTCCTAAAATATGGGGAGACTGCAAAGGGGCACCTCTTGGGGTGATAGGAATATTCTGTATCTTGGGGCACCTGGGGGGAGGCTCAGTCAGTTAAGTGTCTGACTCCGGCTTCAGGTCATGATTCCAGGGTCCTGGGATGGAGCCCTTCCTGGGGCTTCTAGCTCAGCAGGGAGTCTGCTCACCTCTCCCTCTGCCTCTCTCTGCCCCTCCTCCCAGCTCGTGCCCTCTGGCTGTCTCTCAAATAAATAAATAAAATCCTTAAAGGATATTTTATATCCTGATTAGGACAGTAGTTATATATGAAAAACTCATCTATTGGTACACATAAATATGCATTTAGTTATATAGATTATACCTCAATTAGTTTGTTTTAATAAGTTTTTAAAAGAGGGGGTGCTGCTGCCAATTCCTCCCCTCCCCCCCCCCAGTGGATGATAGAGACTTAGTTTCTACTTTTTCCTTTGAATGTTCACTTTTGGTTCACTTGTTGAATAATCCCTAGTTTCTCCATTTTTCTGCCTTTCTGCCTTATAAAAGTTCCATATTTATATACTCTCTATTCCATTTCATTGTTTAATTTGTTTATTCCTTCTTTATTTTAGCTTCATAATAAGCCCTGTTCTCAATATTCTCTTTGTAAACTTTCTTTCTTTCTTTTTTTTTTTTTTGCTATTCTTGATCCCATGTTGTTCTATATACAGTTTATAAAGACCTGATCGTTTCTGTGTTCTATGAAGAACTCTGGAATAGTGGTGGGAGTTGGGCTTGAATTGATTTTATAGATAAATCTGTGTAGACGTTGGATTTTTGCCGTATTCCATCTTTCTGTTCATAACTGTGGTGTACTTTTCCATCTCTTAAGATTTTCTATTATGCCTCTCGGTACATTTTGTAATTTTCCCCTACAAAGTTCTTGCACATATTCTGAAGATTTATTTCAAGGCATTGGGTGTTTCTTATTTTATCTTAAGTGAAATCTTCTTTCCAATTATGTTTTCTCGCTGTTTATTGTTGATGTATAGAAGTGTGGTTTTCAAAAAATCTCAGTCGTGTATCCAGGGAACATTTGCTTTTGTTTCAGAAAGAAGCTCATGAATCGATTAGCAGCACTTGTCACGTGTGTGCTGCTTGTGTGTATTTTGACAAACGGAGGTGTTGAGGGCGAGCTTTCCGCAGTCGGTCCTTAAGTTACTTTTGGTCAGGTGTCCACCTGTCAGGTCGGCCCTGAGTCACGGGAGAGCACCCCCGCCGGGGCCATAATGCCCCCAGCTTTAAGTACCGTCAGCCCTCTGTGCGGTCGTGGTTGTCAGTATGAGGGCTCTCTGATCAACCAGCGACCTTGAGTTCAGACAGCCATGAGTTGTGTCACTGTGTCACAGGCTGTCACTGCTAAAAACGTGTGCCTCTTCTCTTTCAGTATCCGGAGTGTGATGCAGAAGTATCTTCAGGAGAGAAATGAAATCACCTTTGACAAGATTTTTAATCAGAAAATTGGTAAGTGCCGCTTTCTCAGCTTGGGATACCATGAGTTCAGCGGCGGTTTCAGGTGGCATCACCGTAATGTATGAATGCAGCCCCCTAGTGCTTCAGGTGCTCTATAGCTCAGCTGGGGAGGAAGGAGGTTTCGTGTAATAATAAGATACTGAATGGCTTCTTATATCCCTGGTAATATGTCTTGTGCAGGAGCTGTTGGGAAACACACGAGTTTGGTTCGAGGTTTTAAGGCACTTGGGGGTTGCCAAAATCAAAGGATTGGATAGTTGGTAACCAGAAAGAAACACTCTCCACTCTGACCCGAGTCTGAGGTCCCCAGCCCCCCTCACTGCTGTTGTACTTCGATGATCACAAGGAGTTGGCATGGGCTTTTAAAAAATGTACTGCACCCGTGTGGCTGGCCATCTCCTTCCAAAGTGTGGGGCTGGCTTACACGATCTCATCATTTTTCAGGGGCTAATTTGTAGTCTTTGCATGCTGCCCGGTCATCGTCAGTTTCACGTCAAAGACTCTTATCCCCAGGTCACTAGGACTCCCCTGTTGTGTGTGGAGGGGTAAAGGAGCCATCTCCCTCCGGCTGGTGCCCAGCTCTGGCCAGTGCTGGTCCTGGCTCATGCAGGTGTGTGGGTGTATAGGCGTGCTCTCCGATGATCAGCTGTTAGTGCCCCGAGAAATTAGGGATTGCTTGACTGTGGGGTTTCAAAGCCTGCAAAGCAATGGAATATTGTGTTCTCGCCTGCCTTCTTCAGAGTTGGCAATTTGTTTAGAGGTGACCGTCCGTTGGGTTAAGGAAGAGCTGCAATCTACCCATTTTTCTTTTTCTCACGTCCGCAAATCAGTTCCTGCTGTCCAGGAATTTCCTGGTAGGATTTTGTTCTCAACTAGGATAGGATTTATCATTTGGCCTGCCAGCTGGCTGTATTGTTGATCTGCCCATAGTAATGTGATAAACCATTAATTCCAGGATTTTACATGAACGCACCTTAGCTGAATCTAAGAGAATGGGAAGCTTTTTCCTTCCTTTGCTCCATACTTGCGTCCCACAATTATTCAGAGAAGGTTTGCCGAGGAACTGTGTCATAGTGTTTAAATTATTTTAATCCTAGAGGAAATTAGTTTATTAAAATTTCAAGAAACTGCGGTTGTACTAAAGTTTCCTGGAGCTCAGTTTCTGCATTTAGTTCTGTCTCCATGATTCAGACACAGACTGACTGATCCCCATTGAGATCGAATATCCTTCATCGTGATTCTGCGGGTCCTGGGTTAGGACACGGAGACTCGAGTTGGTGGGGTGACTTGTTCTCATTTGTCCTCCTCCTTCTCTGTAAAGGCTCTTGGAAGGGAAACAACGAATATGAAATGTACAGTAGAGAGGATCACCCGGTAAGAACCAGATAGATTTTTTTTTTTTTAAGAGTCACGATGCTCTTTTGTGTTCAAGTAAAGTAGAAACCGATGCAGTAGGTCTTTGGATTTGAAACATTTTGTCTAGTCTACAAATTAGCCATCGGTTAAGGCGATGCAGCTTCCGTGGTCACCCCCTTAGCACAGTGGTCAAAAGTTGGGTGCCGGGCTCAGGATGAGCAGATGGAGTGTGGCCGGTCCGCGCTCCAGGGACGATGTATGGAGAGCAGACGGCCCTTAGCCCGCCGAGAAACATTTCAGCCCGGTCATTGAGATTTGGGGCAGGAACAGAATTTGACCTTCATCTCATGCTCTATTGCTGCTTCTCATTGTGTTCACAATGTTTGGTTAACTGTAATCTATAAATGAAGGCTCCCCTTTGCTTCTGCTTTTGTGCTCAAGAACAGAGAATAAAACTATCCCCACAACGAGAGAGAAATAAACGCCTTATCTTTGGGAGGAAAGGGAAAAAAGGAACGACTTATTTCTTGGTTGAATTTAAAATAGTGATCTGCAGCTTCACTGAGATCTGTTTCACACGGCATAAAACACCCTCCTCTCACGGATACGACTCGGTACTTTTTCGTGTGTTCCCAGCCTGGTGCAAACCCACAGCACAGCCTCATCTTTTAGGACATTTTCAGCACCCCCCACAAAGAGGCTCCATACCCATTAGCACTCTCCCCCCACCAATCCCCTAGATAACATCAGTCTAATTTCTGCCTCTGTGCATTTGCCGGTGGTGGGCACTCCTTCTAGATGGAACCAGATGATAAGGGGCCTTTGCGTGGGGCTCCTCGTAGATCATTTTCAAGGTCATCGTGTTACAGCACGTGCATTTCCTTTCTGTGCTCGGCGGTCTTCCATGGTGTGGCTGTGCCATGGCTTGTGTATCCTTGCGTCTGTCCCAGATGTCTGGGTTATTCCCACTTGTTGGCTATTATTAATAATGCTGGCACGGGCGGAAGGCGTTCTTAACCTGTAATTTGAGCAGGTGGTTCCCCGTTACTAAGGCATCTGGAGGGGTGGCAGACCCGCTGTCCCCTGAGCTCTCAGGCCGGTCTGTAAGATGCCCCGAGGATTCTCTCCGGTCGTGTTTTCTGATCCTCACACCTTTGCTGTCTGCCATCCCCCCAACGCACATGCAGGCCCGCAGGTGTGTCTTTCCCATTGTTTTGATCCAAACTTTACGGGTAGCTGGCCCCGGGAGCCCTTGACCTGAGTGCCTTGCTGGCATGAAGGCAGCCTCGCACTCTAGGCCGGGCCGCACGGGCTCTGCCCTGAGAGCGGCTTCGCGGGGCACTGGTGGCCTGTGAATTCTCTCGCCATTAAACTGTTTTAAAGAATCTAAAAAATTGCTTAGATGAACAAGTAATAAGTAATTTCTTCCTCTTCCCTTCCTTCCCCTTTGTGAGCATGGAGCTAGTCGGGGGGAAGCTGAGTCTGAACTGGGAGGGTCACAGGAAAGAGCGGCGACTGCCCGGGGGGCGGGACAGGGAGAGACGAGCACACGGTCACCTGGCCCAACACAGCTGTGTACTTATATCCCGGTGTGGCCGCCCACTCGGTGTCTGTCTGCCCCCCGCTCTGCAGCCTTCTCCTCCTCCTTGGTGGTAGGGTGGGGGCAGCAGCTTCCCATTTCAGCACCCCCCCACCTCCTTTGCCCTCGTCTCTCCCGTCTGTTCCGTCTGCCCCTTTCCATGCCTGTCTGCATGTGTCACCACCTTGTTGCTCTTCTGTGGTTCTGTTGTTTCCCCTTCTCCCCATATCCCCTGCCTGTCAGCTCCTTTTCAGCCTTCCGGAACCTTCTCCCCACCCCGGTCCTGATGCTGAGCACATGGTTTCGGGGGACTGCCTGCGAGCGTGTGCGAAAATGCTCCGTGAAATGGGAAAGGTAGAAATCTCTCCTTTACTTGGCCTCTGCGGCTTTGTTGAGATGACCTGTTGGCTCCACCCCAGACTGGGTGGGATGTCGTTAGTTTTCTTACCTATAAAAGTGGGAGTCGGAATAATAACCTTTTGCACAAAGTACTTGTGAAGAATGTCTGTGACACCCTCAAGACGGGTATTGGTTCTCGGCAGGTGCTCCATGAATGAAGGCTCTGAAATGAAGTTGTGTTTATTATAAAAATATCGAGTCATGCCCAAAAGTAGACTAATCATTCCCCATACGGACGCACCACCCAGGTTCATTCTTTTGCAACATTCTGCTCTCCTGGCCTCGTCCATCCCCTCTCTGTGTGACCGCCAAAATATTTTAAAGCAAATAACAAGCCCTTTATGGAATTTCAGCCCTATAGGGCTGTAGTCTGAAAACTACAGATGTTTTCTTATGCAACCTGCCTCTCTACCCCAACCAATGAAAACGATGATTCTTAGTTGAGTATCTAATGACAATGCTTATTGTAATTCTGAACCTATAGTCACATTTTTTTTAACTTAAAAATGTCCATTTACTCTTGGTTGAGTGAATCAGAACCCAGATATTGTTCTTATACTGTAGCTGGCAGTAATGTCTCTTTTAACCTAGAACAGGTGACCCCGCCCTTCACCTCCCCTCCCCCCATGCAGGTAATTGACTTCTTGAAGAAACTGGGTCAGTCATATTGCAGAATGTTCCATGTTCTGGATTTTTCTGTTTGCTTCTTCATGAGATCATTTAAATTGCACTTCTATTTTCTGTATTTCCTGTCAACTGAAAGCTAGCTCTCACAGCTTACTAGATTGGTTCGACTGTTTTGGCAAGAGTGCTTCACAGGTGGGGCTGTGTGCTTCGTGGCCGGAGGCACGTGACAAGCGGTGTTGCTTGGTAGTCCTGTCTCGAGGGTGGGCTCAGGTGCGGTCAGCTCTGTAGCCCCCCATCAAGCTGTCATCTGCCGTTGCTTTCATTCTCATCGACGCTGGCTGTCTAAATTGCTTATTTTTGGGGGGAGTTGCTAAATGGGGGTTTTCTAATTATGCCATTCCCTCCATCTTCATTACTCCTGCTCATCAACTGAAGCTATTTGGTTGCCTTTAAATATAGCCCATGTAGGGGGATGTCTGCGGGGCTCAGTCTGTTAAGCGTCTAACTCTTGGTTTCGACTCAGGTTGTGATCTCAGAGTCATGGGATCAAGCACCCCATCAGGCTCTGCACTCGGTGTGGAGTCTGCTTGTTCTGCCCCCTCTATCCCGCCCCCACCCCCAAATGCACGCTCTCTGTCTCTCTTTAAAATAAATAAAATGTTTTTAAAAAATAAGTATCGTTCATGTAGGAAAGGTAGGTGTGCTTGGCCTAATCTGAAGACCACTCCTGTGACTTTGGCCTCCCCGCAGGACTCCCAGGAGCAACCCAGTGGTGGAGATTTTGTGAGGAAATCAAGGCTGTGTTCAGGGTGGGCTTCATCTACTCACACCAGCCCTTTAAAAAGCAGAGAATTTCCTCCAGCTGGCAGCAGAAGAGGAAGTCAGAGAGACCGAAGCCCAGATCAATTAGACATGGCATTCCCAGCTTTGCAGGTGGGGGGGACCATATGAGAAGCCTGTGGATGCTCTCTGGGCACTGAGCAAGGAAACCAGGACCGCAGTCCTACAACCGTAGGAATTGAATTCCGCCCATTCTGCGCAATCTGCATGAGGCTGAAGGCAGATCCCCCTGGGGCCCCTTAGGTAAGTCCCCAGCCTGCCAGCACTTTGGCTTTGTGAGCCCCTGAGCGGGAAACCCGGTGGGGCCCACCAGGACTTCTGAGCTACAGAAATGGGTGGTGTTTTCAAGTCATGGAGTTTGTGGTGATTTGTAACACAGCGAGAGAAAACTGATATAGCAGGATAAATGCTTAATTCTTTGTTTTTAATTGCCAGTTTTCAGGGTAAAAAAGATTGAGTGACAGGCTGCTTTATCCTCCTTCTCCTCCTTATCCAGAAATCATGTGTCCTAACGGACTTCATTTACCCTGGTGCCTAATTTGCTGTCAGTACAACTTCTGCGTGTAGGTATTAGCAGAGTGTTCTTGGTTCGGCTTATGCAAAGAATGGCTTTAAAGGGATACTGGTTATCACTGAAAGGCAGGCAAATGAAGTTACCAATTCCGATTCAGACTTTGTTACCATTTTCTTTCTGTAAGATAGACTGAAGTGATCTAATATGCAAGTGAGGTGCGTGGCCTTTGATAAATTCCATCTGTCTGTCGACAGTCTACTTAGCTCCTCTGTCTGCCTACCCACTCTAATTAGAGGGCAGAGTTCCTCATTATAAGGAGACTCCAGAGTAGGTACTTAATTCACGAAGTATGCAGCTGTTACCCTCGTGTTCCAAGAACACCATGGCTAAGATAACATTCCATCACCTACTGCGGGGGACCTCTCAGGTGGTACACGGACCCCCATTCATGCGAAGGGAAAGTGTAGCCTGTAGACGTCTGTGTCTGACCTCTTTCATTTAGCGTCAGATTTTGGAGGTTCAGCCGCGTTGTGCGTACCAGGCCTTCACCCCCTTTGGAGGCCGAATTAATATTCCATCATATGGATAGACCACAGATTTTGTTATCGGTTTGGATTATTCCCACCGTCTGTTATAAACCAGTGCTGCTGGGAGGGTTCACGGGCAAGTGTGTTCATAGGTTTCCATCTCTCTTAGGTCTTCAACGAGGAGTTTCAGAATTGCTGGGATGTTTGGGTACACTCCTGTTTAACTTCTTAAAAAATCACGATCATTTTCCTAGGAGGCTGTACTACATTTCATTCTCCCTATCAGTTTATGGGAGTTCCGGGCTTACCACCACCTCATCAACGCTTGCTGCTGTCTTTCTGGTCATAACCATTCCCACGGGTCTCATCGTGGTCCCGATGTGTATTTCCCTGACTGTTAATGATACCACACATTTATGCTGATTAGCCTCCTTATATCTTCTTTGGTGAAATGCCTATTTAGATCTTTTGTCCATTTAAGAAATTGTCTTTATATTGTTTATCATATGTATGATTTGCAGATACTGTCTCCCAGTGACGGGCTTTCCCCTTTCATTTTCTTGGTGGTGCCTTCTGAGGTGCTAAAGGTTTTAATTTTGATGAAACCCAATTTACACATTTTTTAAAATTATACTTTTGTGTCGTATCTAAGAACTTCTCTGCCTAATTGAGTGCCGTGAAGATTTTCTTTTCTTCTAGTTTTATTATTTTAGCTCTTACCTTTAGGCCTTTGGTTGATTTTTGAGTTAGTTTTTGCATATGATGTGAGGTAAGAGTTTAAACTAATCTTTTTTTTTTTTTTTGCATGTGGATATCCAATTGTCCGAATACAAGTGTTGAAGAAAGATTTCTTGGGGTGCTGGGTGGCTCCGTTGGTTAGCGCCTGACTTCAGGTCAGGTCACAATCCCAGGATCATGAGACTGAGCCCTGCATATGGCTCCACGCTGGGTGTGGGAGAATATCTGCTTGATATTCTCTGTCTGCCTCTGCCCACACTCCCCCACCCCGTCTCGCTCGTGTGCTCGCTCTCTCTCTCTCAAAAAAAGAAACCGTTTCTTTTCTACATTGAATTGTCTTGGCACCTCTGTTGAAAATTAATTGACCATAAATTGAAGGATTTATTTCTGGACTCTCAATTTTCTTCCATTGATTTCTGCCTTAGGCCAGGACTACACTGTCTTGATTACTATGACTTTATGGTAAGTTTTGAAATCAGGAAATAAAAATCCACCCATTTTGGTCTTTATCTTTTTTTTTTTCAAAATTACTTTTGGCGCTTCTAGATTCTTTGCATTTCCATATGAATTTTAGCATCAAATTTTCAATTTCTGCAAAAAGAAAAACACAAAACAAAAACAAAAAACAAATCCTGCTGGGATTGTGTTGTAGCTACAGATCAATATAAAGAGGCTTGCCACTTTAACAACATTAAGTCTGCCGATCCACGAAAATGAAATGTCTCTACGTTTATTTAGGTTGTCTTTAATTTCTCTCAACACTGCTTTGTGGCTTTCAGCCTTCTACATCACATTAAATGTATTCCCAAGTATTTTGCTGCTTCGGATGCTATTTTGAATGGAATTTTTTCCTTCACTTCATTTTTGGCTGTTCACCACTCGTATGTGGAAATAGAATGGGTTTTTGCCTAGTGATCTTGGATCCTGCCATCTCGCCGAACTAGTTTATTAATTCTGGGAGATGTGTGTGTGCATGTGAATTCTTAGGATTTTCCCCATAGAGAATCCTGTCTCCAAATAAAAACAATTTTACCTCTTTCTTTCCATTCTGGTGCCTTTCTTTTTCAATTTTTACTTTTCACTTTGATTTCTTAAATATTTCTTACATTGGTCCCAAATATATTTAGCATGATTTCTGAGAACATTTATATAGAAAGAATGCTTAAATTTAATTTGGCATCTGGGGTTAAAGCATAAGAAATATACTTGTTATGGGCTTTGGAAACAATGTTTCATTATAAAAAGAATACATTTGAAAAACAGAAACTACTACCTTTCAAAAAAGATTTTTGAGGGGTGCCTGGGTGCCTCAGTCCTTAAGCGTCTGCCTTTGGCTCAGGTCATGATCCCAGGGTCCTGGGATTGAGCCCCGCATCGGGCTCTTTGCTCAGCAGGGAGCCTGCCTCTCCCGCTACCATTCCCTCTGCTTGTGTTCCCTCTCTAGCTGTGTTTATCTCTGTCAAATAAATAAAATCTTTAAAAAAAAAAAAAGATTTTTGAGCGGTTTCTATAGAAACAAAAGTGGACACAGATGTCTCATAGGTACCTACTAAAAAAGAATTGATACGTAAGACCACAGAAATAGTAAACACACACACACACACACACACACACGCATGCGCGCGCACACACTCACAGCCCCGTTCCCCCCCCCCAAGCAACACAGATTAAACATTTTAGGGTTACTCTTTTGTTAATTTCAAAGAACAAAGTTGCCAGTTTTTTTTTTTTAATATATAAAAGTATTGCTTGAAGTGTTCTGTGCATCAAAACATAAAAATGGTTAAAATTTCCAAAAAAAGGAATGTAGCTGTGCAACTCTCTCCTCAAAGGCCAGGGTCAAATTATAGCAAATTGAGTACTTTTGCATTTGGTTGTGACGAGGGAAATCTGAACGGGAAGCAGCTTCAACCCTTGTGTTCCCGTGGGCTCCCCACTTTGTTTGGAAGTTTGAGCCCCTGATTGCCAGTGGCAGAGTCAGGCTCCCACCCCCTTCTTCTCTGTACAAAACTTTCTCCAGCCAGCCTTCACGGAGAAGAAAAATCTGGGGCCCCATTCAGTTCTGCATGAATTATCCTTGCCTTTGTGGAGACTTTTAGCAAGGGAAAGAGTTAAAGATCCATTTAAACTTTCAAAAAGCAGAGATAAACACTTGACTAAGCACAGCTAATTGGATTTTCAATTGAAAAGGCCAGAGGCAGCAACAGGCACCCCCCCGCAGCAGCAGGGGAACTCTGGCAGGTTAGGGGCACTGACTCTGCGCATTGCCAACTTGGGTTTCCTAATAAGAATACTGCCCAGAGAAGACAGACCCTGGAGAAGAGAGAACAGCTGTTCCTTCAAAACCTACTGGCGGGCAGTCTTCTCAGCTGGCTTCTCACTCAGGTTGGCCTCCAGCAGCCAGGATCTGGGATCGGCTCCTCCCGCAGGACCCCACCCGAGCTGGTGGGACACTGCCTGCCCTGCCCTGTGGACTCTACTGCTCTGAGTACGAGTATGTGGGACATTGGAGGGAGTGGGAACATACTTGTTAGGACTGGCTTTCCCTTTTAAAGCCATCATCCAAGTTTTAAGATCGGTCAGATTGGTTACTTCCAAGAAAAATTCCGAACAGCTCCATTTTACCAGAATGACCCAATCCTTTCCTGTGTGCTAATCACTAGACGCTGGGAACACCCAGGAGGGCCACTAGACCCCTGATCTGCAGGCTGGCAAGCCGTTATCTCTTAAATGATTGTTGTTTAATTCTCCCTGATTTTTTCCGAGTTGGCTTAGTAGGAATTCTGTTTACTTTGGGATGGTGATGGCTGCCCATGTGCCAAGCACGGCCTTGAGCATTTCGTGCACTGAGTAAGAGAACATGGCCAAGTTTGCACTCGGGGCAAAAGCACAGAGACAAAGCCTGGATCAGGAGTTCTGTCCTTCACCAGGAAAAGTTAGTGTGGAAATTGGCATGCAGATGGAGTCCTCCCCCCT
This sequence comes from Procyon lotor, assembly GCA_028646535.1. Classification (NCBI taxonomy): domain Eukaryota; kingdom Metazoa; phylum Chordata; class Mammalia; order Carnivora; family Procyonidae; genus Procyon; species Procyon lotor. Next base: position 5,187,602 of record CM053616.1, on the reverse strand, counting down.
CCTTCTTTTAAATAACATATCAACTGTACTGGTCCTATTTAATATGTAATGATACTAAAATCCAGAATTTGGGGGCCATGCACAAAGATCTTTCTGTAGCAGATGTAGTTATGTGCTTTGCAAAATGAGACATTCACAGTTGAATATGTTTTGATCCAGCACTTTACTGGAAATATCTCTTCAAACAGCAAGCACATGGGGAAGATGAAGACCACATCAGGCCACAGGGGGCTTCCCAGCCCAGGCAGCTCTCTCTGCAAAAGGATGCATGGGACTCCCACAGCCCTGCGGCATGTTAGCACCCAAAGTGACAGTGACATGTATTTACTCCTCCCGGAGAGGCCCTGCGATTCCCCGAGGGGGCTTCTGGTGATGTTTCTGAGGCATGAGTGTGAATCCGAAGGTGAATGTGGGGCGGCTACTCTCTTAGCGGGGAGGGAAGCATAGCCCGTGAGCCAGCCTCTGCATCCGGCTCAGCATTGTAGCTTTCTCCCTGGCAGGATGCACATATTTTAGGGGAACAATGTGTATGCTCTGGCAATATTAGCAAATGTGGGATCTTAATCTGTATTGCTAGAGAATGCCAAGGATCTAGGAAACACCCCCTCTACTGGCCCAGTTGTCAGCTTTTTGAACTGACAGTGAGGGGGATGACAGGACCCTTTTAGGATTTGGGAAAAAAAAAACAAAACAACCCAAACGTGTTATGAAATTTCAGATGGTAGTTTGCTGCCAGGATATCCCCTGGTTTTAGCTGTTTTGGAATTGCTTTTTCTGAGGATTTTCTATATTCTTGATTTTTGTCTGTATTTCTACCTCAGGTCAAAGGCACAACTGGGAAGGGTAGGGATCGGCCGTGAGGTGGTTGTTAGGGTTTGTTTGAAATCTACCATTAAAAACTATCGTCGATTCAGTAAGTTTTGCCATGGGCCGCACATTCTTGTCAGCGCCGGGGAGAGCCCCTGTGCACTGTTCTGAAGCCTGCGCCCTCACGGAGCTAACATGCCACAGGGAAGCCAGACCGACAAATATATGCTGTCCCCGTGGTGGCACAGGTCGCGGAGAACCGCAGAGCCCCAGAGAGGAAGGGCAGGCCAGTGGCCGTTTCAGATCACGGTGTTTCGAGAAGGCCCTGCTCATCCAGGGTCAGCAGGACAAATCCCCGGGGGAGGTGAGGGAGCCGAGCCCCTGGATATTTATGTGGGGAGAGCAGGTCGGGTCTGAGGGCCCAGCAGAGACCCTCAGATGGGAGCTGCGATGGTGGAGGGCCGGCGCGGGCACCTGGGCGCTGCAGGTTGGACAGGCTTTGTGGGCTGTCGTGAGGCGTCGGCGTTGACTCGGAGCGAGCTGGGTCGTGGGAGACTGAGCCCTGGGCTGGCACGCCCTCTCTCAGATGTTCTCGGAGCAGACGAGCTGCTGTGGAAACGGGCCGGGAGGCAAGGGTGGAAGCCGGAGGTGATTTTGGCATTTGGACGAGCTGGGTGGGTGGAGGTGGTGAGAGAAGCCCCCGGGAGCCTTGCAGATGGGATTTGTAACGCGGCCCGTTGTAGCCCAGAGTGGTTGGGAGGGGCACACGGGGGACACCCTGTCCTCCACTTCAGGTAGGGCGGGAGGGTGATGGAAAGGCTCAGCTCGGAGGCTGAGATCAAAGGACAACGGGTCTGCTCCTGTGCCTTGGAATCAAGGGAGCTTGCTGCTGGGGGCTGCTGTCACACGTCCTCTGCATTCTTCCTGACGCTGTAGGGTCATCAGCTAAGCTGAGAGCTTTGTCCCAACGCGCTGATCGCTCTCTGCTCCCCAAGGAGCACAGAACATTCTTCAGGTTTGGCTTAGGAGAGGGAGAAATCCCAGCCAAGGTGGGGCAGGCTGACTCGTGCTGGTCTCTCAAAGAGACTGCATGTAGCAGTGGACCACAAAGACTCCAGGGTACCTTTCTAAAGAAGCAAAAAAAAAAAAAAAATCTTTTTCTTATTAAGAAAGGGGCATAGAAGGAGAGAGAGAATCGTAAGCAGGCTCCAGGCTCAGTGTAGAGCCCGACGTGGGGCTCGATCCCACGACCCTGAGATCATGACCTGAGTGGAAACCAAAAGGCAGAGGCTTAACTGACTGAGCCACCCAGACGCCCCAAGAAGCAAACATTCTTACCGCCCCAAGAAGCAAACATTCTTACCGTGTAAGATGCACTTATTCTCCACGGGGAAAAAATTTTTTTTTAATTGAAATTTTCATTGCTTGGAGTGTGGAAGAGAGTATAACCTAAAAATGTTGGCCTTCAGAGTTTGCTCTGAGAACCCATTTGCTGGCTGTATCATTTGTGACTATTTAAGACAGATGGAATTAGTTTTGCTTTGTGGCTCCCAGGGTCACGCCAGCAAGTGGGTTCAGAATTGGTGGTGGAAAAGAACTTGAAACAGAGTAGCTTTACTGGGAAGTTTGACTTGGGCCCCCTGGTTTTTTCCCCCATTTTGACTTCTCATTTATGATTTTCAGAATATACCTGATTTCCTCAGGAGGTACCATGTATATAAGAATCCTGTTGTTACTGGGGCGCCTGGGAGGCTCAGGCGTTAAGCGTCTGCCTTCAGCTCAGGTCATGATCTCAGGGTCCTGGGATCGAGCCCCACATCAGGCTCCCTGCTCAGCGGGGAGCCTGCTTCTCCCTCTCACACTCCCTCTGCCTGTGTTTCATCTCTTGCTGTGTCTCTCTGTGTCAAATAAATAAATAAAATCTTTAAAAAAAAAAAAGAATCCTGTTGTTACTGATTTTTTTCTTTGCTTACTGCCAACCCTTGCTGTGTGCTCTTGTTCTTTTTAAAAAAAAAAAAAATTGTAGAAATATATGCATACAATGAAACACATCCATTTTAAGGAGTTTGACTTTTGTATAAAGACCCATCCCGTCCCTTTAAAGAGTGCATTCTTGTCCCACTGTATTCAGCTCCCCCCAGCGCCAGGCAGCCTCCGATCTGCTCTTAATTACAGTGGATGACATTTGCCTTTTCCAGAAGATACATCGAAACAGACTCCAACCAAACGCGTTCTCTGGTGTCCGGCTTATTGGTCCCAGCGGTGTCCTGCCTTGAGAGCCATCTGAACTGTAGCTTGGCCAGGACTTGGTTTCTTTGGTTGCTGAATAGTATTCCATCCTGTGGACTGCACCTAACTCGGCGTTCGTGGACATTGGGGTTGTTTCCAGTTGGGGCAATTAGGAATAAAGCTGCTTGTGGATGTAGGGGGCGTGTCTCATGAGGCATCCGCAGGATTCAGGCGACCCTCTGCCGGAGCTGCCATGCATGAAGGGGTTGGCTTTTTCCTGAACTTGCTCCTCGTTGCCAGGACGAGGTGGTGGGATTCACTTCCCACGCGAACAGGTCCGCGAACACCCTCGCCGTCTCCATCACATGCCCCTTCTTCTCCCTTTCTGTTGGTGGGGACGGGATGTTCTCCGGACCCCCAGGGCCCCACCCGTGTCTTCTGTGTGGCCCCTGCCCGTCCGTGTTCCTTGCTGTCCTCTCCTTTCCCATCGCCACCACCTGAGCCGGGAGCCAGGATGGTACCCTGACCCGCAGATTTCAAGTCCGCCGCTCCTGTTTACGCTCCTCCCCTTTTCTGACTATTCTGGAAACACCCTGCGTTGGGTCCTGTCCGTGTTCTGCACCCACCCTCAGCCCCTGTGATGGACGAAGTTGTGCTTGCTGCTGTCATTCACGTTGTCGCTCCGGGCCTCAGCCTTTCCCTTTGTCTTTTGCCTGTAGTGCCGCCTTTGGTGACCAGGGTTACCTGCCGTCCCCGTTACATCCCCCTTTGCGTTCTGTCCCCCTCTGCGGAACACCTGCATCTGGTCGGAGCTTTTCTCACAGGTCTACCTAGGGGACTCAGAATTTCTGACTGGAAACGGCCCATTTTCTGATGTCCTTGCTGCACTCCCTGTGTGTGGCGCGCCTTTGGCACTTACTGTGGAAACTGTGGTCCTACCGGCTTCCTCTTTCGTGCTGGTTCCCTCACTGGAGTTTAAATTCCTTGAGACCAAAGATCATCTCTGTCTGATATGCTGTTCCTCCTTTGCAACTCTCCGGCATCTAGTTCAGTATTTCACACAGTGGAGGACCTGGCTTTCTGGCTGGTTGGCTTTCTGCTTTCGCACAGCATCCTCTCCACTGCCATTGCTCTAAAACTCTTAACTTGCAGCGTTTGCGGCAGAGAGCATGTTTGTACACGATGAGGTTGCTTTTCTGTGTGGTGACGGTACCTGGGGGGAAGTAAGGGCCCACCGATCCTGTGCCCAGCGGCCCCCGTGGGGCCGGGTGTTCCTGTGGGCCCCTTGGTGGGGGGCTCGGTTGGGCAGGTGTTGTGAGTCGACACGTCCCGGGGCAGCAGCTGTGCAGCTGTCCCCTGCGTGCCCCTCCTTGCACAGAGGTGGGAGGAGCCTTCACTGATGAAGCCAGCGTTGCTTCCCACGGCGACATCCCAGCTTCTGGGAGGTGGTCTAAGGCCCTGATGTCACCGCCTCTCAGATTAGACTCAGCGTGTAACTCTGTAAAGCACCTGTGTTATTTAGTTGGCAAACTAGTCAGCTGGTTAGAAGGTAAAATGAATTGGGACAAAGTAATCACAGATACCATCTCCTTGCTCTACTAAGTACTCATTTCATGTTCACTAAATGGCACATTAAGTATGAAAAGCAGCTCCAACCACGAGTTGCTCGGGGTTGTGCCCTAGCGGGCTATGGGCCTTCTCGGCCCGGCGGGTCGGCGGCAGCCTGACCATCAGCAGTCCGCTGTCGTGCATCTGTTCTTCTGAGTCGTGAAGACTTTTGATGACGTCTTCACATCCTCACGCAGATATTTGGGGGTGGAGGCAGGCAGGCACCATTAGGACAGGGCACCCCACTGAGCACCTATGTTAGGTCAGTTTAGGGTTCGGGACGAGGATGCAAAGGGCCCCTCTGGGCCAGCGGCCAGCGTGGTGGCAGGTGAGTGTCCTCTCACAGAGGGCCCTGAGGAAGGGGGGGTCAGAGGAGGAAGAGGCTCAAACATCCTCAGACCTGGATTTGACAGCCGAGTTTGAATTTTTTATAGAACAACTGCCTACTTCTATAAAAAACTATGCCCCAGCAGGCTTTTTGGTATCTTGAAGTTTTCAGCAAACACCAAGTGTTGTGCCAGTGATGAAGACCTGGTTCCGGTATTCTTTTTGGCGGACCCCGGGCCCACCGGCCGAAGCCCACCTCTCCTGCACGCCTGAGGCTCCACGGTGCTGTCCAGCATCCCTTCCACTGAGTCCCGAAGGCGCTTGTTCTGCCCAAATCTGAGTCTCACTCTTTCCTTATGTCCTTATGGCGGCCGAAATTCCAGCCTCTGAGCCCCTGTGTGTGCTTTTCCCACCTCTCTCTGGCCTGTTGATCTCTCCACACCCGGCTTGTTCTTCACTTCTTCCTGAAACTGTGTGTGACTATACCACAAACCATACCCGCCTTCCCCTTAGTCAACTTATGAAATGTTTACGAGCCGACTAAGGCCTAGCCATCGTGCTGGGGATTAGAGAGACCGGCCCACGGGTGCAGGCCGTTGCCCTCGTGGGGGTCCTCGGGTGGGGGGACAGCTGCTATTCCCAGATGCAGGGAGCAGTGCAGCCCCTTCCTACCGTGGTGCCAGGTGCCTGTCCCAAGGGCCAGAGTCCCAGGGGGATGGGGAACCACTAGAGGTATTTCCATGAACTCCAGGAACGTGACAATGAGCCAGAAATGGGAATGTAGATCACCCAGATGGGGCCAGATGGGGCCAGGGACCCAAGACGTGGAGAGCCAGGATTCCTCAGACAGCGGCCGTGGACTAGCGAACCCCCATTCAGAAGACCCTGCACACCGTGAGCAAATGACCTGTAACCCAGGGTGAAAATGGGCAAAGGTTGTGGAAAGACGGGTCCTTAACACAAGAGAAATAAAAGCCACTCACCATATAGAAACTCAGAGGTTTCCATGCTGAGAAATGTGTCCTACAGCTGTGCTCGAATACACACCAAGTGACCTACAGAGATGGTTATTTAGTGCAGTGGTTTTGTGAGAGCGAGGTGTCTGCACCACCCCAAGGGGTCATCACGAGGGAATAAGTTGTACAGACTGTGGTGTTCTGTAGGGTGGAGTGTGGTGCAGCCGCAAGGAGGGGCCCAGGGCCTCTTGAAGACCCGGAGAGCAAGCTCTACAGGGTACCGTGTTCTGGAAGAACACACTGATGTGCGCAGTGTGTAGAGTGTGGTGGAAAATAAGAGTTCGTTTCTGTGCCAGCCCTTCTGTTGTTCTAGAAGGTGACAAGAGCCTGTAACAGATCCCAAAATGCCGGGGGCTCCGCACACGGAAGTTTCCTTCTCATCTGGTAAAAGCACAGAGCAGGTGTTCGAGGTTAGTGGGCAGCTGCCATCCATGCGCTAAGTTTGGCTTGTTATGTGGCGTTGGTGTCCCTTAGGAACCGCAGTCTTCTGCGCCGAGCTGGGGGAAAGAGCATGAAGAAGTCACACAGATTTCTTAGCCTTCTAGAAGAGACAGAAGGGCACCAGCAGCAGCAGCTAGCTTGGGGGAGATGGTGGTGGCCTACTCCGTGGAAGATGGGACACAGGATGGGGAGGGAACTTTTCGCTTCCTGCCTTTCTATCCATTTTTCAAACTTGGACTGTCTTACCCATTTAGAAAATAAAACAGGTAGTTGCAGTGTAGTGGGATCATGCCTTGAAAGTGCTACAGACCCAGGAACGTGGGAGCAGAGAAGAGGGGCGGCCCCGCCAAGCCTGGGGTGGGCACCGGGAGAAGCAGAACCGGGGAGAGCCGGCGCGTCTGACGGTGTGCGCTGTGCTCTGGCCGGGCCAGCGCGTGGGGCCGCGAGGGCAGCAGCAGCAGGAGGTTGGGAAGGGGCGAGCTTGGAGCGGGCTGTCTGATGGCGGGGATGGCTCTCTCCTCTGCACGACTGACTGGGCGTCAGCTAATGGAGCGCAGTAAGTCTATCTGCCCGTAACTTATAATCACTTTGAGATGCCCTTCGTTTCACACTTGGGGCATCATGCCGGAAACACTCAGCGGTCGGTTCTCCTTTGTTTTAAATGAAGGTTTATATTTCTGTACGTTAGCAAAGTGCTCAGAGCCTAAGTGCACAGCCTTAGGAGTGATCACAAAGTGGACACACATGTATAGGTTGGCTCGCTCTTACTCTGTTTCTTCCTTGTTAGAATAATGGACAAAGGTTAGACTCCACACGGACGCCCACCGTCACACCCACCCCGCGCGCCCGTTCTGTCCAGCCGCGTCTCCTCTGTGGTGCGCGCCCTCCCGCCCCTGGTTTCATCCTGCCGGTTTTAACCAGCGCTCCTGCAGAAGTCTTTGGGAAATACCTATCAGGTGGCTTCCTGAGATACTATTTCGATTTCATTTTAAATTGGCTTATTACTAAAATAATGTTTTTATTTCATTTTAAATCGTTCTGAATCTCACTTTAATTGTCAGTTTGTTTACTGTGAGATGTGCACAGAACTGTGGCAAATGAAAAAATCAACCACAGTCTGGAAAAAAAGAGTATGAGCGTGGTGACCTTTCTTTCTTTTCTATCATTTTATAATAAAATGGTTTTAAAAAACTGAAAGCAAGCCAGCTCTTAGAAGACTCTAGATAAGAGTTTCCTTGCCACTATATTTCTATGTTTTCCTCTCTATCCTGACTTTCTTTATTTCCTTTTGAGTTGAGAGTCAGTTGCTTAGAACATTCCATGAATTTTTCTCTGGGTGCATTCATTTGTGCTTTTGTCTGCGGGATTCTTGATATTCAGGGACCCAGATCACTCCATTATCTAAATAAAGGAGCCCATTAATTAATCTGCAAGTATTTTATTGAACATGTAGATCTTGAATTTAGATCAGGGGTGGGATGGATAACTTGGATTTTAGAAGTCCTAACTATTGACAGTGACAGTATTCCTAAATTACATTTCATTTATAATTTTTTCCTGTAAACTTTTAAATCAAGAAGTGAAAGTTCCAGTGTGATAGAGTCAAATAGAAATAAATATATGGCTTACATGATAGAGAGAAATATAATTAGCTAAAAATTTATTTCAATTTATATTTATTCCTGTTGGAAGAAATGAAAGGGAAAATTCGTTGGGAATTTGGGCTGGTAATATTGAGCTTGGGGACACCCTTTGGGAGTTTTCAGTATCTGCACGCTTTTTTTAATTTATGAGTTTGCTTATCTATTTATCAATTATGATTTCATTTTCACTTGTGAAGGATATTGTGTATCCTCAGTGTGTGTGTGTCTTTGTTGGGACCTCAGTGTTTTTTTTTTTTTTTTTAAAGATTTTATTTATTTGACAGAGAGAAACACAGCGAGAGAGGGAACACAAGTAGAGGGAATGGTAGCGGGAGAAGCAGGCTTCCTGCTGAGCAGGGAGCCCGATGCGGGGCTCGATCCCAGGACGCTGGGATCATGACCTGGGCCGAAGGCAGACGCTTAAAGACTGAGCCACCCAGGTGCCCCTGTTGGGACCTCAGTGTTACCAAAAACCTTTGTAATTATGTTTTTTGCTCCCATGCCCTGGGTGTGAATGATCTTATCTTCCATACAAACTGGTGCTTTGTGAAAAACATCCAATAGACTTTGACGACCATGTTAGTGAGCAGGCATTGGCTTCCGGAAATTCTAGATTCCCATTTGTGTTCCCTACTTACAGCCACTGTTCAGGAACATCTTTTGAGCCTTGTTCCTGGCTCTGTTGTAGGTACTCAATCTTATTTTTCTCTCTTTTTTCACACCGTTCTTTTGGGGGAAGGGAGTCAGGTTCCTTGAGGTATAATTTAAATAAGGTAGAATTCACCATTTAGAGCATACCGATTTCTGAGTTTTGGAAAGTGCATAAAGTTGTATGACTACTACCAAAATGAAGATACAGTGCAGTCGATCACCTCCCCAGATTTCCTGTGTCCCTTCCTCGTCAGTCAAATATCCACTGGACATTTTCCAGTGTCCCTTCCTCGTCAGTCCCCACGCCACCCCCCACCCCCGCTGGCTGCTGATCTGTTCTCTGTTCCTGTGGTTACTCTTTCCCAAAATGACCTAAGTGCAGCCATGGAGGCTATAGCCATTTGGGTCTGATACTTCTATTTGGAATGATGTGTTTGAGATTCACTCATGGTACAGGATCAGCTGCTGATTCTTCAGTATCATTGAATAAGTTTCCAGCCTATGTTTACGTCACAGTTCGTCCACTCACCAGTTGAAGAACATGTGGGTTATCTCCAGTTTGGGAGAATTGTCTCTAGGATAAATGTCTGTGATAGGTTTTTTGTGAATATAAGGACATTCATCTTTCTTTCGTCTTGGGTGAACACCTAGGGAGGGGATTGTCGAGTGGAATGGCAAATGCATGGTTAACATTAAAGAAATGTTTTCCAAAGAGGTTGTACCTATTGTCTTCTTACCAGCAGTCTATTAAGAGTTCCAAATGCTTTATATCCTTACCAGCATTGGTGCTGGGGTTTTTTTCCTTTTTTTTGCTATGCTAATAAATATAGCAATATTTCATTGTGGGTTTAGTTTGCAGTTTACCGCTATGACTACTGATATTGGACATCTCTTCATGGACTTCTCTTCTTTGGTGAAAGTATGCAAATCTTTTCAATTTAAAAAAAAAACCCTCATTGTTTGTGTTCTCATTATTGAGTTTTGAGAATTCTTTATGCACTTCAGTCATAAGTTCTTTGTCAGACATATTTTGCACATATTTTCTCTGAATCTGTGGTTCGGCTTTGTATTTTTGTAAGCATGACTTGAGAAGAGCAGAAGTAGTAAATTTCAGTTAAGTCCAATTTATCAATTTTTTTCTTTCATAAATCATGTCAGATCTTAGTACTCTCTGCTTAACCCAGGATTGCAAAGATTGTTTTTTGTATGTTTATTTTCCTACACATTTTATAGTTTGTAGATTTATGTTCAAGTTTCCGATCCATTTTGAATTAATTTTGTAGTGGTCACATACTCCGGCACAGAGATGCTTGGTAGCTCCAGCACCATTTGTTGAAAAGACCTTTCCTCTCCCGCGTTGCCTGTGTGCCTTCGTCAGAAATCAGTTGACTACACACCTCTACTTCTGGGCTCTGTTCTCTTCCATTGATCTGTGTGTTTGTCTTTTTCTCCAACAATGCCCTGCCTTGATTACTGTGCTTTATATATAACAAGTCTGGAAATCAGATAGTCTAACCCTCTCACTTCATTCTTCTTTTTTGAAAAAAGCTGGGTTGTTTTTGTTGTTGTTTTGTTATTGTTGTTTTTGGTCCCTTTTTCATACAAATTTTAGAACCAGTTTATTGATTTCAACAAAAACTCCTACTAGGGTTTTGACTGGCATTGAATTAAATCTATAGATCGATATGGGAAAAGTTGACATCTCCACAGTATCGAGGCTTCTGATCTATGAATATACTATCTCTTCTCCTTTATTTGGATCCTCATTGATTTGGTTTATCAGTATTTTATAACTTTCAGTACAAAAATGTGCGTATATTTGCTTCGATTCCTTCTCAGGCATTCTGTTTTTTAGTGTTACCATAAGTGATACTATGTGTAAATGTAAATTTCCTATTATTTATTGCTAGTATGTAGAAGTATTCTACGTTAGTTGGTGTACAGTAAATTTATGAATAAATGTGTCTAATTTGTTGAATTCTCAGATTATAATTTAGGGTTCTTTTGATTCCATTTTCCTCTCAGTAGAAAATATTATTTCAAGGCAGTATTTTAAATAGTTTACTTCTTCTGTTGTATTTGAATGCCTCTTGACTAAATTTTGAAACTTAAACTTTATTCATTAAAAAATAATTTGATTGTTGGGGCTTTTTGTTATTCTGCATGGCAGAATTCTGGCAAGTGTTTACAACCTTTGGTTGATTTCACTTTTGTTCTTGGATCATCACATTACTGACTCCTTTTCCTGCCTGGATGCTTTTATGGGCTTTTCCAACTAGCCACTAGCCAGCTTGCTCTGTCGGATTTTCTTTTTCTCTTTGACTTCGTCATTATTAATTATGTTTATGTGTTTTTCACCATTCATTCCATGCATTTATAATTTGATTAGTTTCATTTTATTTAGAGTAATAGAAGCCTAAGTTTGAAGAAATATGGAGATTAGCTAATCCAAGGCCTTTTTAAACTTGAGAAAAACATGCGCTTGTATTAGAGACCCCGCACCTGTTCTGTTAATTTGGTTCCGTGGAAGGTTAAACTGTGAGGTCTAAGGTGTAAGGCTTCCGCTCCTGATGTGTATACAGTCTAGTATGGTCGGTGGGGCTATGTCAGGGTAATGTGTTGTGAGAGTAGACGACAAGTTATAAGGAAACTGCTTCGAGGTGCTTGAAGGAGTTGGAGGAAATTTCCAGAAACATGGGAGTTAGTATGCCTGCACAGTGTGATTCATTCTGAAGGCATAAAGAAATGCAGTACATGAAATGATAATCTTCACACTGTTAGGAAAAATATTTTAGAGAACTCTTGGAACATGTAGCTCTAATTTGGTACATTAAACCACCTTTCCCCCCCTCTTTCAGAGTTAAGTTTAATTATAGTAGAGTTTATAAGCATTGGTCTGTTTCAATTATATTAGCTTTCCCATTGTGTTGTGTTTTCCAAGGAACCCTGTAGCTTTTAGGTGGACAGGAAATGACTAATTATAATGGGTGCCTGGGTGGTTAAAGCCTCTGCCTTTCGCTCGGGTCATGACGATCTCGGGGTCCTGGAATCAAGCCCCGCATCGGGCTCTCTACTAGGCGGGGAGCCTGCTTCGCCCTCTCTCTGCCTGCCTCTCTGCCTCCTTGTGATCTCTCTCCTTCTGTCACATAAATAAATAAAATTTTTTAAAAAATGACTAATTAAGAAAGGAATCAATATTTGAAAAGCCAGGTTTATAACAATAATTTCTATTATGAGTCACATAAAAATGCTAATTGCTAAAAGGCGAAATTTCAGTTGTTTTTCTGTAGCATAAGATAACTTCTTTTCCCATAAATGTGTAGAATTTCAGTCATGTTATTTTTATGAATTTACCTTTTTTCTTGTAACTTTTTATTTTTACATACAGTTAAGTATCATATCTTGCTATAATTTCAAACTTAAAAGTCAAAAGAACAGTTCGAGGACCTCTTACCTACCCTTTAAGTAGCTTCACTGTCGCATATATTCTGCTGCATTTGCTTTATCATTCTGTCTTTCGTGGTTTTTTTCTGAACCACATGGGAGTAATTTGGAGACCTCCTACCTCGACCCTTGTATATTTCAGTCCGCATGTGTCGAGGACAAGGTCATTCATTCCCGTAGATAACTACAGTACAGTGTTCACAATCAGGAAGCCTAACACCAGGGCAATACTATTGTCTAATCCACACGCTATATCCAGATTCTAACAGTTAACCCCAGAATGTCCATCTTGGCTCTGATTTTTTTCCTGGTCTGGGATCCAGGCGTGGGTCATGCTTGCATTTTGTTGTCACCATATCTTTCTGGCCATGTTCCTTAGCTTTACTTTGGGTTTCTTGACTTTAACATTTTTAAAGGGTACGGGCCAATTTTGTAAAATGGCCCTTTGTTTCGGTTTGTTTACTCTCCCCTAGTAGTTAGGTTCAGAGTATGCATTTTGTCAGGGAGACCTCAGATGAGATATGCTGACCCTAGTGCATGGAGATACTGCTTGATCGTGAGGCCCGTTTTGATCCCTTGACTAATGTGGGTGTGTGCAAGGGTTCTCCACTGGGAAGGTATAAGCTTTCCCTTTGTAAGGAGTAAGTAATTTATGGGAAGTGGCTTTTGAGACTCTGTAAATATTCTCATCAAACTTTTATTAACTTCTGCTTTAGCACCCATTGACTTTCAAGCTCCATTATTCCTTCTACAATTTTCAGTTGACATTTGTCTCTAAGAGCTTCCCTTCCCCCTTCCATTCTCTTCCTTCCTTCCCCACCTTTCTCCCTCCCTCCCTCCCTCCCTCCCTCCCTCCCTCCCTCCCTTCCTTCCTTCCTTCCTTCCTTCCTTCCTTCCTTCCTTCCTTCCTTCCTTCCTTCCTTTTCTTTCCCCGCCGCCTCCAAGTCTACCTTATCAGTATGGGCTCTGGGATCCTTAGTTTAGCCAGAGGTTTAATCCATTAGTATAGTATCTGTTTTGATATCCTAGTTGCTGTAGTTTTGGCTAGCGGGAGCCTCTTCAAGCTGGTTCCTGTGTCCCGTTGATATGTCCCCATCATCTTTGAGCCTTATTACTGTCTTACTGTCTGGGACAGTCAGATGTCTGGAGCTCACCTTGGTGTTCACTGCCCCTGCCCTAGCCTCAGGCGGCCTTTCTTCAGGGGTCTCTAGTTCCTTTTAATAGAGAGTGGTGTTGAGAATCCCCAATGTGGGGGTTAGACGTGTTCGTTGCTTCTAGGTCTTCTTAGCGAAAGAGCAAGTGGTGTGTGTGTGTGTGTGTGTGTATGTGTGTGTGTGTGTGTGTGTACGCAACTGTTCGTCTTTCTGGTAAAAACAGTGAGCTCAAATGGATACCCCATTCCAATCCATTACTACAATATGCTTTCTATTCCTCCCCCTTTTTCAAGAAGGCTCCTCTCATCCTCAATTTGTATAAGCCTAGAACACACCGTGAGTAGTTCTTCAGAACTGCCAACTCATGCTACTGCAAACCTACTCGCTAGAGTTAATATTTGTTTAAAGTCAATTTACTTACAATACTGTTCACAATTTCATTTTGATAAATGCATAAACCCACATTTCTATCAAACTACAGAACATTTTTGTCCCCAAAAAGTTCCCAGTCAATTTCATGCCCCCCTTTTCTTACTTTTTTTAAACTATAGATTAGTTTTGCCTGTCCTGGAACTTGGTACATAGAGAATTAGAGTATATGCTCTTTTGTGTCTGGTGTCTTTGGACAAGCAAATTATCTGGCACTTACTTATATTGCTGTATGTTGTGGTGTTTTGTTTTACTGCTAACTAGTAATCCATTGTGTGAAAATATCACTCTGTCCCTCAGTTGATGGACTTTGCTTTGTTTCAAATAAATTATGAATACACCTGCTATGAAGATTCATGTACGTGTCTTTTTAGAGCCATATGTTACCACTGGGTAAATACCTACTAGTTGCTGAGTTGTGTGTTGAAGGTGTGTTTGACTTTATAGGAAACTTTCAGACTATTGAGTGAATATACATCCTATAGAATGCATGAAGTCTGTGGTAGTCAAGGGTTCTCCAGAGAAACAGGACCAATAGGGTGTGTGTGTGTGTGTGTGTGTGTGTGTGTGTGTGTGTGTGTGTGTGTGTGTGGAGAGAGAGAGAGAGAGAGTAATTATGGAGACTGGCAGGTCCAAATCTGCAGAGGGGGCTCGCTGGCCCGAGACCCAGGAGAACGGATGTGCAGATAAAGTCTGAAGACCGTCTTCTGGGAGCATTTCTTTTTGCTCATGGAGGCTGGTCTTTCTTTTCTAGTCAGGACTCCCAACTCATTGAGTGATGCCCACCCACATTATGGAGAGCAATCTGCTTACTCACAGTTCATCAAGTTAGATGTTGATTGTTTCCCCAGATACCCTCTAAGTTAACACACAAATTGCCATCACAAGTCCATCCCTTGGCACTTGGCACTCTATGCATCTCCTTAGACTGTGTTTAATTCTCTAACAGAGATAATGAGGTCATACCCCCCACCCAACAATGATACGACTAGCTGCTCATAAGCAAATTGCGCTAACCCTCTCCCCAGAGGATGCAAAATGATAGGTAATTTTCACTCTTTTCCTTGGTATCCTGCATTGTAAGTACCACAATGTAAAGTTAACAGCATTTAAATACTATGATATAAAGTTAGTACATCTTATGCTACTATGGGTCAGGGTATAACGGGGGGAAGAAAACAAAGATACTTGTTTAATACACACATACACATACAATTGGGGGGGGATACTCGTGACAGTTAAAATCATTGTTTCTATAACTGACCGCACGTTGTAGCTGGTGTTGGTGACCCAGCCTTCATTCCTGCAGGGTCTGGGCCATTCTATTCCTGCCTGAACTGTGTGGTGGTAGTTTTCCACTGACATTAGTGACAGGGTGTGGTCATATTAAGAGAGGGGCTCTCCTGTATTCCAGACATACTCTTCCTGCCCTCCATGGTGCGGAAGGCGTCCAGTGTCCCCAGGGCTAGTCAGGATCGGTCACCCCAGCCAGCACAGTGACTCCCTTTTTTGCCTGTTGACTCAGAGGCACGAGGAGTAGAAAGCATTGTGTATGCTCCTCAGCGAATGAGACTTCTGGTTGCCAGCATACAGTATTGTCAGTCTTTTTTTAACTCCGCCATTCAGAGAGTTGTGCAGTGGTATCTCAAAGTGATTCAATTTACATGTGCGCGATGACTAATGACGTTGAGTCCCTTTCATGTGCTTATTGGCCGTTCCTATCACTTCTTTTATGACGTGTTCAAATTTATGCACATGTTTTTTTATGGCAGTTTTTTTTTAAAAACTGATTTGTAAGAGGCTTAAAAAAAAGTATATATAAATTGGATACAAGGCCTTTTTCAGATTTAAGTTTTGTAGTGTTTTATCTCCAGTCTGTGGCTGATCTGTTTTCTTAAGTGTCTTTTGATGAACATATTGCTAAGTCTTGATGAAGTCTAATTTATTAGTTTTTTCATTTTCTGCCTAAGAAATCTTCTGCATTAAGTATTTTCTGTGAAGATATTCTATACATTTTCTAGAAGTTTTATAATTTTGCCTTTTACATTTAATTCTATGATCAGTCTCAGTTTAATTATTTATAAGATGTAAGGTAAGGTTTACCTTTTTTTCCTCCTCATTGGGATGTAAGTTTTTCCAGTCCACTGTTGACATGAGTTTCTTTTCCCAATAAATTGCTCTAGTGCCTTTGTTGAAAATAGGGTATATTTCTGGATCTTCTGTTCTGTTCCAGTGAATTAGTCTTACACCAGTACCACACTGACTACCATGGCTGTGTAACAAGGCTTGAAATCAGGTAGTATAAGTCCTTGGACTTTTTCCTTCTTTTTCAAGGTGTTTGGGTATTTTAAGTTTCTTGCGTTTCCATAGACCTTTAGAATCAAAGCTTGTCAATTTCTTTAAAAAGTCTCCAGAGATTATAATGGGGATCGTATTGAATTTAAAGATCCCTTTTGGGAGAATATATATTTGAGCAATACTGAGTCTTCCAATCAATAAACTGAGTATATGTCTTTTTATGTATTTAGGTCTTCCTTAATTTTTACCAGTAGTAGTCTATAGTTTTCAACATCATAGTCGTATATCTCTTATTTATTTATTCTTAAATAAATTTTTTTTTGATGTTATTTTTCTTTGATGTTATTGCAAATGGACTTGTTTTAAAATTGTGTGATCTGGGGGCTCCTGGGTGGCTCAGTGGGGGCTCCTGGGTGGCTCAGTGGGTTAAAGCCTCTGCCTTTGGCCCAGGTCATGATCTCAGGGTCCTGGGATCAAGCCCCGCATTGGGCTCTCTGCTCAGCGGGGAGCCTGCTTCCCCCCTCCCTCTGCCTGCCTCTGCCTACTTGTGATCTTTCTCTGTCTGTCAAATAAGTTAATAAAATCTTTAAAAAAAAAAAAAAGTGTGATCCGAGCATATCAGAATGTCACTAATTCTTCTCTAATGGCCTTGCAGCTTGGGGTCTTGCTAAATTCACTTATATATTCCAGTAACATAGGATTTGCTATGTGGATAAGCAGCTTGTTTATGAATAGAATCAGTTTTATTTAAAAAATTTTTTAAAAGATTTATTTATTTATTAGAGAGGGGGCAGGAGGAGCAGAGGGACAGAATGGCAAGCAGACTCCCTGCTGAGGGTGGAGCTCAACATGGGGCTCGATCTCACGACCCATGAGATCAGGACCTGAGCCAAAATCACAAGTCGAACACTTAACCAACTGAGCCACCCAAGCGCCCTGAATAGAATCAGGTTTAATTCTTCCTTTCCACTTTGAGTAACTTTTATCTCCTTTTCTTGCCTTATTGTACTGGCTGAGACCTCTAATACATTACTGAATAGAAATAAGATTAAACATTTTAGCCTTTTCTAATCTGAAATGCTTTGTAATTTGTTCATCTCACAGCCCAGAGAGGTCTTACTGTCATTTTGTATGACATGCATTTTCTTCTTTTTATCATCTATCTCAGCACTTTTTAAAATTTCTTTATGTCGTTTATATAAATTGCACTTATTTTGTTCGTGTACTACTTTGTTGCCTGTCCCTTACACCAAATCCATAAATCCCTTCTGGGAAAAAGTCTCTGTCTTCACCACTGCACCCTCGTGTATAGCACAGAGGCTCTTAGTGGAGATGCAGGAAATGCCTTGTCAAATCAGTCAGTATTGGTAGAAACTGTTAACAATTATACACACTATCCTTCTCAGTGTTTGAGTCTCCCTGGAAAAACATAGGACAGATACTATTTCTTGCAAGACTTTTTTTTTTTTTTTTAAGATTTTTTAATTTATTTGAGGGAGAAAGAGAATGAGATAGGGAGAGAACATGAGCAGGGGGAAGGGTAGAGAGAGAAGCAGATTCCCTGCTGAGCCGGGAGCCCGATGTGGAACTCGATCCCAAGACCCTGGGATTATGACCTGAGCTGGAGGCAGACATTTAAGCCACTGAGCCACCCAGGTATCCAAGACTTTTTTTCAAAATTTTTTCTTTCTCCCTTGAAATTTTTTAAGGAAGTAACAGTTCAGAATTTCTCATAGAAATGTATATTTGATACTTTAAAGCGTTCTTAATTGGTATTTAATAAAATGCAGTATGAAAGTTATATTTGTATATTATAAAAAAATTCTCATTGGTATTTTATAAAAAGCAATACAACTCTTTCTCCTAATTTTTGCGAAGTATTGTGGTGACTAATTGCGATAGTTTACTTTTTCTGGATATTATATATACTCAAAAGTTAATCAGTATGCAGGCAGTTTGCAGTGGCCCAAGATAGAACAAGGGTAAACACATTCCACAGTTATCTAGTAAAAGCAGGTGTTGGGTCACTATTTTTTATTCTTTAAAATCTGGAGAAAAACCACTGATGGAGTGAATCTGTTAGGCAAATTATTTCCTTATTTTTGCCCTTTAGCTTTTGTTCTAATCTGAGAAATGCTTCATTTGGGGGTTTTTGTGTGTAATTTAAGGGAAATTGCTGTCGGCCTGAAACACAGTGATCTAGAGTTTATCCAAAAGGCAAAACACCTTTCTTCTTGCTGTTCCATTTTAGGAGCTGCTGAGACAGAAAGTAAGGCTTCAGTTTGTGTAGACAGGAGGAAAATAATGGGGCTTTTCCCCTGCAGTATGTTACAGTCATTCTTTGGCTCATTCCATGCATTGACAATGGAAATTGCCCTAAAGAAGCAGGTAGAAACATTTGCAGTTAGATGTGTGTTCATTCATCTCCCTCTCTCCCTCCTTCCTCCCTCTTCCCTTTTCCTTACTTGTCCCTCCTCTCCCATGCCCTCTTGCTCCTGCCTTCCCTCATTCTTTCTCCTGCACTCCCTCTTGTATCATGATGTTCTTGGTCCTGCATGTGTAGTAGAGAATAAGACCTCTGTGGCCTTTCCATATGCAGTTTACATTGTTGTGGGGGAAATAAGTAATAATGAAGTAAACAAACATATGCATATGGTAATTTTTGCTAGTCACAACTGCTGTAAAAGCGTGTGTGTGCATCTTAGAGGGAGAGAGAGAGAGAAAGAGAGAGAGAGAGAGAGAGTGTGTGAACATGAGTGAATCCTGGAAGGCCTAAGGGGGGCTTTTGAGCGGAGCTCTGCAGGTCCACAAGGTCAGGGAGCGTGTTTTAGGAAGTAGAGAAAGCAAGTTGGTAACCCTGAGAGCCGATCAGGTTTGGTATTAGAGAGGAACTGGAAAGCGAACACGTGGCCTCAGCGTAGGGAGCTTGGGAGAGAGCAGTCTAAGAGGCTGGAGGAGAAATTAAGGCCTCGATTCCAGAGGGTGGGAGGAAACACTTCCCCTTGATTCCGAGTTCAGCCCAAAGCCAGTGGTCCATGTGTGGTGTATTAGTTCATTTGTCATTTAGACATCACAAAAACATCTCTCGTATGATCGAAATAACCTCAGTTCAGATTCTCATTTCGGTTTTCTCTCCCCAAAATAGAAAAAGAAATACATGAACCAAAACCTGACACAACTGAAAAAAAGATGAGCAAATCCACAATTAGAGATGGGGATTTCAACAGTCCTCCCTTGGTAACGGATAGAATAAGGAGACAACCATTAAGTAAGGATTTGGATGAGGGACTTGAACAGCCCAACCAAACAACTCGGCTACATTGCCTTTTCATTTTGTTTAATGGAACATTCTACTGTACGTTTTCCCCCAAGTGCCCATGGAGCATTCACCCCAAGATGGACCAAACTTGGGGCCAAAGCCATTTCAATAACTTTGAAAACACTGAAATCATACTGAACATGTTCTCTGACCACAGCAGAATTAACCAGAAATCAATATTAGAAAAATATCTGAAAACCCCAAAATATCTGGAACTCAAACCGCATTATTTCTGAGTGACTCATGAGTCAAAGAAGAAATGACAAGGGAAATTTGAAATTATATACTTTGACATGCATGAGAACGAAGAGGTAACCGTGTGTCTTATTTAAAATAAAAATACTAATGTGCAAATAGGTAGTTGAATCTGCGTCCACTCTATTTGTCTGCTTCCTGAGTTTCCTTCTCGCTTCATATGTCAGTCTGTCCTCAGTTCCTGGAGATGAAATGAGCGTGTCCATGTCCCTGCCGCCAGGCCGCACCCGCCCCTCGTTAGTCTGGCCTTGCTGATTTAACTAAGTAGTCCTAATGCTTTCTTCTAGCTCCACTCAGTGAACTTTTACCATTTTCAGAGGTCATCTTCCTGGAACTACAGAGGGGAATTTATGGAGCAGTAACGAGCAGGTTCAAGTTAGATGATTTCTTTGGTTAATGTCAGTTAAAACCCATCAAAGCTACTTCTTTTGCCTCTTTCCAGTCTACCTTCTCCTTACATCTTAGACTTGTTGTGAGTCTTTCCTTCAGTTCCCTTCTGTGACTACTGTTTCTTCCAGCAGTCCTTTCACTGTTTTGACTTTTTTTTTTTTTTTTAAAGATTCATCTATTTATTTGAGAGAGGGAGAGCATGAGCAGGGAGGGTAGAGGGAGAGGAAGAGAGAATCCAAAGTAGACTATGTGCTTGTGTGCTGGGCTCGATCTCATGACCCGGAGATCACAACCTGAGCTGAAACCAAGAGTTGAACAGTTAACTAACTGTGCCACCCAGACACCCCTGTTTTGACCGTTTTTCTTTTGGCTTTTTGTTTTTGACCTTTTGTAATCTCTACCCTCAGTCTGGTATCAGCTTGTCTTAGTGAACTTCGATCATTTAGGCTTGCCCGTGTGCTAGGCATTAGCTAAGCAGTTGGTTTGCAAATGCAGGAGGGACTTATAAATGAGGTAATTGGTTGGAGCGTGCTAAGTACTTTGACAGAGCCATGTAGGAAGGGTTATGTAAATAAGCGTATGTTCCACAAACATCTCTCGGACTCCTCTGTGTACCAGGCACTGTGCAGTGGAGGCTGTGCTCTGGGAATAAGGCGCTGGTGGATGAAAGGGGAGCAGAGAATAATCTGGGAGTCTGTGGTCTGCTCTGGCACAGGGTATTTAGTGGTGACTTTGAGGGACTTTGGGGTAGTAAGTGGTAAGAGGAAAGCCCGGGAAGGTCATGAAAGTCCTTTTTTTTTTTTTAAGGAGTTTTTGTTCTGTTTCTGTGGGCGTAGTGTTTATTAGCTTTATGATGACTTTTTTTTTTTTAAGATTTTATTTATTTGACAGAGAGAGAGAGTGAGAGAGAGAACACAAGCAGGGGGAGTGGGAGAGGGAGAAGCAGGCTTCCCACTGAGCAGGGAGTCCAATGAGGGACTTGATCGCAGGACGCTGGGATCACGACCTGAGCCGAAGGCAGACGCTTAACCGACTGAGCCACCCAGGCGCCCCACTTTATGATGACTCTTACCAACACTTCCACACTACCTGTATCTCTTATTTCTTTGGTTATTCTTCCATTTGCTGTAGTGACCAGCGGCTCTAACGAGTGGTGACTACTGATACTGCTTATCATGCAGTTTTTAAAAGTGGGGGGAGGGCGTTGCCAGCAGGGAAGGAACCCAAAGCAAGGAACCAGGTATGTGGTACTCTTACTTTATATAGAGTATTTTCTTCTAGGGTATTATTATTATTAATTTTTGAGAGGGAGGGAGGAGTGGGGAGAGGGAGAGAGAGAATCTTAAGTGGCCTCTACGCCACGCCCAGTGTGAAGCCCGAGGTGAGGCTCAAGCTCACAACCCTGAGATCATGACCTGAGTCAAAATCAAGTTAGCCACTTAACTAACTGAGCCACCCAGGTGACCCAAATCTTTATTATTGTTTTTGAAGGTAAGGGAGGAAGCGGTTGAAGTATAAACATATTACTTTGAAAACCCTGTGGGGTAAAATTTCAACTTATTGCCCACCCTGAAATTTCTTATTCTTTTCCTTTAGGTTTCTTGCTATTTAAAGATTTTTGTTTGAATGAACTTAATGAAGCTGTACCTCAGGTGAAGTTTTATGAAGAGGTAAGAAGTAACTGTTTTACCGATGCTTTTATTTTAAAAACACATGTAGACTGTACTTTGGAAAATATCAAGACTACTACATTTCTTACAAATATGTAGAAACTTGTTGACCATAATTAGAAGCACGAGGTATAATATGTAGTTGATTATAGACTGAGAACATGTGTAAAAATCACATTTTCAAGGGCTCTAGAGTGCCCAGAGCCCTGAGGCATAGTTGGACTAAAACTCCAGAGCAGGGATTATCATTCAGATGGGCACTGCAGATCAGCATCCGTTTGATTTTCTGCAGAAGCTTGCTGATTCTGGAGACATAAGCTGAGGCAGAGGGCCTCCACTGAGTGAAAGAGAAACTGCCAACGTTTTCTGGTCACACACGGCCAGAGTGACAAAGTGGAGATGTGGTGGGAAAGGGGAGTCTCAGACACACAGCTGGTTTCCCCAGTAAGACATTTGGAATGGAGCTGAAGAGACCGGCCAGGAGCTTCTGGAAGCTTCACTGAAATCTCCCACAGCCTCACGCTGCTGTATGAAATGTGGACCTGTGGTGGAAGGAATCTGAAAACAGAATAGGCAAGAGATGAGAACTCTAGGGAGCGGTCGATTGACACTGAAGATCTGTAGCTACTTATCCCCTGGGGCAGCTACTGAGTTCCAGGTGTAGTGAGCAGACAAGAGTCCAGGTTTGGCCCCAGGTAGAAGGCTGCTTTTGGGAGACAGAAAAGCCAGAAGAGGTTTCTGGGGCTAGAATAAGAAACAAATGAAACTGAAGGAGCCTCAAACGTGTGATTAGTCTCCCTCTCAAGAATTATGTCAAGGAGCCCAAAGAGCTATTCTGAATCCTTCCTGAAGGCAGAACTGAATCTAGTGCTGATGAAGACCTCTTGCTGAATTCCACGGAGATCCATGCCTTAGGAACCAGTGCAAACCAGAGGCAGACTGAGTCCTCTAAAAATGGAGACCCAGCCCAGTCCCATCCCGTACTGGGTGATGAGCCCTCTCTCCACCTGTGTAGCAGAGTACAAGGGAGGCCTCTGTCCTATTTTTGCAGGTGGAAAATAATATAGAACGACCCTACAATGTTCAGCATACAGAAAAAAAAAAATTATGGACATCTAAGATACAAGATCATATGTCTCATAAGGTAATAGAAGTAGACCCACAGATAACTCAGATATTGAAGTTAGCTGACAAGTACTTAAAAATAACCATAAATAATATGTTTAAAACAATAGAGGAAAAGATAGTCAAAATAGATGGAGGAATAGTGAATTTTAGTCTACTTTATTATGAAGAACCAAATGGATATTCTGGAACATCAAGTATAATATTTGAAATTGGAACCTAATGACTAGAATCAGTAGCAGATTGGTCACAGCATAAGACAGGATTGATAAATAGGCAGGTCAGTAGATAATTTCGCGCTAAAACATAGAGAAGAAAGACTATAAAAAAGAAATAGATAAGGATATTAAAGACATGTGGGATGTGGCTAAAAGGTTTAACATATGTAGAATTGGAATATGTAGAAGAAGAGAGTGAATGGGGCAGAAACAGTATTTGAAGAGATAATACTAAGAATTTTACAAAATGATGAGAGCTGCTTACAGATTCAAAGAACTTAGAAAATCCCAAGTAGAATGGCTTTGAAGGAAAACTATCTTTGACATGAGTATAACACTGTGGAAACTGACAAAGATAGTCTTCAAAGCAATGAGAGAGAATGGAAAAAGACACATTACTTTTAAAGAAGCAACAAATACTATGACTGACTAGCTATGACATCTTAGAAGAAATGGTTAAAACAAACAGTAGCAGCAAAACAAAACAAGAGAGAGTGGCCGTCTTAATAATGAAACCGACCAAACCACATCCCAAAACCTGCCAATCTAGAATTCCATTCCCAGCAAAAATCTCCTTCAAAATGAAGGTGAAGTAAAGATATTTTCAGAGCAAAACCGAGGGAATTTTGTCAGTCATGGGCCTGCATTACAACAAATACTAAAAAGAAATTCTTTAGGCAGAAGGAAAATAATCCTAGATGGAAATGCAGGAAGGAATGAGGTCATCGTGAAGGGTGATATGTACCTAAAATAAAAACGAATGTTGACCATGCAAAACCATGATGTTTTAGATTTTGAAATGTATATAAAACTAAAATGTATGATAGTAGCACAGGAGCCAAGAGGGGGTTAAAGAAGTTAAAGTGTTGAAGATCCTAGGATTATTGGGGGGTTGGATAGTAAAAGTAATAATTTGTAATGACTTGTAATCAGTTAAGGATGCACATTATAATCTCTAAGGTGACTCTTAGTAGAATAAAATGTGTATATTTAACAAGTTAAAAGAGGGAAAATGGAATAAAACAATATTGGATTAGTTAAAAAAAGGAATAAAAGGATATAAAATAGATGAGTGAAATTGAAGATAATAAGATGGTAACTATAAATCCTTCTACTTAAGTAATGACATTTAATGTAAGTGGACTGAATACTGCCAAGTAAAAGTCTAAGTTTGTCTGCCTGAATAAATCACCAAAGCTCTTATTATATACTGCTTACAAGCGACATACTTTAAACAGGATGGCAGAGGATATACGGAGACAAACACCAATTAAAGCAAAGCTGGTAAAGCAACAGTAATATCAGACCAAGTGTATGGTAAATGCTACTTGGAGGTAGAGATTATTTCATAATGATAATGGGGTCAGGATCACAATCTTAAACTTGTATGTTATAAATAATGTGACTTCAAAATATATAAAGCCAAAATTGACATCTAAAATGAGACAACTCTGCATTCTTAGTGGGAGACATTAGCACACACTCTTCAATAGTTCATAGAACAGATAGACAAAAAATTAGTAAGAATACAGAAAATCTTAATAAAGTGATGAATAAACTTGACCTAATTGACATATACAGAATGCCGCACCCAGCAAAGATAGAATTTGCCTTCATTAAAGTACACATGGAAGACATACCAAGAGTGATTATTTGCCAGGTCCTAAAGAAAGTTCCTGAAGACTTCAAGATCAAAATTGTTTGGAGTGTTTTCTGACCACAATAGAATTAAACTCAAATTTAATAACAGAGTTTACTAAAATCCTTAACTACTTGGAAATGAATACACTTGTAAGTAACTTATTGGTCAAAGAAGAAATTAGAACTGAAATTAGGAAATACTTTAGTTTAAAATATATTTAAGAAATGACATATGAGATTATTAGCATAATGTAGCCTTATCCTAAAGCATTTTAAGATTTATTTATTTATTTATTTATTTGAGAGCGAGAGACAGCATGAGGAGAGCAAGCACAAGCAGCGAGGGAAGGCAGAAAGAGACAGAGAAGCAGGCTTCCTGGCCGAGCTGCAAGCCCAACGGGGGAGCTGGATCTCAGGACCCCGGGATCATGACCTGAGCCCAAGGGAGATGCTTAACCCACTGAGCCACCCAGGTGTCCCCTAAAAGCATTTTTTTTTTTTTAAAGATTTTATTTATTTGATAGAGAGATTACAAGTAGGCAGAGAGGCAAGCAGATAGAGGGGGAAGCAGGCTCGCTGCTGAGCAGAGAGCCCCGATTCGGGGCTTGATCCCAGGACCCTGAGATCATGACCTGAGCCAAAGGCAGAGGCTTTAACCTACTGAGCCACCCAGGCGCCCCTCCCTGAAAGCATTTTAAATGGTCCAAAGAAAGCAAAGCATCATTAGGACTGATTATTAGTAATCTTTGTACAAGTTTGAAAATTGGAGGGATATTCTTTTTGGATTATTGATATCCTTGAAAACTTGATGTTTTCCATACTTTTAAAACTGTATTAATGTATTTCCAGGGAGAATGGCCAAATTATGATTACATTTAGCATCATGTGTAAAAAATAAGCCAAATCCAAAAGGATCGTACTCACTGTGAAGTAACTTTTATTATTTCAGTATGAATTGTAATCTGGATGAGTATCACAGCTTGATCTGTCAAAAGAAGTTTCTTTCTCTGTCCTTAAAAGTCTCACCTCTCCAATTTCAGCAAGTACTAAGTTTCCTTGTCAAATACAGAGAAATCTTTAACAGATAATTTTTGCAAGGTTGAAACAGATGGGCAGTCTACTTGGGTGACTTCTTAAGCACTACTTGCCAATATGGCGGTGAGTACTGCTGATGTGTTTCCATTTGATCTTTAAACATTAGAGTTTCTCTTGGTTGGCTTGCTCCCAGCTCTTCACACCTGTCTTCTGGTTTGGCACATGATGGATCTGGCTTATCAGATTATCTTCTTAGAGGATAACATCCAAAGCTTCTTAGCAACTTCCTCTATATTCTTTTATTGAAGACACCATCCGGTCTTGGGGCTTCAAATACAGTTTTCTAAATTAGTACAGCCTTTAAGCATTGAGGTTATTAACAATTCTTCTCTACATCCTTGGCTTTATCAGTCTGATTATTTCTGGTGGTTGTCATAAGACCGCAATCCCTAGAAAAAACATTTTTGTCTGAGATCTTGAAATGCATATTTTCTATGTTGCATTTTCACTTTCCTGGGTCCCCAGACTCGCAGTGGTTACCCATTTCCAGTGTGTTCAAGGCCTCATAGCTTATTCTGACATTCACATAGCTCTGTATTAGTCATCACCTACCTTTCTCTATCTTTCTCTACCTTCTTACATAGAACTGCCACTAACCGCTGAGCCCATTCTATTTCTTTTCTTCTGTCCTTCCTCCAGCCTAGAATGCGGCTTTGCCCTCTCAGCCTGTGGAAAGCCTAGCTTCCACGGGTCTAGCTCACTTTGTACATTTGCTAACAAGTCTCTCTGGACAACTAGCCCAGTCTTCCGTGTTTGCTTACACCTTTGATTCCCATACCTTTGAAATCCTAAATGGATTTCTTGTCTGTTTGTTGTCTGTACTGCTCTGCAACACTTGATCTATGCCTTCTGCTTCTGCAGCGTAGTTGGTATTCGTCTTCGTCTGTGTCTGACTCGAAGACAGAAGGCCTAGGTAGGCCCTGCTGCACTGTGCCTCTCACTTGCTGTGGGACCTGGGGCCAGCGGTTGAGCCATCTCTGAAGCATCTACACTTTGGACCTGGAGCTTATAAATGTGAACAGTCCGCCTTCCCTGTACTTGAGGAGCACACAGTAGGGGGACTTCATACTTGATCTTCAGTTGCCTCATCTATGAAATGAGGTTGCGAATCATCTCCAGCTTCACAGGCTAATTGTGAGGCTCAGATAGGATGCCGGATGGACAGTGCCTTTCTAAACCGTATCTATGGGATGCCGTTCAGGCACCATTCTTTAAATATCAACTAGATTAAGGGGAGGCCGAAACTTAGTGGTTAAGAGTGCCACCTCTAAATTCAGCCTGCCCGGGTTTGGATTTGGACTCCACTAGTTACTGTGTAAACTTGGGCAAACAAAATTTCTAGCTTATCTACGTGGGTGTTCTCAGCCAAGAATGAGGGGGATTGCAGTGCCTATCTCTCAAGGTTGTGTGTGTGAAATCAGCTCACCAGAACAGTGACCGACACATAGTTACGGCTTGGTGTGTTGGTTCCACTTCCTTGTTCCATTTAGGCTTAGAGGCAGCTTATGAAAATATGTAAGTATACCTAAATTTCAAAATAAATCACAGAAACAGAATAACTATAAGATCAGAGGCAGAGTTATTCCATAGGATTTTCTTCTTTCATTCAACCAATGTTTACCAAACACCAGTGCCAGACATTGCTTTGGTGAACAAGACAAAGCCCCTGCTCTCCCGGAGTTTCTATTCTGGTCGAGAGAAACAGACAGCAAAAAGTAATAAATAACAGGAAATGTATCAGGAAGTAATAACTGCTGTGCAGGGACTGAAAGGAGACGCAAAACTCAATGTGATGTGTTGTGGCTTGGAGGCCACTTCAGAGTGATGGGTCAAAGACTGAAGAACGGGCATGGAAACAGATTTGATTGACAAGGAGGCTAGTCTTTTCGAAGATGAGAGCAGGGTAGGAGAGAGAGCATTTTCAGCTAAATGTGGCTAAGACATAGCCCCGAATGTGGTGGGAAAGAACTTGGCATGTTTGAGGAACTGAAGGAAGACCAGAATGGTATGTTTTTAGTGGATGGAAGGATTGGGGTAGGATGAGGTAAGATCAGATCCATGAGGAGACAGGATTGGGGGCCAGAGTAACAAATTCAGATTTTATTCTAAAGCCCATGGAAGACTTAAGTGTTAAGTGACTATTCTTTAAATATCAACTAGATTAAGGGGATTGATGTGATAGATCTCCCTGGTCTTTACTTATTTTAGATCTCTTTGTTCTATCAGTGGCTGAGAGAGGGGTGATAAAATCTCCAACTCTGACTGTGGAATTGTCTATTCTTTTTCTTGTCATTTTAAAAATGTATTTTTGAAGCTATGTTATTAGTGCATACGCATTTATGATTGTTATACATTTTCATGTGAAATGTCCCTCTTCATTGCTTGTCTTTGTCTTGAAAATGACTTCATTGGATATTAATATAGCCCTTCAGTCTCCTTATGCTTACTGTTTTCATGATGTATCTCTTCCTTTCTACTTTCAGCCAGTGTTTTTATATATAAAGCCTGTTTCTTTGAGACAAATATAAAAGTGTCTTGCTTACCACCTCTCCCCCATTTTTGACAATCTCTGTATTTTAGTGGAGTAATTTTAGATGTGTTTATCCTTTGTGGAGTTTGCTGACTTTCTTGAAATCTCTAAATTTGTATCTTTCACCAAACCTGGTAAAATTTGGGCCATTATCCTTAAAGCATTTTTTCTACCTCAATCTCTCCCTTCTTTCTAGGATTCCAGTTACATGTGTATTTGATTTTTGGATATTATACCAAATATCACTGATGCCCTGTTCAATTTTTCCCCCCAAATATTTTCTGTTCTTCGGAGGGATAGTTTCTATGGCTCCGTCTTCAAATTCATTGACTCTTCTGGCTTCTCTACTCTGCTGTTATGTCCATTCATTGAATTTTTTTATTTCAGATGTGTTTTCTAGTTCTAAAATTTGTTTGGCATTTCTCATAGTTAATATGTTTCTGCTGTTATTTTCTATCTTTTTATTCATTACATGCATATTTTCTGTTATGTCTCTAAGTATAGGTGAAATAGCTGCATTAAATCCTTGTCTGATAATTCCAACGTCAGTGTCATCTTGGAATGGTCTTCATTTATGATCTGTTCTCTTGCATGGGGACCACATTTTCCTGTTTCTTGATATGTAGAATGATTTTCGATTCTATCTTGTACAGTAGGATTGATACTTTATAGCTACTCTAAATTCTGTATGCTTCTTCATAGGATATTGATTTTTTGTTTTAGCAATTAACTCAGCTTACTCAAATTTCAAAGTTCTGTCTTCTTATACAGTGGGTCGCAGCTGAATCTCGTTCAATTCTTTTAACCTTCACTGGACTGCTTTGGGTCTGCCGTGCTCACATGTCACCATGGGGTCCAACAGGGATGTCGACAGAGTTTATACACAGAACTATGGAACTCCCCCTCTCTGGCTCTTTATTTTCAGGAATATCCTCTCTTACTTTCCAGCTTCTGATCAATGCTCCTTCCCCATTAATGCCCCTTCCCCATTATGTACGTACTTCTGGTCACTCACTAGTGCTCGCTAGTTGGGTTTTATGTATGTCCAGAATTTACAGTTGTTTTCTCAGGAGGATTATTCCCTTGGCAGTTCTTATAGAGCAGATTACTATCTAAAGCCGAGCCTGGCTTTGTGATATATTTTGAATGTGAAGCCAATATGATTGGCTGATTACTAATTGGACGTAGGGGGAGGTAGAAGCAGAGATGTGAGCAAAAGAGCAGGAATCAACAATGATTATTCCTTTTTTGGCTTAAGCCGTTGGGAGGATGATTTTACTCGTGTTCGTGATAAAGAAGGCCAGGGGACGAGCATGCCCGGTGTGGGTAGAGAGGATAAGGAAATGTCAAATAGGTAGTTAGATGTTTAGAATCTGGAGCTCAGGGGAAGAAGTGAGTACCAGAGAGCCCCACTTTGACACCTGAATAGAATTGGTTTTGAAACCGTGGGACTGAGTAGTTTTACCTGAGAGGAATGTAACAGGTGACAAAGGGGTACCCTGGCACCATGTCCCGAGGAAGTCTTTAGAAGTCTTTAGAAGTCCGGCAGAGGAGGAAGAGGCCAAGGGAGACTGAGGAAGAAGAGCCGGTGTCTCAAACCACGGGAGGGTGTGGATCACAGAAGTCAGAGAAGAGGACGGGAGGGACAGCTGAATTGAATGCTTGCTGGGGAGTCAGTGAAGCTACAGACCAGAGAGAGACCCTTGATTGGACAAGAACTGGCCATTAGTGGCTTCACAAGGCCATCTCCCTATAGTGGTGGTGAGAAAGTGGAGATAAGATAGCTGCGGATCAGAAGTGCTTGCTCTGAGGGTTCCACTCGTTCAGGCTCTGTGTTCAGCTGTGAGCTTTGTAACCGCCCAAGCAGAAAGGCACTGGTCCCCAGTGGATGTGTCTCTTCGGCTCAAGGGGAGACTTTTCACCTTGAATTCTGGCCTCTGCCTGCTCAGGTGACCTGGCCAACCTAACTGCCTAAATTAGAGGTGGTGTTTTCCGTGAGCAGGCTACAATAAGATCGTCCTGTCTAGAGCTGATTGATGGTTGACTGCATGTTCTTTGATTAGTGGTCTTACTGATAATAGGACATGAATTCTGAATTATAGCCATAGACACTTAGACACTTTAAGCTCTTCCTTTGCCTACCAAGTTACCTTTGCTGTTGTTCAGGTTAGAGTTTATGAAGCACAAATCTCTTAGTAAAGCACATATTGTGGTTCAGAGTATCATTTGCCCAAGAAACTAGAATGTTCTCTGGGGTTGGATCATTACAGTTCATGGAAAACTTCCATATTATCAACATTTGTTTAAACAGGTGTCAACTTGCTTTCTAGGCCCCCTGGCACACAGACTTGTGTTCCTTTACATTTGTTTTCAAGGACAGTAATTCCACGAAGGCCTGTTATTTCTTGGGTTTGTTTACTTGTATAGGCAGAAACGTTTCCTTTGGTTCACTAACAGTCTACCTGTGTTATCCCAGGATTCTGCATTGACCTTTGCATATCTAAAATTAAAACAACAAAAGAAATCAACCCAGCCAGATCCTCTGTTTATTTTCTGACTCAACTTCGGATTTTGGTGTCTCGCTTCTGTTGCTGCCCAGCTACCATATTTGCGTCTGGTGTGGCGTTTGAACTCCTTAGACTTGTCATGTCCTGAATTAACTCATGGGGGTGAAGCCCAGGTCCTTTGGTAATTGGCATTACCCCTGCAGGGGATTGCCGCTGCCTTAGAACAGTCTTTTCTGGTTGGATGGCCTATAACCTCCTCCAGTCCACCTGCCTTCTTGGCAGACTTTGTGGTCTGTTCCAACAAGACTCCATTCTAAGCCCGGACAGTCACAGACTTGTGGCTCTCATTGTCACACTGATGATAATTCAGGACAGTAATATGGCCCCAGTAATTTCTCCGTGTGTGAACCAGCTGGCCCTCATCTGGGACCTCAGTATTTCACACACACACCCCCACTCCCTGCCAGCTGTGCTCCTTCTTTATCAGAAATTCTTACAGGATTTACTGGTTTTGATTTCAAAACTATCAAACCCAGCCTTACTGTAAAAAGGTGACTTTCATTTCTATTTTATCATCCCAGAATAAAGAATACTCAGATATTCTGAAAGTCAGTGTCAGCAACTGTCTGATTGTTGAAAACATTTTGTTCCCAAAACTAAGTCATACTATTGTATGAATTAGTCATCATATTGAAGATTTTTGCTGCAGTCTTCCTGCTATCTCTGTATTTCATTTGTGTCCTCGTTATCTTATCTTTTGGATTACGAGCATTTCTGTAAATAAATAAGAGCAACTTCTCTGATCTAGGAGCTTCTGTTATCAGATAAGAGGGTTGGGACCAGTAATACACAGGGCAAGTATTTCTAAAGCACATTTTTATTATTTGGCCTGCTTTAACATGGGCTTCCCTAAGTTACCAAAATATACTGTTTGAAGTAACCTGTTTATTAATACTTTATTGAGCAGCTGAGGCTCTAACCTAAAAGAAACCAATGCTTTCATCTCTGGGTTAGTGCCTTTCTAAAATATTCAACTGATCTTTTAAAAAATCTCTTTCCAGGAATCTTGACTATATATATATATATACACATATGTATATATATATATATTTTTTTTTCTTTCTTTCTGTTTTGTAATGTTGTAGTTGAATGAGAACAATCCCCACCATAAGTCTTAGAACTGAATTACAGCCAGATTTAAGTGGTATTTGCTCTGGAGAGGAGAATTGGCTAGGACGGATGGCCCCTGGCTGGTACACTGTAAGATAATTGTAACCATGGCAGTATCCATTTCCTAATATTGTGCTTCTAAATTTAAGTGACGAGGTTCATCATAGGAAAAAAGCCATTTGTATGTTTCAAGTTGCATTTAAATTATCCCAACTTCATTATTCCAACATTAGAAATAGTTGTTTCCTGTGGAGCAGCCAGTTCAGCAGTTTGCTTAATCTCCTGTGGAAGTGGTTTTTGCCTGGGCGAGTAATATCTTTTAATAAAGTGAGTATTCGGGGAAGACGTACCTAACCATGGTAACTTTGAAAAACCCAGATAAAAGAGTACGAGAAGCTTGAGAATGAGGAAGACCGCCTTTGCAGAAGCCGGCAAATTTATGACACCTACATCATGAAGGAGCTCCTGTCTTGCTCACACGTGAGTACTTCTTTCTGGTCCAGGCCCGGAGTCCGGGTAGGGGACAGCTCGCAGGGTTTCTCGAAAGTGAAACAGGAAGAAGAAGTTTTGAATAATTGAACAGTCCTCCCCCAGGACAAGACCCAGTTTGTTTGCTGGTAACGCTGATGCGAAGCTGCTGCTCCAGCTACTCCAAGGATGTTTCCAGAAGCAGATCCGTCCACGGCCAAGAGAAAGAAAAAGATGGAAATAAAATTGATAGCTCATGCAGATGAATGGAAAGAAAGGCTGGTCTCCATCCCAAACTTTCTAAAAGAGGTTCAGCTTTATTATTGTTAATTTGGCTGTACTTTAAATAATTAGGCTAATCAAGCATTGATCAATAGAAGTCTTTAATGGTTTCTGTGGATTAATGAGGAAGAGTAATAATTACTACGCTAATTTTATTAACAGTTAAATAACGGTGGAAATATCCCCCCCCCCTTGTAAATCAGAGAAACAATCCACTCAGTCATTAGGATAAACTAGGTTCCCGGGAAAGTATTCCACCAGGAGTGAGTGGAAGAATTAGTAATAAAAATTCGCAACGTAATTCACTCTTCGAGAGTTTTCCGGAGGAGTGGCCTCCCGGTCCTCACCTGCCATGTCCGATACAGGAGCCACTCACCCCCGGTGGCTATTTTGATTTAAGGTTAAATTAATTAAAATCCAGTGGAGGTGAACATTTCCCTCCTTGGTGCCTCTCGAGCCACATTTCCAGGGCTCGATAACTGCCCATAGCCGGGGGCTCCGGCATTGGGCGGCGGAGATACAGAACGTCGCTGTCATTGCAGGAAGTTTGAGGGGACAGCGCTGGCCATGATAATGGTTTATTTTAGCGCTTCTGTATTTACTGTGTCATTCACGGTTCTACTCGAATAACCACGGCTGGTGGCACCTCTTGGCCATGCATTTCTTTGTCGTCCTCACCTAGCTTGTAGTAGACAGAATTCCTGAGCTAGTCCTGATGGTTGATGCTCCGTGCCAGAGAAGGCTTGAACCTTGGCAAATGCCAGCTGTCTGCGGGAATCCACTGAAACTTCATTTTCATGTCGCTCAGCAGTTTAGAGGGCTTTTGGCAGAATGATGGGCGTTTTTGGCTTTTCCTCTTGTGGTACTTTTTTTTTTTTTTAAAGATTTTATTTATTTATTTGACAGAGAGAGAGAGAGATCACAAGTAGGCAGAGAGGCAGGCAGAGAGAGAGGGGGAAGCAGGCTCCCCACCGAGCAGAGGGCCTGATGCGGGGCTCAATCCCAGGACCCTGAGATCATGCCCTGAGCCGAAGGCAGAGGCTTTAACCCACTGAGCCACCCTTGTGGTGCATTCTTAAAAACGTAATTTGAAGTTTGGAGGGAGAAGAGAAGTGTGTTGTTCTTATAGGTGAGAGTTCTGTTTTTTTTTTTTTGGAGCCAGGTCCCCTCTGCTGTGGTCACAGCAAGACTTTCCTTAACCTACATCCTTCCCCAACCCTGGCTTTTAATTCTGAAATGTATTTTCTTGCATTTGTTTTATCTTTTTTTTTTTTTTTTTAGATTTTATTTATTTGACAGAGAGGAATACAGTGAGAGAGGGAACACAAGAGGAGGGAATGGTAGTGGGAGAAGCAAGCCTCCTGCCGAGCAGGGAGCCCGATGCGGGGCTCGATCCCAGGACCCTGGGATCATGACCTGAGCTGAAGGCAGATGCTTAACGATTGAGCCACCCAGGCACCCCTGTTTTATCTTATATAGTGGAAATTTTTTACAGTTTCAGGATCCCGTCATTACCTAATTGAGGGATGTATACATTTCGTAAGGTGATAATAAGATTCCTTATACTTTTTTTAAAAAGATTTTATTTATTTTACAGAGATCGAGAGAGCACAAGCAGAGGGAGTAGTAGAGGGAGAGGGAGGGGCCTGATGTGAGACTTGATCCCAGGACCCCAAGATCATGACCTGAGCCGAAGGCAGATACCTAACCATCTGAACCACCCAGGTGCCCCCTCCTTCCCCTTTTTTTAACCACAGTAGTCTCAAACTCTTGTGGGATTCGGTATGTCAGTGTGTGCCCCTGTGCTCAATCTTGACATGGCGGCTAAGGACTCTGGAAGCTCAGTGGGGCGAGCATCTACATTGCCCACAGATTATCCAGCTGATTTTTAAAGGATGCATGTCAGTATAATTACCACAGGTTCCTGCTTAGTAATTGTGTTAAATTATGTGCTGTGGTGTTGTGTAACATACAGAGGTTCGTTGCGTTTCCTATTTGTGGAAAAAAACATACTGTGTTATATTTTTTTGAATTTTTTTTTTTCTGAAAAGCCATTCTCCAAGCAAGCCGTAGAGCATGTACAAATTCACCTATCCAAGAAACAAGTGACGTCAACTCTTTTCCAGGTAAGGCAAAATTATTTCTAGAGAAATACAGTTGACCCTTGAACAGCACAGGGATTGGGGCGCTGACCCCAACGCGGTCAGAAATCTACATGTAACTTCTGACTCCCCCTTCCAGATTTTACTAATAGCCTACTGTTGACCAGATAGCCTTACCGATGACATAAACAGCCGGTAAACACATATTTTACATGTTGTATATATTACATGCTGTATTCTTATAATAAACTAGAGAAAAGCAAATGTTATTAAGAAAATTAGAAGGAAAATACATTTATAGTATTGTTGGTGAAAAATCAACGTGTAAGTGGGCCTGTGTGGTTGAGACTTATGTGGTACAAGGGGCACCTGTAGATTCTTTCCCATAAAAGGATGTGCCCTGCACAAGTGAGCCAGGAGCCCTCATTCTCGTCTAGCTGTGAATTTGCTCCAAGACTTGCTCCAAGACCTTGGGAAAACACCTGCCCACAGTACCCGCAGCCTCATATGCAAAATGAGAAGAGGGATTAACTCTCCCCCAGGTTACCTTTAGCTCTGTGATTCCAGAGGTAGAAAGTTTTTTCTCCAAGAGGTAGAAAATTCCTAAGTAAAATAGCTAATTAAAAAAAAAATTTTACTTCGTGGATCCATTAGCTTTTCGTCTTTAAAACTCACTATCAGGGCTGACTGTCGGTACTTTTAGTCATTTACAAAATGTGCTGCATAACTTTCAGGGCCCAGCATAGCATGAAAAGCTTGGGGCTCCTTGTTCAGAAATTAAGAATGTCAAGATGGCGACAGTAGAGACACTAAACCAAGGCCTGGGCTCTTCTGAGCATGAGCCCTGTGGGACTGCATGGGTCACACAGCAGGACAACCAACCATGGTCCCTTGGGAAGCGTTTGTGACTTTGTGGGAACCGTGCCAGGCGATAGGGAAGCCGTAGCAAACAGGACAGACCTGTCCGCCCCTTCACGGAGTGCACAGTCCAGACGTAGATAACTAGTAATCACGGTGAGGAGTTCATCGCTGAAAATCGGGCAAGTGCAAGGGTGGGTTTTGCAGGTCATCTGAGTCTCGTCAGTATGTGTTCTAGGTTCCTATTTATGCAGTGTGGGATTTCTTTTCCATTCCTTCCAGCCCTACATAGAAGAAATCTGTGAAAGTCTTCGAGGCAACATTTTCCAAAAATTTATGGAAAGGTATGAAACTTCACATATGTACGTAACATTTTTTTGAGGCATACTTGACATGTAGTATTGTATTAAAGTATAAAATCTTGTGTTCTATAGGTTTACCTCATTTTACCCAGTGAACACTGTCCTTAAAATGGGTGTCAGTTTGTTCGTTCGACAAGTACTTACGGGGCACTGTACTATGTGCCAGCCTTCGCCTTAGACTGTCACCTCAATACGTTATCATTTAGGATTTGCATATCTTGATGTCTCTGTGAACCTGTGGCTCTTTAGCTTCAAAATGGCCTAGAAATGAAATTGACTTCGGAACACAGTATTAAGAGTGTCTTACTGGGACTCCTTTGTTAGGCAAGCGCGGTTCTCTGTCCTGTCTCATTCATCGGATGTCCTCTTCGACATCCTGTTCCCCACGGTGGGACAAGCCTGTACTTGCTTCTTTATGTAGTAGAATTTGAGGTTTCCAGGCAGGGATCTGTGGTCTCGTGTATTATGACTGTCCCTCACGAATATGTCCCTTGGAGCTACTCAAACTACATGAGTAGGTCTGTCATACGAATATAGGAGCATATTCGGCGATGCCTGCGGAAGTCGCCAGCCCAGCCGCCTCTCCGGCACCCCGCAGTCAGCTCACTGGGAGTCTGAGTATCCCTCTGAGATCAGGCACCGCCGGAACTGGGACTCTCTTTGGCGGAATCTGCTTTCGCACTGACTGTGCTCCTCTCCACAAACCGAGCTCATTTCGAGACAATCGGCGTGATGATCGTGTCTCGGTGCTGGAGCGGCCCACAGCTGTTCAGTAATTGCCCCATAAGAACAAACGCTGCTTCTCCGCGGTTTTTTTCCCCCCCTCCACATATTCGCAGAACTGAAGTAATTTAAAAAGAAAAAAAAAAACAAACCAAACCAGTTGCGTTATGATGCCTCTAGAGTTCAAGAGATAATTTTATCCTGGAGTCAGTGCTTTGGGAAACTAATATGCATCCAAATGATTATTACCCTTTGCTGAGTCGGAGCAGAGACTTTGCCAGAAAGCAGTGGCTCATGCGGAGGGGAGAGGCTGGCTGTGTTTCAGCGGGGTACGGGCTGCCCTGGCTTGGGTACTATTCATTCAGAAATCTGACCTTTCCCAGGTCTTGGGTCAGCCAAGCTTCTAGGTGATCGTTGGGGAAGAGGGGAGAAATGGGGATGGGAATTAAAATGGGGGAGGGGGTCTGGTAGCTCACGCCTTGCTGACTGGCCACCTGGTCAACCCAGAGGTCCTTTTGTCCCACTGGGTGAGCCTTTTGCTCCTATTGCCATGAGAAATCCAAGCTGTTTGTGTTGTAGGCAAGCAGGTATCCTGGATTTTCTGAAGTCATTAACCATGTTATGTAAATGAGTTTCAAAGCAAATTTCTTCATTTTTATCCATTTCATATTCTTTTCATGTTAATACATTCTCAAACGAGAATTTAAAAACTCCATTGTCAGACCCAAGAGTTTCGAGTGTGGGTTTTGAAAAGCATGGGCACTCCCCAAATAGAACTTTCTAGCCCTCAGCCTCATCGGGACTGGCCACACTCTCTGAGGGCCTCGAGGGTAAGGCGATTTCTCAGTGTGATAATAAAGGGGAAATCTGCAGCCAGGGCTCATCCTTGCCTTCACTTGAGGCCAGCAGGGACACAGGGCTAAGTTCCAGGCGGGGCTGAGTGTGGGAAGGAGGCTTCCCCTCTTCCGGACAAGGTTTGTGAGCTTCGATCCAGCAGTGAACTTCAATTGCCCAGCAAAGCCCGAGTCACAGACTGGGGTTAAAAACGCTTACTCTGCCTTGCCCTCACTGTACCCCTGGCGTTTTTATGTCATTAAGCTCTGACCTTCCCTCTGGGGTAGCTGGAGGTCATCTGCAAGGGCACTGGCTGGCAGGAGCCCAGCGTTGCCCAGCCTCTACTCTGTTCTCAGCCGCAGTACCTCTTCTGGCGAGAAGTGCCCATTCTAGCAAGTAGGTATTGACCGGAAAAAGCACTCAAGGTACCTCCATGGACCCATGACTGAGCCCTGACACCCTGGAGCCTTCTGTACTTCCTAAAGAACTGGCTACGGAAAACCTGTATTTGGCAAAATGTATGTGTGGAGGTATCCTTGGTGTGTGTGTGTGTGTGTGTGTGTGTGTGTGTGTGTTCATTGAGGCAGGGTTTGTGTTGGGATTTGGTTCTCTCCACTCTCTGTCTTGGTCATCAGGACAGTTCTCTCTCTGTGGTTGTTAATCCTCCCCAGCTAGTTTGTGAGTTTGTAAAATGTGCCAGATCACCACACACACCCCCACCCCGTTTGCCAGCTCCGAGCTTCAGAATCCGGGAGAATCTGGATGTATGAGCCAGCCCAACACACCAAGTGGATTTCAAAGTGACACTTACAGATTTCTAAGTACAGAGAACACCCAAGTGGTGTTTTGCCTTTTATACTCATCGTACTTAAAAAAAAAAAACAAAAAACTGTGTGAAATAACTCTCAGAAAGAAATGCTCAAAATACAATTTTATCAACCTCACAGAGATGGTAGAGAGATCCATGAAACACTCTGTAAACGTCGTTTTAGATTCATTGACAAAAGATGCTGCATAATTACAAAGACCTCTTTTGCTTTTGCTTTTCAAGTTGTCCATATTAGCCTCAAAAATATTCTTAAAAGATCCTTAGATGCCATATTAAATGAACCCTCCAGGCAACAAGGATAGTTAGATGCCTTAAGGCATTCTGATAATAATGCCAATAATTCCTGGCGAAGGGCACTTCGTAAGTACCCTCTCCCTCTCTTCCCTTTTCTTCCTTTCCTTTCCTTTTCATTCGTTCATTCATAGAAGCCTGGATACTGTGTCCATGTAAGGAATTGTGCCAGGCTCTAGGTGAAAGCCCACAGTTACCAAGAATATTCTTCACCTCTGAAGAGTATTTTATCTAGGACGCATTTCTTTTGAAAAGTGTTTTAAAACAAACACTACAGATGGTGTTGCTCATTAATAAACATAATGCAAACAACAACTTTATTGAATAGCCGTGGAGATAGTATTATTCTAGATGGAGGGAAAGCAAAGTACTCATCAAGCAGTTGCGTAAATTGTGGGAGCGAATCCGCTCAGTGGGCTTCCGCACCTTGTGGTTCTCTTCTAAGGACTTGGTCTCCTACAGCATTTGTATCTCTGAGCAGCAGCACTTGGTCCAGGTTCAAATCCAGCCCTGGCCCTTCTCTCACTGTGTGACCTTGGCCAGGCCGTGGTCTCCTCTGCTGCAGAATGGGCATCACTGTTCCTGCTCCTCAGACCTATTCATACTGTCGCCAGAGGGGGGAATGAGCAGGGCCTGGCACATGGAAAGCTCCGTCTGAGTGTTTGCTGCTGTTACCGTTATTTATAAATATTTTGTCACTTAGAGCTGCGTGGTCTGGTATGGATGCCACTAGCCACATGTGGCTCTTGAGCACTTGCAGTGGCTGCGTGTGAATTAAGGTGGGCTCTCAGTGCAAAATATACACCGGGTTTCATGACCAAATGTGCAAACAAGAATGTAGAAGGTCTCATTACTCATTTTGTACTGATTGCCTACGTGTTGAAATAATAATATTTTCTCTACATTGGGGTTAAATAAAATACATTGTTAAAATGGAAGTACGTATGGGGCTCACGTTAGGCCTTCTCTTGGATACTGCTGATTCAGAGGGATGGGACCATAGCGGTCATCACAATTTAAGGGAAATATGACGTCTTGCACCTGAATCATAAAAGAAAGTCACAAGGACTGGCGAAGACTTTGTGAAAAGGTGTCGAAGGAGACGTACCTCCGGTCGAGAAGCAACACAAGGGAGACCATCCTCATCCATCCTTTAATATTGCTCTTTAGATCTGATTCGTGTGATACGCAACTTTTCAGCGACTGTTTCTCTTCTTTTTTAGTGACAAGTTCACTCGATTCTGTCAGTGGAAAAACGTAGAATTAAATATCCATGTAAGTATCCTCTTATTCTTTCCCTTTTTTTAAATAAAAACTTCCTCTGGCTTAACTCCGTGAGAAAATACTTTATACCCTGGAGCACACTCCCACGGGTAATATGCTGTCTAAACAGATGTCGCCCTTACAGCTCTGTGGACCGAGAATTCATCCTCCCGTACTCGGCCTCGTAAACAATTCGGGTTTTAATTCTCTTTTTACAGAGTCCTATAAGAATGTGTTTATTTATTTAAGAAAGGGTATTTTAAGCAGTGATTGACCCTTCCGCAGAAATGGTAGCCAAGAGACCGGGCCACCACGTAATGTACTTCCCACATGCCCTGGGCTTTCACCATCCTGGTAAAACCTCCTTCTCATTCGTAGGATTAGGTGGAATCTTGTAATAAAGATGATGACATCTTTTATTAGACCAAGAGTTCCTCTCCTCTTTGATCATCTCTGAGAATGAGAAAAGCTGGCCTCCAAGACAGGCTCCTTTCTAACACGCACTTCCTTGCGAACGTCTCATCTGCTTTTGGCTTTGAACGTCAGAGATTCCTGGGACGTCCCCCCGTCTTCATTTTTAGAGCCCTCCTTCCTTGGTGCGGCCTCTTTTACTTTCTCCTTCATGTTCTCCCTTCAAATAGGTTTGAGAAGAGGAAAAGAAATAACTGGATTTATTTTTTCCCCCCCTGCTTTTTGGGTCTTTTTTTAGTTTTTTACTTGCTGGTAAAAGTAAAAAGCACTTTTTTTTTAGTGGGAGAAGCACTTTTTTAAAAAATAAAATTTAACTTCTCCTTTCTTTGACATTTCCTGGCAGAATTTTAGAAACAAGAGGGCAGTAACACATTTTTCAAAAAAATCCTTTCTGTCTGCCGTAGATCTTTCTGGTGCGTATTCCCCTTTGGCAGACCTGATGTGCTCACATCTGCTGTCCCCTGCGCATCTGACGTGAAGCCTTTGGGCCCAGTTTACCTGACTACAAATGTGTTTGAAGGGTTGTTTGGGGGAACCTTTCAGGAATCTGACCCTTAACTTGCCAGGATACATAAACCACCGTGAATGTCGGGCTCACCGTCTGCCTTTGTGCCATCTAAGACTATTAAACCTGCTTAGAAAGCAGGGCATGGCCGAGATATTGACACAAGGAGAGGGCTTATGAATGAAGCCTCTTTATGTACTCTCCTCGTATTTAGTGTCTTGTTTCATGCTCACATGCCCAGCATGAGTCCTTGCTATTCTGTGATGTTATCGATGAAAAATTCACATGGCCAGCATCCGTTGGGCTTTCTGATCATATGGCCCACTCTTATGAAAACATAGATGCCCTTGATGTCGACTTATTTTTTTACCATGACTGTTCCTGGAATTGCCGAGCTATTCCCAAACTTCCAGCTTCAGAGTAGCTAAGGACACTCTCATTTTGACTAGGAATTTCACACCCCCTTATCTTCAGGGTATACATCTAATCACCTAACATTTAGGAGATCGGAAAAACAACCAAACTCGACTCCCACTCTGTTGTCTGCCCGTTTGCCTCCCTTTTGTCCATTTTGGGGGTGCAGCGGAAGGAGGTTCTAGAAAGTCTTGCCACCTTGCACATCTCATCTCTTAGAGCAGTCAGTCACGGAGAGGGCAGATCCCTCTGTCTGAACTGCTATTTTAGTAACTATGTCTTACACGAAATCAACAACATAATTTTAATGCAAACTCTTGTTTCCATTTCGTGTTTTGAATTCACAGTTGACCATGAATGATTTCAGCGTACACAGGATCATTGGACGAGGGGGATTTGGTGAAGTGTATGGTTGCAGGAAAGCAGACACTGGAAAAATGTAAGCTCTTTATGGGTTTTATGCTTGCGTCAATAGAAAATGCCTACATTGTTTTTTGGAAACCCATCATCTCATTCCTGAAGTGTGCCTTCCTTCAGAAAAAAATAGGCTATGTATTTATATATATATATATATATTTTTTTTTATATATATATTTTTTAATTTCATTTATTTATTTGACAGAGAGGAGAGAGATTACAAGTAGGCAGAGAGGCAGGGAGAGGGAGAGAGAGGGAAACAGGCTCCCTGCTGAGCAGAGAGCCTGATGCAGGGCTCGATCCCAGGACCCTGAGATCATGACCCGAGCCAAAGGCAGAGGCTTTGACCCACTGAGCCACCCAGGCGCCCCAAATAGGTTATAGTTTGTTAAGCATTATAAATGAGATCAGCTGGAACTTCCACTTCCTAGGGCTTAAGAGGAAGTTAGCCAGGAACTGTGTGTCGTGAACCCTTGTGGTTCAGGCCATGGGTGTAGGAGCCTGGGACCTGCAGGTGACCAAGAAGGGGCGTTATGTACAGCCTCCCGGTCCGATCCTGCTGCGGAGAATTCTCTCTCTTCTAAACAGTGACCCACCTGTGATTTAGCACATGCTCTTTGGGGTGGCATAGCATTCCAGGAGATGTCGGTTCCCTAGATGGGGAGCTCGAACGCTGGCTAGAAGGATGCCCTGCCTGCTATGAGGGTCACGGTCATGGGGCTCTTTATGGTCTTAGTTGCTTATCTTACAGGAGGAAGTTGATGTGAGTTAATTATGTGCCCGTGAACCAGGCATGAATCTCTTCCAGGAGGTGAATGGTTGTGGAGTTCTTAAGGAGTGTAGGGGGAGGAGGTGTTTGTTTGTTTGTTTTTTTTAATATAGAAGGAGTTGTTTAAGTGAACATATATCTGGAAGCAAAAGAGAATGGGAAACTGTGGATCGATAGACGCAGAACTCCAAGTGTGGTCCAGTGACGGGCATGTTAGAGCCGTGGCCTAGTGGAATTGCCTTTGCAGCGTGCTGGATAACCCCACTGTCAGCATGAGGAGTAATTGAGGTCACGGACTTCAGCAGCCACCTCCCCCTGCCACCCCTACATTGCCCAGAGTTGTCACTCAGCCTCCACTTGGGTCCTCCCTGTGACCAGGCACCGACAGCCCTGCTTTTTAGACAGGTCTGGTCACGGGCATGATTTTTATGATGTGGGGGCTGAAGTTTACCTTCACGGACATGCACCTTACTGGTCCTCTTCCTGTTGTGGGGCCTGTGCGGGGTGAACCCAGTGCCCGGCACATGGGCGCGTGCAGTCTGGTGCACTGCGGAGACAGGATGGCCCGGCGGTCTAGGTCACAGCCGGCTCGCATGGGTCTTGTGCCTCCGCATCCTGGTCTGTAGGGTCAGGGAGATACTTCCTTGTCGAGACGTGGGTGAAATAATACATCGTAAGGCATGCAGACCACTGCCTCTTCTGTGGTCAGCACTAGTGATCAGTCCGTATTAGGGAGCACTACTAGTGACCATTGGTGAACCGTGTGACCGGGTCGCTCGTCCCCCTTCTGTAGTCCCACGGTGAGCCCCAATCCTGAGCGATGTGCTCGTCACTTACTCCATTCCATCGACTGTTCTGTTCATATGTTCCCAATATGTAATCCCGTAATGAAGCAAATTAACGTCGCCATCAATGGATTTGTTATACAGAATTCCTGGAACAGTAGATAAAATTAGCAGATTGGAACATCCATCTCTGTTTTGCTCTAA
This sequence comes from Procyon lotor, assembly GCA_028646535.1. Classification (NCBI taxonomy): domain Eukaryota; kingdom Metazoa; phylum Chordata; class Mammalia; order Carnivora; family Procyonidae; genus Procyon; species Procyon lotor. The sequence goes on along the minus strand of CM053616.1, from coordinate 5,144,058 downwards.
GTCCTCACATTATAAATTCTGATCAGCTAGAAACAGATGGATTTTCTGGGTCTTGTCATGGCCAGACAACCATCCCTATCACGTACCTGGGCCTTAGAAAGTCGTCTGTCACTGGGGATTTATAATCATGCACACAGAGTTCTAAAGCCCCTGAAACCCTTGTTAAGATTTCCTTTCAGCTTTCTGCTGAAAAATCATCCTGCTTTCCTCAACTTGTGATTATAGAGAATGCCAGCTAACATGTCTGTACTTCCTTAATAGGGGTTTGTTCGATGTTTTCAAAAAGCTTAAGTTGTCAGCTGTTTCTTCTCCACTAAATTTCATATAAAAATTTTGATTCTTTTTATTATTTGAAATATGATAACTTGAATATGAAGATTAAGTACAAATCAGGGGAGCCTGTCTGGCTCAGTTGGTAAGAATGTGTGGCTCTTGATCTCGGGGTCTTGAGTTCGAGCCTCACGTTGGGTATGGAGATTACTAAAAAAAAAAGAGAGAGAAATTAAAAACAAATCAATAAAATAGCATTCTAGAATGTGCCTTTTTGAGCACACGCCTTCCCTTTTCATTTTGTTGGTTGTCAGTGTTTTAGAGTCTTACAAAATCTTGACCACTGCTAAAGTCACAGCTCCTGAATGCTAAATATTATACACGTATCCCCTCCCCCCGCGACACACACATAGCAGTACTGGGCAGCAACGAGCCGTGCAAACTCTATCTCACCGAATTTATTTATGTCCTTCTATTTTATGCTCTTATTGGACTGGAACTTCTATTCATGTAATGATAGAAATATCTTTAATTATTGCTGGTTTTTTTTTTTTTTTTTTTTAAAGAAACCTTTTCGGTTTAGAAAGGAAGTATGAAGACAGCACAGGCCGGTCCCCTGGCCTACACCAGTCCCCCTTCTTACACTGGTCACAACAAACGAACTAATATCCATACCTTATTATTATTATATCTTAAGATTTTATTTATTTATTTGACAAAGAGAGAGATCACAAGCAGGCAGAGAGGCAGGCAGGGGAAGCAGGCTCCCTGCTGAGCAGAGAGCCCAATGCGGGGCTCGATCTCAGGACCCTGAGATCATGTCCTGAGCCGAAGGCAGAGGCTTTAACCCACTGAGCCACTCAGGCGCCCCCATACCTTATTATTAACTAAAATCTCTACGTTATTCAGATTGCCTTCCTTTTTACCCAACAGCTTTTTCTGTTCCCGGATCCCACATTCTTTTGAGTCATTGTGTCTCCTGAGGCTCCTTTGGACTGTGGCAGTTCCTCAGACTCTCCTTGCCTTTGGTGGCCTGGACGGCTCTGAGGAGTCCCGGTCAGGGACACTGTAGAATGTCTTCCTGGTCAGGCGTGCTTTCTTCACGGTTACGCCGGGCTGTGGGCTTTGGGAAGCAAGACCCCAGAGAAAACCCCATTCTCATCACACCACATCATGTGTGCCGGTCATTAACATGGCTCATCGCTGTTGATGCTGACCTTGATGGCTTGCTTGAGGTCGTGTTTGTCAGGTTCCTCCACTGGAATATCCCGGTCCCCTCTCCTCCACTCTGTTCTCTTAGGAAGGAGCTCATTTGTGTACAGCCCTTACCTAAGGTGTGGGGAAGTATGCTCTGCCTGCTGGAGGGGACATTGAGTTGTTTTTTTTTTTAATACATGCAAAATTAAAAAAATTTTTTTTTAATTTTGCATGACATTCGGGTACCATTTTGCTTCCTTTAGACATTTCCCAAATCTTGAGAAACTTTCCCCCCTGTACGACATGTATCATTGAAAGCAGCTTAGATATATTTTCAGTCTAATTTTTTCAATAACATTTATGTCTCTAGGTATGCAATGAAATGCTTGGATAAGAAGAGGATCAAGATGAAACAAGGAGAAACATTAGCCTTAAATGAGAGGATCATGTTGTCTCTTGTGAGCACAGGGGTGAGTATTCCGTTTGGAGCACTGCTCGTTTCCGCATTCGTTGGTTGGTTGCTTTTCTGCATCAGGACATTTTACTTAAGATGCGAGCATGCTTTTCCAGCCCATTATGCAGCTAGCCAATTCTTGGGTGGGTTAGAATTTCGAGCAGGGAAGAGCACCGCCAAGTTAATATAAATAGTGTGTAGTTCTCATGTTATCTCTGTTTAATTCGGGAGTTAGCTAAGGGTTCGCGGCCATCATCATGCCCACCCACGCCTTCTCCCTTCAGTGGCTGTTTCTGGCTGCCTTTTGTGTGGACTGTGCTTGCAGAGAGGGCAGGAAATAATCACGGCAACAACAACGAAATCACTTGAGTCTCGTTAAGAACCGACTGCGAGATGGAGGACTAACCCAGAGAAGGACGAGCACGAGGAAAGCAGCTCATGTCCTCCGTAAACAAATCGCGAGAGGGAACATTGCGGGTTCCTCGGGCCTGAATTGTGTTTGGGCCTGTCCCCCAGTCACTAGAGGGTGGCTTTATCATTACTTCATTTTTCCCTGCTGTGCACTTTGCTCATTTCCATTGCCGAGACCGCGTTTCCACCTGTTGGATGTCACATTTGTCTGTCAACTGGCATTTTTAGCTCAGTGTGTGCCAAAGACTTTTACCTGGTGTCTTCTCACAAAATAGTGTCCCGTCCTGGCTTCTTCTGCAGTGAATGGTGTGACCCATGAGCAAAGTCTTGGCTCTTACTTATTTCAACGGAGGTATATAAGGACACCCAGGAAAACTCAGCATCCAACCTGGGCATGCCAGTGTGCCCCAGCAGGCCTGCCGTCCAGCATCTAGAGGAGGTCAGGGACTCAGGGTCTCGAAGGGAAGGCAGGAAATGATGGTGGAATGGCCAGACTCCTGCTGGGTACCTCCCATGTGAATTTAAGGTTAAACACCCAGCCAAGAAGGTTTATGTGCAGCGAGATATATTGGGGAGGGCATGGCCTCCAAACACCTTAGCTGGGTTCTAAATAGGGTCATCCTCACCCAGAGGGTGAAGGAATCAGATTATAATGGTGAATCAGAGAATCCCATTCAATTAGGAAGACAGGAACCTGAGACCCAAAGGGGTTAATTTCCTTGCACAGAGTCTATGGACTCCCTGGCTAATGTTCCTTTTTTTTTTTTTTTTTAAAGATTTTAATTTATTTATTTGAGAGAGAGAGAGAACGCATGCACGGAGAAAGGAACAGAGGGAGAGAGAATCTCCCCCAAACTCCCTGCTGAGCGCAGAGGCCGACACAGGGCTCGATCCCATGACCCTGAGATCATGACCTGAGCCGAAATCAGGAGTCAGACGTCCAACTGGCTGAGCCACCCAGGCACCCCCTGTTGTTCCTTTCTTATTATCACCTGAGGGGCTCTATTTTAGTTTTTGTTTTCGTTTCCACCTATATTTATCATATTGTGCTTTATATTTTTCTGGCATTAGTTTTATGCAGTTTTGGTAAGGTTATCTGCTATTGAAGTAAAAGATTATCATAATTTAGCTCAACCGTCATTAAGGAAAATACCATAGCTATACATAATTTCTATCTATGTGCCTCTGCCTCCCACCGTGTGGACATTAAGCATTTCAAATAAGAGCTATCCTGTGGGCATGACCACGTTTCCAGCTAGTTGGAGTGGAGACCGAGCAGCTTGCATACTGTATTGGAATCGGTTCGAATGGCATTGGTTTCTAGTTTCTATCGGGAACATCATTGTCTTAAGTTTCAAACATGGATGTGCACTCGCTCCAGATTTTAAGTGGTAATTAAAATACTAATTTTTAATGAGTTATCTCCAACACCTTGGATATTTATTCTCAAGAAAGCCTTATGGAAAAGGAAATTTTTGGTGTTGGAAAAATATACATGCAACTTTCATGTCGCATTTTTATTTTTTCCAGGTGAAGGCGAATACAGTTAAGTAGAGGTACGGTCCCCACCCTGTAGCCCAGTCTTACCCTCTAATAAATGAAAAACTGGGCTTATATTGGTCTACTACTTCGAGCTAACTTTCAAGAACTGTTTAAATTTTTTTTCAAGTATCAAACTTGGCTTTTGTTTTTGTTTTTGTTTTGGGGGAATTTTGAGGGGTTTTTGTTTTGTTTTGTGTTTTACTTATCAATACATAATTAAACCAAAGGGTAGCTGGCTGGCTGAGTCAGAGAGCACGCGACCCCTGATCTGGGTTTTAAGTTCGAGCCCCACGTTGGGTGTAGAGATTACTTAAAAATAAAAGCTTTAAATAATATATAATTTAACCAAAAAGGTTGTAATAAAGCTATTTGGAATTCCTTCCTTCCCTCCTTCTCTCCTTCCTTCCTTCCCTCTTTTCTTTCTTTTGCTAATCAAAGGCCATGGTTTTATGTTTTTTTGTTGTTGTTGTTGTTTTTTTTTAGTGATCTTTCATTTAAAATGTCCTCCCTAGGTTAAACTTTAGATCAGCCTGTATCAGCGTGGTTTCCCAGGGTATTGGCATGAAACTGAACTGAAGTCACTCATTATAGTTTTCTTTTTACTGGAAGTTTTTTGTTTTTCCTTCCAATCTCAAATTGAGTGTTCCTTCCCCCCCGACCTTTCAAAGAGGCAGTGGGATGTACTGTTCCCAGTTTGATCCCGTAATGCTAGAACAGCAAAAAGGGAAATCTTCAAGTTTCAGAACCAGGATCAGTATGTCCATAGCTGGAAGAGAGCAGTTAGCACCTTCATGAAACAGCCCCGTTGTGTCCTCGGAAGTCTTCCTCATTCATTCCTTGAGCCGTGTTGGAGGGCCTGGACGGTGCCAGGCATTCCGCTACAGGATGGGGCTCCCAAAACGTGACTTCGGTCCTTGCACTTGTAGAGCCGCACAGAACGAGAGAAGGCGATATTGTTCACCTGCTCTCGGAAGTGTGTAGATAATTAGGATGCTGGGCAGGAGCCATGACACTGGACCCAATGCTCAGGAGGCACTTAGCAGGGTGGAGGTGACCTTGGATGCCCCTCGGAAGTCACCGGACGTGCCAGCGCGCGTCTGGGTCCTCAGCACCTCAGGAGCGTTCGAGGACTTCAGGGAAGGTCGGCGAAGCTGGGGTCTGAAGTGATGCGGGAGTCACACGCGTCGAAGCTGGAGAAGGGAGAGAGACCAAACCGTTAAGAGCTTTTGAGGCCCGTTGTGAGGATTTAAGAAAAAAATCTGACTGCCGGCTGGAGAATTTTCTTAGCGTCCTCATGGTGTATTTGATCCGGTTTCACAGCGTCGTGGCAGAACACAGGCCACTTTGCTCACCACCTGGAGGAAAGCCTCGCTGAGGGTGGACCTCTGAGAGATCCACTAGTCCTTAGTGCCTTTAGTTGATAATCAAGGCAAGACGTCTTAATTCTCCGCTCACCGTCATTCAGTTGCGGCCCGTTTTGTCGTATTGGTTCGCATTTGGTTCTTGCCCAAGACTGCTGTGGTGTCTGCCCAATGCCTGAGAGGTGAGGAGCTGCAGTCAGTGCGGAGACGCCTGAATCTACCCCCTGAGCTGAGCTTTCCTCTCACACTGCTGCAGAAACCCTGCCTCTGTAAGCAGCATCTGTAGGTCCCTGGTGAGGTCAGGAGACTTGGGGTGAGATCTTGGCTGGCTACCAGATTTCTTTGTGACCTCAGGCTAGTCATTTCCCCTTCTTAGGGCCTCAGGTTCCTTGTCTTAAAAATAAACAAGTTAGACAGGTGATTTTTTTTTTTTAAAGGGCCCTTCCTCCTCAGCCCGTGATTCTTAAATGGACCATTCATGCTCCATTTTAATAACATAAGCTCTTAAGTGAACCTTTGGCATCTTTCGCTGCTTCCTGACAGCAACCATGAGAAGGGTCCCTTCCTGTCCTGTTCAGAAATACCCCTTGGCAGGGTCCCCTCGTCCCCGTGGTGGAGCGAGTGCAGTTGCTGTCTCTAGCCGGGAAGGACTCTGGCCTTGTTATGTTCTGGGTCCTCCAGCCTCTCCGCTCGACATCTGAATTGCCCTTCAAATCAGGAACTGGAGTGTGTGGGGAACCCCATTAAGGAAGGAGCAGAATGAGCCATCTTCAGTAGGCTATTAGAAAGGCGGTTCCCTGTGTGCTTCCAAGAGGGGCAATGCCCCCTTTCCCTCCAGGAAGGCCGCATGGCCTTTTTTTTTTTTTTTTTTTTTTTTTTAACCACATGGCTTTAAAAGAAAAAAGAAAGCACTTTTATTTTGCCTACATCAAGCAAAATCAGGCTTGAAATCGGTAGTCACTGACAAATGCCTCCGCAGTGCTTGGAGGCAAACGAGGTGATCACAAAATGGCATTTGTCATCTGTTCTGGAGCGATTTCCTCCAGAAGCTACATGGAAATTGAATTCAAGTTCATGAACCTCTGGCATGGAAAGGTCTGAACTCAGCTCTGTTGGCCTGCCCTTAAAATAGAGGTTTGGACGGTGCAAATTTAGTATATAGATGATTCTGCTGAAACTTGAATATTTTCTGTGGAATTTAATAATTTTCTGTTTCTGTTAAGAAAGTGGGTATAGTTTGTTTTGTTTTTGGTTTTGGTTTTTTTTTTTGTGGGTTTTTTGGGCCAGTTTTTATTTGAATCAGGTGAGTGGCAAGCGTGCCCTATACATGAAGAGCCTAAACAGAGCTTGTCATAGATCTGGCTTAGCACTGATGAAGTTTCACAAGGGAACACACTTCGTGGCCAGCACTCAGGTCAAGGGACAGAAAGGGACCCATGTCCCAGAAGCCTTGTGCCCCTTCCGGTCACCTACCCCTCACCCAGGCTAACCACTGTCTGGATTTCTAACACTGTAATTTAGCTCTGCCCGTGTCTGGCCTCTGTCGTCCCGTCCCGTGTTGCATGCAAGACCCTTCTGAGTCATTGCACGCAGCAGTGGGGCGTCCCCGGCTGCATAGCGGAGGCCGGCAAGCTGCGTGGGGCCCGTGGACCACATCTGCCTTGCAGCCTCTGTTTCTGTACAGCCCACGAACTAGGAATGGTTCTTACGTTCTTAAGGGACTGTATAGAAAATAAACAAGGAAAACAGGGCCGAGACTGCATATACCCTGTAAAAGCGAAAACAGTTCCTATCTAGCCCCTTGTAAAAAAGCTTGCCGGCCAAGGCTGTCCATGTTCCCCTGCACAAACAGACTGCGATACATCCCTCCGTCCTAACATCGACGGACAGCTGGGTCGCTTCCCGGGTTGGGCTGTTGTGAATAGTGTTCTGAGGAGGATTTGAGGGCTTTTCTCTTTGGTGCACAGAAGTCCAGGTTGCTGGGAGATGTATTGCAGGGGCTGGAAATGCCGGCTCATGGGGTCCACAGGCGGTGCTCAGCTTGGGCAGCGAGGACCGATTTGCGAGAGCCCCTGTACCGCAGTGCGCTCCCCGAAGCCATATAGGGGAGGTCCATTCCTGCCCTATCTTTCCAACCACTTGGTATTGTCAGTCTTTTTAATTGTAGCCATTCTCATGGGTTTTAGTGATAACACATTGCAATAACGCATTTCCTTGGGGACCACTGTGGTCCAGCATTTTCTGTTCAGAGGCTGGGAAGCTATTGGATACTCACGGGAGGTGCCCATTGTGTAAATTAATTAATTACTATTGTTACTGTTACTTGCTACTGCCTTTCTTTTTTTTTTTTGGCCACTGTTTTGTTGGGCTTTTTGCCGTTTTCTTCATCAGTTTACCAGAGTTCTTTGTATATTCTAAACATGCGTCCTTTATGTGTTCACGGATTGCACATATCTTCTATTCTGCGACTCGCCTTTTTACTCTCTTAACAGTATCTTCTGAAGAACAGAAGTTCTTAATTTTATTGTAGTCCAGTTTAGCAACATTTTTACTGTTAGTGCTTTTTCGTGGCCTGAGAAATCTTTACTTACCCTAAGGTCGTAAAGATATTCTCCTTTGTTTTCCTCCAGAATCTTCACTGTTTTCTGTTTAGATCTTCGTCTGCCTGGAGTTGACTTTGGTGTATGGTGTGAAGTAGGGGCGGCTGTCCGCTTCCTCTTGTACAAACAGCCATTTGCTCCAGGGCCATTGGTTGGAAAGGCCCTCCTTTCCCCCCACCTTGTCGTGTCACTTTATCTCCAATCAGTTGACCGTTTATGCTTGAGTCTATTTCGGAGTTCTCTGTTTTGTTTGGTTGGTCAGTGTGTCTGTCCTTGGCTCCTCCTACCACACCGTCTGATTTACTCCTGCTTTACAGTAAGTCTTGTAACTTTTCTAGCTTTGTTTTTCTTCTAGAATGTCTCAACTTTTCCTAGATGTGTACATTTTTACAGACATTTTGGAATCAGCTTGTCGACTTCCATTTTAATTAGAATTGCATGGAATCTCTAGATTACCTGGGGAAAAACTGACATCTTTACAATTGAGTTATTCAGTCCCTGACCATGGTGGTTTTTTTTTTCCCACTTTGAAAAGCCCGTTGAATTCCCTTCCATGCTCGCTCAGGGTTCCAAGACAATAATATAGCTATTTCCTCCCACTGTAGTATGGTTCTTCCAATGTCAAAATCTGAGCTTGAAATGGGTATTTGACTAGCCAGAACTAAACTCTAGACCAACAGAAGGACTAGCAAGGCAGCAGTATCTTTCTGTAGAATATGGGTCCTTTGAAGGAGTCGCAGATAAAAGGGTCATGAATGAATCCGAGAGAAGAGACCTTTGAATACATCTGTTCCATTTAGTAGTGCTCTGTCTCTATGCATCTTGTCCCGTTATCAGACCTGTTTTGCTGGGACCACTAAGGTTACCACAGAGGGGTTTGTGCTCAGCGCACAGGGCAGCAAGCAGTGCAGGTGGGCAAGCTGTGGATGGTGTCGGTAGCAGATAGCACGCGCGCCCCGGGGCAGCTTTTGTTTTCCTTACAAACTCTTGCTTTTTCTCTCTAGGACTGTCCTTTCATTGTCTGTATGACCTATGCCTTCCATACTCCAGATAAACTCTGCTTCATCTTGGATCTGATGAACGGTGAGCGACACGCGGGAAGTCCAAATGCAGGGAAAGACTTCGCCAGGACGGGACACCTCGGCACACGCTGACCTAGGCTCCCTGGCAGTTTGGGTCTTTCAGGTCATGGGGTTCCCCCTGAAGTTTAAGGAAACCTTCCTACTCTTCAATTCATTTAAAAATGAATTTTAAGTATTTAATATTTAAATTTGATAGATTAAATTAAGTAATTTTAGTAGAATTTAATAATTCTGTTTTTTAAAGATTTTATTTATTTATTTGACAGAGAGAAATCACAAGTAGGCAGAGAGTCAGGCAGAGAGAGAAGGGGGAAGCAGGCTCCCCGCCGAGCAGAGAGCCCGATGCGGGGCTCAATCTCAGGACCCCGAGATCATGACCTGAAGGCAGGGGCTTCAACCCACAGAGCCACCCAGGTGCCCCAGAATTTAATAATTCTACCCTTAGAATTCATTTTAAAATGTTGACTGCCATCGCCCTCTGGCCCTCCTAGTCTCTCACCAGGAAGTTGCATCTTCTGGAAAAGATTTTCATAAAATGCACAGAGTGAAACTTCATTTTCTGGAATGCAGCTGGCCTAGATCTTTAATTAGCTTATTTCCTGACCCTCAACTTTTAGGAATGAAATGCCTCCTAAGAACACAGGCCAAAGATAGAAGTGTATTCGGAAACCAACTCTGAAAGACTGGCCGAGGGCCAGCACGGCTTGGGGCCGAATCTTCTGTGCCCTGAGCCCAGACCAGCCAGCCATCAACCTTTTAAGCTATGAATGATGACCCTACAAACGCCGAGAAAGTTCTAGCTTGAAAAATAGGTTTCTAATACTAGAGAGTGACACAGTGTACATTCAAAGTGTTTTTAGTAACAAGAGCTTAAAATGTGATGCCTATAGTACAGCGCGTGATTCCACATCCGGGACTCTCAGGACAGGCAAAGCTAATGGATGGTGAGGGGTCAGGTTGGAGTCCCCTTGGCCTAACCAGGGGCGGGCGCTGAGGCATCGACAGGGAGGGGCACCGGGCAGCCTCTGGGACACCGGACGTCTTTTATATCTTGATCCGCCAGTGGTTACGCAGGACTGCTCGTGCGTGAAGGGGGAGCTATGTAAGCAAAAGTAGGAGCCCTAACGTTGGCCACGCATTAACGCCTCCAGGTCAGCAGAGGCTGTTCCTTTACAGTTTGTAAGACCATCCCCTTACCCTGTTGGTGGCATTCTCTGTCTCTGTAACTTGAGCCCATGTGATGATTGCCTTTTAACAACATTTGATTATGAAGAATTGCAAACACAGGGCAAAATTGGAAAGAATTTTACAGGCGACACCCAAATACCCACCTCCCTGGATTTCACCAGTTAAAATTATACTGTATCTGTTTCCCAAATATCTATCAATATGATCATTCTGTTTCCCTGTGTGCTGCTTTCTTGTCCACGGAGCTAAGCCATCCGCTGAATCATTACATGGTCGGGCCAGTTATTAGAGCAGGAAACCTAGCCCCTCCCCGCTTGCAGGTGCATCTGGGAGCTGGACTCCCAGTCAGACAGTGACGGCTGTGTCGTAGGTAGTCCCCGCCACCCCCGCATGAAAGTCTCCTAATGTTTGAGATGCCGCTGTACTTCTTAAAGTGTTTTGTCCAACTTCAGAAGTCCAAGACAGATACACAGACAAAGCAGAAGCAAAATGCACTTTTTTTTTTTCAACTGCATCCTATTTAGGATGGCAACAATTTTTGTTTCCTGGGAATTGACCCACTTTGTATTGACCTCTGCGTCTCCGGTTCCAGGGGGCGATTTGCACTATCACCTTTCACAACATGGGGTGTTTTTGGAGAAGGAGATGCGGTTTTACGCCACGGAAATCATCCTGGGGCTGGAGCATATGCACAATCGGTTTGTGGTTTACAGAGATCTGAAGGTAAGGCACTCTGTTTCCCGGACCTACGCAATAGGTATTGTGGCCCTGGGTCTCTAGGCAGTCTCTCGTCTCTCCTGGGACCTGCCATTTCCCTCCCCTCAGCCCCAGTGAGGTCACATCTGGGTAATGTCCGTCTGTCCAGACTCTAAACTCAGTGCCAGGCTCCCCTTTCCTTCCCAGTCGTCGCTGTCAGCTCAGCGCCTGCTCCCCTGCCTGGGGCAGCACACACACTAACTCAAAAATTGTAACCAATTAATGGCAAGCAAGGTAGGAGCTTCTTGGCATTGCTGATGTGACAATTAATTGTAATGCACTTAATGTTCATTAAGCAACTGGTTTGGCCCGGCTCTGTGTTCGAACCAGTGATGTATGAAGATGAAAAGCAGAGAAAGTGCGTCTTCCGGGATTTATACACAGGTGAACCGAGATGCGCAGTGGCCGAATGCTGGCTCTTCGGAGGCAGACATTCCCCTAAAGGCCAGTCTGAGGGTTTCACATTGTTTTAGGACCATCTTCAAATTCACTAACAGATTTTTAGGTCCCTGAACTGTGGAGCCCCAGAAGGGTGCATCTGGGCTTCTTCATTCTTATTCTCTCTGGACTGGGAAAAAAATGCAGTGAGTCTGTTCCAAGTTTCCCCCTTCCAGACCACGGTGCTCGGTCCCGGGTTCTGCATTCATAAGGGAGCTGGGAGTTTGCTCAGTACCTCCGTGGTGACACTCGTAGTGAGAAGACAAGGATAGAGATAAAAGGGACTTTGACAAATTGTAGAAATGATCATGCAAATATGGAAATGCACCCATAATAATGAGGAGGAAAATGACAGTAGAGACAGCTTCTCAACTGGGTACACACACTCGGGGGGAGGTGTTTGCCTTCTCTTTCAGATTCCTTCTCAAATGAATCCATTGTAGGCGACCGAGATGTGCGGATTACGCTCCTTTCTCTCAGGAGCAGCTCCGTTTTGATTAGCTGTCTTCGCTTTGTAAGGTTGCCTTCCAAGAGTCCAAAATATTATATTTTATTTCTGAGCCTTTTTGTCACAAAACACTTTGTGAAATTTAAAGCTTTCTGCGAGGTTATAAAATTATCCCCTTAGTTTTCATCTGAGCATGAAGAAGAAAAAAATATATTTTCATTGAATTAGAAATAATTAGACACGGGTTGGCGCATGACAATTTCGTTTCCTCCTGTGAGTTTTGCAGCGGAATGAACTACTTGCTGAAGGCCCATGAAGCGCTATTGTAATACATTTTAATTTAGATCTGTAACCGGTCTCTAATCATCTTTCTGCTATATTTTGTTTTGTTTTGTTTTCAAAGCTATTTAGTAGGCAGTGGTATTATTTAATTTCTATTCAAACTGAATTCTAGTCGCTCATGATTATTCATGCTTCAGTTTTATAATAGCATGCCATTTATTTTTATTTCAAGCAAAACAACAGTTGATCTCCCGCAGGAAAATATTAAAATGACAGTAATTCAATGTCTATTAGGGAGAGGAACTTTGTTTTCCACGATTATGCTGGTTAAATCTAATGTCAGTAAATACATTTCATCAGAGTTGTAGTCAGAGCCATCCCGGGTCGTCCGGTGAGGTCCTGGGTTCCAATTCTGTCCCCAGAGGCAGAAATGCCATTCATTGGGATTGGCCTGGCGCTCTGGAATGTGTTGATTTCTCAGGTCCGTGGTGTATATTCTCACGAGAGTCCCTTCTGTCCTGGGCCTCATGGGCTCATTCCCTCAGGCCTTTGTGGTTCACAGAAACCGAGAAGCCAGTGGACTCACCCCCTCTGTGGAGCGGCACATGGCTCTGGCTGGGGGTGGGGGTGTGGGGGGGGAGGAAGTACTTTTTAACTCTGATGAGCTATGCTCATCAGCCCTGCAAGCTCCCTGCCTTGTGTCCCATTATCTCAGGAGTAGTCTCCTTTGTGTCTGTCATTGCCACTTTCCTGCGGGATTTGAACACGAGAAGTGTGACTCTCGGTACCCTGCCCCACTTGGATGTGATAGTGTGGAATTCGTGTTTAGAGAAAATGAGAAGCTACCACGTGCCTGTGGTTGTAGAGATTCTCAAAGCTGAAGGCAGTTCGGGACCTCCTAAAGATCACCTTGTCTTTCTCCTTAGCCTGCAAATATTCTCTTGGATGAACACGGACACGTCAGGATATCTGATCTCGGCCTCGCCTGTGACTTTTCCAAAAAGAAGCCCCATGCGAGTGTGTGAGTAGCGCCCCAGCTCTGCCCACTGTTTTTTCTCTGTGACGGCGCCGTGACTGGCTCAGGCCCCAGTCTGGTCACTTCGTGCCCCAGAGCCAGAGGCGACGGTCCATGTGTGAGAGTGCCGGGCCGGGGGCAGGTCCCGTATCCCTGGTTATGGGGAGCGCAGATAAGCGGGGTGTGCCTCCTCTGCCCTCGGGGAGCGTGGATGGACCCACAGTGTGATCGCGGAGGCCAGGGTGTCCGTGGGGGAGAGGGGGGCCTCTGTGGCAGACCCGAGCCCATACCAGCTGTGTGACCCTCGTCAGTCAGTTTACCTGCTTGGCTGTCTGACTTTTTCCTCTACAAGGCAGAGGAGGTAATAAACCCCTGCGGTTGTCCTAAAGATAAAGGGAAGCCCGTGTGCCCGGGAAGGGCCCATCTGAGGCCCAGAGCGCAAGCATCTCTCTCCGTGTACTTTTCTCCTTTGTTTTCAAAATGGCTTTTTTTTTTCCCTGAAAGGAAATTAGGAAGCTTTTTTCTTTTTTTAAATTAAAAACACAAATCATCTGCTTGCAGGTCACGTTAGACTTGAGCATTAAGTACATCAGTCTTCCAACAGATCATGTGGAGGGAGCCCCCGGCCCTGCAGCCCTTGGCCAGCCCCTGACTCCCACACACCCACCTCCGGGATGGACAGCCGCCTTCCCAGGCCTCTGCAGAAGCAGGAGGGAGCGCACACTGGTTTTCACTGCTGCTCCCTCGGCATCAGTTTATCTGGGGGGAAAGCACAGATGTGTGCATTTCATGGAAAAGCAGATGAGCGTTGCTTTATTTTTTTTAATTTTTTTGTAAATGTATCACTCTCAGCACTGAAGTCCTTTAAAATTACATCTTATTGTCCATCTCGAGTATCCAGTGCACTTGAAGAAACTCCCAGGGGTCTCACCTCACGGGTCCATGCAGAAAACCAGCCCCAGGCCCCTCCTCCTCCTTCTGTGGCTGTGGAGGGAAAGTGGGAAGGGCTGCGTTTAAGTCAGAGTCGCCTTTCCAAGCCCTAAGCAAAGGTGCAGGGTGAATAGCACCGATTCTGTAAACCACATTCTCCCTTCCTGCAGAATCTGGGGTCCGGTGATAATGGCATTAGCATTTTGCCAGCACTTTACAATTTTTAGGCCAGAACCTGTGGTTGCATAAGCTTCTCAGGGAGTTCGTCAGGCATTTTTTTAAGAGGGTTGTTTGAATTTTTAATGCGATGGCTGTTTGGTATGCTAATTTCTTCAATTTAGTGTAGCCACCACAGAAGGCGAATCCAAGAGCTCAGGAGAGTTAATCTCGCAAAGGAATTAACTCTCAGGGTTGGGGGTTATTTATTTCCTTACAGAGCTGCACCTACTTCTTAGTGTAATTCAGCTGTCAGCTCTGAGAGGTGGGCTGTTCTCGGATTGGCTTCCACCAGCAGCTGTGGAAAGGGGTAGCTCGGGGAGGTTGGTTTCCATGCTTGCACGATGATAGCAAAGCCACTGTTCTAAAAGCATGTCATCCTCTGGCCAAGAACAAAGGCTTTCGAGGCAGCAGATCTGGGTTTGAATCCGCTTCCAAATTGTGCCTCTATTTTCCCCCCGTCTCTAAAGACGAAATGACGGTGGCGTTTTATTTCGTCTGAGTGTTGTGACGGTCAAGTCCATTGACGACTGCAGCAAGCCCTTAGGCACCTTTGGCTGGTGTGGGCAGCGCCTTGGAGACCCCCTAGAGCTGGCCGTGTAGGGAGTGACTGGCGTGTGGACGGCGGCGGGGCCAGCAGCACTCACCACGTCACCAACCAGGCACGCGGGGCTGGCTGTTTCGAATATGCTCGTATGTGCACGGAAGCGCCTGAGGTTACAGGTGGAATAATCTACTTTATGGCCTGGACGCTGAAGTCCGGAGAAATCGAGGAACTTGAGCAGGGCCACAGACCTGGCACACAGTGGGGCTAGAGTTAAAGTCTGGTTCTGTCGGACTCCAGAGCTTGGGCTCCTTACCCTCCACGGGTGAACTCCCCGCAGCTAAGAAATGGTCAACTCCAGACCCAATGAGCGCTCTCGGCCGGAATTTCACCCTGGACGTGGTTTCACAAGTCTTTTCAAAGCTGTCACTATGATCTTGGACTTCACCTCCCTGGTCCGCCTGCAAGTAGTTGAGCGGTTAGGTTCCCGATTTGGGCCGCGACGGAGTGGGTCCATTTAATGACTCACAAATTACTGTAAACTGGAAGTTACCTGTGCAATAGCCTTGGGAAAGCAAGGAAAGGCCTTGGGGATTGAACAGACCGCCAGTGCCGGGTTGGCATTCCAGCTTATGTTCGCCAAGAACACAACGCTGTGTCTTGTGCCACAGTGTCTCAGAACCTCCAGGCGTTCTTTCGGGATTCAGAGGAGTTTGGATCTTCAGTGGGAAGTGTCAGGAAGCAGCAGTTGTTGCCGTATAGGTAGAATCAGGAAGCCACAGGCAGGAGGTCCGGTATCGGGCTCCGATTACGTCCAGTGTCAGCTTAGCCCCCTGGGTTGATCCTTGCACAGTAAACATCCCAGAAGTGGGTTTCGATCCTGGGAATTCTAGGCTTGCAGGTCACCACCGAGGTCTCTCTGGGCAGCACTGAAGCGAGCCCTTCCCCGAGATTGGTTCGGATGCCCCTCCTGGAAACTTCCCATGCCCTCACACCATGGCTGGCTGGCCCGATGCGCTCAGACCTCGGAGTCCGGATGGATAGCTCATCCAGGCGCTGGGTCTGCCGTGATGGACCAGCGCCCGTTTTCACTGCTTGAGAGCCATCTTCCAAAGTGAGAACTCTTTAGACTGAGAGCACCGGGCCCAGTGCCGATCCTGGATCAAGAATGATAATGAGTGATCCAGGATCACTTTCTGAGCAGATTCTCCATGAGCATTACTTACACGTGATTCTAATAAAAGAAGACTGGAGACTAATACCACTGATGTTGATCAAGTTGTTCTTTCGTGCCAGCGCCCTTCTAAGCCCCTTAGGTACCTGGAATCCGTGTGGAAACCTCGCGCGATAGAGGGGTGTCTTAGCACCCAGCTTGTCCAGGAAGGTCAGTGGGGGCATGCAGGTGGGAGGGCTTAGCTTTCACAGGAACCCTTCCAGGCCGCGTCTTTGAGCCGCCTCTTGCTCTTCCAGATGGAACAGTGCGCGCTCAGATCCTAAAGGAAGGTCGGTGAATGGAGTAACAGGAGGGGATACAGAGTTGCAGAATAGTGCAAATCAAGATAAAATGGTTGTCCTCCCAAATGTTCTTCTCAACTTCCTGAAAACCCTCTTCTCGTTGACTTAGCGGGGTCCTCTGATCTGTCAGCAGCCCTCAAAACCGGGCATGGGATTTCTCTGTCTTTTGTACCTGTCGGCTTGTGCCCCCCAGTTCTTCCCCCCTCAGGGTCTGTCGCTGACCGCGTTAGTAAGTGGCCTTCAGCCTCAGCCTGTGCCAGCTCAGGTCCTTAGCACGGAGGTGGTGCCACACCAGAGGGATGTCCCCATCCATTCAGGTCCGGGGCACCCCTTGTAGGCGCCTGCTCGTCTTCCCTTCCCCTGGCCTCACCCCCATCCCCCAGATCCTCACAAGAGCTCTGGAACCGGCAGGAGAGCCCTTCATAGCTGTGGTGCAGGAAGCCCAACATGGGTCAGATTTCCCCCTCCGAGACTGGAGATATGTCTTCATATTTATCCCATACTGTCGTTTATTTATATTCATTCCTATCCTGATTAAGACAGAGAAGCTTGTTTTGTTCCATGAATCGTGTTGTGTGGAAGCCCCCTTGTTCCTCCCCCCTTGTTTACAATTGCTACCTTTCAGCAAATGACGTCAGAACCTCTTGGCCGAGCTGTTCCTGTTCTCTAAGGTGGGCGTGCTCTGGTAACTGGCTGTGCCCTTCCCTCTCCCTAGGGGCACCCATGGCTACATGGCTCCCGAGGTCCTGCAGAAGGGGACGGCGTATGACAGCAGTGCCGACTGGTTCTCCCTGGGCTGCATGCTCTTCAAGCTCCTGCGAGGGTGAGTGAAACGCATCCTGTTACTGTCGCCGTGGCCCATCCTCGGGTCAGAACCCAGACTGGTCAAACATGGTTAGGCTCGAACATCATTTGAGCAGACACCGGCTAACCTAGATGACGACCAGGGCTCTCCCTGCCTTCGCAGAGCGAGAGCTTTGCTCCTATAAACTTTGGGGCAAAAGCTCACAGTTTCGTATCTTTGTTCCATATCTTATAGGAATGTCAGCATGTTTAAACCTAAAAGAAGACTACTTTGAAGTGGCCCCACTGATAAGCCTTATTTGGGGCCTAAGAGTTACTGTAAAATGTGGATAATTGAAGAAGGTAGGATAATCTTTCTCACGAGGAGTCAGTTGGAATGTCCTGCCAATGTTAAGCATTTTGAGAGTTACAAGGAAGAACCGAGACCCAAAGGGAACCAATTTTAGAAGTGGGCAGGTCTTCAGGAGCCTGTTGACGTTAATTTGCCTTTCGTAAAACACAAAAAGGAAACTGTGTAATTTTGTGTTTTTAATTAATTGGTGTTAGTTCTCAACCACCAAAGGTGGTGAAATAGAGCAGAAGGGTCAGGGAACTAGAGCACTGTGAACAGTATGTCCCCATATTGAGCACAACGGTTATGTCAACATTTTTGCATTGATTTTAAGAATTTTCAGCCAATCGGAACGGGCATCTTAAGTTTCAAAAATGTGTTTTCGGTCATCCTCATCCACAAGGATACAAAAAGCACTTTATGTTAACATTTCCTGGTCAAGACCCTCCCTCTCCTATTTCTGCCGTGCATATGGGTCTGGTCGTTTGCTGAGCTTTCCACATTTCCACTGGGAACTCTCGTGGAGCACTGCCACATCTTCTTACCATAATTAGCACATTCGGCAAAGGGGCCAGATTCCAGGTTTCCTCCGAAATTAGGTTCCCAGCACTCTTGCTGCTTCCCCAGGACCCCAGTAATCTTGTTGTTTTCTGCTCACCGTTTTCACTGGGGAACCGAAATCGTGTTACTGCCAGAGAGTCAGGTCCTGTTGGTCCTTAACTGAATTACTGTATTTGTGGAGCCTGGATGGCCCTAATTCCCATCATCAGACTCGCTGACCCAATTACGGAGAGTTTCTGCAAGACAGGCCAGAGAAAACCACTTCCCATGCGAGCCGTCCTTCTGCCCAGTGGAGGCTGTCTGTGCGAGGCCAGCTCACAGGATCATGCATTGGGTGTTTGTTTGGGCCCCGCCGGAGACAGGGTGGGGGGTACAGAATCTATGCTTCCGGGATTTCGAGACCGTAAAATTCTGTGCAGCGGTGCAACTGTCAACTACATCAAGTCAAGATTGGAAGATTTTCTCAAAATGTCCCCAGGAAACCTGCCAAGCCGTGTATTTAGGGCTTGGTTCAAGTCTTTGTTTTGTTTGATTCTAGTCTGCTTATGATAATGTCCGCGCATGCCAGTCAGGGATGATCGGGCATGATGCCGTTTTTTGACAGACCTGGAGACGTAATTATTAACGATACACCTGCAGTGTGATTCGTGGCTAATAGAGTGCACCTGGCCATATCGGGCCGCAGGCCAGGTTCGGAGTACTGAATCCGGAGGCGTTCATTCCTCACGGGTCCTCCCATCGGGCTCGCTGGACACTGTGTTTGCTGTGGCTCCCATCAACAAGGGTCTTGGGCGACAGGAAGACATCCAGAAGGTGTTCCTGAGGATGGGGCGAGAGGAAAACGGTGAAAGATCTCGAAACCATGGCTCATATGGAAAGGTTGGAGAAGCTGGGTATGGAGCCCTGATGGTTGGCTCCCGGCTGGCCAAGGACCCGTCTTCGCGAAGGGGTTACATTCATGCTGCACCGCTCCCCGGAGCAGGCTCTTGAAGGAGGGGAAGATGTCAGTTCGAAGCAGCAGTGCCCACTCGGGCGTTTGAAGAAGTGTTGCGCCTCACGGGTAGCGAGGTCCCTGTCACTGTCTAGGGACCTGCTATTGAGCCTGGCGTGCAGGGAAACCTTCCAGTGTGTAGTAGAAACAGGACTAGATGGACCTTTCCCACTAAGATGTATGACCCGCTGCCATTCTCAAAGGATAGAGCACCGAAACCAAAGGGCAGGGAGATGTTTTTTGACTTAAGTGATTTAGAATAAACTTGTCCCAAGACTGGGGCAAAGTAAACATGTTTTCTTGTGGGGAACAGACAATACGGGGCAGTTTGCCTTTCCCTAGTGGTGACTGGGCAGGGAGGGCATGCTGGGAGAGGATGTGGAGGAGTCAGGGAGAGCCTAGAATGCCATGCGGGGCTGGGGTGGGGAGGGGCTTTGTTCTCGAGCCCCCACAAAGGAGAGGCATGGCTGGGTGTTTGTCAGAAGAAGGTGCTCCCAGCAGCATGCCTGCAGCCCTGGACGGAAGGAGACGGGGGACAGCTGTGGACACCCAGGCGAAAGGCCAGGACCCGCGGGCCCGGGACCAGGAAGGAGGCAAGTGGCCAAGTGATGTTGCTACGCTGACCCGTGGGGGAAGGGGGGTTGCTGTGTTTTTCCGATGGGTGCTTGGATGTGGAAGCTAACAGGTGCTCCTCGGCAATGCCTGGAGACAGTTTTGCTTGTCACGGCTTTGGAAAGGGCTACTTCTGACATCTGGCAGGTGACGGGACGCGATGCTGGGGAACATCCTACGATGCACACGACGGGCCCTCTGCCCCCAGCACAGCAGTGCCCCGCCCAGAAGGCCAGTGGTGCCGAGGAGGACAGAGTCCACTCCAGGGCACATCTCTTCCTTCCTTCCTGCAGCGGAAGGCTGTGCTTGAGCCGGGGGTCACCAGCTGATCGCTCTTGCTTCTCTTTTCTGCGGTCAAATGCTTCTTCCACGCACCAGTGTCCCCCACTGCCTCTGCTAAAACCCTCGTCCGCACCCCTCACTCTGCCTTGCTGCGCTGGAAGAGCATCACAGAGACATGATGGAGAGGAATCTGGGTGTGGGCAAGCTGTCCAGGCTTGAGGTCGTGTTCCGCATCCCTGGACCCTCAGGGACGGACTGGGTATTGAAGGTTGTCATGTCGCCAGTGTGAGGGGTCGCTGTCCTGATTCTCAGTCTGCATTTCAGATGTCTGTCAAGGAAAAGAATTGATGTGACAGTAGCCTTGATCCTAACCTCATCACTTCCGATGGTCAGTCCCCGAAGGTGTCAGACGCAGGAGAGAGCCTGGCTGGTGGTCTGGGGACAGTCGAGCGCTGCTCGGAGGTTACCGAGTTGGTAACGGGGGAAGAAGGTCGCGGGGGAAGAAGGGAATGTTTATAAATATTTGGACAGCTACTGGCTTAGGTTCAAAACTCACATTTGATGTAACATGTCATCTTTTTGGTACTCTAAAAGTAAATTTTGACCTAAGTTTTGAATCCCTCTTACTTACAAACATATTGCCCTTGAACCCCTTGTTTCGCCGCGACCGTGATCTGTGATGCACGCGTGCGCCCTTGTGTGTGTCTTCCCATCCTGAACGGTTTCCCCCGTCATTTGGGGGAGATTTGCAGTTGCTCCCACTCTCTCTGTAAGTCGAAAGCCACATCTGACCACTGCACACGTGAATTTTGTTCCCGCGGCGCCCGCGATGAGCTGGAGCCGGAGTGCCGAGTGCGCTGTGCGGAGAAGCCCGCCCACCCCGCAAGCTGTCGGCCGGTCCCAAAGGGTCCCCTATTTCAAGCGTCTGCCTCGGGGAGCAGCCGCAGCCGCCTGGGCTCAGTGGGCACCATGCGCCTCTGGCCAAGTCCAGATTATTGCTCTCATAGGGTTTCTTTAACATTTTCCAAAATAGAAACAGGATCTTTGGTTTTGTTCACAAGGAATCATCAAGGCTGCCTTGGAAACAGATGTGCACCAAGACTTCGAACTTGAGAGCGCACACTTTGCTGGCGTGCCGGCCCGGAGCCGGATCGCTGAAAAGCGCATCCGACGGTTTCCTACAGAGTCGGGCGCGGAAGAGCCGTGTGTGGACAACGGGCTCGGTGGTGACCGGGTTCGTGTGCTGGAAATGTGTTTGGCATCGTCAACGTGAACTCCACTCCCCCTCACGGGCCTCCCTCGGGTCTCATGAAGGACTTTTTTAAATTTAGCACAGAGCCTTTCTGTCGGAACACAACGGTCCTTCTCTGCAAGGGTTAGGGTACCGCGCTTTCCTTCCAGCGGCCGCTGCAGGGATCAGGAGCAGGGATGGGGTCCTCGGGCACTGCGGGCAGGAGCCAAACCAGCAGGATGTGCCCCCGCGCCAGGAGATCTGCACCCAGTCCCTTTGCACGCCCTCAGGGACTGCGTGGGGTGGAGGCAGCCATGTCTGGGGAGACTGAAGCTTCAATAAGATTTTATGAACTGTCATCCTTTTTCTCTTGAACCACCAGCATGAGGATGTCTCCGTGTCTTTGGCATCAGAAACGATGCAAGTAACATTTTTAAAATGACAATATCTTATAAATAGCATACTATTTGTGGTTATATCTGATTTGCTTTTTAAACGCAGTAATTTTACATTTTTTTCTTTTTAGAAACAATTAGGGTGAACAGAACATTTCCAGTCGAAGTCTAGTTTAGAGATGAGTGCATGTTCACTTGGCACTCGTTCACCTTGTTTTAGATCTTATTTTTCAAATTACTGCTTCCAAGAGATTGAAATCACTCCCTATTTCATTGCATGGTAAGAAGGAAAACAAAGCATTAGAGTGCCCTCTCTTGTACAAAATGAACATTAAAATATTTGAGATCATCAAGGCTCTGAAATGTAATAATCCCTTCCAAGAGATGACTTCAGGGCCTCACTTGACTAATTCAGCAGGATGATCAGAGAGGGAACAGTAAGTAGTGCAGGGTGAGTTCTTTCCTCTGAATCACGTTCACTTATGTGCTCAGTTCTCCAACCCGCTTTATAGAGTTAACTTGCAAATATTTGACGGCGTATCTGGCCTCTGGTGGTGTCATATACGCCTCAGAAATAAAACTAGAGGATTCGTCATTTTATAGGCATGTCTTACTGTAAGAAAACTCAGTCGTGTACATACATCCCTTCTTTAATTTCCAAATAAATAAATAAGGCCAGGACTCCGTAACTGGCGTGTTTACTAGTCTCTTTTGGGAAGATTTCCTTTGAAAGCCAACTTCTCCAGGGTTTTAGCAACAGGGTAAAGAGTGAGAATAATAATTTGGTTTTCGTTAGTTTATGAAGCAGACATTCATCTCAGAAAGTTAGGATTCATCTTCATTAATTTCTCGAATGATGGCTGTATCGGATGACCCGCCGTGCCCTGCCGTGGTCTCAGTGGCCAACAGCACGCACGGCGTCAGTCTGTCCGCTTTGCCGTTTCTGTGAAGTACGGGGCCTCATGCCCATCGACAGATGAAGACCTCTAGACTGACGGTGTCCGTGGCCAGCCCGCTGCCAGTAAACACCCCTGTCATGACCTCGAGCCCAGGTCTGCTGACTCCTACGTTAGGGGCTCTCTTTAAGTCCAACAGGAGAAAGCAGCTCTCAGAACTGGGGGCCCCAAGGACACAGGGTTCGTGTCTGTCATCGTCAAAAAAGGTATCGCCTGGTTACCGGTTTCCAGTGGGGGAGGCGTGTTCATCTTGGTTGTGTTTTTGGTTGCGCCGCAGTTCTTTGGGTTGTTGGAGGGACTAATATCCATTTTTCCAAAAAAAAAAAAAAAAAATTGTATGAAAGTTATTCTCTCAAACACTGAAGTGACAAATGTTATATAAATGGCCTTCATTTTCATGACTACCGGCTGGCTGATTGTTTTCTTTTTAAGGGTATTTTAAAATATCACTGGGAATATATTTGCCGGAGCCTATTTTAGTACCATGATTTCACTGATGTGAGGCTCAGACAGTTTGCATGAGCACAAGTGCGCCCCCTCTTTCAGGCACTAATGTACCCCGACACCAGCCTTTCTCGGGAAATGGTAAATGTGTAAGGTTGTTGTATGTCTGTGGTTTTGGATGAATACACTCAGAATGCAGTCCTCTCCCCAGATGTGAGCTAGGGACGTGCGCTAAGTGACCTGATAACCACATTGTCACGTTCATTTCCACAGGCACAGCCCTTTCAGACAACACAAAACCAAAGACAAGCATGAGATAGACCGAATGACCCTCACTGTGGTAAGGAGATTGAAAACCCTCTTCTTTGGTGGTATTTTTTGTTTGTTTTTAATTTATTTTTTTTAAGATTTTTCTTTTCTGTTTTTTTTTTTTTTTTTTTTTAAGATTTTATTTATTTGACAGAGAGAAACACAGCGAGAGAGGGAACACAAGCAGAGGGAATGGTAGCGGGAGAAGCAGGCTCCCTGCCGAGCAAGGAGCCCGATATGGGGCTCGATCCCAGGACTCCGGGATCATGACCTGAGCCGAAGGCAGACGCTTAACAACTGAGCCACCCAGGCGCCCCTTCTGTTTTTGTTTTTTTTTTTTTAGTGATCTCTACCCACACCTGGGACTCAAACCTCCCACCTCAAGATCGAGAGTCACATGCTTCACCAGACTTAGCCAGCCAGGCGCTCCGAAAAACTCTTATTCTTACTTGCATTATAATTTTCACGTCTCGTTCCATTAACAACCAGTATTAAAAATTAGCTTTCTTAAAAAAAAAAATGGAGATAGTTCCTAGAATTCCTTGCTGGCAATGTAGCAGAACTAGATGCCAAGGCAGAAATCAGATTTTGCCACCCGTCAATAAGAACGATCTCGAAAATCGAAAACTAAAGTAGTAAGATCAAAGAAAAGGAAAAATCGCTGAGGTGCAGAAGAGCGGGGAGGCCTGTTTTTCGGGGACCTGGCCCCAGCCTGTTGATTGACATTGAAAATGACAAGTAATCTGGGACGCCTGGCCAGCTCAGTCGGTGGAGCGTGCGACTCTCGGTCTTGGGGTTGTGAGTTCAAGCCCCACGCTGGGCGGAGAGATGACCTAAAAGAAAAAAAGAAAGTGACTAGTACAGTTTCACGTTTCTTTAGAGTAGATATTAGGTCACGGTGCACCTGCAATCTCTAACACTGTCCTTGTCCAAGAAATGCACGTTAGGTTGGGTTGGGCTGTGGGGCATCTTGGAAATCGTGTTTTTTTTTTTTTTTCTTCCAGAACGTGGAGCTCCCGGAGGCCTTCTCCCCAGAACTGCGGTCCCTCCTAGAAGGCCTGCTGCAGAGAGAGGCCAGTAAGCGGCTCGGCTGCCGTGGCGCGGGGTAGGCTGCTGTCCTCGCTCCCAAGTACCGACCAGCACCTGGAGCACAGAGCATTTTCAATCCCTCACCCGTCATTCCGAGCCCCTAAAAAATCTCCCACTTTGATCCGGGGTGGAAAAAGAGTCACACGGGAAATATGTGCGACGTCCTTTGTGTTTCGTAATTAACGACTCGAAGGAGTCGCTCACTTTTTCAACTTTAAAAACTCGATCCTGTCGATGGTGGCAGTGAATCCCGGTCGCTCGCAGTTCATTTGGTGAATTTTTTTTATTAATTGCGTTTGCAGCAACGGCAGTTCAGTACCCGGATCAGGGTCTCCTGTGTCTTCTCTCCTGTAGACCTGGCTGGCTGCTGTCTTAAACATGCTTCCTAGCTGCTAGGTGTCCAGGAGGCCTCCCTGCAGTCCTCAAACTTGACTGATATTTCGGCTGGTATAGAATTCTAAATCATAATGATTTTCCCCCAGAACCCTGGAGCTATATTGTTTTATTGTGTGCAGTAAAGCCGGTCACGGGGCCCAGTTCTCCCTCCTTATGTCAGGCGCTGAGAGTTCCTTGTACTGTGGACGCTCCTTTCCTGGCTTGGGGAATGCTGTTATTTTATTTATTTGGCAGTCCCTCTCCCCCATTTCCTTGGTTACCTCGTAGAACTCCTTTTAGGTTTCTGTTGGAATTTCTAGAACGGTCATCAGTGCTTCTGACCTTGTGTAGTCCCTGTATCTTTGCTTTGATTCTTTTCTACTCTGTGGGCTTAAATCTCTAATCCCACCTTTGATTGCTTTTTAAAATCTTTAACAGGCTTAATTTCTTCAAAATAGAACCTTTCAGAGTCCCCTCCATTTTAGCTGCAGGCATTTTGGGGTTGGATACGAGGAAGAGGGCATGGGGTGTGTGTGCGTGCGTGCGTGAGGAGTTCCGCCTGTCTTCAGCCCATGGCTCACCACCCCCCTCCCCCAACCCCTCTGCACACACTACGTTGAGCCTGGAACTCAGCACCTCTGACCCCTGGGGAACAGCTCTGCCATGTCTTTTCTTTTCTTTATTTTTTTTTTTTTTAAGATTTTATTTATTCATTTGACAGAGAGAGAGGGATCACAAGTAGGCAGAGAGGCAGAGAGAGAAGGGGAAGCAGGGTCCCTGCTGAGCAGAGAGCCCGATGCGGGGCTCGATCCCAGGACCCTGAGATCACGACCAGAGCCCGAGGCAGAGGCTCCAACCCACTGAGCCCCCAGCTCCAGCTCCACCATCTCTCGCCAGCAGTCCCTGCTCCTGCGTCCACGCCCATCCTGTCTACTGATGGTTCCACATCCCTCTTTGTGATGCATTTATGATTCCATGTTCCTCTTCCATCATTTTAGCGATTGTTGGGAAGGAACACAAACAAAACACAAAGGGACACCCTTTGACTTAGATTTCATTCATTCATTCAGCAAACACTTTCTGAGCACCCTGAATCTCGGCCATCTTCCTCACTGCTGGGGCTGGGGCGGTACATGCAGGTAGACACAGCCCTGCCTTCTTGGAGCTTCTATTGCGTGGGGGTGAATGACAATATAGACGGGATCAGATAAGTAGGATGACCTCAGACCGAGAAAAGAGGGTGAATGCGATAAATAAGGCAGTGTTGTCTTTGAGAGGAGAGCCGGGAAGGACCCCCAGGCAGAGGGGTCAGTGAGGGTAGGGCTTTGAGGGGGGGAATCAAGCTTTCATGATGCAGAAGAGCCAGAAGGCTGGAGAGCTAGGCGAGGGTGGTCAAGAGCAGGTCAGAGAGGCGCTGGGCTCAGGCAGGTCTGGTAGGCCGTGTCCCTGGACTTTGGTGTAAGTGCAACAAGGAGGCCTCTGGAGAATCCTGGGCAGGGGTGTAGGGAGACGGGTTGAAAGGATGATGAGGACATGGCATGGGGCTGGTGGGGCTGCGGGATGTGTGGCCGGAGGGCAGGCTGGGGCAGGGGGCAGTTAGGGCCATTCAGGGAGGGGGTGGAGACCAGAACGGTGACAGTGGTAGTGGGACATTTAGCGTCCCCTTAATGATCAAAGACGCTGCCACCCCCACTGGGAATCGGATCTCGGTGAGGATGGGAGGTGCTACGAAGTAGTCAGCCCCGGACTCGCTAAGGGGGTGGGGGTGGGGCACTGGGGGTGATCCGGCTCTTTGGCTTTAGACGACAGGGCGTGGGAGTGAGTCAGGAGTTCTACAGACCTCTCACCCCACCAAGTGGAGACGCCGTAGGCGCCGGGTCGGGGGGACCTCCTGGCCGACCTGCAGGATGAGGTCGGCACTCGCCACACGAACCTGGAAACCGTCTGCAGGCACATGGCACTTAAAGGCCTGTCAGGGGGAGGTCACCCAAGAGAGGATAGCGGAGGAAAGGGGCCGAGAACTAGCCCTTGGGGCTCTGCCACAGGGGACAGGGCTGCGGGGGGGCCCCCAGGGGCAGGCCTTGGCGGGGACCCCCTGGTGGGCACCAGGACCGTGCACTTTCCCGTGTAGGCTTTCCTCATGGTATCCAGCCCCTTCTCTTCCTCACAGACTGAGCTTTGAAGGTGGTCTCCGGGAAAACTTGTTTCTTCGATATCTGAGGACGCTTGGCTTACGCTGTGTTCCTAGATTTCTGGTTTGCTTCTGAATTCATACTTGGTGCTTCGTATCCCTGTCGTTTTATCTGACATGCCTTGTAGACTTTTGCTGTAAATCTTCTCAATGTGGAGATCTCTAATTTAAGTCTTGTTTGAATTTGTTCTCCTGGCGACAGACTCCTATGTATCTTTCTATCTGCGATAGCTCCTAGGTTCTCTCAAACTGGAATAAATTACCACATGGGATAGTATTCCTAGTTTCTGCATAAAATATCTCTAAACATCCAGTATTTCCTGTGTTGCTTTGAAGGAAGCCTATTTTACTTGCTTACTTAAAGAACTGAAAATAGTCGTTCCTCTGTGTTCTTCCCAGGAGACAGTTTTCGGAAAATATTCCTTAGGTTGGCAAACGCACCCTTACCACCTTTGTGCCTCTTCCACAGGGCACAAGAAGTAAAGGAGCACATCTTTTTCAAAGGCATCGACTGGCAGCAAGTCTACTTACAAAAGGTACTCTGTCTCTGTCTGGAACCCCACACTGGGCACCGCCACCTCTGTGTTGGTCCCCACTCCCTGGGTCCATCCCACGGGGCCCCATCCCCGCCCCGCCCCCAGGCTCCCCTGACCGCAGTGTGGGTCTTTCTTGCTCTTATTTTATTTTATTTTATTTATTTGACAGAGAGAGATCACAAGTAGGCAGAGAGGCAGGTAGAGAGAGAAGGGGAAGCAGGCCCCCTGCTGAGCAGAGAACCCAACGCAGGGCTCCATCCCAGGACCTTGAGATCATGACCTGAGCCAAAGGCAGAGGCTATAACCCACTGAGCCACCCAGGCACCCCAACCTACCCCTGGGCTGCCATTACTGCTGACTCCTTCTGGGCCAACTTAGCTCTCTGTTTCCCTAGTTTAAAAGTTTTCAAGTATCTGCAGTATAGATTAATAAATACTGAAATAGAGTTGTCACCTAATTCGAATGTCCATATAACTGAGATGTTTTTAACTTTCACTCATCTTTTTGACTTCCTGTCTCAATCAGTGACTGTATTTTCATAAAGATATCTGTAGAAATGTAGGAGAAACGTGGGTCACGAATCTACACGTACTTTCTAGCCCAGCACCACACAACTGAAGGATCAACGATTGGATATCGACAGAATCCCTTCCCTTATTTTAAGATATTTTTTTATGTTCCCATTAGTACAGGAAAACACCCTACATTAAAAAAAAAATTTAACGTTAATCAGCTTTGGATTCGTTTCTGCGTCATCTCCAGCTGTCAAGGGGTGACGCTCTGTTAGTCCCACTGGCTGCGAACGAGCGGGGGGGCTCCGCTGGCCTCGCCTGGGCACCCCCATGGGTGGGGAGCACCCCCGCCCCGCACACTGAGGCTCAGAAAGTGGAACATGGTGCTGTGTCGCCCGAAACACGGGGTTTTCCTAAAGCTGAGCTGGCGGGATGTACTGTCTGGAGTTCATCATACTCAGTAATGCTTTAAGACCTCGGACGTGAATCTGTTCTTTCCCCTTAAGTTTCTCTAAGATCTGGGGGCTTCTGTGAGGGCCGTTGCAGGCACAAGCTCGCTCTTTGCCCGAGCTCCTCCGTGGAGGACGGACTGCGGCGCTGTGCGGGAGCTCAGCCCGAATGCTCGGAGGGGGACAGGTGGGGCTGGGCCGTGCGGTGATCTCATAACTGAGCTGCGCTTCTTTGGATCTTCCAGTACCCTCCACCCTTGATTCCTCCCCGGGGAGAGGTCAATGCTGCCGACGCCTTTGACATTGGCTCATTTGATGAAGAGGACACCAAGGGCATCAAGGTACACGTGTGGCATTCGTCCTGGGTGCTTTGGGGGCTGGGGAGATTATTTTCTTGGCCACCAGACTGAGCGGTCGGCTTAGCATTGGCCTGCTCGTGGAATGTGACTTACCAGTGAGCGTCTGCATACGTGAAGAATGTAGACGCCAAGGACCTGAATTAGGAACGATGAAAGCTTTCTGGGGACTAGTTATTTTATGTTTGACAAACTGGTAAGTGGTCAGTTTCTTACAGATCTGGGTACACTGACGATTGGAATAGAACTCGAGCGCGTGTGCAGCAATGAAAAACAAGTGTGTGCCAAAGAGCTGGCTTCTTAATCCTTTTTAGTATTCAGAGATCTGTGTATGTTAGGATGAAAAGAGCAAACAGCATGAGTCATTTTGCATTTGTCAATCAAAAGTGAAATAATCACTGCATTTTTTTTTTTATATAATCCTCGGCATTTTGTAAACTTTTGTTCATATCATTATGTTTCCCAGTAGACGAGGCATAATTATAGACGGTGAGTCACGAGGGAAAATCATCCCATCCCCCCCAGGCTGCTAAGTCAGAGCGTGTCACTACGTGTCGGGCTCACATCTGCCCCCACCTTCTCAGCGTCCCCTAGGACCTCCCCATCTTTTCTCAGCCGCCTCGTTATACCCCGGTTGTGTCAGCCCCCCCTCACTTTTCCTGCCGAGCAGCTCATCCTCCAGAAGGTGCACACACCTGTGGGGAGCCGTGGCTAGGGACACGCAGAACTGGAGCCAATGGGGCCTGGGGACAGAAGTGGTGGCCAAGCGGCTGGGGAGGAGGGAAGCTGCAGGAGACCCCAGGAGGAAGCCAGGTGCACAGGGACCAAGGAGTGTCAGGAGGGAGGGGCGGCCGGGGTGCTCCCAGGACCAGCTTCCCAGGGGGCGAAGGGGAAGCGGAGAGGGCTGTCCCCGGGGTCCACAGCCTGCCCAGTGCCCCGACGTGCGCACTGCCAGGCGTATGTGCGGCCTGGAAAGACAGCAGGCGGCCGGCGTGTGAGTGCCTCCGTCCAGCTGTGCGCTGGGGAGCGGTCATCCCCAAAGTCACCTGAAAGGATTACTGTGGTCCCGATAGAATTTTGTCTGCAGAGGTACAGCCGTCCACAAAAGGGTGCGGAAAACGGCACAGCTGTGATGGGGGAGCCCACAGACATTTTTGATGTTGAAAAGAGAGTTCTCGTACTTTAAGTTTTGTAAACCATGATCAAGGGTCAGGAGTCAGACTGGGCTCAGATCTGCCCTTATTTGCCGAGTGACTTCGGGTAACCTCTCACGCCCTGGTTTTATCACCTGTGACTGGTTTTGGCGCCCAGATTTCTCTGAGGTAGGAGAGAGAGCCGCCTTATGCCTCCCGGCCCGTAGCCCCTGCTAGGAGGCTCCGTCAGTGTGGTTTTTGTTCTTCGGGACCAAGAGCTGAGGATGAGCGCGCTCCGAACAGGAGGGGGTGTGTGGCTGGGGGTCCCGAGGGCAGTGAGAGCCTCTGCCTCGGAAGAGACCGTGCGCTCTTGATCTTTAGAAAAACAGCCCAAACAATACACTGTTCTGTAAAAAACAAGAACAAAACCAAAAAAACCTCACCTCAGATAAGTACAGATTTTCTTCTTTGATTTATTTATTTGTGACAACTTATGCTGTCCTAAAAAGTCAAGGCTCTATGAAATCCTAGGAAGTAGAACGGTTTCTTTTCTTTTTTTTTTTTTAAAGATTTTATTTATTTATTTGACAGAGAGATCACAAGTAGGCAGAGAGGCAGGCAGAGAGAGGAGGAAGCAGGCTCCCTGCTGAGCAGAGAGCCCGAAGCGGGGCTTGATCCCAGGACCCTGAGATCATGACCTGAGCTGAAGGCAGAGGATTAACCCACTGAGCCACCCAGGTGCCCAATAGAACGGTTTCTATACAAAGCAGGGTTGGCCCTTCCCAGCAACCACCCCGCTGCACACACGCACGTGCACACACCTAGGCACGCGTGCGCGCGCACATGTTCACCCTCGCGTGTGGCTGGGCACACGCCTCCAGTGTTGGTGCTCCGAGCCCCCGAGGACTTCAGCTCTGGGCTCAGCCTGGGCTTCTGAAGGAAGCCGGAAGAGGAAAGGGGGGCTCCGTGAATCCGAGTAATGCTGAAATCAACACATGACCCTAACAGGTCGCTCAGGGCAGGGAGAGAACCCTCCGTGTTTCAGCGGCTTGCCAAAGTCTTGGGGGAAGTGCCTCTCCTTGCCCTTTTCTCTTATAAATAACTGGCCTGTTGTAACATCTCTCCAGCACTTCTCTCTCAGGCAAAGGAGCGGGCGCGTCAGGTTTCTCAACAGACCTGTGCTTGTGAATGAGAGCCGCACCCCTTCCTTCCCACGAGATCACTCACCTTTCTGCCCCAGAACTGGAGCTCAGAGGCCTAAAATCACTTTCTTTGCTCATTTTCAGAGTGCGGCCTCTCAGCTCAGGGGGCAGAATGAAGCATTTTGAGTAGTAGTTTGAAGAGCAATGCTGTCATTAAGTGTAATTTTTATTCCAGTGCCTCTTACAGGCGAAGTTGCCTAAACCCCCCACGTCTCCTGAGCTCCGCGGTCGCACATTTGATCGTGGTGTTGCCCTGGGTCCAGGGAAGGTTGGAAGGTTCAATGGAATGAATGGAAAATTCAGCCTCTTCTCCCTTCTGCTCATCTCACTTTTCAGATGAATTGAGGGTGGTGAGAAAACCCTCCCACCTTCTCCCTTTTAACTGTTTCTCAAAGTACGGGATGTAATTTCCTACTCTGGCAAATAGAGGCTCCTCGCCATCATTGACATTCTATTTTGTGGTCGGATCTTTAAATAAAGCCCCGTACGTGTTAGTTTTTCATTGGCCAAAAGGTAATGAAGACAGGATAAGAGATGGGCTGCATCTCCCCCGACACAGGCCTGAAGGTGAAGGTGAAGGTGCCCTCAGTCAGCACGCTGGTTATCAGCAGCAGGCATTTATGACAAGGACCGAGGTGCCTCTGAAGGAGTGAGGAGCCCGGGTCGGCCTAGTGCAGCGAGACGCTCTGTTACCGCCTCACGGCCATTTAGGGTACATCTGACTCTGTTGCCTTGCTAAGTATGTTAAATCATAACTATCTTGATCTCTTAAAATAATAAGCTTCTTGATTGCGACCAAGATCTCTACAAGAACTTCCCCTTGGTGATCTCCGAGCGCTGGCAGCAAGAAGTAGCAGAAACCGTTTATGAAGCAGTAAATGCAGACACGGATAAGATCGAGGCCAGAAAGAGAGCTAAAAATAAGCAACTTGGACACGAAGAAGGTAAAATAGTCAGCGTGTCTCAAAATATTTTCAATGCGATGAATTTTGTAAAAATGTCTCGTAAAACCGGAAAAGTTTTTTGGGTCGTAAAGTCCTTTCCAGGGGTGGCAGGGCGGGGAGGCCATAAATAGTGGCCTGTGGCTTGGAAAAGCTCAGTGTAATATTTCAAAGTCTTCAGTTGACGTATAAATTAAGATGGTCAGCAGTGGTGTGTCGTGTGTCCTCTGCTCTTGGAGCGTCTAGAGCGAGTTGGCGAGCGTCTATTATTGTGCCAGGAGCAGGCCCGGCTTTGTGGGCGTGTGGCCTGGGCCACCTCACAGGGCACCCCACTGGCTTCAACGCTCTGCCATCACCGTGTTGATACTCTCAGTCATGTTCGAACAAGGGCCCCACAAAGTATGCAGTAGTTGTCACTGGCGAGGAACTTCACACATGTGTCCCTTGCCCAGCGCTGTAAGTGGATATAATGATATTTGTTCCACAAACAGCATTCAGAAGTTGCCAAACCACATTTTTATTGACAACATTTGAATTCCCTGTTGGGATTTCCAAAATGGAGTGCCTCACGTCGGGTGTGAAACCAGCCAGCCATTCTCGAGTCACCAAGTGTCACTGCCCATTTTCCTGAGATTCTAATGAATCTCGGATATTTAAATGGACCATGGTTGATGACAAGGATATTATTCACTTTACTTCTAGGCAGAGACTGTTCTGAGCTTAATGTTCTATTACAAGAGTCATCGGCCAGAAGCGGTTCCTTGGTGTTAAGTCACTTGAGCGGGGTCACCTTGTCACAGGCTGGCCAGTTGTGTCCATCACCTGCTCAGAAACATGTGCCCGAGTCCCCATGGATCCCTCCTTACGTAAAAGCCTGCAAACCCCAGGGGAACAGTGCAGTCCCGTAACTGTGCAGGGAGAGGGGCTTCCTTTCTAAGCCGATCCTTAGCTTGTCCGTTGACATCACTTAGCGCATCCATTGACATCACTCTGGACTGTTGGCTGTAGCAGATTGTACACGAGAAATGGCATCAGTTATGGTAATTTGCTCCAGGGAAGGCCATGGTGTCACCAGAACCTTGACAGACTAGACCTAGGGAAAAAAGAGGCATACCTTAATGACCTCACCGAAGTGTATCCTTTTGATCAGAGCTGCAGTTAGCACATCTAGCAAATTACTGAACTTGGTATATCCCTGGGCGCTTGGCTGCAGAGCTCACGTTGAGGCTTGGGTCCCTGAGGTCAACCTGCAAGGCTTCTGCCTTCCCTACTCTCAAGCCGTGCAAACACTGCGGCATTAACATGACAACTCCGAGGAGCCAACCCTGTCTCTCAGCACCCAGAATGTGCCAGCACCGGCCGTCCCCTTCACAGCTGTTGAGTGAGTGAGGGGAGGAGCGAATGATCGATCTTTAGTGTTCTCGAAGCCTTTAAAGAAAGAAAGCAGAGCCAGCCTCTTAAAATTGCCCCTTTTTTTTAAAAAAAAAAAAAAAGAGAGAGTCCTTTACTCTAACGATATGATTGGGACTCAACATGAGTGAGAAGGAGCTCGGTCTGCCCAGGTAACCATGTGTTGGAGGGATAAATACAGCCTTAGGGAATAAACAATTTTTGAGCCTTGTGTTAACCGTGGCTGCTTGGTAAGCCCCTATTATTTATGGGATTGAGGGGAGACCCCCAGCCCCACATAAAGGCGAAGGTACTCTGGGCATGGCTTGAACTGAATTACTCTCTATTCTCCAATTCCTGTTACGACACATAATGAAGAAATCGTTGGGGAGCAAACCTCTGCCCTCTCTCTGAGCCGCAAGGGAACATGCCGAGTGTCTCCCAATATTGAGAAACGGCCATTCACTATGTTAGCAGAGACCCATCCTTCCGACCCCCAGCTCACTGGAGCCTCAGAACTGGGGGCGGAGGTTGGCAGAACATGTTCCACTCACAGAAACCTGATTTTTCCGAAGAGCGTGTCATGCTTGTCTGTTTCCGAAAAGAACAGAGCCCCGTCTGTGTCCGAGCCCGTTTAATTTGTGGTTGTTTGTACCCCTCAGATTACGCTCTGGGAAGGGACTGCATCATGCACGGGTACATGCTGAAGCTGGGGAACCCGTTCCTGACTCAGTGGCAGCGTCGCTACTTTTACCTCTTTCCCAACAGACTCGAGTGGAGAGGAGAGGGCGAGTCCCGGGTAAGTCCGGCGCGGCCTTCCCCGCATGGCCTGGCGGTCACGGGCCCTCTCGGAGGGCTGGCGCGTCTTCCCAAGGGCCCCGCCGAGCTCTCGGGGTCTGTCTGAACTTGGGCACTGGAGATTTTGGATGTTGAAACTCTGACTTTTAAACTTGGAGTCAAAGAAGGATTTTGTAACACCCGAGAATAGAATGTGAGGTCAGAACAAGTTTGAAGGAGGCTGGAGAATAGTGGAGAGGTCAAAAAGAAAAAAAAAAAATCCAGGACTTTAGAGTCAGACAGAGGCCACCGTGAATCCAGGGTTCAGGGAAGGTCTGGTGTCCACGATGCGGCCAGAGAGTTGGGGGCGTGCCTTGTGCTCAGTCTCCCCTTCACGTGGCCCCCCTGCTGGTCGGGCTCAGATGAGTGAGCTAAGTGACGTAGGCCGTGATGCTGGGCCCAGAGCGGGGGCCGTCAAACCACGCTTCTTTGGTCTCCGTTTTGTTGGAACAGTGTAAGGGACTCCCATGCCCCGGGCAGGAAGATGCCACTGCCCCCTCAGGTCCTTTCTCGAGGGCTAACGTTTGTGAACGAGAGAAGAAGAAATTTCGAATCTGCACAGTCCCTCGAAGCCAGGCAGGCCGCATTTATTAAGCACCTACTGCATGGGGAGTGGCGGAGCGCTTGTCCACAGGTGGCGACCCAAGTAGAAGGCAGTGCTGCTGCTCCTGGGAGGGAATGGCTCGTCCTCCGGGGCCAAGAGAGCAGGCAGTGGTCCCAGATGTCACAGACATAGCTGATGACTTAATATGTCAGGACACTGCCCATCGGCCGCCCAGCGGTGAGAAGTGTAGAGACTAGTAAGCTCTCATCTTGTTTGTTTGACTTCAGAATGTGTTTTTTAAATCCCTGTTGGTAAAGGGGCACCAGCGTGGCTCAGTCAAGCATCCCAACTCCTGCTTTCAGCTCGGGGTCGTGATCTCAGGGTCGTGGGATCGAGCCCTGTGTCGGGCTACACGCCCAGTGCGGAGTCTGCTTGTCCCTGGGGCTCCTGTCCCTTTTGCTCCTTCCCTTGCTCGCGTGTGATTGTCTCTCTCTCAAATAAGTAAATAAAATCCTTGAAAAAAAAAAATAAATAATAAACCCCTGGTGGTAAAGGTGCTATTTAATTATGAGTGATTGCTCCTACACCGCACATTCCTTTCAGATACACAAGACCCCTCCCCACTGCTAGTGCCGTGGGAGTCATTTCCTCAAATTATCAAACATCTGAGCTATTAATAAGTCTCTTTGGGGGTCCTGAGTTGTAACTCAGGTGCCGGTAAGTATTATATAACAAAACATATAATCTTATATAATGTATATCGTATTTTATAAATAGATGAACTCAGCACCCAAATTATAATTCATATATATTATTATTATAGAATATGTAATGTTTCAGATAACAGGTGTCCCTGGGGATATTACGCATTTACAGTTGACCCTTAAACAACATGGGGGCCAGGGGTGTTGGCCCTTCATGCCATCAACAGTCCATGTGTAACTTCTGCCTCCCCCGACAGGCTGCTGCTGACCAGGGGGCTGACTGATGAGGGAAATGGCAGGCGAGCACAGAAATTGCATGTGACATTCCCTTACATACTGTGTTCTTATGATAGAGTGAGCTAGAGAAAAGAAAATGTTATTAAGAAAATCACAAGGATGGGGTGCCTGGGTGGCTCAGTCGTTGGGCGTCTGCCTTCGGCCCGGGTCAGATCCCGGGGGCCTGGGATCGAGCCCCGCATCGGGCTCTCTGCTCTGCGGGAGGCCTGCTTCTCCCGCTACCGTTCCCTCTGCTTGTGTTCCCTCTCTCGCTGTGTTTCTCTCTGTCAAATAAATAAATAAAATCTTTAAAAAAAAAAAAAAAAGAAAAAAGAAAATCACAAGGAAGAGAAAATACATTTAGAGAGCCGTACGGTATTTACGGGGGGAAAAGGTCCCCATAAAAGGAAATTATCTCACTTGCCAGGATATTTGAAAACTTAAAAAAGAAAATCTTCCTCTTTTTGAACCTTGGATGCAGTAAGGTAGCTCCGTTTTAAAAGTCAGAGTTCGGTGTTGTGTTTGAAAGCTGCCCAGTGTATACGGATCGACGGATTAGTCCGTATAAACCAGAAAACAGAAAACGTGAGCATTTACGATGGTGTTTTTCATTTAAGAGTCTTAGAGTCTTTATCCCAAAAAAATGTAAAATGGTAAGGTACTCACGACACCGTAGCATTCACCGTAAGCAATGACATTCTAGAAACTGGCGTGACCTTCTTTTAAGGGTGTCACCTGTATTTAGAACATCCTTTTGATGTTTTTGGGATATTGTTAGCTCACAAGCCAGCCTCGCCGGACCTTTCCCGAGCTGCCCGGTCAGGAGCTCAGCTGCGCCCCACTCGTCACACAGCGCTTTGCCGTTTCCTCCCTGTTCGGTCGATCAAATTCAGAGGTGCGTGTGGCATAGAGAGGACATGCTCGAGTCACAGCCACTCACAGACCAGTTCTGTGCTGCGGGAACAGCTGTGCTGCGGTCTTACAGGGACCACCACCACCACCCAACCCCGAGTCCTTCGCCATTTCCTTTGAGATGCTGTCATTTGAATCTTGCACGTGTCCCCTCGCAGCTCTTTCCCCACACGTCTAGAATATCATCAAAGAAAGGACAAGGCCAATTTTTTTTTTTTTAACTCTTCCTAAGCGGATAGTCTTCCGTATTATTTTTTAACTTAACTTCAGAAATCGGGAAATAATGCAAAATAATTTATCGTTTTTTTTTTTTATGGCTAGCAAAATTTACTGACGATGGAGCAGATTCTGTCTGTGGAAGAAACTCATATTAAAGACAAAAAGTGCATTTTATTGAGGATAAAAGGCGGGAAGCAATTTGTCTTGCAATGTGAGGTGAGTTTCTCATGTTTTTAAAAAAACCTTCTTGTCTAAGCAGAAGTCAGAGCACCTGCGTACCTACCCCGCGGAGACGGCCGCCTAGCTATGGAACAGCTCCCTGGGTCCGCGCTCTACCGCTGACTCAGCAGGGAGGCCTCCGGGCACAAGGGTCTCAGTGGAGTAACAGTTGCCGTTTCAGAAGCAAATGTCAGGAAGTGGCAGGAGAGGAAGAGCGTGGGATAATCTGACTGCCCTGTCGGGAAACTGTCCGTTATTTGTAGGGGCCTTCTAGCTAGTGTCCCGGTTCTTTTTTTTTAAAGATTTTATTTATTTATTCATTTATGTTAAAGATTTTATTTATTTATTGGACAGAGAGATCACAAGTAGGCAGAGAGGCAGGCAGAGAGGGGGCAGCAGGCTCCCTGCTGAGCAGAGAGCCCGACGAGGGGCTCAATCCCAGGACCCCGAGATCATGACCTGAGCCGAAGGCAGAGGCTTTAACCCACTGAGCCACCCAGGCGCCCCTAGTCTCCCGGTTCTGATCTTTCAGCGTATTCGAGGTTGGGCCTGGATGTTTAAATAAACACGGATAGCAAAGTGACTTCTCTCAGGGAGATGCCTTCTTTCTCTCTCCACAACTCTACTGTAGCCCAGCTTTAATCCTCTGGGGTACTGGGGCGTGTGTGCGTGAGTGTGTGTGTGTAGGATATGTGTGTGTCCAGATGTGGGTGTGCGTGAGTGTGTAGGATGCGTGTGTGTGTGTGTGTGTGTGTGTGTGTGTGTGTGTAGGATTGTATGTGTCCAGGCGGGTGGGGGTGTGTAGGGTGTGGGTGTGCATGTGTGTAGGATGTGTGTCCACGTGGGTGTGCGTGTGTGTCCAGGCAGGTGGGGGTGTGCACGGGGGTGTGTGTGTGCACGCGTGCACGAGCATACCGAGAGCCAGACCGGTGGTAGGTGACGGAGCCATGTGTGCAGTGACCATCCCTCACACTCGTGCGGTGCGTGTTCAGGGGACACAGGTCCTGCTTCGGCATTACCGTATGGACTCGAGCAGTGTTAGAAATCAGAAAGCAGAGGTGCTCTCTGAACGAGTCGCAGGCCGTGCTTGTCAGGGGAGACTCAGGGGGTCCCCTGGAGTGCTGGCCAGCCCGGCCCTGCTCCCTGCGGGCGGCCTGGAAAGTGAGGTGGCCCGGTCATGACCGGAGGTGCCACGTCTGCAGGGCCAGCCAGGCGCGCCCGTCACAACCTCTCCCTTTGTGTCTCCGTGTAGAGTGACCCCGAGTTTGTGCAGTGGAAGAAGGAGCTGATGGAAACCTTCACGGAGGCTCAGCGGCTGCTGCGCCGTGCCCCCAAGTTCCTCAACAAGTCCCGGCCCGGCGTGGTGGAGCTCTCCAAGCCGCCCCTCTGCCACAGGAACAGCAACGGCCTCTGATGCCCGGGTCAGGAGGGCCCCGGGGAGACGGGGCCGCGAGCAAGCCCGCACCGGGGGCTCTCAGCCCTTGACGGGGAGCCTTGGGAGGAGTCCGGGGCTCAGAGGTTCGGTCCGCCTGTCCCTGGGGCCCTTCCACGGCTGGCAGGAGCCAGGTCGTCGAGGTGCTCCGAGCAGGAGCTGTGCCCGTGGCCGGGCCCGGCCGCCCTCCCCTCCTGAGTGCCTCCTGCGCATGACATCTGCCCACGCTCGAAACTACTGAAGAGACAAACGGAAGTTCTTTTCCTTTCTTGCACACCTGTTTGGGCAGACGTGAACCTCGAACTCCAAATGAGCCCTGCTCACCACTTCAGTTTGTTTATCTGACAGCAGACACGTCTTCGACTCGCCGAGACGGAGGGCAGCCCCCCGCGGCAGGCGCCAGGTGGCCCTCTCGCTGCCCAATGTCCTCTGCTGGGCTCCTCCATGGCCGCAGCACCGACTGACTTCCTGATGCCCCGTGCGGTGAGCCGAAGCTACTTTCTGAGAAGGTTGCCCTCGGGCCGCCTGGCTCCGACAGGGAACAGAGGGAACGTGCCCTCAGAGGACTTGGGAGTCGCTCATCACCGACAGCGTTCAGTGGTGGACCCTTGGAGGGCTTCGCAGGGATCCCGAAGGACGGGCGGGGGCGTTAAACTTTCAGGGCAGCAGTGATTTTCACACGAATCACACTTTCACGTGTCTGGGTGCACACGGATGCGTGGGGGCGAGTCTGTCTGGGGCCCCGACAATGAGCAGTCACAGGACACCGTCATCCTGGGTCCTTGTGCCTTTCCCCGGGACACCTGCCCGTGACCGATATGTAAAGGAAGGAAAGAATTGCTCTGTTTCACGTTGTATAATTTAAAATGAATTTTATTGACAAAAGAATGCTGAAGAATGAATGTGTTGAAACGAGTTCACAGTGTATGTTGACTTCCGTGTCATCCTTGGCCGGTCCCGGGCCCCGGGTGGCTCGTCCCACGGTTCTCCCACGATGCGTCTGGCACCCTTTTCACGCCCCAAATAAATGCTGGGCTAGAAGGACCAGTGTGTTCGCCAGTGAAGTCCTCTCTGTCACAAGACTGCAAATAATAATAATTTTTAAAGCCCACATATCCGTCTTATTCTTAGTGCGATCTCGTTGTGTGTTCCTAAGTTAACTACTAACCATATAAATAACAGCATCGTTATCTGCCTCCCGCCCTCGATGTTTTTAGTGGCTCCAGATCTCTGTGCACTGTGTTAATGAAATTACATTTTGTGAGTTTGGAAGGCGATTACCAAGAGTTTTTTTATTTCACAGGGGTCCCTTTGGAAGAG
This sequence comes from Procyon lotor, assembly GCA_028646535.1. Lineage (NCBI taxonomy): Eukaryota > Metazoa > Chordata > Mammalia > Carnivora > Procyonidae > Procyon > Procyon lotor. Next base: position 5,104,257 of record CM053616.1, on the reverse strand, counting down.
AAATCGGGAGGTCCGCTTTCCACCCCATCTACCAGTTGAGGTTTAAATCGACACGCGTGTTCTCCTCTGCTCTTCCCAGAAGAGGAGGACGTAGGCACTCCTCACATGCCTTGCCCTGGTTTAAAAGGGAAGAATAGTGTTCACATTGTTTTTTAAAAAAACACTGGCAGCAGAAAGGTAGTCGTTCCTCATAAAGGGTGAGCGCCTCACGGCCGTGATTAACGACCACGGTCACTGCTGTCCGCAGCAGCACCATCGAGGGCTCCCATCGCTCGGCACTTACAGGCAAGGAATCGGCGGGCCCCCAGCCTCCACCGGACAGAGCCAAGGTCCTCCTGCTGAGAAGGACACTGACTCCTCTGGGGTCCAGGCTTAGTCTTTCCCATTTGCCACCCCGGGCCGTTAGCCACGCCAGCCCGCAGCTCTTTGAAAGACACCGTCTTCGCTCTGGAGTAGAACAGGAGGCTCGTCTGTCCTTCAGAAAGGAAACCGGAATTGGAAAATTGGCCTCAAGCCTAGTTTCAAGCGCTGGGATCTCATCCGGCAGGTCTGCCCCCTGTGTTTGTCCCCAAAGCCGTCTGATAGGGCCCGCGTGCCCGCTGCCACGCGGAAGACACTTCCGGACCCTTCTGTGCCAGCACCTTGTGCCTGCGAGGCCAGAGAAGGCCGCCGCTCTGGAGGGCTGTTCCAGACCGTTCTAAGAGCGTTCCCTCCTTCCGCCATGGCTGACCCTTCAACGTGTAGACCACGAGAAAAGGACACGCTTTGTCGCTCAAAGAAGATAAAGTTGATATTATTTTTTATAAAGTTATAATGTCTTGACTTCATAGATCAAGGGAATTAATAAATTCTAAAGTCTAAAGTCTAAAAATAAAGATGACTTTAAGCCAGTCAACAACGTATATGGAAGAAATTAAAAGCTTCGGCGAATCCAAGGTTATTTTTTTAGGCGAAAACATCCTCCCCAGTACCTTTTCCCCCCTCGCGGCATCGGGAGGCGTGCTTTTTCCCTTCTGTATC
>CM053616.1:5042210-5094926 GCA_028646535.1 Procyon lotor | reverse complement strand
GTTCCTGACATTTCTCCTTCGCCCCCGCTGTCCGGGCTTGGTGGGGTCTCTGCGCTGCCCCCCGGGGAGATCTCTCAGGCTGCAGTGATTCCTGTGACCCCGCGGCCTCGCACTGAGAAGGTACCGTGGGACGAGCTTTTAACGAGGGGCACCTTGGGAGCTGACGGGCATAATTTTCCAGAATGTGCTTTTGGGGGCTGGGGAGGCACGTGTCCAGACCTGTGGTCTGCCGTCTTGGGGCCTCTCTGGCTGGACGGCGTCCGAACGCTCGTGTGACCCGCGTGGAAAACAAGAGTCTTCCGTGGCAGGATTTTTTTTTTTAGGACAAAATGCTGGGGTGAGCAGACCCTTCTCAGGCTCCCCCTTGTCTGTTGGGCCCCAGCCGTCTGCTGATCATTTTAAAAAATCCGTTCAAAGTCCTGGATACCTGCCGGAGTGGAATCTCAGCCCGCCCATGTTCAGGGTTCCTATGTTATCCTCCCCTACGGGTGGTTTCTGCTTCACGGGTTGTCAGTTTATGGTCGGGCCCCCGCCGACCCGTCCTGGGGCCAAGTTCCCCACCCCGGGGAGGACAAGCCTTCATGGTGAGGGCCTCTTGTTTTCAAGAAGCATGTGGGTGGTGGGGGAGGGGCGCGCCGGGTCGCAGACAAAGCTTGGGTTTCAGGCGGGGTGCTGACTTGATCCTGCGACCGAGGACCTGCTCTATGTGGCTTGCCCAGTGGAGCCGGGGTGCAGGGACTTTCCTAGAGTCGGGCCCGGGGGGGAGAAAGTCCAGCTGGTTCCACGCCGCTCGGTCTGGCCCTGACCCGGCAGAGGCCTGGGCTCCCATCCCGCAGGGCTGTTCCTTTTTCTTTGTGGCCGGCCGAGGAAGATGCCCGCCTTGTTCGAGAAACCAGCTCACGGGGGGCGGAGGGGCCCACGCGAGCTTCCCGAGTCCGACATGGTGGTAGTTTCTTTGCGTCTTGTTTTTGCTGCTGAGCCGAGCTGTGTTCTCCCATCTCTGGGTGATGGGTGCAGCGTGGGCTCTGAGAAGGCCTGGGTCGAGTGGGCTATGGACAAGTTCTCGAATGTGACAGAAAGAGGGGGGCCTGGGCGTGGGGACAGAAGGAGGAAGAGGAAAAGCCGAGTCTCTCCGTCTCCTGACTTCTGAGGGGCTGCCTGTCCCCGACAAGTTAATGGTTGGGTCACCTGCACGCAGGCCTGGTCACCTTGAGTCACCCAGCTTGGGCTCTGCCGACTCTGTGACCTCAGACAAGTGCCTCCCACTTTGGGTGTCCCCTTCCAAACCTGAAGGGGTTGGATGGCTCTATCCCGGGGCTGTCTTCCGGGACCCGACCTCTCGGGCAGCATTTCTGCAAGTGTGGGCCGTCAGCGTCCCCCAGGGGGGGTGGGAGGGGAGGGGCTTCCAAAATGCAGATTCCCCGGCTCGCCTGAGACCTACAGAATGGTCTTGGGGGCAGGAGCCCAGGAACCTACAGATTTCAAACCTCATAGGTGGTTCTGGGGCACACCGAAGCCTTTTCTCGGGTGCAAGCTAAGAAAACCCAGAGGGGGCTGCTCAGGCCGGATTCTTACAAAATATCTAAAGGCTGGTGGCACCCAGGAGAGAAAGACTTCTGGTGGCATTTTGGGATGAGTACAGAAGGCCCCAAAGCTGAAGAGAATTCCAGACTCTGCTGCCAAAGAACGAGAACTCTAGTTGTTCCTACTGGGCCATGATGAGACAGCCCTTCAGTGGGGCCTGGCTTACCTGTTAGGTAGAAACAATTGCCTAAATGGTCCTTTTGTCTTTTTTTTTTTTTAAGATTGACTTATTTTGGGATGCCTACGTGACTCAATGGGTTAAGCCTCTGCCTTCCGCTCAGGTCATGATCTTGGGGTCCTGGGATCGAGCCCTGCATCGGGCTCTCTCCTCAGCGGGGAGCCTGCTTCCCCCACCCCCCGCCTGCTTGTGATCTTTCTCTCTCTCTCTGTCAAGTAAATAAATAAAATATTTTCAAAATAAATAAATAAAGATTTATTATTTTAATAAACAAATAAATTATTTTAATAAATAAATAAATAAATTCTTATTTATTAATAAGAATTTTTATATTCTTTTATTATTATTATAGATTATATAATAATATTAATAATATAATATTATTATTATTATAATTATTATAAAATAAATAAATTCTTATTTATTTATTTTAGAGAATTAGAGAGAGAGAGAGAGAGAGCATGAGCAGAAGAAGGTGCAGAGGGAAGGGGAGAAAGAATCCCAAGCGGACTCTGCACTGAGCACAAAGCCTGACGTGGGGCTCGATCTCACGACCCTGAGATCACGCACGGCCTGAGCTGAAACCAAAGTAGGACGTTTCACTGACTGTGCCACCCAGGTGCCCCTGAACGGTGCCTTTTAAACAGGTGGTTAGTTGCTGTGGTGTAGGGCCCCTCCTTGATTTTCCTTTTTAAGTTTTAATTTTAATTCCAGGTAGTTAACATGCAGTTTAAGATGCTGTGTGATATTAATTTCAGCTAATATTTTTTCATTAATAGACTTTATTTTCTAGAGCCATTTCAGGTCCGCAGCAAAATTGAGGAGCAGGTACCCCTGTGTCCCCCCCCCCGCATCCCTCCCCAGAGGGGGACACCTGACCCAATGGGTGAGCCTGCATGGGAGCACCATGGTCACCCAGAGTCCCATAGCTAACGTCAAGGCTCATTCTCAGGGGCGGACATTCTAGGGGTTTGGGCAAATGGCAAAGTGGACCCATCCTTGTCATACCATACAGAGCACCTTCACGGCCCTCCGCCCTCCATCCACTGATCCCTCACTCCTCCCCAACCCCAGGCAACTGTGGATCTTTTTACTCTCCCCGTAGTCATGCTTTCTTCCAGAATGCCGTATACTCGGAATCAGACAGCGGGGAGCCTTTCCATTGCCTTCTTTCACTTAACGACATGTGTTGGCGGTTCCTCCGGGTCTTTTCGTGGTGCTCTTGTACCGTGTGAAACTGTGTGAAATGGAAGGTTTTGCGAAATGGACAAAGTGGGTTAGAGACAAGGGGAGGGCCCCTGGGTGCGGTCACGTCCAATCCCGTCTGCGGCGCAGAGAGGGCAAGCAACTTGCTCAAGGACACCCAGACTTGCGGTGTCAGCAGTGGCCTTAGAGCAGCCAGTCCCTGCCCCCAAAGCTGGCACTGGGGACCGGCCTCGGGCTTCTCATTTTGAGACTAGGAGCCCTGTTTTCCCTATTACCCCTGCCCCCAAAGCCTTCTCCATCATCACCGTCCGAGCCTCAAGGGAAAGCATTAAATCGTAGGTCTTGCATCACCAGAGGGTCTTTAATTCACCAAACAAGGTCTTTGGGATGAGAGCTCACAGCAGGGGTGGGTATCACATAACTACCGCGGCAGATGTCTGTGTGTCCGTCTGTCTCTCTAACACAGAGACACATAGACACACACATCCACCATTCAGTCCGAAGGATCCAGGGGCACCAACAGCCTTGTCTGAATCCACCCCCCCTCCCCCGACCCCCGGACATGACTCCCCCAGCTCCGTGATTTTCCTTTCCTGCCCTGCTTCGCACTGAGCCTCTCCCAAATGCTCCTTTCCCTTTAAGAACTACGGTTTCTGGCAATGAGGGAAAGATCGTCCAGAATTGGCAGCTTGGGTTCACCAAATACCAATACCCATGCTCAGGGAAACAGGAATTTCAAGGGCCGGGGTCCCAAGGACATTTTTCTTGGCCCATAAAAGACCAAATGCATTTTCAGCTGTTTCTTGGATACCAGCTGGGGCTTGAGTTTCAATTTCATGGAGGACAACCGGATTAGCTGTTGAGAGAGAGAGAGAGAGAGAGGCATTTGCTCAATGGGATTAAATGTCTCATTGGTGCTGGATATCCCGGTGAGTTTGTGCATGAGTTATTAGCCCCATTTTACAGATAAGAAGTGAGATTTCGAAGTTTACGTGCCCCCAACGTTGTGCAGAATGAAATGAAACAGGGGCTCTGCTGTTCTGCTGGAGACTGTATCTTTAGTCCGGTGTAATAAACAACAGGAGCTCAGCTAGTAAATTACGCCACACTGTTTCATGCCGGCAGGTAACAAAGCCCATTCACACTCATGACCTCACTGGATCCAGTGATAATCCTTTGGAAGGGGGTATTTCAGCTTCAGCTTTTCTGGTGAGGAAATTGAGAATCGGAGCAGTTTCGTGACTGCCCAAGGGCGCAGAGCTACTAAATGGCAACGGACCCAGGAATTTCTTCTCTTTTTTTTGTCAACGGTGCATCAGCTCTTTTTTTTTTTTTTTTTTTACCGTTCTTTGCTATTTATTATTTGAAGCAAGACTATTTTGCCCTTGTTTCCCCCTTAATGCCTCTCTCCGCTCGATACAGAATTTTTAGAGCGTGGTGTCTCCACCGCCCCACTATTGACATTTGGGTCTGGATGATTCTTCGTTGTGTGTGGTATGGGGTGGGAGGGCCATCCTATAAGATGTGTGGCAGCATCGCTGGCCTCTCCCTGCTGGATGCCACTAGCAACCCCCCGTCCCCAAGCTGTGACATTTAATATGATTTAATGCCTCAGGCATTGCCAAATGTCCACCGATGGACACAATCACGCCTACTGAAAACCACTGATCCAATCCAGTGTGATCTGATAAAACTTCTGCAATGATAGAAATATTCTGTATCTGTCCTGCCCACTATAGTCGCTGCTGGCCAAATGTGGCTATTGAGCACTTGAAATATGGCTCGTGTGACCTGGAAGCTGAGATTTTCATTGAACTTCATTTTCAGTCATTTCAATCATTTAAATCATGTGTGGCTCGGGGCGGCTATATTTGACAGCTTAGTTCTAGACAGCAACACAGCAGGGCAGGTCGATGGGGCACCAGACCCTACAAGCAGTCAGGGGAGCCCCCCACCCCGGCAGAAGTATGACTAGCTTCTTGCTTCACTGCGGCCAGCGGAACACCAGACTGCAAATGGCAAATACTTGGCAGACGTACCACCCCTAACCATTCCTGTGCTCACGGCAGGCATTACTAGTTGATCACCATATGCCTTTCTGCTAGTGTGGGATCATTCTCATTGTAACGCTCCAGACAGTTCTCAGCTGCAGATCAGCAGGTGCTGGCATGAAAGAGAGACATTGTTGGCCGTCCCTGCATGAGGCCAGGAGGCCCCTCTGTGAAGTCCAGCATCTCATCTGGCCATATGGTGGCTGGCAGGGGTACGGGGCCCACCTAGATCAGTGGGACAACCACAGATATGGAGAGGGGAGCGGTGATGTGCTGGAGGGACCCAGACTTTTCTCTGCTCATTTCTCCAAGAAACACTCACTGCTTGATTTGGGGGTGGAGGCAAGGGGGATGTGCTGGCTTCTCAGCCCCTAAGGTGCAGAGCTTTTCCAGAATTCAATGGACCTGGGTGCCGTATTCAGATGGCCAAAAATATTTCTCGTAAATATTTGGTTTTTCTCCATAATTTGGAGCTCACGGCTCCCCCAGCCCTTGGAATTCCGTACGTGTTGAGAGTGATTAAGTTGGCTTTTGTTAATGCCAACACCATGACTTTTGAAAACCACTCAAGAATGGGGGCCGGAGGCAGGGGAACCAATCACGGGTTTAGAGGGTGGAACCTGCCCTGACCTGGAGACAGAAGAGGGGCGAGAGACTGAGTTCAATGGCCAGTGGCCCATGATTTCATCCGTCGCACCTGCGTAATGAAGCCTCCATGAAACCTCAGAAGGACAGTGTTCGGGGAGCTCCTGGGTTGGTGAACGTATGGAAATTTAGGGAGAGTGGTGCCCCCCGGATCAGGCCTGGGGGCTCCCCACCCTTTCCCCATCCCCTGCCCTGAGTATCTCCTCCATCTTCACTTCTATCCCTTCCTAATAAATGGGTGATTTGGGGAGCGAAATGTTTCTCTGAGTTCTGAGCTGTTCTGGCACATTCAGAACCAAGACGGGGGTCGTGGGAACCTCTGACTTACAGCCAGAGGTGGCCAGAAACACAGGGGGCGGAATGGAGTTGACTCTTGGTCACCCTGCTGGGGTTGAGAATGGCCTGGTGCTGTGTGGGGTCCAGGAGCCTGAAAGACTGGAATGTGACCACGGACAGTAGGGACAGGGCTGCTGGGAATGTCACAGCTCACGGGTACACAGAGCAGCCAGCAATCCCACCACCTTGTGAAGTGGACAAGAAAGGCGGGCACCCCCATTTGACAGATGGGGGGCTGCACCCCTGAGAGATCCAACAGAAGGCAAGTGGGGCCCGAGCTCAGCTGGGAGACCTCCAGAGGGGAGACGAGCCAGCTGAGGGATAGGAGGTCCGCTGTGCTCACCCCGGTCAGCCTTTGTGAATGGAGTGTCCACTCTGTTGCAGAGAAGCATCTAGAAAACTCCCAGGGGACAGTGGCCAGCGTTCTGAAGGATCTGGGAGCCGTGAGAAATTTCTCACCTGAGAAACGGTTGAAGACTTCAGATGAAAAAATTGGGGGCAGACCCCACACGGGTCGCATGGAAAACCTTGTCTGTCGCTCCGGAGAATAGAACTGGGGTCCGCGTGTGGCAGTCCTGACAAGGCAGCTCTATGGGTAGGAGGAAAAAGTGGCAGATCCCACAGAACAGGGCGATGAGGACCCTAGTTGTGTGCCAGGATTGGAGAAGGTGGGTTCTATGACCTCTGAGGGTTTTGTAGCTCTGGTTCCAAAGAAGAAAAGCAAAATGAGAGGAGACCCCGGATGTCTTAGCTAGTAGTGAGCTCCCCATCACTGGATATGACCAAACAAAGACTCACTGATTTTCCATCCAGAAGATTCCTTGTGAGCCGGGATGGTCCTCTGAGGCTCTCTGACGGTGGGTGGTGGGCAGGAAATTGCATTCTCCACGCCTGCCTCCCTATCTTCTCCATCAATGCCTCCCCTGCTGTTCCCTCCCTCCCTCCTTCCTCTTTCCTACTGCTAATCTCCCTTTTTTCTCATTCATCACCTCCCCCACTCCCTCTTCTCATCTTCTAGGATAATAAGGGTTTTGTGGGTGTGGCTTGAATCCTCTGCTACTTGCTGGCAGTGCTCAAGTTTCCTTTGCTCTGACCAGGGGAGGATGTCTCTGTGTTGGGCAAAGTCTCTTTTCATTACTACGTGGCTCTTTGGCCATCAGACTCAAGGTCTGGGTGAGCTTGGCAGGATCACGCATAAATCATGAGACTCACTTTGTCCATTAAGCCTACAGCTGGCAGCGAGGTAGCAATGGTGTCTGATTCCCTCCTTCCACGTCCGGGGCAGACATTAATAATCAATCAGAGCATTCTCTTCCACTGAGCCCAGATAAAAGCTCGGAGTCCTTCCCATAGAACACTCTAGGAGGCAGCTAACCATCTGTCGGAACTGACGCATGAGTTGAAACCTACGTGCCCCCTGGCTGTATTGGCCTGGGTCCCGCTTGGAGACAGCACACCCTGCTGGTAAGGTGGAGAGACTTTTTAAAGAAAGAACTCTTCCAAGAGGTGTGTGTGGGGTTAAGGAAACCAACGAAGCAGGAGACAAGCAGTGGTGGGTTACTAGCCTTGGGCCGGTTGCAAGCAGAGAGGGTTAATAGAGGAGCCTGGGTGCCAACAGCGGTCCCTCCCTGGAGAGGGACAGCTCCAAGGGGCTTATGGCTATAGATGGAGAAACACAGCCTTTGCCAAAACTGGGGCCCGAGATGGAGGAAGCAGGGCAGGCAGGACGATAAGACCCTACCTCTAGTCCCCTTATTCAGGTCTCATTCCAGAGCCTTCCAATGACCAAACTCAATAGGAGGTCAGAGAACCAAGGAGCCCTGGGGACCGCACCCCTAGTGGTCAGCACCCCAGAGCACAGAGCAGGCTGAAGAAGGAAGCAGGACGTTAGGAAGCCCAGATAGAGGATCCAGGCCTCCACTCTTCCCTCCCCCAGCAACCTACATAGACTCGGGGCCCTTCCATTTGGGGAATGGCCCCAGACCTGGCTGCCCGGGAAGAAGGCATGAGGAAGGAGACCCCGAGGGGGGTCCTCAGAGAGCTTCTGCATGGGTATGGGAGCCTTGACCTCATCCTCCCCTATTTGGCCAGAACCAAATCCAGCTCTCCGCCTGGTTTAAAAAATAAAGTTGCGCTGAAACTGCCACGCCCCTTCATTTACATACCACCCAGGACGGCTTCTGGGGTGCAGAGGTAAAGCTGGGTATTTGCAAGGAGGACCCCATGCCCTCAGTGCTTGACTGGCTTCCTGTCTGGCCCTTTACGGGAAAATTTGCTGACCTCGCCCAAGTGCAGCATGCTGAGGCCGGCAACAGTAGGGGCTCTTCTTTCCTCCAGGACTGAAGGGGCAGGGGAGTGAGCTGCGGCCAGGACAGGAGAGGGGGCTCTGGGAGGGTATCTTCAGGGAAGGGAGGCAGCCAGCCTGTGGCCGCCCAGCAGGGAGGGCCAAGAGCTGAGAGCACAGGTGCCCTCTGATCTCAGCCACTGGGCGATTCCCATGAACTTGAGCTCACCTGGATGCCGGGAGGTGGAAGAGGAAGAGGTAGAGGATGGGTCTGAAGGGGCGAATGGACAATACCCAGCTTGGGGGCACCTTCCTCTCCCCCTGCTCCCCCCACCCCTAACCCCCCCAATATGGGGTTGCCCACAGAGCCCACCTCAGAGCAGGGTGCCTGGCGGGAGTCAGTGACATGAGCGCTCAGGTTCTCGGCACAGAGCAGCGCCCAGATCTTCGCAGGGGTCTATCATCAGTGGTCTAGCTTTTGTGGCCTCCCTTCCAGGGTCGAGGGACCGAGATCTCAGGGTTGAACAGAAGGAGCAGGTTAGGCAATGAGGTCATCTCATTCCTTCCTGTGTGACCTTGAACAAATTTGTTAACCCCCTTGCTCCTCAAACTACGACACATCCAGCACTGTGACTAACACCCAACAGAGAGTGACCATATAGAGCCTACCCCCAGCTACCCGCAGATGTACCTACTTGAACCAACTTCCTGGGGTTCCCCAACATGCCCCCCAGACCTAGGGGGCCTCCAAGCCCCAACCCGGTGGCCCCAGATTGGCCCTTGTTCCTCACCACCAGCCTGGGGCTGAGATGGGAGCAGAGCATGGGTGGGAGGTGTGGGACACCCGGGCAGGGCAGCGGGACTCAGCTTGGCCTTTTTGCTGGGTGACCCTGGGCAAGTGCCTTAACCTCTCTGAGTCACTGTCTGCTCTATGGGAGGGATGCCACCCACACGGTGCTGTTGTGGGAATGAATGTCATAATAATGACTTAAAATAAATAAATTCTAGGTCCAGTAGGAATTTAAAGGGAGCTGGGGGCAATTTGGGTGTAAGGATCTATCTCAGTGCTAGGCACGTAATAGTTTCTCCCTCAGTGTTGGAGAACCAGGCCAGCCTTGACCCATGGAGTCCAATAAAAATGAATAAAAATGAAAATATGATCGAGGGCATTTACGCGTGATCAAGGACATGCTCAGTAGATAGATGTCCTCTTCTCATCTTACAGCTGAGAAAAATGAGGCCCGGAGAACTTCCCGGGGTCCCAGGGTAGTTGTGGTGGCAGGACATGAACTTGGACCATGATAACACTTGACTGCCCCCTGTGCCACCCTCCCCCCCACAGACAGCCCAGGAGAACGTCAGAAATCCCGCCACAGTCTTGCTGCCAGGGGCCTACTCCCTCCCTTCTCAGACTCACTCCTCATCATTACTCATTCCTGCATTCCTACATTCATTCAACAAACATTTGCTAAGAGCTAAGTATGTGCCAGGTGTTGTTGTAGGCACTGGAGTCACATGAGGGGACATAACAGATGGAAATTCTGACCCTCATAGGGCCATAATCTGCAGGGTGAGTCAGAAACTAAACAAATAAAAAAAATCTATAGCATGATGGACATCGGTGGGATAGCCATAGATTGCCAGGGCAGGGTGGAGGGGAGGAAGAACAGATAAAATGATGGGCAACCCTGGGGTAAGGTAAGGTGGGGGAGGAGGGATGAGAGCTATGCCTCGATTTAAACAGTGAAGCCAGGATCAGTGACAGGATGACTCCCAGCAAAGACTTACCATGCAGAAGGAAAAGCATCTGGAGCAGAGGGAACAGAATGTGCAAAGGCCCTGAGGTGGGAACCTGTATAGAAGTTGCCTCTGGGAGGTCAGTGTCACTGCTGAGGAGGAGCAAGGGGCAGAGGCGTTAGAGCAGGTGATTGTGAAGACCATGCAGGCCTCTATAAAGACTTGGGAGTTTGTTCTTCGAGACAGGGAAAGTCACCGGAGAGCTGACTGCCGTGTCAGGACTGGACATTTGGGGGGGTGAGAAGGAAAGCCTTGAGGGTCTCGTGGGGCCACTCAGATCCCCCGTGTGTGCATGAAAAACTGTTTCAAGCTGTCCCTGGCTTTGGGGATCATCTTTCCTTTCCCTAGCCTCCCTCACCGCTAAGGGGTGACCGAAGACCTTATACCGTGACTTCGGAGCATCTGGGGCTTTCTCGTCGCTTAAAACGGCAGCTGATGAGGCAGGTGTGATTTTAGGCCTGGAAGGGAACGTGGTGATAAGAACATCTACTTAAATTAAGGCTTGACAAAGCCTCCCCGGTGGCATTGGCTCCTGGCCCTGGGTCACTGGGACTGGCCTGGCGCCTCCGAGGGGCAGGACTCGGGGAGCGCCGGCCCCACGCGGAGCTCCCTCTGGTTGTCCCCCTGTGCTGGGGAACCTCTGGGCAGGCCAGCAGCCCCGGGCTGAGGACAGCCCTCGCTGACAGCCAGGGTTCTCCCTGGAGCCTTGAAGCTGAGGGCGGTCCTTGGGAAGCAGCCACTGGGCTGGCCAGGTCCGGGCTGGATGGGAAGTGGAGGGGACAGTGGACAGGGTGGCCACCTCCCGTCAGGCCTATTCATAACCTGGGCTCTGCTTCCCAGGCGCCCAGCAGAGTGGACTCCGGCTGTGAGTCACTTGGGGGCCTCCCCAGGGTCTCCCGTCCCCCCTCCCCCCACACAGGGATCTCACCTTGCATGTACTCTCCGGTGTGAGCCTTGCACTCTCCACCTTGCACTCTTCCTCCGTCTCTGGGAGCTGGGGAATCCACACTTTTTTTTTTTAATTTTTTGAGAATTTTTTCTCAAGGCAAAGACTTGACTCTGCACTGGGACATGTTCCCAGGGTCTCCTTATGGGCTCATGACCTCACCAGAGCTGAAATGTCCCTTCTTGGATCTTTGGATCTTGAGATTTCCTCTTGGCCAAGCCCCACAGGTCTTGCGTGCGCGTGCATGTGTGTGCGTGTGTGTGCGTGTGTGTGTGTGTGTGTGTGTGTGTGTGTGTGTGTGTGTGTGTGTCTCAGCCAGTCACATGCTGGTAAACATTTAACGGGCAGCTCCTGGAACCAAAGCCCTGATCTGACGCATTTGCTGGTTTCTGGGACGTAAATCCTCCCAGAGCCAAGTTCTTAGCCATTCAGGGGATGTCACAGGACACGGAGTTGGAAAGAGGTGGCCACAGTGGACTCCTGGGAGCTGGTGGGAGCTGCCTCCAGCCCAGCCCGTCCCCACCCCCAGGTCCGCCTCTCCAGCTTCCAAGATATGCAGCGGGCGGGATCACCTTGAACTCTGTGCAAAGCCATTTTATAGATAAGTCACTGAAAGTGGCTACTCGCAGGCCAGCCAGGACTTTGGAAACTCTGGGATGATGGGGAGGGGCGACATCTTCCAGCACGGGGCTGGGAGGGGTCGGGGAGGGACACCAGTCCGAGGGCAGACCCAGCACAAAAGTGAGAATGGTCAGAAGGAGGAGAAGACACCCATCCCTTCGTTCACGACCTCCTCCACGATGATCTTGGTGGATTTCCTCCCACTCTTCGCTTTCTGTGGAGTGTTGAGGGTTTTGCTCATTTTAGATGGTTTAGCGCGAGCGATGTTGGGCTCTGCCTTCTGATGTCCACCAGACGACGCTGGGAGCACCTTCCAGCATTTCGGTGCATGCTTCCCGAACAAGCCTCATACGCCGCAGGCAGGGTGGCTCACCGGGCAGCTGCTTGGGGACACAGCCTGGCAGGTTCTTAAAGAATCAAAAACAACGTGACCCCATGGCTTAGCAATGCCACGCCCGGGGATCTACTTAACGGAAGCCTATGACACATAAAGCTTTAGGGGACGGTTCATGGCAATGCTATTCGTCGCGACCCCATAAACAAGACGCAAGCTATGTGCACAATGGAATGCCAGTTAGCAACAGAGAGGAATAAAGTGCTCTGGTACGAAGCCACATGGATGAACCCCAAAGATGGTCTGCAGGGGCACCTGGGTGCCTCAGTCATTAAGCGTCTGCCTTCGGCTCAGGTCAGGATCCCAGGGTTCTGGGATGGAGCCTTGCATCGGGCTCCCTGCTCTGTGGGAAGCCTGCTTCTCCCTCTCCCACTCCCCCTGCTTGTGTTCCCTCTCTTGCTCTGTCAAATAAATAAATAAAATCCTAAAAAAAAAAAAAAAAAAAAAAAAAATAGGGAGGGTCTGAAAAGTGGGAGAAGCCAGACACAAAGAAGACCACAGATGCTAGGATCCCAGGTGTAGCCAATGTCCAGAAAAAGGGCAATCTGTAACAATGGACAGAGATTTCGGGGCAGCCCAGTGCTGAGGGAGGGTACAGCGCTGGTGGCTGCAAATGGTCTGGAAGGGTCTTCTTGGGGTGATGGGATTGTGGTCTTGGCTGCAAAACTCTGTAAGCTCATCAAAGAATGTCACACAAATGGGAGGATCTTACGGTTGATCTTAGAAATGACACCTCCGTGCAGCTGTTGCGAAATGTCTCCTAAATACCCTTCTTGATGGGTTCATAGCATTCCTTCAAGTTCGATGGGCTGGGATTTATTTGACCTTCTTTAGTCAGCGCCCAGTGAGGTCGTGTCTCTGGTTTGGGGGTTATTAGGGACCCAGGGATGAAAGTTTCTGCTTTAGGATTCCTTCCTCAAACTTGTTTTCCAGAAGAGGCCTTTCTAGGTAAAAAGTTATGAACACTTGTCAAGACTTGCAATTTGATGCTAGGGGTGGGGGGTGGTTGAGTTGTGGGGGGCTCTTTTCCAATTTTTTTTTGTACATTGGGAACATTGACAATAAATGAGCTCCCTTTGTAAAAAAAAAAAAAAAAGGTTCTCAGTATGATGCTAACCATGCTAGATTGTTTACCCCCAAAGCACGGGGCCAATTAAAGATTATTTATTTATTTAATTGACAGAGAGAGAGAGAGATCACAAGTAGGCAGAGAGGCAGGCAGAGAGGGAAGGGAAAGCGGTCTCCCTGCTGAGCAGAGAGCCCGATACTAGGCTCGATCCCAGGACCCAGAGATCATGACCTGAGCCGAAGGCAGAGGTTTTAACCCACTGAGCCACCCAGGCGCCCCAGCACGGGGCCAATTAACAGTTTTGGGTTCTTATCTTTTCCTAATGCTTGTGGCCAAATTGTCACACCAACTGCTTCCTCACGAAAGAGAAACACGCTCTTCTATGATACCAAAGTTAGGACAGTGGCTGTCCTCTGGGGGACAGTAACTTAAGAAGGGGCCATGAGGCCAGGTCAGGGGGGCTGGAATGTTTAGTTTATTTTTAAAGTTTTTTTTTTCTTTAGAGAGAGTGTGCCTTCAAGCAGGAGTTGGGGGGTGGGGTGAGGAGGGAGGGGCAGAGGGAGAGGGAGAGAGAGAATCTCAAGCAGGCTCAGCGTGATGTAGGGCTTGATCTCATGACCCGTGACATTGTGACCTGAGCCCAAACCAGGAGTCGGGACACTTAACTGACTGAGCCAGCCAGGCACCCCTATTTTGTTTATTTTTGATTTGAGATGAGATGCCATCCAGGGGATGAATTGTACAGGTAGGTGAATTTTTCACGCATGGGGCCCTCTCCCAGACTGAGACATCAGCCCAGGACATTCCCTTGTATTGCTTTCCAGGCCAAAGCTAATGGCTCCTCCGACCCTCATAGATTAGAATTAGATTAGATTAGAATGTGCCCGATCTTATAAATAAACCGATATTTTTTATTCTTCATCGGGATGCTGGTTATGTAGACCTGGTCTTTGGGTGAGAACCACTGAGCTGTATACTTCTGTATTTTCTGACGTATATTACGTATATTACGTATATTTTATATAAATATATATATTCTGACGTATATTACTCACTGACAAGTCAAAGTGTGGAGTCAAGGGGATGAGGATTTTGGGGCTCTGTCCCCTCAGCCGCTGGTGGCTTCCACGGTGGCCGGGGTCCCCCAGGGGACTGTGACCAGCCGTGTGACCTTGGTTCGTGGCGCTGGTGGGGCTGGGAGTTGGGCTGTGCCCAGGAGCTAACCTGTATCTCTCTTCTCTCCCCCACCCCCGCCCGCATCTCCATCTGTCAGTCTTGCGTGCTGTGTGTGTCCATAAAGCCACATTTTGCTTCATCCGGCAGAGAGCTCCGTGTCATTTCATTCAGCCTTGACATCGCCTCATCATGGCCATCTCATCGCGCCTCGCCCTGTGGGAGCAGAAGGAAAGTAATGTTCAGGGCTCGGGCCACAGTCGTGGGGCCGACTGCCAAGTCGGAGGACAAGTCAGAGCATGGGTGGCCCAGGCTGTCCCCTCCCGCGTCAGCGGGGAGCCTGGCCTCCAGCTCCTCCCTGTGACGTGTTCCGTGCCCCCACCCCCATTCCCCTTGGCCTGCTCTGGTTAGCCACGGCCTCTCCAACCCAGTTCATGATCTCCTTGAACTCCCATGACTGCCCGGTCTCTTCCGGTTCCTCAGTGGGGGGTGGGGGAGGTGGGGAATGAGGGTAGACCAGCTGTCCTGTCTGGATCGTCATGGCGGCTTCCATGAGCGCTGGGCTTGTGTGGGCGGCGGGGCTGAGACAGAGCCGCCGGCTGCCAGACTTCTGCCGTGGAGATGGGTTTCCGTGGTCCCTGCCTTCTGTCACCATGGAGAACTGGAAACGGGCCCTTTTCCCCAGTCATTCTTTTCCCTTTGGTATCTTCTCACAAGATACCACGAAGGGCTGTCTCGTTCCCTGATGCCTGCTCTCTCCCTCCCCGCGCATCCCACCCTCCTTGACGCATTGGAACCCGAGGAGTGGGGCAGTTGAGAGGTTCTCTCTGGCTGCTCCTGGTTGCCTCGGCCCCTCCCAGACTGATCGGGGTGCAGCGTTGAGAACAAGGACGCAGGAAGCAGAGGCTGGTGCCCGCTGAGGGGGCCTTGAGCCCCACTCTGTCTTGTGACATGGCTTGCAGTCCCCGTTGAGAGGGAGAG
Source organism: Procyon lotor (assembly GCA_028646535.1). Classification (NCBI taxonomy): domain Eukaryota; kingdom Metazoa; phylum Chordata; class Mammalia; order Carnivora; family Procyonidae; genus Procyon; species Procyon lotor. The sequence goes on along the minus strand of CM053616.1, from coordinate 5,079,661 downwards.
GCGTGGGGTCCACGGGAGCCCAGCCTCGCACACTCCCTGCTTCTCTCTCCCCGGACCGAGGTCTGCATCAGGCAGCCTTAACCGCTGGCCTCTGCTTTGTCTCCTGGTCTTTCCTATCTCCTCTGGACTCCGCTTCTATCTGGCGGGCTGCAGAGATCAAGTCTTTGCCAGCCACATAGGAGGACCTCGATAGGGAGCTTATTTTTAACCAGCATGTGGCTCTACCGTAGAGAGCCCTACAGGCTTTCCCCCCCTCCTGGGCGGTCACAGTGATGCCGGTTAAAGACACAGCCCAGTTGGCAGGGGCAGGTCCCACTGCCTCAGTCCCCGAGGTCGTTGCGGTCACGCAAGAGTCTCAGCGACATGCTGACTCCAGCCAGCTTGGGCTGAGGGCATGTTTCTGGGGTCAAATGCCAGCATCCAGCCTGCCAGCTTTAGGAGCCGGTGCTGGGGAGCCCGTGGGTGTCCGGGTCCTGGTTTAAGGACCCTCGAGAAGCCGCAGCCCTGGGTCAGGGGAGTGGGCTGTAGGCGCGGTTATGTAAACCATTCCTTACCCCCCCGCCCCATGTTCCTGGCGTGTCGGAGGTGATCAGTCTGGTATTTTAACTGCAAGCTGAGGCAGGGAATGCGCCTTGTTCCCTGGGGTCCATCCCCTTTTAGAAAACGGAAAAGCTCCTTATGGACCAGATCCTCCCCGAGTCTGATCCACGCAGAGCAAGGGAACTGATGGGCCGAACTCACATAATGAGGAAATTCGGTCTGGGTAGAAATCACATTGAGAGGGTGGCCTTTGCTGTTCATGCCTTCCATTTCCATGCGCTGTCTCAAGGAGTCCCAGAGCCGCGCCCAACCCCATCTGCTTCATACATGTGCTTGGTCATGTATGTCCCCCTTGGCCCCCTCCCAGGCTCCACTGCCGACTTTTCAAAGGTCTGCTTGCTCCCACTGGTTCACTCACTGAGCTCTTTCCTTCTTTGCTTCTGCAAACACAGATTCGGGAGGAGGACAAGAGCCCTCCACCGTCTTCGCCCCCTCCCCTTTTCTCTGTCATCCCAGGGGGCTTCATTAAGCAACTGGTCCGGGAGACTGAGAAAGAGTCCAAGGAAGCAAGGCTGAGAAAAGAAGCAGTGATCGCCTCTCCAGAACAAGAGGTAAGTGCCCCCCCCCCCACCCCAGGGAAGGGGACTGGGTGCCAGCAAACACCCACCATCTTGTCCTATGGGCCTCCTGAGTTAGCCACCATCTTGCCTTTGCTTCTGTTCTCCTCACTTGGAGGAATGTCCTTTCTTCAGCTGATCTACCGAACTCCTATGCTGCCTTCAAAACCCAGCTCAAAAAGTACATCTCTGGAAAGCTCTGCCATTGCCTTCCTTCTTCCAATTCCCACAGCACCCTCTGAGTCTGCCTTAATTGTGGTTGGCATCATTAAATATATGCAGCACCTCCTGTAGAACTTGGCCCAGAGGGAGAGCTCAACAAGTGTTTGCTTAATGACTGAATGAAGGACATGAGCGGATGTACAATTATGGCGCTCTTTTTACCCCTACTTTTGCAGAAAAAGGAACCTCAATGTTAGCTAAGGATGAGGCGTTGGCTTACTTTACGTGGAAAAGATATTGAGTGACTGGTTATGTTTAGTTGTTGGTTTAGGTGTGTTGGTTGTTAAAATATCGAAACCTCTCCATACTGAGGGGCAAACAGATGTGACCCCAGCCCCGCCACCCAGTGCCCTCTAGCTGCCCCTCCCCTGAGTCCCTCAGAATGGCCACATGCCAATAATTGAAGGGTTAATGCTTGGCACAAGTAAGGACTTCAGTACTCAGCTCCAGCTGACATCATTTTTGGTTGGTCCGTGTCCGCTAAATCCCTTAATTATTCTGAATAGTGCTGTGAGATGGAAGCCGTGGTTGGACACCATATAGCCCCTGTGCTTTAAGGATTTGCAAATTTATCCCCGATTGTGGCGAGTGCTGCCTCCCTCCTTTCCCCCAGCTCCCTAGCCGGGGAGCCCCGGGCAGGATGCTGAGGCTGGACACAGGCAAGTGGGCTTGGGTGTATCACTGTCAGAAAGACAGGGCATCTCTGTGTGTCTCTCCAGCGCCCCCTTGTGGTGGAGTAAATACTGCCATGATTGGGCTGAGCTTTCTTTTCTTTTTTTTTTTTTAAAGATTTTATTTATTTGACAGAGAGAAACACAGCGAGAGAGGGAACACAAGCAGAGGGAATGGTAGCGGGAGAAGCAGGCTTCCCGCAGAGCAGAGAGCCTGATGCGGGGCTCGATCCCAGGCCCCTGGGATCTGACCTGGGCCAAAGGCAGACGCTTAATGACTGAGCCACCGAGGCGCCGCTGGGCTGAGCTTTCTGGTGGCTCCAGGGGCCTGGAGTTGGCTTGGGCCCGGTGACCAGCCTGGCCCTGCCTCCCACCCCCATTCAGCTGTTGTTTGCCTGTCTGACCCCCCATGTGCCTGCACCTGTCCAATTATAACGGCAGCTGAATGACAGCAACTATTGAAACATTCTTGTCAAGGCTTTTTGGGGAGGATTACGGGGAGTTTGGGCTCTGTCCCCACCCCTGCCTGAGCCGGGCATCAGTGGGGTCCAAAGTCAACCTCCACAGGCTGTGGTTTGGTCGTGACACCATGTGAGTGTGTGCTATTTATTACTTGGCAGGGTTCACTTTGCCTCTCACGGGCTTCCTTGGGGTCCTCACATGGGGGGTAGATGGAATTGCACCCACTTCTCAGGAGTGGAGACTGAGGTTTAGAGAGGTCAAGCAACTTGTTCAAGGTCATAAGGCCAGACAGAGGCTGAGCCAGGGCAGGAGTCTGTGTGATCTCTGCTCCGGCGAGCTGCCTTGGGGAGGGCCAGTCTAGGGAGCGAGGTGGCTAGTGTGGCCACAGAGGCCTGGGCAGGAAAGCGTCCCACAAGCTGCAGGCCATGCTGGCGTCACGGGGCACAAGTGAAGAAGCAGAGCTAAGCACGGGATGGGGACAAACTGTCACCCCAGGGCCGAGGCAGAGGCTCAGAGCCCGGACACAGAATGGACAGGCTTAGACCACAGCAGGAGTCTGGACTGTGGGCCAAGATGTTCCTGGGGCAGGAGCGTGGGAGCCTGGGGACGTGTGTCTGCAAGGCCGTGGGCCCTGGCTGGTTCCTGCCAACTTTATTTTCTTGTCCCAGTCGGTAACTAACTGGATTCTCTCCTTAGCCCAGCACACCCAGCACAAAGTCCTCGGGTAATCCTTGCAAGGAGCCATCAGACCCTGTCCCCAGTTTGCAGGGAGGGGAAAGGAAGCTCAGAGAGTTGACTTGGTTTTCCGAAGGCCAGGCAGCCAGGGAGAGCTGGGTTCTAGGCCCCACCACCCTGCATGGGCGAGGCCTCAGTTTGCTCATCTGTAAAATGAGCGTGTGGGAGTTGCCTCTTGGCCTCAGTGATTCTAGGGCCACCACCTCCCTCGGCTACTGAGAAGGCCACAGAGCAGACTGGGGGCTTGGGTGACTAAGAAAATCCAAAGGAGGAGAGTCCATGGGTGAGATTGAGGGAGGGTAGGATTGCTTCTCTTGTTCGGCTCAAATCCTGCAGGTCAGCAAGGAGCTAAGTGTGGTTGTGGCCTCTCCCTCCTAGACCCCAGAAATTTCCACTAGCCAACCCAAGAGCAAGTCCAACAGTGGCACCAAATCTGCAAACCAGCAAATTGGCCAAGGCATCCAGTCAAGCTCTCCGAAGAACTCCAACATTCCGGGCAAGGAGAGCGAGGGGACCAGCCCCACAGATCCTGTGCTGATGAGCAGCATCAATGGCGAGAAGCCCCAGGAATCGGGCCCCGGTGGGACACCAGCCAAAAAGCCCCTGCCCTTCAAGAGAGGTGTGCGGAGGGGAGACGTGCTGCTGATGGTGGCCAAGCTGGACCCGGACTCGGCCAAGCCTGAGCAGCGGCCCCAGCCCCACGACGCCCCCGCCTGCGAGACCCCGCCCCCAGCCACAGACCCTGGAGGGGAAAAAAAGGGGGGGACTCCCGGGACCCCTCGTGGCCTGCAGGCCGGCACTAAGGACACAGCCCCAAAGGCTGAGAAGATTCAGACTGAGGGTGTTGGAGACCCAGGAAAGGCGCTACCGACGAAACAAGTGGCAGGGGAAAAGGGGGGCGGGGCCCCCCCGACCAAAGGGCTGAAAGGGGGTGAGCTCCAGGGCAGAGAGGGGCTGGGTGAAGGGGGGAGGCAGGAGACAGCAGAGAAAGGGGAAGGGGACCCCCCAAACAAGATGGCAAAGGGAAATCTCTCCAAGGAGGTGGGTGAAGGGAAGGGGGTTGGGGTCCAAATGCAGGTGAGAAAGTGGGGAGTTTCCCTGGGCAGAAGGAGCAAATGGGACGGTCCCCAGAGTAAGAAGGACAAAGAAGGTGTGCTCCGCAGTAAGGCAGAGAAGTCAGAGGAACCGCAGATCAAGGAGGAGAAGGTGAGCCAAGGGCAGGGGCAGCCCGGGAAGGTGGGGGAAGCCCCCGGACAGGTAGAGAAAGCAGGGGAGCCCCAGAGTGCGCCTGGGAAGGCAGCGGAGCCCCAGGCTAAGGTAGGCAAGGAAAGGCAACCTCAGGGTGAGTCCAGGGAGGCAGGTCAAGCTGGGGGGAAGACTGAGAAGGGCCGTAAGGCTCCCGAGGAGGTGGGTGCACGCAGAGAGACCCCAGCGGCTGCTGGAAAGGAGGGCTGGCCGGAGAGCAGAGGGCAGAAAGCCGGGGAGCCTCGCGCGGGAGCAGATGACGGGGCCGAGGCCCCGGAGATGGAGCCGGGGGGACCCAGACTACCTGCTCTGGACGGCCAGGCGGAAAGGCCTCAGACCCAGAAGGAGAGTGAAGAGGGGCCAGCCCGGCCCGAGAGGCACACAGGAGGACAGAGCGAAGACTCGGATCAGGTGAGCAGCTGCAGCCCCGGGCAGTGGGGCGGGGCAAGACGGACCCTCCGGAAAGGGAGATGCACAGGGGATCGGAGAGAGGGAGGAGGCCGCTCAAGAAGGGGGCATAGGTCTTCCTCTTCCATACGCTGGGGTCTGGAGGCCCCTCTGCTCCTGTCCCGGGGTAAGATGCTTTGCAGCATGAGGGAAGTCCCAAGAATGGGAGAGGTCCTCTCACGGTTTAGCTGACTCCCCGTGTCACGTGGTGTATCTCAAACTTGGGGTTGCATAAATAGCAGAGGGCTCAAAATGCAGATTCCCGGGCCCTGCCTTGGGCCATCCATTCAAAAGGCCAAGGAAGTGGGGCCAAAGCATCCACATGCAAATCAACACCCCACTCCTTTCCTCCCTTGGGGGAAATCTGATTTCAGTGGTCCCAGATCACACTGCAAGAAACTCCAATGTGAAGGGTTCGCTGATGACTCGGTGTTGGGGGTGTGGGGGCGGGGCAGTGTCCTCTTGGTTCTGATTTATGTGACCTTTGCTCCCAGGCTCCCGAGGACCGATGGTATGAGGCAGAGAAGGTCTGGCTGGTCCAGAAGGACGGATTTACTCTTGGTAATTGTCGGCGTTAGCAGCTAAAGTAGGGGAGGGTCTAAGCATTTTCTTCTCGCTGCTGGTCACATTTGCCAAATCACAGTTAGGGGGGTGTGAGGGGAGGGGCGAGGAGCAGCCGAGTCCAGGGTGGGCGTCTGTGGCTTTTGGTTTGGGAAGAGTTGAGCGTCATTTGACCCACGCAGCCGGTCTACTGCGGACTCTTTCCAAAGGCCGTTGCACCTTGGGAATTAATTATTTAACGAAGTCATTAATGCCCTGAGCATTGTTTGGCTTCTCCAGGGTTCCTCGAGGCAATGAGGCGTAGGGCAAATGGGCAAAGAGATTTCATCTCACGAGCCCACTTTTGTCAATTAGTTGTGACCACGCTCTACTGAGAAGCAATTATGAGTCCCCGTCAGAACGCAGCCGGGCAGGGTGATTGATTAGTGATGTCTGCCGGGGACCCTGGCAGGGGAAAGGGCAGCCCATAAGGCATTGTCTGCCCTCCCAGGTCTAGATACGGGACAGGTCAGTGCACCCAAGCACCAGGGTGCCTACCCTGTGCCTGGCGCTGAGCCAGATGATGACAGCCCAAAGGAGTCACACTCAGCTTCTGTCTTCAAAGAGTTCAGGGTAATGATTTGGAACCCTCCATGGGAGTAGGCTCTAAGGGGGAGACAGGGCTGTCCCTTTCTGACCCAAACCAGGATCCTTCTATAAGCTCCCTGGTCTGGCCATTTGGCTTAGAGCCTGTCTTTGCTCTCTCGCTCTCTCCTTCTCTCTCTCCCTCTCTCTCTTGGCTGTCACCAGCAACTGTGCTGAAGCCAGATGAAGGGACAGCTGACCTGCCGGCTGGCAGGGTACGACTTTGCATCGATGCTGACAAAACCATCACCGAGGTGGATGAGGAGTGTGTTCATAGGGTGAGCCCTCCGTCCCTCACCTTGTCTGCTCCATACCTTCTTTCCTCAGCCCTGCAAGAAAGGTCCTTGTACCTGACTGCATATCCTGGAAGGAGTTGTAAGGAAAACCATATCAAACTCACTGCTCTGCTGGCAGTATATGGGCAGGGGGTCATTGCTCTATCCCAATGTTCTCTTAGTGAGGACACATGAAGAGACATGTGTGTCAGAACTGGGAATTCTGCTTGACCCCAGAAAGGGCTGGCTTTTTGTTTCATAGACCTTGCAAATCATGCTACAAAGCATGTTTCCCTTTTCACCCTGGCTGCCAGAGAACTCAGAGCTAAATTTGCAGCTTGCTATTTGCTATAGCTTAGGTTTCAGCGGCCTATTATTTGGGGATATAAGCTTTCATTTGGTTGTGAAGCCCAACTACATTTTGTGTAATTTCTGTAGTACACCATAAATCCTTTTTTTTTTTTTTTTAAATCTTTTTGATATTAAGAGTCTAATGATGGGGGAAAAGGGTCCTGTCTTGGTCCTCTTCCACCTCTCACAGCTTACTAATCAAAAAGGTGTTTCTTTTAGGAGCTCCTTGTGGGCCTCATTCATCATTCCTTCTTCTCTGCCCTCTGCTGACCCCAGGCCCTCTACTCCTGCTGGTGTTCGGAGTTTACAGTGGGCACATGTCCTTAACAAAAAGGCTGACTTGTGAGGAGCCCAGACTTGACCCAAACCCCAGATCATTGGGCCCAGAAAACTCTTTGAAGCTGGAAAGGAAAGTAGGAAGGCTTTTAGAATAGCTGCCCCAAGGAGAAGGGGCAGCCATCCCTTGCTTCCAGAAGAGTTTGGGCATATTTCCAAGGGATCGATGCATGATGGGCTGTCACAGAAATGGCCTATTTGCCGCTGGCCTTCGTCCCCGAGTGTCACAGAACAGCCGCAGGACTCCCTGGCGAAACCCAGAGAGGGGCCAACCGGCACAGACACTTGCTCATTCTGGAACACTCCCCTTCTTGTGACGTCTGAGACACAGGAGGCCGTCCAAATCTTGCTCGGTCTCTCTCCAGAGCCTCTCTCCTCCCCGGGCAGTGAGAGCAGGGCTGCCCTTATTTCTTTTGTAGGGTTCTGTTTCTCTCTCTCCAGAGTCCTCGCTTTCTGTCCTGGTCTGCGGCAAATAGCTCTCCAGGGAGGGGGTCGTTGGAGCTGCGCGTTGCTTGTGCGTGTGCATGGGTGTGTGTGTGTGCACGCACGTGTGTGTAGGGGTGGTGGCGGTGGTATGGAGGCCCAGAGGACACTTTGTGTGATGCTTCACAGGCCAACCCCCCTGAGCTGGACCAGGCTGAGGACCTGGCCTCCCTGGTCAGTGTCAACCAATCAAGCATCCTGAACACTGTTCTCCACCGCTACCGGGCGCGGCTGCCCCACACCTTCAAGGGGCCCGACCTGATCGTCCTCCAGCCTCCAGGGCCCCCAGCGCCCTCTGCTGGCAAGGTGAGCAGGACCCCAGGGACACAGCCTGAGCCAGGCTCCCGATGGGCGGGGTGGGGTCCCCTCTGCATCTCAGGGGAGAGCAGGGGCAGCCAGAGCCCCCTGCAAACCTGTAGGTGAGTAACATCCTGCCAGAGAGAAGATCTGGGGCAACGTGGGCATCGCAGGCATCTGCCTGCTTTAGAGGAGATCTGCGAGGCCAGCCTTCCAGTTCCGCAAGGAGGAGAGCCGGGGGGGTAAAACCCAGGCCGCCAGCCTTTCTGGGCCCCGAACCCCATGATGCACATTCGAGAGTCCCAGATCCCCACATCAATCAGGAGCCAGAAGCCCCGAGTCTGCTTTGCTATTTTTTTTTTCCCCTGCAAAGCGGAGAAAGGGCTGGTTTTTGTCGAGACAGTCACAGAAAAGGCAAGCTCTCAGCGCCCCCTTGTGGCGATGCCTGCAGCCACACCCGGGCCTCCTGAGCCGAATCCCCTCCTGGTCCCTCAGGCCATTGATTGAGATACGGAGGGAAAATCTCCTCGATGCTGGGCATGGGGGCGGGATGGTGGTGGGAAGAGCAGGGAAGAAGACAGAGAGGCCTGCCCTTGTGGGACTTCCGTTCTGGAGGGGGAAGACAGGCCCCCACTGACAAAGACAACAGCGGGTAGAGCGGCTGAGTGTGGGGGAGACAGTGGGGAGGCAGGGACCAGCGGGGCCTGGTCACAGCTGGTCTTGCACGTGGCCATAAGCATCCCAGCTTTTGCCCTGAGCGTGATGCCAGCTTCTGGGGATCTTCAGCAGAGGCGTGAGACGGTCTACAGTGGGCTATCAAAGGCTCCCCTCGGCTGCTGGGCGGAGGGCTGATGGAAATGGAAACTAGTGCAGGCGGGACACCTGCTGGCGGTCTTACCTGGGCGCGGTAGTGAGGACTTCTTGGCTGGCGAAGGCGCAAGCCTCTAGCACAGCTCCTGATACCCCCCCAGGTGCCTTGGAATGATCATGGCCTCGTTATTCTTTGACTTTGTTCTCGTCTGTTCATTGAGGATGAAAAACTGCATCTTGCCTCCTGGGGTACCGTGGGACAAATCTTTCCTTAGCCCCCAAATGATGCTAAATTCCAGTTTAAAAAGGGACAGTGGTTCTGAATCCCCCTCCAGGACACCCCACAGCCCCCCGTCAGGTGCTCTCCAACCCCGCCCCCGCCCAGCCCGGCTGTCTGGGGGCCTGTGCGCCCTCCCCTCCCTCACCGTGAGGGCTATGCTTCTGCTAGTGCATTCCAAGAAGCTGCGTGGTTCCTCTCGCTCCTTAGAAGCCCCTGGGAGATTTCGTACAGGCCCCTAGAGTGAGCCGGATTCTCGCCGACCATTTTAGACCGAGGCATTCTCTGTCGAGCCTGGGCCAAGAAGCCGAAAAGTACAGGCGTGGGAACATGCTCTGTAAGGAAGTAGGTGATGCCCGGAGCCCCTGTAGCCCCGGGATGGGGGTGGGACCCCCTCAAAGGTCCGGCGTCCCAAATCCGAACCCGAAACCCCATTCTTCGCTTTGGCTGAGTCACATGTGGTTCCTCTAATGGCCACCAGGTGGGAGCAGTGACCTGCAGTGAGCCTGGGTCTGGGCCACCTCCAAGATGGGCTAGGTGGGGACTAGGGCGCGGTTGGGGCAGGTATCTCTCCCTGGGGGCAGCTGGGAGCTGAGTGCGTGCCTGGCGGCGTGCGGGGTGTGTGTGTGTGGGTGTGAGCATGCGTGTGAATGTGTGCAGTGTAGACGGGTGCAGCTCTGTGTAATAGCAGCCTCTGCCACCGTTGGGTGCATGTGCCCACGAGCACGTCTGTGTATCAACGTGCAAGGCACGTGTGCATACACGCACCTGTTTGTGTACATGGGGACCTGGATTAGGAGGATCCTCCCTTAGTCCTTCTAGTCCCCCGCCTGCCCCCAAGGGGGCTGACAGGTGGAATAGCCTGTCCCCTGAACTTTAGCGTTCCCAGAGTGGGAGGCGGCTGGGAGCTCAGACCCCAGAACCTTCTGCCTGCGGCATTCCTGAAGGCTGTGTCCAGCCACCTCGGGGTGGGGGGTGTCCCACCTTTGCCAGCTTTGGGGATCCTGCCGAGCCCTGGTTTTTTGTTTTTGTTTTTAAAGATTTTATCTATCCATTTGACAGAGAGAGAGAGAGAGAGAGAGATCACAAGTAGGCAGAGAGGCAGGTGGGGGGCGGGGGGGAAGCAGGCTCCCCACCGAGCAGAGAGCCCGATGTGAGACTCAATCCCAGGACCCTGAGATCATGACCTGAGCTGAAGCAGAGGCTTAACCCACAGAGCCACCCAGGCGCCCTGAGCCCTGGTTTTTGTGTCTGGACAGGGACTTGTTATTGTGTCTGGGTGTGTTGGGGAAGGGAGGCCAGCTGACGATGGGGGGTGGCCCTCAGCCCCAGGCCTAAGGTCCAGGTGATGGGAAGAGCCGCCATGCAGGGATGTGAGCCCCTGGCCCTGCTAAGGCCGTGGAGAGGGCAGATGGGGTCTCGCTGGGCCCTGTGATCGCCTCGTTACGCTAGGCGTCCGATGTCCTCCTGCAGCTGGGCCCGCTGCCCTGCCCATTTTGGTGCCTTTCCACTGACCACTCTGCCTCCCGCCGGCCTCTTGCTTTCCACCCAAAGGCCATGCTAAGCAGACTTTTGTCAAGGTCACCAGGGGTTTCCCTGTTGCCAAACACATTGCCAAATGCTCAGGTCTCTGGTTTCCCCTTACTTGGCCCCCAGCAGCATTTGGCATGGCCACGCCTCCCTCCCCCTGCAGACCTCCCTTCCTGAGCACCGGGACTCCCCTGTCCTGGTTTTCCTTCTGTCCTGCGGGCCCTCCTCCTCAGCCTTCTTCGCTGGCTGGTCTCCCTGACCCTCCCAAGACCTCGAGCCTCTCCCCACACCCCTCGTCCCCTCCCCTTTAAACATCCACTTCCTTGGTGATCTCATTCAGGCTCATGGCTTTAAAATGTCTCCGATGAGATCTAGTTTAATTCTTTGTTTTGTTTATCATCAGGCTCTTCCCAGCAGAAACCAAGCTCCATGGGGCAGGGCTGTTTTGTTCGAAGTCAGATTTATTAAGGTATAACTTACGTATGCTTCGATTCAGCCTTTCCAGCCTACAATCCTGTAAGTTTTGGCCGTACCCAGGTGGTTGGGTAACCAACTCTGCCATCAAGTACAGGACCGTTCCTAGTTCTCTGGGCCCTGTATCGTCACCCTCCACTCCCACGTCCTGCCCTTGGCTTTTTTTTTTTTTTCTGATCTGGCTTTTTTTTTCCTGTCCCTAGAGCTGGGTTTTTCTGAAAAGTCATACAGTTGTAATAGTGCAGCTGGTTCCCTTTGAATTGGCTTCCTCCACTTTGCACGATGCATTTCACGTTCACCCATGTCACTGCAGCCACTGGCCCATGGTTCTTGTATGGTGTGTGTGCCCTGGCCGATCCGCTCACGGGGTGACCAGCTGTCCCGGTTTCCCCAGGATGGATAGATTTTCCGGGACAGGGGATTTTCGGTGCTCAAACCGCGATGGCTGCTTACCTTCATCCCCTCGTTAAATAGTGCTGGGGTTGTTCCTAGTTTCTGGTGATTTTGAATATATATCCAATAAAACCGGTGTCATTGAGGGTTTTTGGTGAACCCACATGGTCATTTCTCAGGCAAATACTTCAGAATGGGATTGCCGGGTTGGATGCTGAGCGTACATCTTACTCTTTCCCAGAGGGACCTTATCATTTTAGCCTTCTTACTGGCATTGTATGCGAATTCCAGTCACTCCGAATCTTCACCAGAACTTGGTCGTGGGTGTTAAAAAAATTTTTATTTTTAACTTTTTCTTTTTTTTTTTTAGGCATTCTGATAGGTATATAATGGTATTTCCTCGTGGTTGGTAGGGATTTCTTTTACCCGTTCTGTGAGGCGCTGTGCCCCCCGGTGCCTGGAACAATGCCTGACATGTAGTAGACACTCCATAATTTTTTTTTAATTGAATGAAGAGTAAATGAATGGCTGAGTGGATGGCTGAATGGAGTGAAGGGTCTTAGGTGTTGCCTAAAACTGTTACAGCAAATACATGGCATACGTACCACCAGCTACCCCATCCCTTGTTCTGTTTCCATGGCAGACATTACTAATCGATCTTGCCATTTTATCCAGCTGCCTCATTCTGGGCAAGTACTATCCAATAATGAGTTAACACAAGCCTCCGGGGAGCTAGAGAGGAGATCCAGACTTGGAGTAAGCTCAAAGGCCGCTGAAGGACTCACAGTGGGTCAGGGCAAGACTAGACCCCAAGGCTGGGCTTTTGCTGGTTCCATTCAAGACTTCTCTGACAAGGCTGGGGTAGGATGACAGGCAGGGATATGGATCTGGGCTCAAGGCTGGGGTGGGGCACTGTCTTAGAGTGCTTCCTTGGCACCGGCTGGGGTGGGAAGACTGAAGCCTAGGATATCTTCCTGCAGGTGCCCAGGGGCCGCTGGGATGGCCTGCCAGCCCACCTGGGCTCCTTGGCACAGCGGGCGTACTGGGCACTACTGAGCCAGCGGAGAGACCAGAGCATCGTGGCCCTGGGCCGCAGTGGTGCTGGGAAGACCACCTGCTGTGAGCAGGTCCTGGAGCACCTGCTGGCAATGGCGGGCAGTGTGGATGGCAGGGTCTCAGGTACAGTGGTCTCCAGGGGACATGTGTTGGGGGTGGGTTGTGGGGGAGGGTGAGGAGAGTTGGAGGGGGCACTGGGTTGCTCCACCTTATGTCCATTCAGCTAGAATTCACTGAGCATCGCTGTGTAGACCCCGCGCTTGCTTCTGGACAGGGCCACCTGTGGTCCTTTGAACACCCTTGTGCAAATTAGAAAAAGGTGCTCCTTCCTCGAGACATTCACAGCTATGTGCAGAACAATCATCATACACTGACATTGTTAGAACTAAACGCTTGCCTGCCATATCTGGGAAATCATCTTAATAAATATACAAACCTATGACTGTATGTATAAACAATGTACCCCTTAGAAAAGGCGTCCTCGTGCAGTGCACAACCTGCTCAACTGTACGAAGGACCTAATAACTAAAGACAGAAGGACAGGGCCTATGCTCATGAGGATTTGACAACCAGAAGGGAAACCGAACTTCATATATGTTCCAAACTTAAATGTTCTGCACAAAGTGCTGGCAGAGCTGGTTAGGAGAGGCAGGGGGAGCCCAGGGCAGTGGGGAGTGGGTATTTCCTTGGAGTAGGGAGTGGGGATTTCCTTACGGTAACAATGTTTCAGCTAGGCTTTCAGGAGAGATGTAGGTACTATGATTATCCCCATCTTCAGATGGGATATCAGAGGCATAGAGAGGTTGATTTGCTCCAAATTAGGTAACTACCAAATTAGGTAACTAACTAGCAAATATTCCCCATATTCAAATCCCCTTACCACTGTGTGTGCTACTATCTCACTGTGGTTGTTCCAAAGCTTTATTGATCACCTGCTCTTTACCTGACCCATATTAGGGGCTGGGGATACAATGGGGAGAGGCACCGGTCTCGGCTTTCTCAAAATGTAGTTCTGCTTTAAGTGTGTGTTTTGGAGGGAAGGAGTCAGGATAGGCTGTGCCTGTCACAGTGCCTAGCACATAGTAGGTGCCCAATAAAAACTTGTGGAGAGACTGCATGGTTTTTCAAGGCTGCTGCTACCCTGTGAGCTCCCTCAGAGCAGGTCTGAGAATGTTCATGTCTTGACCTCCTGCGTCAGGCCCAGGAGGCTCCCTTCATCAGACTATATCTAACCTGGCCTTGTGTGTCTCCCCTTCTTGACTCAGTCTTGCTTCCCCTGCACCCTGCTTGCAGTATATAGCCCGGGCAGCAGTGAAATGTGTGATTTAGTGCTGAGCTGGGAAGATGGTGGGGAGCCTGCTGGGGCTTGGGGCCAGATGGGCCTGGACTGATGCAGTTGCCCGTGGGGAAGGTAGTCCTGCGAGAGGTGGGGGTGGCAGCTCCTGGGCCATAGGTGACACCCTGCCCCATGCCTCCAACAGTGGAGAAGATCCGAGCTACCTTCACCATCCTCCGGGCTTTTGGCTCTGTGTCCACCAGTCACAGCTACAATGCCACCCGGGTCGCCATGGTGATGTCTCTGGACTTCAACGCCACAGGGCGAGTCACAGCCGCTCAGCTCCAGGTGGGTGCTCTGACCAGATGGGGGTAGAGGGCCCTGGGTGCTGCAGTGTCCCCAGTCCCACCCAGCAGAGGCCACGCCTCCACCTGGGACCCTGGCATGTATCCTAATGGTTGTGGATCCCCGAGCCGTGGCCCCTTCCTTCCTTCAGCACCCCAGAGCATTGCCAGCCCGTCTGCACCTCCGAATGTCGCAGGGATGAAATATTCATGGGTAAACATATAACTCAGCCTCTCATTAGCTGGCTCTTAAAAGCATAAGCTGAAATTAAACAGACGCTCGCCAGCCTTCCGCGGCCCCGCCGCATGTAACAACACATGGCCATTTTTGTTCCTATCTCCACGATCGCCTGTGCTGCTCCCCTTCCCACCTCAAACATGCTGCTGGAGCAGAAAATAGGATTAGGTTATTAGAAGGGTGGTTTGTACGCTGAGCTGGGATAATGTCCAGAATCAAAGAAAACTCATCGGTGCCAGATAAGTCCCTTTTCTGTCCTGGCCCTGCAGTTCCCCCACTGATCACCACTTGGGTCAGGTTAGTAAGCTCCTGTTCAATATGAATAGGTTGGAGAGCGGCTCCGTTTAATTGTTATTACCTTTGGAGGCTTTCTTCAGAACGAGTCTCTTGCAGCAGTCAAGTCCCTGAACGGGCTCTGAATCAGTGGGATAAAGGAGGGCGCAGATTCCGTCCAGAGGTGCCTGACGGAGTGCGGACCTGAGCGGTTGCCCCCAAGAGTGCATCAGGGCAGAGGGGCACCCCGAAGGGGCTGGTCATACCCTGAGAGCCGACCAGGTCCCGTCTGCTCCTGTTGCAGACGATGCTCTTGGAGAAGAGCTGCGTGGCCCGGCAGCCGGAAGGGGAAGGCAATTTCGAGGTTTTCTCCCAGATGCTAGCGGGGTTGGACCTGGATCTCAGGTGAGTGACAGAGCCGCAGAGCCGGCGTTTTTGAACTTCGCAGGCGGCCGGGACTCGTTCAGGTTGGCTGTTCAGATATGACCCCGGAGCACGTTAGCCTCTGCTCCCCTGGGTGTATGTAGTTTGCGTTCTTTGTGCCAGCATTTCCCGGCACTTAGGAAGGGCCACGGAAGGGCAGGGAGAGCGGAATATTCCAGAAATGGGACTAGGGCCTGGGGCAGGTGCTGGGGCCATCCGGGCCATGGTGGGAGCCCTGGGCCTTGAGGACCACGTGCTCTGCCAGGCCACTGGTGCGGGCAGCCCCTCCTTGACTTCCAGTCCCTTCTCTGCTTTCAGGACGGAGCTGTGCCTGCACCAGACGGTAGAGAGCCACTCCTTCGGCATGGGCGTATGGCCTAAGGTAAGGAGGAGGAGGTCCTTCTGAGGGCTGTGTGGATGTCTGTGGCCCTGTGGCCAGGATCGGAGCACGATGGAGGGGTTCCCTGCGTGTCTCTTCTCCTTTGCCAGTGGGGGACACGGTTGGCAAGGACTGGTCGCGTGGGGGACGCAAGGGCTACCTTTGTGGGGCCTGGGCTTGGACACTGGGATTTGGACACGTAAGGGGAGCCAGGAAGTGGCATACGGAGAGGTAAGCGTGCGGGCTGTGGGTTCAAAGCCTGGCTCTGACACGTATTAGCGACATGACCTCAGACCCAACCTCTCTGAACACTTGTCTCCTCTTCCGGCAAATAATGCAAATGGTTGTATCTGCCTCATCGGGTTGGGTGTGGGGGGTCAACGAAATGATGTGCATAAAATGCAGAGCACAGGGCTTGGCCTAGATCCATCAGTCCCGTACTCTTAGTAGATAGTATTGGTGATTCACATGGGTGGGTGCAGTCCCGGAGGGCTTCCTGGAAGACGCGCTCTGCGAGTAGAACCTGGAGAGATGATAGTCACTTGTTTAAAAAAAAAAAAAGCAAGGTGTTGACTTGTTTGCTTATTCTTTTATTCATTTGTTTATCTCTTAATAATTGTTTCCGCCCCCCACCCCACTACACCCACCAGCCACTCCTGTGCCAGACCTGTGCTGGGTGCTGGGATTATGGTCTTTGTTCATGAATTTTTATTCAATCTGGAGAGAGGGATGCGGGTATTAATGCAGTCGTGTGAGATACGAATATGCCTGACGTTGCTCAAGATGCTGTAGGCACCAGGGGTAGTTGAAAGAGCTACTTGGTCTCAGTCAGAGAAGGCTTCTTAGCTACAGGGACATTGGATGGGGTTTTGAGGAACGAATAGGAGTTCACTGGAGAAGGGAGGACAGATAATTTTCATGCCAAAGCCTTTTAAACAAAGATAAGATCTGGGAAATAAGTAGTGCAGGAGTAATGGGGAAGCCTGCTGTCAAAAATGGGTTTCAATCCACAACCTCATGCCACACACAGAAGGGAACAAAGAATGGGTTATAGGCCCAAAGGTAAAACTTAAAGCCATATGATTTCTAGAAGAAAACAAGAAGACATTTTCTCTGACTTTGTTTAGGACAAAGGTTTCTTAGATATGCCACCAAATACACAGTCCATACGAAGACAAATAGATAAACTGTATGTTGTTAAAATGAAGAACTTCCACTCTTTGATGAAAGATACTGTTAATATGAAATTACAAGCCACGAACTGGGAAAAAATATTTTGAAATCACCTGGCTGAGAAAGCACTTGAATCCAGAATACAACGGATGACTGTCTAAACACATAGATAAAAGCTGACAAAAAAAGATGGACAAAAGATTTCAACACACATTTTGCCAAAGAAGACACAGGAATGGTCGATAGGCACATGGGAATAGGGTCTACATCACCAGGCATTAAAGGAATTCGAACTAAGCCCACGATACGCTAACCCTGCACAATCACGAGAATGTCTGTGTTTTAAAAGATTGATCAATACCAAGTGCTGGTGAGAATTCGGGGCAGTGGGTGCTCCCACATTGCTGGCAGGGCTGTAAAAAGTGTAAATGTTTGGGAAAACAGTCTCCTAAAAAAGCGAAACCTATACTTGCTGCATGACGCACTAGTCTACTCCTAGATATTTATGCAGGCAAATAAAAGTGTGCGTCCAGACAAAGGTTTTGATGTGACAGTTCTCGGCAGTTTCATTTGTAACGGCCAAAGCATAGCAAGAAGGTCTAATGACCGGTGAGTGGCTGTGGGGTATCCATGAAGATGGTGGACAAGTCAGCCGTAGAAATGAATGAGCGACTGGCACGTGAGAACGTGGTGGCTCTCAAGATAATTACTCTGAGTGAGAACTCTGCGACGAAAGGATAACTTTGTGATCCCACGTCTGGGAAACGCGAATTGCAGACTGACCCACAGTGACAGAAAATAGGGCAGTGGTTGCCTGGGCATTGGGTGGGGTAGGAGGAGAGGAGAAAGGGTGAAAAACAGGAATTTTGGGGGGTGATGGATTGATGGGTGTGTTCATTATTTTTATTGCGGTGATAGTTTCAGGAGTATATGTATCAAAGGTTATCAGATTATACCTTTGTATAGTTTTATGCTTTGTCAATTACACGTTAATGAAGCTATCTGCGCACGTGCCCGTGCACACACACACACACACACACACACACACACACACTCACTGCTGGACACTCTCCACAGAGTTACTGGTTTTAGCGGGTCTGGGGCAGAGCCTGGGAATCTGCATTCCTCCCAAGTTCCCAGTTGCTGCTGCTGGTGCTTTTCCAGGGACCCCCCCACCCTTCTCTAAGG
The DNA here is from genome assembly GCA_028646535.1 of Procyon lotor. Classification (NCBI taxonomy): domain Eukaryota; kingdom Metazoa; phylum Chordata; class Mammalia; order Carnivora; family Procyonidae; genus Procyon; species Procyon lotor. The sequence goes on along the minus strand of CM053616.1, from coordinate 5,061,961 downwards.
ACCACTGACAAGGAGCTGACCTCTGCAGTAGGAGTAAGGTGACATAGCTATTCCATCTTCGAATTCTGGGGGGGCTAATTCACTCTTCCTCCGAAGCCCCATTTTGCTGGTGGGCGTCCACAGCATGGTTTTCTTCCAGGCCCTGTCTCTCCATGATTGGGGAACTGTTAGGACCCCAGACCTTGACCGTGACCACTCAGGATGAGAGGCTTTCCTGGCCCTGGGCTTTCCCGTTTGTGTTAATGAATTTTGGCCAACTGCATCCATTTGAATGTGAGAGAGGATTGTTTTTGAGGAGGTGAGCTCCAGCCCTCAGTCCTTGTGAGCTCTCCCCAGCCTGACTTTTTGTTAATAGTCTGCACACAGGAATGGGTCACAGCGAGAATCCGTGTCAGGCAGGCTTTTGAAGTAGATTTCTCTTTTCGTGTGTTTCTGGGGGGTGTTTTCTTTAGACCAGCTGATTTGCGGGAACTGGTAGGGTGTTCCTTTGTTCTCTCTCTGCTACCTGGCAGATATCCAGGGAAACTTTCCTTGGCATTCTAAGAACAAAAATAAAGTCTGAAAGCTCACTGCTCTTTGATCCCAGCCTGGGCTAGTTTTCTGGGGCTGGGTGGTCCCCATGCTGTCTCAGTAAGGGCATGGAGTGGTCAGGAAATACCACCCCCAAGAATGGGAGCTGCTAAGTATGAGGTCTCCAAGTTGCCAGATTGAGCACACAAAAATACAGGATGTCCAGAACTTCATCTTGGAGCGGACCGAATGTACAGCATGAGGACTACAGTTCATAATTGTGTTTATTGCATACGTCGAATTTCCTAGGAGAGTGGATCTTAATTGTTCTTGCCACACACAAAAAATGGTAACTATGTGAAGTGATGGATGTCCTAATTAACTTCACTGTGGCAATGATTTCAGAATATGTACCTATACCAAATCATCTCATTGTACACCTAAAAACACAATATTTATCTGTCAATTATAACTCATTAAAACTAAAAAAAATATACCCCACGGGATGACCGGTTAAATTTGAATTTCAGATACACATGGAATAATTTTTTTAGTATAATTATGCCCCAAATATTGCCTGGGCAGGCCTGGAGGGTTGGAGTCATATCAGGGAGGGCTGCCTGGAGGAGGTGAGCTGGAGATTGAAGTTGGACGGGGCAATGAGGCCAGCATTCCTGCTCTACCAGATATTACAGGGAAATATACTAAAACATTACCTATCGTTTATCAGAGACTCAAATTGAACTACATGTCCTGCGTCTCTACTGACAAGTTTATAGCTCGATTCATCCCTGGCCAAGCATTCCCCCACCCTCCTCTTAGCCAGTCCCAGTGACTTGGATCAGTTCTGCCCTGACATCATCTGTCTTAAGGTCCCCTTGCTCCCAAGTTAAATAAGAGGAAGCCCATCAAGTACTTGGACACTCAGCTTTTATTGTCATGGTTATGATTTGGATTATTATTCGCTATTACCTTGTATGGCAAAATGGGACCAGTTGGGTGGGACAAGTCTTCAGGGGCCCACCAGGCCCCCAGTCCAGGCCCCTAGGCGGTACACACCTTGTTTCTGGTCTTGTTGACCTATCTCTATTCTCTAGTTTATATCTTTAATGTAACGCTTATTTTGGGGGGCACCTGTCTGGCTCAGTTGGGCGAGCTTTTGACTCTTGATCTTGGGGTCGTGAGTTTGAGCCCCATGTTGGGTATAGAGATTACTTAAAAAAATATAGATATATAGTGTATGTACACAATATATATACAGCAATATACTATCTATATAATATGTGTGTGTGTGTGTGTGTGTGTGTGTGTGTGTGTGTGTGTGTGTATAATGAGATGATAAATATCTTTGTGCATCCATCCTGGGCCTCTGTGCCATTATTACTAACCCCTGCTTCCCAGGCCCCTGTCCAGGGAGAGACTTTTTGTTATGCTCGCGCGCGCGCGCGTGTGTGTGTGTGTGTGATCTTGGTAACAATCTGTCGTTGTGTTTCACACTGTCTGCTTATTGTCTGTCTCCCCCCCACCCTAAGGTCCAAGAAGATGGGGGTCTTCTGTGTTGTCTTCCTTGGCACTGAGCCGGGCCCACAGCAATAAACATTTGTCGAGTGAATAAAAATGAACGAGCGGTCCCCACTCACAACTTGGCTAAAATCGTGTCTTTTCAATTTCCTAAATTTTGCGGCCGTGGTAGGCAGAACTGTATTGATTACACTTTAATTTATCCCGCTGTGTCTTCAGAGGCATTTCCTGGGGCTTTGTGGATCTCGTGTCTCTCTTTGGATCCATTGCCTGTGTCCTGGGAGCTAGGAGAGGGTTGGGATTGCCGGGAATCACAGAGGAACCCAGAGAAGGGAATTGGAGAGTTTGGGGCTCTCCTTCCTCAGCTGGCCTGGCCTCTGGGGTCCTCGAACATGGGATTGGTGGCACCGTGGGCCTGGCGCAGTGGGTGGGTAAACTCAACCTCAGTGTCCATGGCTCTGATTCAGGGACATTAATGGGCAGCTCGTTGACATTGACTCATCAATGGATATTATTGATCTCATGACATCCCAGGCACTGGCAGAGAGATAACTCGGCTGGGTCTCTGTCACAAAGAACTCAACGCCCACAGTAGCAGATCATTTGAAGCCAGAATGACAGGTGCTTGAATTAAAGGTGTGTGTCAGCTGAGGTCAGGCTGGGAGGGGTAGAGGTGTATCAAGGAGGGCTGCCTGGAGGAGGTGACCATGAGCTGGTCTGGTGGTGCACTGAGTGAGGTGGGCCAGGGGCAGTGAGGCCAGCATTCCTGCTCCACGGAGCACCTGATGCAAAGGCAAAAGGCGGAGCGTGGCTGCAGAACCCAGGATGAGGCGCAGGGGGCCGTCAGCTGAAGGAGGGCCTGGGCCAGAAGCACTGAGCCCCGCCGGCTGGTGCTGGCCCCTTGGTGGCCACCTCCACTCACTGACTGTCACTCCCAGCTCCTGGTCCCTGCCCTGTGCCCTTGCTGCCTGCCACTTTCAGCTTTTAAATGGAACTCATCTGAGATCTGTCAGGGCACCGGGACATATTTGAAATCACAAAGCTTTCATATTATTTTCTTCTTCTCTATAATTTATTTTTCTGCAACCTAGCCTGATTTTTTTTTTAAAGTGCCCAGCAGCAGTGATAATAATAATCATCTTTGCCTCCCAGCGGTGTGCTTCTGGCTGTTACTTTCCAGGCTTTGGCCCGAGGAACAAATGTTTTTTATGACTCAGTTGTCAACTGCGGAGGAACGGTCCCCAAATGGGGAGATGGCAGATCGTGCCCTCTCGCCGGGGGCTCTGTCCTGAGCCCTCCCTTCTGGAATCCTCCTAATGGTCCTTTGAGCAAAGGGATTATTATCACATCTGTCTTTCAGGAGCAGTAACCGGGCTCAGAGAGGTGAAGTCACTTGCCTAAGAACACATAGCTTGGAAGTGCCAGAAGCGGGGATGGACCTGGCCCCGACTCTGGCACTATTGCCCGGCCCCCTCTGTCACCTGGATCCTGTGCCGTGGCTGAAGACCACGTGCTCTGGGGTCTGACCCATCCTGCCCTCTTGGGCCGGTCATCCTCAGTGTTTGCCCCTCGGGAATAGGTAGAATCATGCCCAGCTCCTTGGTCTGCTCCTAGCAGTGGGAGCCCAGGAGAGCGTGTGGCATGTAGTGAATTTTCTCCTCCCCAGTTGAGTGGCTCCCAGGCCCTGGGAGCCTCAGTTTCCCCTTTCGTCAGCCAGAAAGACCCACACCTACCTTATAGAGTAAAAGTGCCCAACGCAGTGTAGCAGATGCTCAAGTCATGTTTTCCCTTCTCCCTCGTTAAATGGGCTCCCGGTGCCCAGAGCGGGTGTGGATGGGTCAGACTGAGTGCCGGGCAGGACGGCTCAGCCCTGGGGAGCTCCAGCCTCCGGGCCGACACGGGTCCTGTCCGCCCCATGTTCTTTAGGAGGCTCACCCACCTCCGTGGGCACCGATGTTTCTTTTGCAAGAGAATCGAGTGCACGATCAGCGTTTTCCTCCTAGAGCTGGCCTCAGGGAAGGCGGTGCTCCCCTGCGAGCTTTCCCTGGCCGGGGAGGCCTCCAGCAGCCCTGGGCTCCATCAGAGAGTGGCTCCCAGCTGCACCCTCAGGTTCCCCACGGCCCTTCGCTCTGTGAGAGAGGCCAGCACAATCAAAGCACCGTGCCCCCCAGCCCCTTGCCCTTCGGCTCTGAGACTCTTCCTTCCCCTGCCTGCCCGCTCCCCACCCCCACACCCCCCAGCACGTTCTGTCTGCTTCACGAACCACTACTTCCAGGAAGCCTCTGACCCTCCCTAGAGGCTCCCAACCCCCTCCCCCCACCCCTGCCCTCTCTGGCTGTCATTTCGGTTTGCAGATCTGTCCCCCGCATTGGCCTAGGAGTTTCTCGAGGGCAGGGCCATGGCTGGTTCACCTTCCATGGAGTGCTGGGCCTGCCCTTGGGCAGCAGTAAGGGAGGGTGTCCGGGAAAGCAGAACAGCCTGGGTAAAGGCACAGCGGGAGAGATGCAGTGCTGCATGGGGACCAGCACTTATTAGGCACCACTGTGTGCCGGGCACTAGGCTGGGGGCTCACATATGACTCATTTATTACTCACAGGGGCTCTGGGAGGAAGGTGGGCTACGATTTCCGTTCTACAGAGGTGGAAACTGAGGACAAGGGCAAGAGGTCTGGACAAAGTCACCCTGCTGGGAGCACAGAGTCTGGGGGACCCTCCGACTCCGTCCAACTCCAAGTCCAAATCTGACTTCTCTCTGCATTGTAGGAATCTCCTGGGTGCTCTAAGCACAGCCCAGTCTAATGCAAAGAGAGTATTCTGGACTTTTATTTATCTATTTTTTCTCAGCAAATTACCTGGAGTCTTTGGTTGACCTTGAGCCTTCGATTGCCTCGGATTAACTCTGAGCATGGAGTGAGCTGGCTTTTTTCTTTTTTCACTATTTTATTTCACTTTTATTTATTTGAGAGAGAGCGAGCCCAAGCAGGGGGAGTGGCAGGCAGAGGGAGAGGGAGAAGCAGACTCCCCACCCAGCAGGGAGCCCGACCTCGGGGGCTCAATCCCAGGACCCCGGGATCATGACCTGAGCCCAACGCTGGACGCTTAATCGACTGAGCCACCCAGGCGCCCCTAATTTTTAAAAATTTTTTTTGAATTGAGGTGAGACATAAAGCGTATAAAGCACCCTAACTTTAAGCCTCCAACTCCGTGATGATTCTATTCCTATCCACACCTGCAGCCACACCCCAGATCAACACCTAGAACCTTCCTCATTCTGACAAAGGCTCCCTTGAGTCTCTTTGCCAGCCCGTGTGTCCCTCCCGTTCCAGAGTCATCAGCCTGACTTGCCTTACCGAAGGCTAGTTGGCCCGTGCTTGAGCGTCGCAGAGATGGGAGTCCCACGGTCCAGAGCCTTTGATATCTGGCTTCCCTGGCTCAACCCGGGTCCGTGGGATTCGGGATTGCGGTCACACCCACCGGCAGCTCGTTCTTGTTTGCTGCCGAGTGATCTCCCAACACTGTGTCCCAGGCCACACGGCCCTGTGTTTACTCCTTCTCCTGTGAACAGACGCTCGGGCTGTGACTTGACGTATTGCACTAGCTTCACTGATCTCTCCGTGCACAACTGGGATGCAAAGATGCAAGGAGTGACTCGCATTCCAGCATCAGGCAGAGGTGTTGGGTTCCCTGGAAATTCAAGGCGCTGTAAACGTCTTCCTGATCCTAACTGTTTGGATCAGAAACAGACACATTTGTCTCTCTGTATTTTCTGTTGCAACAGAGCCCTGGGGAGAGGGGGAGGGGAGGGAGAGGAAGAGAAATGGATTAAGCTTTAGGGAAAGTTTCTCCTTCTCTTCGCATGAGCTAAGTGGCAGATGATGGAGTCCGCCTGTAATTTGAAGTCAAATGCTCAGAGCTGACAGTGGGAGCCATAATAAATGTGTTGCCACTGTCCTTTCGGTGTCCTTTCGCTGCTGCTTTGAAATCTCATAAATAACCGAGAACATGTTGGTAAGATGCCTTCCTTCCCTCCGTTTGCTCCAGCGGAGCAGCTGTGGTTGCTAGGTTGAGCTCCTGGTTGCTAGGGATTTTGTGGTCCTGTGGTGGCCCAGAAATATGATGGATCAGTGGAACATGCCTTTGCTATTAATTGAAATATTTTCACAGCGAATCTCTCAATGTCACTGTGTGCTTTGACGCCGTCCCAATTGGTTGCTGATCCTTGCAGGCTTCTTTCCTAGTTAGAAGTGGCTTGCATGGAGGGGACAAGCGGCCCGGACTGGGGATCAGAAAGGCCCGACTCTAGCTCTGCATCTGATACTCATTTGCTGTGTGACCTTGGGCCAGTGTCCTCCCCTCTCTGGGTATTGGATTCCACAAAATTCAGGGACCTGCCAGCTTTAACAGCCTACCGTTCCTTGCCCACGCTCTGTAAGAGGGCCAAGTGCAAATCAGTTCCTCATTATCTGCGGGTGGATTAGTGACAAAGGCATACTTGTCCCCAGCTCACTTCCTCTCAGCCCAGCAGGTTTCTGGGCTGAGTCTCCTTGGCCAGATGGTGTGTGCAGGAGTTTCAGACTAATTTTAATATTCAATCAAACATAATTGGGATCATAAATCTGAAAAAGAAAAAAACAACACCCTACAACCCATAAACATCTGATCATGTCACTTTCTCTTTCCTTCTGCTTAAAAATCTTGGGCGGTTTCCCATCACTTGCACTGGGGATACCAAAGGGTTTCCGCTTCCGTTGCGGAGATGGATCTGTTGGTGTCGGCTGCAAGGGGGGGTGTCCAGAAGAATCGGGGACCCGCTGGCTCGCTGCGGGCTCTTGATCCATTAGTGATGCCTGCCACAGGTGTGCGAGTGCAGAGGGGGGTGCGCATTTGCCAGTTGTAGCTGGAATTTAAAGCCCATGCCCTTAGCGTCATGGGTAAGACCTTCCCAACTGGTACCAGCCGGTTTCTCCAGCTCTCACTCTTCTCTGTCAGCCCCACCTCCAAAAATATCTGCGTCTGTGCCCGCATTCAGAGGCTCCCCTGTTGTCTCCTCAGATCTCCTTCGGTCATGTCGTTCCTTCTGCTTGTCGGGACTTATTGCATTAAATTGGTCAGTGATGCCTGTTCACCTTCCACATTCAATCTCGGGTTTGTTTCGCCTTCTATGACCATCTCTATGACGCTTTTGGGAGCGGGATTCATCAGCACCTTCCTGCCCCGGGGATCCCACTGTGGCCCGGACCCCAGTTACGTCTCCTTCCACTGCTCCCTCGAGTGGTCCCCCAAGTCAAGTCCTGGGCTCTCCTCGGCTTTGCATCCTCAGAGTCCAGTAGCGAGCAAAGCATCAAAAAACAAAACAAAGAAATCTCCTGAACGAACGCACGGATGAATAAAAATGACAGCGCGTTCCAAAGTCCGATAGGAGCGATTTCTAGAACTTTCCCTGCAGCCGAGCCCTGGGTGTCATTCCGGCACAGCCTAATCATGGGTGATTTACTGTGCTAATAAAGCGACTGCATGTTCCCCCAGGTGTGAGCCCTGAGTTGGAGCTTCGCCCTTTCTCCACCCTCATGGCTTGCTTCTTCCTCTCTTCCTTTGCTCTCAGCCTGAAGACAAGCAGAAGGCGGCGGCCGCCTTTGCTCAGCTCCGCTGTGCCATGGAGACCCTGGGCATCTCGGAGGGCGAGCAGCGGGCCATTTGGCGGGTGTTGGCAGCCATCTACCACCTCGGCGCGGCGGGGGCCTGCAAAGGTACGTGCTTCCTGCCGAGCTCACCTGTGCGTCCAGCTGTCTGTGTCGGCAGGTGGCTGACAAGGCCCTTCTCTCCATGAGGTGGGACAGGATCCATCTGTCATCTTCTCCGTCGCGGGGACTGTTCTCTGGGAGGCTGTCGGATGGGGCGCAGTGAGATGGAAAACGGGGCTGAGTTTTCCAAGGAAACCTTGTGGACCGGCACTGTTCTTTCTAGAACTTTCTGTGATGACAGAGATGTTCTCCAGTTGTGTGGTCCAGAACCAGCCCTGAGCTGCCTGTGGCTATTGAGCCCTGACATGCAGTGAGTGCAACCGAGAGCTGGAATGTTTCATTGCATTACATTTTCATTAATATGAATTTAAATTGTCATATGTAACTAGCGGCCACTGTGTCGAGCACAGAAACTCTAGAACACCTACGAGGCAGCTGGGTCCAAGCAATAAAAGTGCTGCGTTTCTATCTAGATATCTTGGAGATGCTCCCTCACCTTATGTGCTGAAGCTCACCCAGTCATCCTTCTCCTCCTGAGTCTGCCTCCTGCCCTGAATTGTCTGTTTACTGATCATCCCTATTTCAGCTTGGCTTCCCAAGTGGTTCTGGTCTTCCCTCTTGCCCTCACCCATCCCTAGCTGGTCATTATTCACCTTGCCCTGTAGAGGAGCTCTGTGACAGCATTTCTGTTCTTGTTTCTCTATTCTTAACTCTTTGTCAGTCTTTTTTTTTTTCTCTCTCTCTTTTGCTTGGAGAGTTGCAGTAGTCTCATTGTTAATGTCTACTTTCCTCCCTCAGTCCATCTTCAGTGTGATCCTTGGGATCTTTTCTAAAAAAAACATAGGCCTATTTTGCCATTCCCCTGCTTAGAATCCTCCCATGGCTCTTGCCTGCTAACTTAAGTAAAATTCCTTGATTTGGCATTCAAGGCTGCTCACTTCCTTAATCAATTTCTTTGGTCTCTTTTGGCACTGTAAAAGGTCCCAGGGAGAGAGTGAGGATCAAGAGCAGCTTGGGTCCTGCCTTTATGAGGATCATGGTGCCTTGTATTGTGATCGTGTCCTTGTCTAGCTCTTTCTAGTAGAGAGTGACTTCCTTGGGGCCCCAGGCACAGAGTTGGGATTTACTTGTTGAATGAATGCATGTGAAAGGGGTCTGTCCTCTGGGCCTGTGTGCCGACTCTGGCTGACATTCTCGGTCACTTGTCTGTGGGCAGCAGACTTCTGGAATATGCTGGCACATGGTTCCTGCCATTCCCACCCTCCTGGGCCTTGGGGCCCATTCTTTTGATTCACATACATGTAGCTGCATATATTGGCCCACTGATTTGTTTTTGGAAATTCCTAGAAGTTATAAGCAAGGTAGGGATCCCCCAGGTGGCCCAAACCAAGGACAAACGTGCGTGACTTGGCAAAGGTGAACCATCAAATGCCACTTGCCCCTCCAAAAATCAGTTGTGGGCCACGCTCAACACGTTGGCTGTTGCGACATCACTACCATTTTGCCCGTGGGACTGTAGGGTCTCGCTCTCAGCAACCTTGTCACCAAGACGGACGGGAGTCAGGCACACGACGGTGTGAGAACGTGACTGCATCTCCAGCCTGAGCGGCTTTTCTTTCCCTGCAGGACTTTAACCATCTGGTAAAATCTCTACCCTTGTAATTGGCTTTGTCCCCAAGAAGGGTCAGCCAACTATGGCTTATGGGGCTAAGTCCATAAGCCATAGTTGTCTGCTTTTGGACAGTGGTAAGCTAAATAGTTATTTCAACTCGATGAGTATCTATCTATCTATCTATCTATCTATCTATCTATCTATCTTTCTATCTGTAATAGTTGGGGATGTGTGAAAATTCTATGGTGTTCAGATTATAGGATCCATAATTAAAGTTTTATTGGAACGCGGTCATGCCTCTTCATCTACATGTCTATGGCTACATTCCTGCCACAATGGCAGAGTTGAGGAGTTGAGAAAAGGATGGTATGGCCTGAAAAGCTCAGATAATTACTATCACATAGCCCTTTATAGAAGAAGCTAGCCCACCCCTATCCTAGAGCACCCCCATGGAAGGTCACAGCAGCTGGGGGGCTTCCTGGCTCTGAAGTGCCCATCCCCCTTAGACCCAGCCATGCCAGAGGGAGGATGTTAGGAATCCGGCCCTGCTCCCAACTTGATGTATGACCTTCAGCAAGTCACCTCTATCTCTGGTCGTTTTATCAGATATAACATTCTGCCCTTGAGCCAGATTCGAGGTTCTTAATCTGCCAAATTTGTTTTCTGACAGTTCTGGAGGCTTCAAGTTCAAGGTCAAGGTGCCGGCAGGGTTGGTTTCTCCCGAGGCCTCTGTCCTGGGCTTCTGAGGGTTGCCTTCCTGCTGTGTCCTCACATGACTGGCCCTCCACTCACGTGGGTATCTGCGTCCCGATCTCCTCTTCTGATTAGGACACCAGTCGCACTGGATTAGGGCCCGCCCCCAGGACCTCATTTTACCTGAATTATCACGTTAAAGTCTTGATCAACGAATACAGTCACAATCTGAAGTCCTGGGATTTGGGGAGGACGTAATTCAGCCCATAACACATCCCCATCCCCGAGAAGAGCCAACATCCACTTTGCACCCAGACCTGGAAGAGGGAGGCATAGGAGGGGCTGTGACAATGGGGTACCTTCTTGGGAACTTATCATCTTATTAGTAGACATGAGGCTTTCTAACCGGTACCATCAGCCAGCTTTGCGAGCTGACTGGGTAGAGGGTGGGAATGGAGAGGTCAGAGCAGGAAAGCCCTGAAAGTTCAGAATCGGGACATCCGTGGGCTGGGGATGAGTTGAATTAAGCAAGCCTGTTTTACAAGAACTCCCCCTCCTCCCCCCCGCACCCCGCCTATAAATTATTTACAAGAAGGGAAAGCTGAGGTGCAATTAACCAGGATCGAACGCCAGACTTGTCTGAGCTTCGGTGGTCTCCTCTTTCAATGGGCAGAGAATGGGGTTGGTGGGAAGATCAAACAGAATACGGGAGAGGAAGCTGAACTGGACTGGGTCCCCTGAGCAGGCCCCGGGACAAAGATTTGGGTGCACTCGTCCTTCTGGGAGGGGATCAGCAGTAGGGGAGGGAAATGGGGAAGGGAAGGCAGGTGAGACTTTAATGAGCACATCACCTTTGGGCAACTGGGGCCCAGTTCCACTGGGGACCTCTGGGCAACTCTGAGGAACATGGCTTCCAGCTGCATCCCCAGGAGATGAGGGAGCCGGGATGTTCACCCACCACCTCCTGCTTCTCCTGGTTGAAGATTTCTCCAGGGAGATATTAACATCCGCACTTCCTATCTGTCCCACGCTTGAGCTGAGCACATGCCTCCAGCCAGAGACAGGAGGGAGGCACAGACAGGGACCCACAGTGCCAGACCAGGGACATGTACGGAGTGGCAGGTCTGCGATGGCCAAGGCAAGCAATGGTGGATCAGTCATCAGGAGCGGCTAGTTCAAGGCAATCCTTCGGTAGAAGACGAGTCTAGGATTTCGTTATGGATCCCTGTGTAGGTGGCTCTCCCCAGGGGGCCCAGCGGGTTGCCTCTTGGCTGCACTGAGCTGACATTGAGTTGCCCCCCTCCCACACCCAGGGAGGAGTCTGCCTTCTGATTTTCACCATCAACTTCAACCCTCTCTCCCTCCACAAAACAGAGGCTAACAGAGTAAGACTGTTATGCCTGCTGAGCGGTCATAAGAGGAGTTTGGTCATGGGGTTTCTCCCCTTGGGGCCTGTGGGATGCCCCCTCTGATGTGGGCTCAGGGACCCGGCCCGTACCTGTAGCTGCCTAAAGCGATAAAACGGGAAGTCACATTTATAAATATTTTATTAATACATGATTATGGCAATAATTTCTCCCAGCCTTCCCCCTCCCCCCCCCCCGCACCCCACCTTATAAATTATTTTAAGAGGAGCTGCCGTCAGTCTGCCTGGGAGGCCTGCCCGATGATTTACTTACTATATATTCTGTTCTGGAAAATTTCATAATAGGTTGCTCTAAAATCAGCTATTAAGAATTTCAAAGTCATATATAAATGTCTTTGCTTTGTGTCATAACAGATCATTTTGAAATATATTAAGAATCATTTCCATTAATCAGGTTTTTTTCTCTCTCTCTCTTTTTTTTTTCACTAAAATGATGATCTCCTCCCTGCGCGCCTGGCTTCCCTATTTTGAGAGCCCTGATCTTATTTAAAAAAAAAAAACAAACCATTATCAGTCCCTGTGGGGAGATTTTGGGACTCATATCAGGACTCGGGGTTTTTGAACTATCAGGGCAATGATAACTGCCACCATGAATATCGGTGAAGTGTTTGACCATTTCAGAAGCACGTGTGCCTCTTGATGGGATTCGATTTGTGTGGAAATCTGGTGAGGACCCACAGCGCCGCGGGCAGGAGTCAGAGTCCACCTGCCAGGGGCGAGCTCCGTCTTGGGCTCCCCGAGCCTCAGTTTCCTGCTCTGTAAAATGGAGCCAATAGCGGCCGCCAGCTCGCGCGCTCGTTGTGAGGATTAATTGAGTCGGTGCCCAAAAGTGTGGGGCCCAGGAGTTGGCCCGTGATGTGTGGGCTCAGAAGTGTTCGCCATCATGCCTCTCCCTCCGATGGAGTAAAGAACAGAGACTCGGAGGAAATGTGTCTTTTACTTGACATTGCCCAGCGAGTATGTTCCAGAGTGAGGCTCGGAGGCTTGGCCGGTCGGTCTCCCGGCAAATATCCCTCCGCTGTCCTCACCTTTGCAATGGGCCGTGAGAATCATCTCCTAACGAGGAACCGATTTGTTTTCCTGGGCCCGGCACTGAGAGCTTCTAGAGGAGGTCGCTGCTGTCTTAGAGTAACAGCCTGGGAGGGGTTACGAGGCCCATCTTACAGATGGGGAAACTGAGGCCGGCCAGAGTTTTTGTCCCGATCCCCCAGGGCACACAACTGAAATCAGGGGTGGGATTTGGACCCAGGTCCACCCAAGCTCTGGGCCCAAACTTGGGGACCACACGTCCTGCCTCTCTTGCCCAGTGCATTGCTGTTTCTGCCCTCGCAGGCTCCCAGAGGGCTGGTGGGGTCACTTTCCCAGCAGGACTCTCTGAATTGCTTCTGACACCAAATGTGGGGGATCTTTCTTAGGCCAACTGATCCTCTAATTCTCCAGACATCAACTGGGTGTCCTACAATCCAATTTAATTCAACGAAGATGCTGTGGTCCATGCAGACCTCACAGGTTAAGGGTTTAGTCCCACAGGCTAAGACCTGGACCACACATTTGGGCCACCTGTACCTCTGACTGACCAGCTATAAAGTCGGGGACTTCCCCCCCGCCCCAGGTTTGATAATTTACCAGAGAAGTTCACAGAACCCAGGAAGGCCCTTTACTTACATGTATCTATTGATTATAAAGGATAAAAGGCAGGAACAGCCATGAGAGCGAGGCATAGGGGAGGGACTTCTCTGCCCTCCGTCTCCCCCCCCCCCACCAGCTCCTCAATGTGGTAGTTTGGGGGTTTTACGGCAGTTTTATTATTTAGGCATGATTGATGAAGTCACTGGCCCCTGGTGACTGATTACTCGGCCTCTAGCCCCTCTCCCCTCCTTGGAGGCTGAAAGTTCTAAACTTCTAATCATGCCTTGGTCTTCTTGGCGACCAGCCCTCGACCTGAAGCTATTGAGGACCCCCCGCCTACCCCAATCAGACCCCAGCCATTTATTCGTGTGCAAAGACCCTCCTCACTTCAGAGATGCCAAGGGTCCTAGGAGTCGTGTGCTAGTGAACGGGGACAAAGACCAAGGGTGGATCCATCCCAGGCACCATGCCCATGCTACAGCCCCGAGACCCAGTGGCCCCATGAAAGGCCACTGAGCCCGTGTGGGTGGTCCCAGGCCCTCAGATCACCACGGGGTCCCAGTGTGCTCACGGCCTCTGATTTGTTTGAGCCTTCGGCACCTACATCACACACGGCCCCGGCATCCCTCTTTGGGGCTGCTGTGAGCCTCCTCCGTTGGGGGCAAGGTCATATCCTGTCCTTCCCGAAGCCCCTTCAGGCCTGGCTAAGCAAGCAGTTTCACTAGAAAGTGACTTCTTTGCAGAGGTCAGCCCCAGCTGACTGTTGGGTCTTAGGAGATGCCTTCTGGCGGCAGAGGGACTGGGGGCTCCCCTGCTCTGCACCGCGTCTCCGCCTCCCTTCTGTCTCTCAGACTTGCTGTCCCCAAATGGTCCCTTGGGAAGGCAGTGGGAGGACACTCGGGGACTGGCTCCACCCGGCAGGCAGAAAACCATGGGTGATTCGACATCATGGTTGGTTTGCTGTTAACCGAGGCTCCCGGCCCAGGCCATCCCTCGGGAGCCATCGGGAAACCATTCATCCAACCTCGTGTTTCTTTCCTTTGGCAAAAAGTGGCCCATGCAACAATTAGCCGGTGCCCGTGTGCTTCATGTGGCAGCAAATGGATGATCTCCAGAGCTCACTTGATAAGGACGGAGAGAGGGAGAAGGAAAGAGCGGGGACCCTGGCTTTGAATCCAGGGCTCCCCATCTCCTGGCTGCAGGATTTAACTTGTGCAGATTGATCCCCCCTCTCTGGCCTCAGCTTCCAGGTCTGAGGGAGCGGCACATGGCAGGCTAGCGAGCTGGGACTTCCCTCTCCGTGCCGAGTACCTTGGTTGCTCTGCGGTCTCCGCTGGCATTAAAACCGGCCCTCAAGGTGGGCTGGGTGGTAGGTGGGAGCCCCTTTGCTGGGCGAAGGACACAAGCCTTTAGGAGGAGACGCTCCTCGCCAAGGGCGTATGATGAGCTGCCTGTGCTAACAGGCAGGTTCTGAACCAGAATCCAGGTGTGGACTCCCAGTCCGGTGCTCTCTCCACAGCTCAGCAGAAGGTCCTGAGGGCCTGAGCAGTGCGAGGGCAGTGCTCAGAGTAGGAGGGCTCACATCAGAGCGAGGACTCCTCGTCCAGCGTAGGGGCTGGCCGGGTTGCCGTGCTGTGAAACAAGCAACCCCAAGACCCCACGCCTTCCCCACAATCATCTCATTATCTCCTGAGGCTCTGGTGGCTCCGTTTGGAAGGGCTCAGCAGGCGGCTCTGGCTTGCGGTCGGTCCCGGGGTGGCCATCTCTCAGTGGCTGGCACGGAAGGAGCAGGGGCTTGGAGGAGGCGGGGACTGGCTGGGCATCTCCTTCTCCCGTGCGGTCTCGGTCTCCCCGTGTGGGCTCGTTTGGGCTTCCTCCTGGCGTGGCGGCTTCAAGTGCAGGTTCCCAGCGAGCAACCTAGAAGCTGCACCCCCTTTTCTGAGCTGGCCTCAGATGCCGTGCAGCATCCCCTCGGCCCAGTTCTATGGGTGATAAGCCTTTGGCAGCTTCAAGGGCCAGGCGAACCGGACCCCATCCCCAGAGGGGGGCGGCAGCAAGGTTCTAGAACACGTAGGCCAGGAGATAGGGGTGTGGTCGGTGCGCCACAGTGGCTTTGAGCAAGTCACTAGCTTTCCGAGGCTCAGTTTTCTGGCCTGTACAATGGGACTGAGAAGGGCAGTGACCTCGCGGGTCCACCATATGGATGGACAGAGATGTGGTATGTCTGGGGGCTGAGCCCAGCCCTGGGCACATGGTAAGTTCTGGCTGTTAGGGTACCACGGAGCTTGTAGAATTCCGCAGCTGAGATTTCCTCGCTCCCTGCCCAGGTGGCAAGAAGACACTTCTGTTCCCTAAATTTATCACGCCCACCTCTCCCCTAAGAGCTCCTTCTCAGTCCATCTAATTGCTATTTATGTCTCTGTCCAATCTCTACTCCCTGTTCCTCCACCGGGAAGGTTACTCCGTTAAGCAGGATCAGGATCAGGATCAGCCTCCAGCAGGGGGCTGGAGGCGTGGGTCCTGGGACAAGGCGTTCAATCCCCTTTCTTCGTGATCTCGGCCACTCCCTTCACCTCTGAGACTCAGTGTCCTCATCTGTAAAATGGGAATAATAGTGCTCACCTCCCAGGGTTCTTGTGAGGCTCCCATCCCTTAATCTGAACATGTCAAGCTCCGTCATCGTGGTTATTAACACTGAGGTGATTACTAATGGAAAGTCTGTCCACTTCCATCGGAGGGGCGGGGTGGGGCCCCCAGCAAAGCTGGACTTCGCACGCTGGCGCGGGCTCTCCTTTCAGGATCGCTGTGGTCCCGTCGCTGTAAGAGATGACGAGCCCTCTCCCTAGAAAGCCCGAGACTGTCACTCTGCCTGCTGTCCCTCATTACTTCACAAAAGCAACCATCATGTTCAGAATCCCAAGTAGCCCCAGGATGAGTGATGCCTGCCAGGGTGGCCCCATTGCTTTGCTTTCCTTTTCCTCTGAAGGCCAATGGGAGGTTTAATTTATTATTCTTTCACTAAATTTGCCAGTCCACTTGCCGCTGACCCTTCTGCCTAATATACGACACCATCAAGCCCATATATAACCCGAGGAGGGGCCTCGTAATAGGGTGATGAAGGGAGGCTGCCAATCGGCTGGCAGGCTCCCCGCCTGCTCTAATAAAGATGTCAGTCCTGGAATGGATGGGGTCATCACTCGAGGAGCCCTGGTCGGGGAGGGTCCACAGGAAAGAGAGACAATAGTCATAATGACGGAGGCCCAGCCTCCCCCCCGCACTCCCGTGCCTTCTGCTGGGACACCCTGACGTCCAGCAGCCAGGGCCATCCACCCAAGGATCGGAGGAGGGGCTCAGAGGCTCCCCACGCTAGCGCGAGACCCCGCGTGCAGAGGGCTGTGGGAGTCATAACAGGGGATCCCATCAATCCGGAGCAGGGACCATATATTCAAGCACTTTACGAAACGCTTTACCGGTTTGGGTTTATAAATGATCGCGCACAGCCCACCGTAAAGTTGTTTTCCTATGAGAAGTGGAAACCACGCCGAAGAATAGCAAGGAGAAAGGGTCCCTCTGCCCTCAGAGGGGATCATTGGTCACAGTGCACAGGGGGTGTTAATTACAACGGATGCAGGTAGGCGGACCCGCGGTTATTAGCTCAGTCCGGAGTTTCCATTCGGGCTCACACGGGCCACCGCGCCTGCTCTGGGTTGTGACAAACGTGTAATGTCGTGTTCCACCACGATGGCGTCTACAGGGCAGCCTGAGGTCTGTTTTCCTTGGTTTCTTCTCTGGACCTTTTTGATTCCAGGTCACGGTAGACTCACAGGAGGTCGGGGCAGGAGCACACAGTCCCGAAGGCCTCCTCTCACCACGGCCCAGTCCGCAGGGGCGGGGACCAGCAACTGGGTCATCGGGATGTCCTTGCCTCTCTTTGTTGAGTGCAGGGACCTGCATGTTGCAGGGGAGGGGGCTGCCCTCCACAGGTGTAGCCACCCTCCTGTGGGCCACTCAGGTGGCTTTCTGGGTGCCCGTGTCCTGGAACAATGCCGCACAGCACATGCTCATAGGCACAGCGGGGGCCTGGGAGCGAGCATTTTGGAAGCATGGTCTCATGACACGGAATTGCCAGATGGAAGGGCGAGTTCGAGGCTTGACTTCTGGACGCACTCAGCCCGGTTCGCATCCCCTGGGCGTTACCCGGCTTGGCTCATGGAACCCTCTGGAGCCTGGGGCGCAGGCACTCCTGTTTTCCTTTCCATTTGCAGGTGGGGAAGTCAAGGCTCCGAGAGGGAGCTTGACTAGCTCAGGGTCACACAGCTCTGAGCGGCACAAAGCCGGACCTTCTGTCTGCTGGGCCCTGCATCCCTGGAGGGCAGAGGAAGGCTTGGCTTTTCACAAAGGACCTGCCGCCTCCGCTCTGGGGACATTTCCTCTGTCCACCACCTCTGTCCCCTCTCTGCTCGTGTGCGCTCACTTCTGTTTCTGCAGGTGAAGCAAGCCAGGGTCTGCGCAGCGCCAGCCAGCCCCCCCGTGCCCCCCATCTGCAGTTCCCGCACCCTGCCCCGCTCCCCACCCCTGACAGCAGCCTCTCCCTGCTGGACCCACGGCCCCTGCTGCCTCCTGCCCCTAAGGAGATAAGGCACACACCTGTAACAAGGTGTTCAGGGCTTAGCGTCCAGGCACCCCTGTGTATTTCCCCCGGGAAGCACTGATTCGAGCTGGCGTCTGGGCCCCAGGTGGCAAGAGACCAGGGCTGTTCATTTCTTCAGGCTCTGGGCAAAGGGACATCAAGTCATGAGTCGGGAGGAACAGAGAGCCGCAGTCTGGGCCTGTAGGGTTCCTCCCTGCAGAGGGCCTCAGACGGCACACTCGGCCACTCATAGTCTGGGTCCACCCCGGCAGAAGCCAGGGAGGGTATCCTATCCTGCCTGCCTCTGTGAGCACCCCGGGGGACGGAGAGCCAGCTGCCTGGAAGGGGCTACAATGGTGCCAGGCCTGAGCCCCTTTTTGGATCGGGCAGGGATGGAGGATCAGAGAGGGAGAGGGCTTTGCTCAGGGTCACACAGTGAGGCTGTGGGAGAGGCAGGTTCAGAATCCTAGTCTCTGGGCTCCTGGGTCATTCATTTCTTTCTTTCTTTCTTTCTTTCTTTCTTTCTTTCTTTCTTTCTTTCTTTCTTTCTTTCTTTCTTTCTTTCTTTCTTCTTTTTTCTCCCTCCCTCCCTCCCTCCCTCCCTTCCTTCTTTTTCTTTTAGATTTTACTTATTTATTTGACAGAGAAAGATACAGCGAGAGAGGGAACACAAGCAGGAGGGGTGGGAGAGGGAGAAGCAGGCTTCCCGCCAAGCAGGGAGCCCGATGCGGGGCTTGATCCCAGGACCCTGGGATCATGACCTGAGCCGAAGACAGACGCTTAACGAAAGAACTTAAGCCACCCAGGCGCCCCTCTGGGGTCATTTCTGAGTTCATTTTGCTCAGCCCTTCCTTCTCTCCTCCCTCCCTCCATCCTCCTCCTCCTCCTCCTTTTCCTCCTTTCCTGTCTTCTCAATGCCTTGGCTGCCTGGGACAACACCCTCACTTTCCGAGACAAAATTTCAGTCTGATCGAGGGGGACAGATGCAGGCAAGTGCACAGAAGATGCTCAGAGAACGCTGTAGGCAGGAGATACTAAGCTCAAGGTGGTCAGCCCCACCCAAGGGGTCCTACCCTCCTAGGGGACCCTTGAGCTAACTCTCCAAAACTGAGAAGAAAGTAGGGAGGGTGCTCCACACAGAAGAACATCACCCAGCCAAGGTACAGTGGCTCGAGCGAAGCCCCGGTCCTCTGTGTTCCCACCCGCAAAGTACCAACCCAAGGGGCGAAGCTGGGTGGACACAGGTCTCTGATTAAGAGCAGACTGGGCCCTACAACCTAGACCTTGCACTGATCTGCGCTTGGACCCAGCATCCTCCAGGCCCGTCCCCTCTTGGTCCTCCTCCGGCCAGCCTGCCTCTGTGCCCACCCAGGCCCGCATCCTCAGCCCCGCCCCAGCTGGTGGCTTGGCTCCCTGCCCGGACAGCTGCTGCAGCCGGGCCTATTCTGGGCCACGGGCGAGGATTTATTCTGTGATTTCGGAGCATATTGAATTCATTCATTGAGCTGAAATGGCTGCTGGGGGATGTAAACAATTATAGTTTTAAAAAGCCCGGCAAAACCCTGAAGTGGCGGCGGCTACAAGGCTCCGCTGGCAGGCGGCCCCACGCCCGGGGAGGCGGGAATGCGGAGGCTGGAAAGCCCGGACAACTAGGTTTCGCAGAGGCCGAGCCAAATCGACTGCTGGGTGGCCCTGCCAAGGCCTCTCCCCACCCCTTCTTAGCCTCTGTTTCCCCTAAATAATAACAGGGCAGCTGATCTTTATCCCCGGCTTAAGAAGTGTGAGGCCCGACTCAAAGAGCCTTGGCCATATCAGTCATTCCACGGAGTGAGTGCGATTACCCCATTTTACAGATACAGAAACTGAGGCTCAGAGAGGGTTAGGACTTGCTTCATGGAGGTACACCGATGCTCTTCAGACTCTCTTTAAGCCTTGATCCCCGGAGAACCTCTGAACCTGTTGTTGGGGCGGGGCTGGGGGCGGAGGCTGG
>CM053616.1:5017415-5042110 GCA_028646535.1 Procyon lotor | reverse complement strand
TACCCATTTTATGGATGAGCCTGTCGAGACTTGGAGAAGTCAAGTAAGTTATCTAAGGTCGTGGATTTGGGAAGAGGGGGAGCCCAATCTGGGGCCGAGAGGAGTTCCATCCTCAAAGCCTCCCTCCCTATTCTTTGGACCACGTGATGTTGAGTAGTCCGTGGCCTCATGAATAAATGCAAATGGTAACGAGACCTCTTCGCAGGGTCGGAGCACGATGAGATCACGTGCTTACTCAGCGTGGGGTTGGGCACGGGGTTGGGCACCGGGTGAGCGCTGGGGACGCACCGGCTGTTCTTGGGCTTATCTGGGGCCCCAGCAAGCAGCTCCAGAGGGGACGATGTGATGGGCGGAGTGACCCGTTCTTCCCATCTTGCTGAGGGACGCTTGACTGTAGAAAAAACATTTGGCCTGAGGCCAGCCGAGGCTGCTTGGGTCCTGGCTTCTGTCTCACCAGCTGTGTGGCTCAGGCAAGAGCTCAGGCACCTGCTGCTGGCCCCGCCCCTGAGCCTTTGCTCCTAGCGTTCCCGAGTGACCCACCAATCATACCTTCCCCTTGCCCTGCTCCCTTGCTCAGATCGCCATCACCGGCTCTGGGGACATTCTCAGCCAGCCTCACAACCAATGTCTCATTTCACCCTTCAAACAACCCTCTGGGAGAGAAGCCACCCATTTCACACATATGGAAACTGATCTTTGGAGAGAGGACATCTCGTACTCAAAATCTCGCAGCCAGGCTGAATCTGTCTTTGGATGTCCGGCCTCCTGCTTTTTTCCGTAGTTCCCAGCACTCCAAAGAAGCAACGTCTGCTTTTTCCCTCCAGCTTCTTGATCACATTAGCTCAGGAGACTTCTACCCATGCCCTCTTCTCTTGTAAATTCCCCACACCCATTGGCATACTCCAGGTTCTGAGAAGTCCTGTGAGAATGCAGCCACATTTCCCTTGGTTTAATCTGATGCTCCCCCAGGTGATTTGTCTGGTGAGACTTTTTTTCCCAAAACACCTGCTCATATTCCCCAGAGCACTGGGAATGGTCTGTGTATTGTCTACTAGCATTAGGGTGTGAGCAGTGATTCCAATTGGGTTCTGAGTGATTCCAGTTGGGTTATAGATGACTTATTGGCCAGGTCTTACAAGGAGCACTGACTAGGCAGATGTGCAAAGGTCCTGGGGCTTCCCAAGAACTTCCTGGGAGCAGATTCCCATGTTACAGAAGAGGAAATGGAGGCTCTGGGAGATGGCAGGACCTCCCCAATGTCACAGGGCTTTAGGGGGGAGAGGTGGGATTTGAACCCAGGCAGTGTGTCTACTGCTCTTTCTTCTAGCATCTCTAGACTTTCAGGCTTATCTCTTCCCTGCAGGTGGCCTCCTTCGCGGGCATCTGAATTGTAAACCTCTGTGTGAGGAAATGTGACCCAGACGCACCAGCGTTATAAATAAGTCACATAATGCTCAGTAATTCAACAACAGCACGGCTATTGTTGGAAGTTGTTGGAAGGGGAAATAACTTGGTTATTAATAAATGCAGGAGGCTGCAGTAATTGATAGCAATTGAACTCACGGCGCACAGGGGGAAGCAGTTGTGTTATTATTTTCTCTCTCTCTCTCTCTTTTTTGGGACTGAATATAAAGGGAAAAACCTGCCTTTGCAGGCGGCTTTGAGCAACTCGGAAACTGGTCCCATTACATCCTTTTCCTCCTCCCTTTCTTCAGTCTCTCATTTGCTCCTTTGTGCAGTCTCTCCATTCAAATCTCAGCCTGCCTCTTACCAGCAGAGTGACCTTGGGTAAGTGTCTCAGGAAAGGCTGTTGGTCCAGGGTCACCTGGTTAATCGGGAGCTCTTCCTGCTAAACCAGGATTTTCTAAACTAGTGTCTCGTGGGACATTAGACCTGCAAGATGCTCCTAAAAGCATTCTGAGGCCAAATTAGTCTGAACAGAATATTCCCTTCTTGGAGATTCATTAGACATACTTTAAAGGCTCTGAGAAGTCCCGCACTTAAGAAACTTGTTTCACCAAGCAAAGACCAACTTGATATGATACAGGATTCATCTCTTCCCACTGACACTGATGAACATTCTATGGAATGACAGCTATGAGGAGCCCCTTTGGGGAACTGAGCCCCAGCTGTGTGGGCCACTCTGCTCAGTTCCATACCACTCTGCCCCATGGAGAGCTTCTGACTCAGCCCTTCCCTCGGTGGCACACTGGCTGGAGCCAGGCCTCACCCCAGATGTGCAAACGGCTGCAGAGGAACAAAGACACAAAGAAATAGCAGCCTATCAAGCCTTGGGTCCCTTTCAGAGGACCTTCCTTTGGCCTCAATAATTGAAGGGAAATCCAAACCAAACTTTGCTAAGTGTGATCAGCCTCTCAAGCCCTCTCTGAGTCTTAGCACCTGACGTGGGTACAGCTGCTGAAGCAAGGGTTCAAGGTCAAGACAATTGATCCCGGGAAGCACTGGGAGGGGCTTGGGGAAGGGAAGTGGGGAAGGCAGTCTGCCATGGAGGGTGTGTTACCAAGCCTGCCACAGCTGTGGACAAACTGGGGCTCAAGTCCCGCCAGAGACCTCTGGGGGGCAGCATAGAGCATGCACCCAGAGTTATGACACTCAAAGGGCACCACCTGCCCTCATCGGTTGTGGGCTGAGAATTTTAATTCCACGGCCCTTCCAGCCTCCCCTTGCATGAACAAGTGCCATTAGGAGAGAACGCCCTCATCAGGAGGGAGCACAGTTAAGCCCCAGGGGTATGGCAGAACTGTGACAGGTCTGCTGCGGGTCCCCCCAACCCCCATCTGAAGTTTGTCCCTGTTTCATTTTGACTTGACCTACATACAGCCCCTGTGTATGCTCCAGCTAGATCTAAAGTGGGATATGTGGAGGTACCAGAACCTCCCCTAACCCCATGCCACTGACCCGGGGGTCGGGGACCTGGATTCAAGTTCTAGGTCAGCCGCTTACATGCTGTGTGACTCAGGTCAGGGCAGTACCCCTTTCTGTGTCTCAGTAGCTTCTCCTATAAAACCAGGCTTAACAACCCCCAGCCTGCAGACCTTGCATGGGAGTCAGTAGAGAGATCAGCCAAGGTCACACAACTGTCCCCTCCCTCAGTGTAGACGCTCTCGGGTGTGCATCCTTCAGGCCACTTAGAATTAGAACAGATTTGGCTTTTGCAAATAATGTTTTTAATAGAGCACAGATTCAGGGGTGGGTGATTTCGATCATACACGTGTCGTATTTATGTAAATGCAACCATGCGTGCAAAGCAAACGCGAGGCTGGTGCATATCTTTTCTGTAAGTCATGGCCCCCAAAGGCAAGACGCCCATTTCCTTGTTCCACCGGAGGGAAAGCTTGTGCGGGTCTTGTGAAGTTAAGCCACATGCTACGGGCAATCTGAGATTCTCAAGGGGGATTTAAGGGTCCTGGAGTTTTTGCCTTAGACTCTGACTTAAGATCGATACTCATTATGAGAAAAGACCCCTCTGCATAGCGCCTTGCTTAGAATGTTGAGCACGGAGTCAGGAGACCTGAATTCAAATCCTGCCTCTGCCGCTTATCAGCTTCATGGCCTTGGAAGGTCACCCTGAGGTTCGATTTTTCTCATCATTCAAGGGGTGATGTTTCTGTTGACTTCACAGGGCGGTGGGGAGGATTAAATGAGATAGCAGTGACTAGCGCTCAGCCCAGCACCTGGCATGGGGTAGGTGTAGAGCATGGCCGATGTGATAGTAAGGTCACCTGTGTAATGCTGTCAAACATTTGCATTCTGATTTCCTTTTCCTGGGTGGCTGAGACAGAGGAGGGGTGACTGGTGGGCTGCCAGGGAACGTTTCCTACTGCTCAGCATCAGATGTCCTGTGTGCTGCTTGCAGGAGAGGGAGAGGATCCCTGCACGACGTGTGCAAAAGCGAGACTGTGGTTCTACCTGCCACGGGGTCCTGGTTCCCACCAGGGACTAGCAGAATGTCTGGCAGCCAAGTGCACCAGCCTGAAATGATCTCTGCATTTAGCTTTGGCATCATTCTGGGCACGGGCTCCTTACTTCCTAGTGGGTGACGGGAAAGCACCTAGATTGGGTGTGGAATCCCCTGTGGAGGGGGCTGGAGGCAGGGGAAATCCACAAACCCGACCCACAGAGAGCACGCTCCGAGGGGCCGGCTCGGCTCCATCCCGGCTCTTTGTTTCCATTTCTGTCTCTCGTCCGCTCTCACTTTAGTTGTGTCTCGTATTTGATCTTTTCCCGGTACAAAGGGCTGTCTCGAAGGTTCCGATGGCAGGTGCCGCGGGGAGAGGAGAACAGAGAGGAGAAGCAGAGAGGGAAAGTAGGGAGGGCTGGCCATCGTCGAGAAACGTGCATTCCTGTCTTGATTTCCTTCCATCATTTAATCACCCACTTGACAAATGTTTATTGAGCGCTTCCTGGCGCCAGCTCTGATCCGGAGGGAGCGGTGAGCATACAGACTGTGCTGAAGCAAACCAGCAAGCGGCTACTGCACGGTCTGAGATCCGCACACGAGCCTGGGAATCCCACTCGGCCACTACTCGCTATGCAGCTTTGGTCCAGAAGCTAGACCTTGCTGGGTCCGTTCCCCATCTTCGAATGATCTCAGAGGCTTTTGATGAGAGTAAAAAAAGAGGCAGAGGAAGCACTTAGCACAGTGCCTGGCACACTGCACGTACCACTGCTTGACGGCTATCCTTGTTCATCACGTGATGGCTTCTTGGGAAAGGGAGCCATCGTGTCCATGAGCGACCCTTGGACAGGAATCTCCACCCCTGGCGGCATTCCGAGGACAGCTTTGTCCTTGGCTTTGGCGTAGGTTGGTGGGAGGTGTTCAGCCAATACGTGTCCGCCATTCCGTGGAGTTGGCTCAGAATCCGGGAGTGTGGCCCACATCCGGAGTGCGCCGATTCATCATCCGTCCCCCAAACCTTCTCGCGAAGCCACAGATAGACAGATCTGCAGGAGGAGTCCCTGTGGCCACCAGAACGAAGCAGTCCCTGTTGGGTGAGTGGTGCCCTCTTGGGTTTCACAGGCAGAGAAAGGGCTAGAAACTTATCGAACATCTTCTCGGGGCCAGGGACTCTGTCAGGTGTCCTCCATGTAAGTGTAACCTTGTCACCCCATCCCTGCGGCCCACTGAAAAAGTGCTTGGGGTTTTATGGCTCCGTTTTACAGATGATGAAACTGAGGCCCAGAAAGGCAGTGCAGCTTACCCAAAGACGAGCTGGGAATGGCAGAAAGCAGTTTCCAAGAGACTCGGGTTCAGTGTCTGGTCCAGTGTCCATGTTCCTGTCCCTGTCTCAGGGGCTACGTTTCTCGGGCCCCATTGAAGAGGTTTTGGCTTCCACCCACAACTGAACAAAGACAGAGGAACCCATGGTTGTGCACCAGCCAGCCTTCAGGGAACTGGAAGCAAAAGTGTATTTTCCTGGCAAAGTGCCCTCTGTGCTCCCTGGATTTTTGTGTTGCTCAGTGAACGCCCTGGGAAATATCTCCCTTGTCAGGCAGGATTTAGAATCAGGTTGAGTCCGTTCACTGCTCCTCTTTTCAGAAAGCCATTGCCAATTCCCTTCCCGACTTCTCCCCAGCTCAGCGAGGTACAGAAGGTCACTGCAGGTGGGAGTGCGGGGGGGATATTTTGGAGAGTTGGCGGGAGAGGGTCGACAGGTCAGGAGAGCGACAGGACATCGCCCATCTAGAACATTATCTCTTATTTTAATTCCCTTCCAACCCCCAACACAGGAAGAAAGACGTCTCATTCAGGGCTGACCATCTTTAAAATCCCTAATACTAATCTTGCATTTTGACAAAGAGAGAGCCGACCTCCTCCGGCTCCCAGGTATCTAGTTAGAATCTAAAGATACTTTTGTGCTCATATGTTATTTATTTCTACTTTCTGTTTGTGACAAGTGATAATGGTGTTGGTTTGCAAACTGACCCCAACTCCTGGGAGGGCAAGGGGAGGTCAAAGAAAGCCGCAGACCACTCCAGATTGGTAGGCAGCAGGTGAAATAAGCAAGGGAACTTACATGCAAGGCTTGCCTCCAGCAGCCAGCCCTGTACAATTCCACCCCCAACCCGACCAGAATCCTAAGTTTATACAGAGTCACATATTTAGTCCAGATGGTCTTAACAACACCTTACTCCCTCAAGGTTCTGTCTGTGAACATGGCTCCCCTGGGGAATGTGGGCAGAATGTCTGTTTCACACGAGGCAGGGGTGAGGAGCCTCCGGTTGCCCCAGGGCTAGCCTGAGGGTCAATGGGCGGTCACATCCGCTCAATGCTTCCCTTCAACAGATGGGTTCTCATTTTAGATAATGCTATAGCATTCCCTTTCCCAGTGTATTTAGGTGAAAAAGAGAAATGAGTCCATCTTAAAGAGGGTCTGACCTCAGGTCCCAAAGATATGGCAGATTTCCTAAAAGAGGTATCTGATGGATTCATTTGGTGAAATAGTGGTTCTAGTACTTCATGTCCACCTGATTTCTGGTGAGGTCTCTGAGTCAGTTTTCTCATCTGTGAAATGGGAATGACAAGAGGACCTTTGTGAAGATTTCATGATAATGATGATGATGATAAGAAGTAATCACAGCTAACATGTACTGATTTTCTCACCGGTCGCAGCTGGGACTCTGATGTAGGCTTTCTGACTCCAGAAGCCATGAGCTGCACAAAGATGACATGTTGAAAACAAAATGGGGCCAATGAACGGTGATTGCTTTCATCACCACCGTCATCACGTCCTTCATCATTTTTGCAAGTGGCAGGACTTTTTATTAACTGGGTTACTTCCCCGAGACCCGGTGTTACCATCTGTAAAATGGGAATTGTCTCTCATGATGATCAGAGCTGAGGAGCTGACACCAAGGAAAATCTCAATAAGCATGACTATTTGTGGCCCCTCAGTGACCAGGGCCAGAGCACCTTTCCCTTGAGTAGTGAGTCCCACATCAAGTCCTTGTCCAGATGTCCAATTTTGCCTCAAACCCGGCTGATTCTTCAAGATGTCATCTTGAAGAACTGGGCCCTTCTAATCTCCTTCTGATGGATTGGGAAATCTCTTGGCAGTTGTGATTTTTATTTCAAAGAAGGAAATACATTTATGGGGAGATAAGCAATAGGAGGAAATTCTTTAATGATGGCACTGTTGTTTGTTTTAACCAGCCATTAATTTTTTTTAAGACTTTATTTATTTGACAGAGAGAGAGAGAGATCACAAGTAGGCAGAGAGGCAGGCAGAGAGAGAGGGGGAAGTAGGCTCCCCGCTGAGCAGAGAGCCCGATGCAGGGCCCGATCTCAGGACCCTGAGATCACGACCCTAGCCAAAGGCAGAGGCCCAACCCACTGAGCCACCCAGGTGCCCCGAGAGAGAGAATCTTAAACAGACTCCACACTCAGCATAGAGCCTGATGTGGGGCTCAAACTCACAACCCTGAGATTGTGACCTGAGCTAAAATCAGAAGTTGGATGTTCAACCGACTGAGGCACTCAGGCTTCCCTTACTATTTTATTATACAATTTGGAATAATTTACGCAGTTGACATCATTCTCTAGTACAGTTTTCTGATTTTTTATTTAACGTTTGGCTGTAGGCATTGTTCATGTTGTACAATCTTTGTTGCTAATCTTAAATGGCCTTATACTAGTTCATAGAGTGGTTCCCCATGGCTTCTCCAATCTCATTTGGTTCCTCCTCATTCCCCCTTACATTCCAACCACCTGGCCTTCTTGGTATTTCTTTGATACACTATGCTTGTTTCTGCCTCAGGGCCTTTGCATGGTCTCCCCCTGAGAACCCTAAAATTCTTTCCCAGTGCTTTAGGTAGCCAGCTCCTTCTCACCTTCGTAACCTAGTTCAACTATTTCATTCTCAGACAGAGCCCTCTCTGACAACCACTGAACCACAGGGAGGCTCTCAGTTTCCCTTGGCCTCATCGCTTGGTTTTATTTTCTCCTCAAGGGGAAAAACTTTATAATATTATCACCCGAATTCATCTTACTCTTCCATTTGTTTACGCGTTTATTGTCTTACTCCCTCGATAGACTGTAAACTCCAGGAGGATGGGCACCTTGTCTGTCTTGCTCATCATTGATTTCTCAGTGGCTAGTGCCATTCCTGTCACGTAGTGGGAGCTCGGCAAGTGTGTGTTTTGAATAAATGGGTGGGTGGTGAGACATTTGGGTGTGTGGCTGGGTGGGTAGTATGGGAAGGTGGCACAGGGGTAGTGGGTGGGTGGACAGACAGGTAGGTCGATACATGAGTGGACAGATGACACTTTTACTAACAATTCCCCAATTCCACATGTAGAGGGTCCACACGGTCATTTTAATTGCTATAAGAAATGGACCAATGCAAATTGCGAGGAAGTAGGATATTACTCCCTCAGGATTCCCTTGCAAAACCTGACCCCTGCCCAGGCCAGGTGTTGAGGCTCCCTGCTGAGGGTGGGTGGCCCAGGGGGTGGGAGATGGTGAGACCCCTGAGGTCCTCTTGGAAGCCCACCCACTCCATTTCCGGGACTTTACCCCCATGCTTGTGCTGTATTCCTCCCGCAGTGGGCCGGAAGCAGTTCATGCGGTTTGAGTGGGCAAACCACGCAGCCCAGGCCCTGGGCTGTGAGTATGAGGAGCTGAACACGGCCACCTTTAAGCACCACTTGCGACAGATCATCGAGCAAGTGACGTCTGGGCCGAGCCGACGGAGCCTTGAAGAAGAGGAGACCAGCTCAGGTGCTGCGCTGCTGCCTCTCTGGGTGGGATGGGCTCCCCCCGGGTCAGACCCTGTGGAAGCTCCAACACGCCTTCACCGACTCATCAGGACTTGCTCTGTGCGGACCTTCTAGGTGCAAGGGAGGCCCCTCTGGGCAGAAGTGGGCTTGGTTCCTACCTGCATGGCGCTAGTGGCCAACTGGCGCTGTCCAGGGTCCTGAAGGTTCTACTGAAACTGGGGAGGGTGCCCTGTGCTATGGAGAGGGGACACTGTGAGCAGTGCCAAGGGGCCAACACTTTTCCATTGGCCGTTACATCTGTTGATGTACCCACCCCACCTTGTCGGGGGAAGACTGGCCTTTCAGTCTGAGGCACAGAAATAAAGCCAGAATGGCTAGAGGGTCTGGGAGCCTAATAGATGAGGCTAATAGATGAGGGGTGATAGGTGGTCAGTTCAGGGAGGACTCTGCAAACTACGGTTTTTATGCTCAGACCCATGAGAAACCATGCAGGGACACAGGCAGGAAATGTCATGCTTTGACTTGTTCCTTGAATGGCTCAGGCAGGGGGAAGCCTGGGGAATGGTTGGGAGAAAGGAGTCTACGTGGGAACCTACACAAATCGCCTGCTGAGATGCACAAGGTTGCACTGTAGTTGCACAAGGTCTGCTTCAACCGTAGAGATGATAGCCTAGGCCCAAGGGAGGGAGTGGGAAAAGAGGGAGCAGGGCAGCTTCTAGGATTTTAGCCTAGGTGGCTGGAAGAACGGGGGTGCTTGGGTCCCAAATCTGCTGGGTCCCCAATCTGTAGCCGCCACCCGCCAGATGCTTTGGCTGTAGGAGGTGAAGGCAGCGGGACCTCCTGGAACCCCAGCAGTCTCTGAGAATTAAGAGTGGTCATCCCAGAGACTTCGGAGACTGGCATTAGTTGGGTCACACTGTTCTGAATTGCGGTTTTGGGACTCATCTCTTAGAGGCCCCTTAGATCCTCAGAGCTGCTCCACTCTAGGGATCTCAGCTTGGCGGCTAATGTTGCTTGGAGGCCTTTTATTTGCTTCTAGTCCACTTACGTTTCCTCCTCCTCTCTGAAACACATGCACACGCCCCGCAAGCACACACGTAGCTCACACACACCACACAGGCATGTGCACACACGTGCTCAGACACACACCACATGCACGCACACACCTCGGGAAACACCCAGATGTGCACAGACACATGAGCATACGTGCACACACGTTCAGGCATTAACACTAATTACCTCTCCGGCCAAGGTATCAAGGGTAGGTGTGAAGCAGGCAGGGGACCAGCAGGCTTAGGAGAGATGCTGAGAGGCTGTGGGTTGCCTAGCAACCGCCCAGGTTGGGGGGTGGGGCTACTGGAGGGATGGGAAGTGCTTCGGGGCTGCAGCGGGCCGCCTGGAATATACAAGCAGGACTGTGTCTCCGGCCACATTGCAGATGTGAAAATCATGTTTCTGATTCTGTGTTTGGAACCAACACCTAAGGGTCAGGATTTCCGATCTGACCCACCCCTCCCAAATTCTCGCTCTGCTTTGTTCCATGCCCCCTCATCAAACCTGGCTCATTTTAACAGACCGCTTGTGTGTTTAAACAAAATCAAGAACAGGACTGTACTAATCGTTCGCGAGGCATTTTCATTCCCCCTAATGTGACAGGTAGGCGCTTTTCCCTCTCATTCAATATTCGCCCATGCCTGGCTTTAAGCACTCCTTTGTGCGGACTACAAATTATCGAACCCATTTGCTATTGTTGGCTATTCAGGTTGTTTCAAAAAAGGCGATTTTCATCCAATTGAATCAACAATTGGGAGAAACATATGTACCCAGAAATCTTTGTTTCTCTGAATATTTCATTAGGATAAAAGCCCGAGAGTGAAATGATTAAGTCCCAAGTGCACGAACATTTGATAGCTTCTGACACAGAACCGCCAAGTTTCCCTCCAGAAAGGGGGAACCACGGACATTATCCGAGTGCCTACTATGTGTCAGGCATTGGGGGTTTGGGAGCCAACACGCCCAGAGATGGTCCTCATCCTCGGGGACCTCCCAGCCTGGTACGGGGTGGGGGTGGGGTGGGGAATTATTCACGCCTAGCTGCACAAGTAAAAATATACTGAGCTCAGCGCTATAAAAGCAAGGCGGCTTTGTCCTTGTGTCTGGCCTGTTTCACATAGCCGAACGTCCTCTGGGTTCATCCACATTGTAGGGAATGGCTAGATTTTCTTTTTTACCACTGAATCATCTACTTCATGTCCCCATTTCTATGTGGGATCTAAAATAGTCACACTCAGAGAGGCAGAGAGTAGAGTGGTGGTTGCCCGGGGCTGAGGGGAGGGGAAAATGGGAGAGAATGATTGACGGGTACATATTCATTTGTGCAGGATGAATAAACTCTAGAGCGCAGATGAGAAAGTAGAGGACTAAGATGACCAGCCGATGAATAGGTCCACCGGGCAGCATAGAGCCGCAGGTTACCGTACTGCGTTGTATACTGAAAAGTCTTTTTAGAGGGTAGGTCTTATATGAAGTGTTCTTATCACACACGTGCGCACAAAGAAGGAGGGAGGAAACTCAGAATTAACAGGCTTAGGGCATTATTTGTGACCTACACTTACTTTCAAGTTCATCGTGATGTATACATTAAATAGGTAGGTATGGATTTTGCACTTGATCTTAGCCAAAAGGCCGAGAAGCGATGGTAGGTATGGATTTTGGTAGGCCAGTCACACCTCAGTCAAAAACTATTGAAGGAGAAAGGCACAAGGTAGGACTGGGAATTGACCTAATGGGGTGATAATCAAGGCAGGCTTCCCTAAAGAGGTGACATTGGGCTGATCCCCCAGGGATGAGCAGAAGCGCTCGCTGGAGAAGAGGGAGGGCCAGGTGACACAGAACCCCGTCAGTTCTGATGAGACACTTGAACTTGGGTCTAAGAGTGTGGAGATGTAATTTCAGCAGTGGAGGGATGTATGTGAGGAAGGGGGTTTCTCTAAGGCCAGCAGTGATCCCTGGGAATTTCTGAGCATTAACTTGGCCCCAGGCAAGGTCCTGACCGCGGATGTCCACCCTTCCCTCTCTCCCCATCCAGGGCTCAAGATGACAGGCGTGGAGTGCGTGGAGGGCATGGCCTCGGGCCTGTACCAGGAGCTCTTTGCGGTTGTTGTCTCACTCATCAACAGGTAACAGCAGCCTCTTCGCATATAGACAAATGAGCCCCAGCCCTGGGCACTTTAGCACAGTAGGGTTTTGGGGGGCAGGAGAAGAGTGAGGTTTTGAGCCTGGTAGTGCTAGGTTTAAATTCCCCCTTGGCCGCCCAAAGGCAAATCAGTTCAGCGCTCTGACCTCCTTTTCCACACCCGTAAAATAGCTCTGTCCCCCAGGGCTATGGCGAGGATTAAAAGGGATGATGCATGTAAACGATTCATAAACTATGGACAATAAAAGCTGACAGTCTGAGGGCCCTTGCTAAGTAAGCACAATGGCCAGTGCTCATGGTTTCCCTGATCTTGTATCGTTGACTCTGCACGTCAGCCCATTATACAGTTGGGCTAATGGAGGCACAGAGAGGTGGGGCTGGAAGGCAGCCAGAGTGCTGGGCTCCACATTTCTTTTTAAAATTTCCTGCTGGGGTTGGGGTGCCGCTGGGGTATTCCTTTTTTGAAGTGGGCCAGGACTTGTCTCTGAAATGCATCTACCAGGCTGCAGTGGCCGGGAGCCGGGTGTCTAACACAGTAAGGACTTCCCACCCTCCTGCCCAAAGGCGAGGGTCACGCTTAGGCTTCCCACATCCTGTTAGCGGGTTTGAAGCTGGCGCAGGGCAGCTGGGGTTCTCTGATGATGTTGGGACACGGAACCCACTTGCTGTCCTGCTGTTGGAGAGATTGCCATCCGAGGCCACAGACATAGCATCTAGACAAGAAGCGGGTTGCGTGTGCTTAGAGGAAGGCGAATCGCTGGCAGAAGAAGCCGCCTCGACTCGCGGAGGGCGGCTGCACCATCGCATCCTTTAAACTGCGTCTCACTGACACAGAACCCACTCCCCCACCACCTACGAGCACCTCATGGTTGCCTGGCTTTCCGAGCATTAACTGACAGTCTTCTTGCATGCACGTGTGGTGGCTGATCTTCTTGGCCCCACGGTATAGAAGGAAAACCTTGGCGGGTCGTGCAGAAGAGCTAAGCGCCCTGTAGAGTGTAGGACCGATGGTGATAATCAGCATGATTAATAATAATAGCAGGCCACCTTTACTGAGCATGATCCCCGCCGCCCACCTGGCTCTCAGAGCCTGTCTCATCACCTCCAGCCCTCCCAGCATCCTTCTCGGTTGTGACCATTGTTGACCTTTTCCCGGCTGAGGTCCAGAGAGGTTGGGCAGCTCTCCCAAGGCACACAGCCTCTCTGTCGCAGGGGGAATGTCAGAGCCCTTTTGAGACTATCTCTAACAGCGCTCAACTCCTGCCAGTAATCCCCCCACTGTCCACCCCGACAGATTCATCAGATTGATCCAAGGCAGTGAGGGCTCGGAAGAACCATCATTTAACAGTTGGGAAAACCTTAGCTCAGAGAGGTTAAGTAACCTGCCCAGGTCACACAGCCCGTGAGCGGTGAGCCTCATTCTGGCACCAGATCTGCTGGATTCCCCACACCCACCCAGCGTGCTGCCTCAGTTTCACCATATCTGCGATGGGGGTGTGGAAGGCATGGGCTGGCTGGGCTCTAAGATTCCACGTGGTCTCAAGGCCTCGCCCCTCTCTCCCCAGGTCTTTCTCTTCCCACCACCTCTCCATGGCCTCCATCATGGTGGTGGACTCTCCGGGCTTCCAGAACCCGCGGCACCAGCGCAGGGACCGGGCGGCCACCTTCGAGGAGCTGTGCCGCAATTATGCTCAGGAGCGCCTGCAGCTGCTTTTTTACCAGCGGACCTTTGTGTCCACGCTGGAGCGCTACCGGCAGGTAGGACTGGGTTCCTCGGAGGGCGTGAGGCCGGTCAGGGTGCGGGGCGTGGCCCGGTCCTTCAGTCATCCTTGGCTTCATTGTGTCCAGCCTGCCACCGAACAAAACCCTAACTCCAGGCCCGGCTCCCTGGGCTTCTGATGCTCCCCTATCTCCACGCACAGCTCCCTACAGTCCGCGGACACCAGGGAACTTGGGGCTCCCTCGGCCTCGCTCCCCCAGCTGTCCCCTCGTTGGTGTGACTGGTTCCTCTTCGTCCACTTTGCCCAAGCCGAATGCTCCCCTGGCCCCCGCCCCCATGTGGCTCGCAGCTTCCCCGAGGAAAGCCCTTTGTGCTCTTCAAATGGGTGAAAATTCTGGATGGCAGGGTTTGCCCCAGCCTTTGGATCCTAGAGTAGACAACACTTAACGGAGCCCTAGAGGCGCTTACCTCCTAGGATCTAACCTCGGGACACTAGGAGCGTGAACCGGAAAACACACGTAGACACATTTCTGCCAGCCTTCTCTTCCTGTTTTAAAAGAGGTTTCACAGGAAGGGATGGGGAGGGAGACAAACCATAAGAGACTCCTAGACTCACGAAGGTGGCTGAGGGTGGCTGGGAGGTGGGGGAGAGGGTAGGGATAGGGTGGCTGGGTTGTGGACATTGGGGAGGGTATGTGCTGTTAAGTGCTGTGAAATGTGTAAGCCTGATGATTCACAGACATGTACCCCAGGGCAAATAATACATTATATGTTAATAACAATTAATTAAAAAAAAAAAAAAGAAAAAAAAATAAATAAAAGAGGTTTCAATGGAAATGTTACATCTGCCCAGTAGCGTACAGCCCATTGAATTTATCCGAGTGAACGTACTCACGCACGTCCCACCTCTCCCCAGCCAGGGGAAAAGTGGAACTCTGCCAGCCCCCAGAATGGCCCCATCCTTTCCACCTCCTCCTTTCTCTCTGAAGGGGGCTGCTTTGACTCCAGCCAGTGCTAATAGCAAGACATGGGGAAGGGCCATCTTGCTTTATCAAGAGGAGAATGGGTATTGAAATTATGGTCTTTTTTTGGCTGGAGCTTACGCAGCAAGAAACATGAAAGCATCAACGTGGGTAAATCTCAAACAAGGGATGCTGCTGATGAGTCCTGGGTCCGACTTTAACTCTACCACTTATTGGCTGTGTGGCCTCAGGAAAGTCACTCACCCTCTCTGATTCTTGATTCTGTTGCACGTGAAAGAGAAATAGCAATATTCCTGTATCATCTATCCGTGGCCACAATAAGGCTAGATAATAAGTACCCCAAAACACAGTGGCTTTAGATATTACCCTTTGTTATTGTTTAATTTGGATTGCCTGGGCAGTTCTTTGGTCTTGGCTGAGTGAGCTCTTGTGTCTCTGGGCAGATGAAGGGTGGTACCTAGGTGTCTCTGATGGTGCTGACCAGCTCTCTCTTGTGTCTGGGGGTCAGCTGGCCATGAGCAGATCAAGCAAGCCTTGGCTGGGATGACTCGTCTGTGTGCCAGGACTGCCCTATCCTCCAGAAGACCTGTTCTCATGGCCCTGGGCAGGGCTCCAAGGGACGAATAGGAGCGTGCGGGGCCCCTTGAGTCCAAGACTTGGAGCTGGTGATGTCCCTTCTGTATTCAGTAGGTCACAGCAAGTCCAGAGCTGAGCCCTGAAACACAGTGTGGGGAAATAGGTTCCACTTCCTGATGGGAGAAATTGCAAGAGTGAGATAAACAGGAGAGAGAACCTTTTTGGGGGGTTTTGTTGTTTTGAGAGAGAGAGACGTGAAAGGGGGTGGAGGGAGAGACAGAATCTTAAGCAGGCTCCAAACCCAGCACAGACCCTGATGTGGGGCTCCATCTCGGGACCCTGAGATCATGACCTGAGCCGAAAACAGGAGTCAGACGCTTAATTGACTGAGCCACCCCGGCGCTCCTATTTTGCTTATATCTGGTGATCAAGGCAATCCATGTTCTTTATTAAGAACTGGAAAATACATAGAAGCATCCATAAGCAGGAAACATAACCCCCTTTAGCCCCAACACCCACAGGCAAGCCCTGTTCCTGTTGTCTGTGCTTTATACCACTTCATTGTCCATATGGCCTCTTCTCTGCAGATTTCCGATCCTTACATACGGGTTTGTTGTCGGCTCTTTTCCTCACAGCAGCACGCTTTTGCTGTGTTCTCATTCCATTGGCAACTTTCAGTATTTGTGCACTTCACCTCTTACGTCCGATGCTGTCTCAGCCCTAATTTGTGCATTGGGGTGATTTCCACGATTACGCTCTTAGAAACAACGCTGTGAGCGATGTCTTCATGATGACTTCTGAATGGCGACTGTCATTAACCATAGTTTGGGCTCGATCCCCCCAGCATCCAGTGCTCAGCTCCGTGCTCAGTAAATACAAGCAAAGTTGGGATTGAATAATTGGCTCCTGATAAAGCTCTCACCACGATTACTGATGGGCCGGCAGGATGAGTAATGTCAGGAAATTATTGGAATGTCGGTCGATACCCTTTCTTCTCATGCAAAGGCTAAGGGGTGATGATACGAACAAACTAACAAAAAGCCTGATTGGAGAAAAGGCAAAAGATTTGAATATAGATTTTTTTTTTCCCCAAAAAAGATAGACAAATGGCCAATGAGCTCCTGAAATTTAGGGAAATGCACATCAAAACATCGAGATACCCCTTCATACCTGGTAGAATGGTAATGATAAAACAAAACAGAACAAAATGAAAAAAACAGAAAGTGGTAAACATTGGCAAGGATGTGGAGAAATTGGAACCCATGTGCCTGGCCGGTGGGAATATGAAGCTGTGCAGCCTTTGGGAAAAGCAGTATGCTGCTCGTCTGAAAAAACAAGAAATAGAATTACGCTATGATCCAGTAAATCTCCCTCTGGGTATCAACCCCCAGAGAGTTGACGACCAGGTCTTGAAGAGATAATGTGTGAACCCAGGCTCACCGAAGCTTGTCCCACAATAGCCAAAGGGTAGAAGCGACCCGAGTGTCCGCGGGGGGACACGTGCGTAAACAGATGTGATCTGTCCACGCAACGAGCTATTATTCAACCAGAAAGAGGAAGGAGATTCCGACCCACTCTGCAACACGGATGAACCTCGGGGACATTGTAGGGAGTGCCATAAGCCCGTCACAAAAGGACGAGTCCTCTAAGACTCTGCTCGCATGAGACACTTAAGTGCAGTCAAATTCAGAGACAGAAAGCGGACCGGTGGTAGCCAGGGGCTGGAGGGGGAGGAGGGGAACGGGAATCAGTGGTTAATGGGGACAGCGTTTCGTCTTGCAAGATGGAAAAGTTCTGGAGGTGGGGGCATGGTGACAGGTGTATAACATGTGAGTGAACTTAATGCCCCTAACTGGATGATGCAGGCAAAGGTAGATTTTATGCTGCGGATATTTTACCGCAATAAAAAAAAAATGATATGGGGCGCCTGGCGGGCTCAGTCAGTGGAGTATGTGACTCTTGATCTCGGGGTCGTGAGTTCGAGCCTCATGTTGGAGGTAGAGCTTACTTAAAAGACTATTTTAAAAATGATAATAACAGGGGCGCCTGGGTGGCTCAGTCATTAAGTGTCTGTCTTCGGCTCAGGTCATGATCCCGGGGTCGTGGGATCGAGCCCCTCATAGGGCTTCCTGCTTGGCGAGGAGCCTGCTTCTCCCTCTTCCGCTTCCCCTGCTTGTGTTCCCTCTCTCACTGTCTCTCTCTCTCTCAAATAGATAAATAAAATCTTTTTAAAAAGGGTAATAATAATAAAGGTTAAGGGGAGGTGATGGTCCTCACTTCTCTTTTCTCCTCCGGAAGTTTTCCACCCTGATCAGCTCATGGAAGGAACTAACATGGAACTTCTGTGACTTTCCAGGAAGGTATTCCTGTGCCCTTTGACCTCCCGGAGGCTTCCCCGGGGACCACGGTGGCTGTGGTGGACCAGAACCCTTCCCAGGTAAGGTGGGGTCCAGCAAACCCTGGCTCTCCGACGCTACGAGGCCTTGAACTGAAATCCCAGATGACTTGAGTCCTTGAAATCCCCTGGAATCACCCGGGGATTGATAAAGTCCCCGAAACTGGTAATCTGCTGCCAGCCTGGCCTGGGGGTGTGGCCTGGGCAAGGAATCTCCAAACCCCCTAGGGTCGAGAGCCACCTCTCTGCCTGAAGTCCTGGCTCAGCCGGTGCACCCACCTGGCGGCCCATGGTGAGCGCAGGGGAGCTCAGGGCCAGTGCCCAGTGGCCACTTGTTGGGGAAGGTCAGCTGTTCAGATGCAGACGCTGTGTCTGCAGAGGCTGGGAGAACAGGGGCCATGGGGGGACGGAGAATGGGGGAGCGATGAGGGGCCCACGCATTTATGGGCTTGAGTGTGGGGGATCCCCGAGTCTTCCCTTTCCCCATCCCAAGAACCCACTGGGCCGACCCCAGACCTGCACCTCTGCTCAGCCATCTCTCAGAACGGCCCTGAGCCATTTCCCAGACTTGCCAAGTTCAGGTCCAATGTCGGTGACCTTGAGCGCATCCCTTTGCCTCTTGGGTTCTCAGTTTTTTCCCCCATCTCTAAAGTGGGAACGATAGCGTGCCCCGGGATGGTCGTGAATGTTAGGGGATGTGGTGCACAGGGCACGTGTTTCTCCTGCCGCGTGATAGCCCAGCCTGCCACTTTTCTCCTTCTTGGTCTCCTGCGGGCCACCCCTGGCCTTCTCTCCCAAGTCCTCTCTTGGCTCCTAGTGGCCTGCACCCGTCTCTGCAGAGCTGCTTTGTCCATGAGCCCTTTCGGTCACTAGCCGTTTATGCTTCCCATGGCCACCCTCTGGGCTGGCTCTCCCTCCCTGTCGTGCTTCCTGACCTGGAAGAGGCAGGCGAGAAGGGACGGCCCGGGCAATGTGAGGAGGGAGGGGCCACCGGGTCCCCTGGATGCCTGGGCGGTGACTGGGAATAGCTACATTCTGAGGACGGGCTGGCTGTCAATTTCAACCCCATAAAGAAAAGCAAGGTGAAGGCTCAGGACATCTGGGATCCAGTCCCCTTTCTGCCCCTGCGCCTCTCCATGTCACCTTGGATGTGTCTTCTCTGGGCCTCTGGGGGTGGGGTAGACCCATATTTCCCAGTTAGGGTGCCCAACTCTCCTGGCTTGCCAAGGGACTTACCTGCCTCCAGCACTGAAATCCTCATGTCCTGGGAAGTCAATGAGTCCCAGTCACCAAGGGACAGCTAGCTGGTCATGCACATTTCCTCCATAACCACTTGGTGCCATTTTGGGTGATGCTAAGTCGCTGGGGGCCCTCGGACGAGCCGCTTCACCACTCCGGGCCTCTCTGGTTCCCAGGAACAAAACTTCAAGGTTAGATGGTTTCCGAAGCTCATGGCTGGATTTCGAATTCCATGCTACTGAGCCAAGTTTACCTTCTCCTCTAGAACATTCTTTCGGTGCTCCCCTGCCCCCCACCCCCACCTTAAGATTTTAGTTTTTTTTTTTTTTTTTTTTTAAATGCAGACTTCTCAGAAGTGATGCGGATGGAATTAATCCTTTGATGTTCGGCTGTGTGCGAATACAGAGCCGCCTGTGTGTATCTAGAATGTGTAATTTACAGAGTGCTTCCCTTGTTAATTCCCCACGACAGCTCTCCGAGGGAGGTATTGTCAGTCTCCATTTTACATAAAAGGCAATGAGGCTCCAAGTGGTGCAGAAAGTTCCCCAAGGTCACACAGGGAGTGAGGGCAGAGGCTGGGTTTGGACCTCCTGAAATGGAGGGGTTGTAACAGTTTTGAGGTTTCCACCCTGGGAATCTGGGGGTGCATTGGGAGCACGACTCTGGGTCGTGATGCCGGGGGACTCAGAGACCCTGATTCCCAGGAGTAGGAAGAGAAGCCCAGGATCCTGGCCTCCTTTGGGGATCAGGGCTCCCCAGTGATCCTAGATTTTCCGCCAGGTCCGCTTACCGGCCGTTGGAGGTGCTGACGAT
Source organism: Procyon lotor (assembly GCA_028646535.1). Taxonomy (NCBI): domain Eukaryota; kingdom Metazoa; phylum Chordata; class Mammalia; order Carnivora; family Procyonidae; genus Procyon; species Procyon lotor. The sequence continues at coordinate 5,022,449 of CM053616.1, read as the reverse complement.
GCCAAGGGCCTTTTCTGGCTCTTGGACGAGGAGGTCCGGGTGGAGGGCTCCAGTGACAGCGTGGTGCTCGAGCGTCTCTGTGCGGCATTTGAGAAGAAAGGCGCTGGGGCTGAAGGTAAGGGAGTCAGGCTGAAGGATGTGGGGGAAGGGTGCTGAGTGCAGCCTGGGAGTTGAAAGCTGTCCTTGTCAGCTGCAGAGAAAGCCCTGACAAGGCCTGCACGAGGGGGAGCATGTGTGTGTGTGGGGGGGGGAGTGTTCTGAGTGCACAGATGTCTGTGCCCATGCCTGTGTGTGTACTTTCATTCATTTATCAGTGAATGAAATTTATCAATCAAGTTAATTAATAATCAATTAGTTACCAATCACCAGTGAATCATTTATTGACCAGTGATCAATGTAGTCAACAAATGTGTTGACTGGCTACTGTGTGCCAGGCATCCCCAGATAGGGAGCCAGCAGGATGTCGGGGGCGGGGGCATGTGGGGAGAGTGTGGACAAGCTAACAGAGGAGCCCACCCGGGTTTGAACCCCAAGATGACAGACCCTGGTGCTTGCTGGTGCGTCAGGCGGACCGAATTCCTCCAGGAGCAGGGGGTTCTGGGAGAGAGGCCTGCAGGCAAATGTGCTGGAGAAGGCTCAGACCCCTGGAGGCTCCGCTTGTGGGTCACATGAAGAAAACATTAGTCTCAACCCTAGAGCTCTGAGAAGCCATGAAGGACTCTAGGCAGCAGGAATTATGGTCAGATTCACATTCTGGAAAGTTCCTGTAAGCAGCGGCATGGAAGGCGGTCGGGGAGGTGAGAGAGGAGGTGGGCGGACTCTGGAGGTATGAACCCACAGCACCTGGCCGTGGGCTGAATGGGGAGGGAGCATCGAGAGGAGAGATGGAGGCATCCGGACAGAACCACAAGGTCAGAGGTCCTGGGCTTTGGCTTTATTCCAAGTTGAGCTCCAAGTTCAAGTCCAGCTATCCATGCTTCACCAGTGAGGACTCTAAGCAAGCCTGAAACAGCCCAGGTGGAGTGCTCACACAAAGAGGATGGGGGGGGGATTCACCCCTGCCTGCCTTTCACCAGGATTTCTGTGACAGTAGGAGATTTATCAGCTTTGTTATCGGCCGCCGAGTGTCGCGGGTGCCGATCGATGAGCACAGGGCTGTTGATGGTGATGAAGACTGTTTTCCCCGTCACTTAAAGGGTTGGAGGCAGGCTGTCCATGCTCCACACTTGGCACCAGGCTCAGAGCTTCATGTAAGCTGTCTCATGGAATTCTGTCACCAGTCTGGGAGCTGTATTCTTACCCCCCAGGGCGAGGACCCTGAGCTCTAGAGAGATGCTCGTAGAGGGGTCTGAGGTCAGCCAGAGGGAGTCAGCAAGCAGATAGAAAGCAGTCTCTGTCTGCATCAAAATCTCTTGTGATCCCACCTCCCCCACTCCATCCAGATGCCCTGAGGCTTCTGGAAGGCAGATCGGCTTTGAGATCTTCCAGGCAACCCTCCCCCTGGCTGTGGCTCACTCAGCAGTGTCTACGGAGCCCCTAACACTGGCGGCCGCTGTCCTGGACCAGGAGATACATCCCCAGCGAGAAAAATATCTCCGCCTCCTTGGGGCTGACATTCTGGCAGAAGAGACAGATGATCAAGTGAAGAAATCCGTAAGAGGGTTGAGGACCGCAGTTCTGGTTGCGATCATGCAAGGAATCCAGGTTGGCAGAGACAAGGGCCCAGCGGTCAGCCCTGGGACATTCCAATGTCAAGGCCGAGGGATAAGGCCAGTGACCATTAAAGGCAACAGAGGCGGGGCGGCCAGCTGGTGAACGAGGAGGGAGGGGCAGAGAGAGTGGCTCTTAGTGGAGCCCCTTGTCTGAGCCTTGGATGGTGGGTTCCACTGGGCCCCACCCACAGCGGGGTCAGTCCCTGAGCCCCGGAGAAGCCAGCTGGCTTATCGGCCCCCCAGGCACCCGAGAACAGAGCCAATGCTGAGCCTGGGAGTCCTCTGTGCAGGGGCCACCCTTCTCTGGGCTCTGGAACGTTTGGTTATTCACTTGCCTCTCCTCCATCGGCCGACTGCCCTGTGAGACCGCAGAGGGCGCCGGGGGCGCTTCTGTCTTGTTCTCTGCTCTCTCCCCTGTGCCCGGGACACAGCCGGGCCTCTGTGGACATCTGCCATTTGCCCTTCCTCTCCTCCCTCGCTCTGTTCCCGTCACCGTTCCAGTCACCCTGCTCTCTCGGCCGCTCCTCAAACCCAGCGAACGAGCTCCTGTTCCCTCTGCCTGGAATGCTCTTCCTCCGCCTTTCTGCGTGAGGGCTCCCTCACCTCCTTTGGGTCTCAGGGGCCTGCCCGACCGCCATGTGAAAAATAATGACCTCTCCCAGCCTGCAACCCCTTCCCCCTTCTCCTGCTTTTCCGGTCTCCCCGGCAGCGCTCACGCACCTGTCCTCACGGGAACATCCGCTCATGGCGGCAGGGGCCTGGCCGCTCCCCTCCCCTCCGCCCCACAATGGCTCTGGCCCGGAGAAGGCTCCGGTGCATCCTTAATGGAGAATAGATGAATATGGGAAAACCCCACGATCCAGAAGCAAATGACATGAGTTTCTCCAACAGAACGTTTTCTGGATCCCAACTTTTAGGCAGGTGACCCAGCGAAGGCTCAGAAGGAGAAGGCAGCAAGGAGGGCGTGACTGGGGCAGGAGGGGATCTGGGGAGAGACATCTGTGGCTCCCTCTTCTCCTCCTGGGAAGCCCGACCTGCCAACCTTGAGCAGGATGCTCTGAAGCCGTCCATTCTCAGGAGAGGGACTGCGATGCCCTTTGTCCTGGATATTTTGGTTAAAAAAAAAAAAAGGATCTTTTGTCTCTCGGGCTTTCTGATTAGCTCTGAGTTAATGAGAATGTTCGATCAAGCAGAACACGGGGGGCTTTCCGGCGAACCCAGCGCTTTGCTGTTATGTCTCCGCTGAGTGTCTTTGCTGGGCCGGCGGGCAGCTCCCGCAGGGCCTAGGCCCAGTGGACGGTCGGGCGGCGGGCATCTGCAGGGCAGACCTAGAGGGTGGTTGCCGGGGGCCCAGGGGTTCTGGGGGTGTCAGGCTACTGGGAGAGGGGATGATGCAGAGCCTCGAGAGAGGGCTAGTGGGCCAAGCTCTGTCTTCCAGCTATTTCCGTGGGGCTCCTGAGATTGAACGCAGCCCGTGAAATGCTCAGATAAACAAAACTGTGGTGGCAACCCCCTCCCGAAGAAGGGGGAGCGTGAGAGGGCCTGGGAGTGGTCTCCCAGGGCTGTTCCCAGGACAAGGGACCCCTCCGTGTGTCGGGCCAGCAGCGGGGATGAGCGTGGGCTTTGGGCCGGCAGACTCTGTCCCTGTGAGCTGTGCCACTTGAGCCAAGAGGGCTCGCCTCTGAACCTCAGGGTCACCTTCTAGAAAACCAGCCCAGCGACGCTCACTTCACAGACCAGGTGGGATCACGTGACCTCACGCGTGGCCGTGTGTCCAGCAGAGGCTGGCTGAGGCTTGGCCCATGTGGACGTCCTTTCTTCTCTCTTGCCTGTGGTCCTCCCTCCCCAAATGCTCTGGGGGTCCTCACTCTGAGCCCGGCTCTGTGCTTGCCGTGAGGCATAAAGGTGCGTGAGAACACGGTCGCTGCCCTCAAGCCGCTTTGGATGGGGTGCAAACAGACAGCACGGACATCCTACAGGCAGTGTGGATGGACACGCCCGAGCCAGGCGGCCACTCGGTCCCCTTGCTTTCTTTGGAAGGTGGCCCCTTGAGGGCAGGGGCTGCAGGCTTCCGAGGCCTCACGTAAGTGCTGGATGAAGGGTTACCTGACTTCACCGGAAGTGTCCCTCACTGATAACTTGGGTCCGCCCCGGGTCGGGACCGCAAGGGCCCTCCACGAAACCACGCGGCCAGCAGGACCCACGTCGCTCGCGCATCAGGAGCCCGCAGACTCCCAGAAGGCGTTCGCTGCCTGCGGAGGTCCAAGAAAGGCGGCTTTCTCGTCTCCTTGCTCCCTGCAGCGGAGAGGTGGCAAATTCGCATGTGAGGGAAGGACTTGGGACCCTAGAATGTGCTGGGGCGTTGGGAACTCAAAGAAATTCAGAAGACGGACAAGAATCGAAACAAGACTACCACTCCTGAGAGTAATTGGTCTGGGGCTATTACTCAACCGAGAGCCTCCCTCCCCCGTCCTTCCCTTCATTCCACAAGCACTTCTGGGACCCCATTCAGGTACCGGGCGCCGTGCTGGCATTAGGAATATAGACACGAAACGCTTTGTGGCTCCAGATGCTGGCACAAGGTTGAATGCAAGGAAAGCTAGTGACGCCCGCTAAGGCTTACTGAGTGACGACCAAGGGACAGGCACTATACTAATGTATTTCACGCGCGTTATCTCCTTTAAGCTTTGTGCCACTCTGGGAGGTCCCTTATAATTCACATTTTACAGAGGAAGAGACCGAGGGTCAGAGACTGCAGAGGCTTGGCCCCTGCCACGGAGTCATAAGTGGTAGCGTCAGGATTTGAATACAGGCCTCTCCCACGTCCAAGCCCCTTCCTTTCTCCCGCCCTGTCCCTTGTAGTCACGTGTGTGTCAGCATCTCCCAGGAGTATCTGTGCATTTATTTGGTCGGTACCATTCAAGGCAATTTTTGGTGGGACACCAATATTTTCAAAATATGTACAGATTATGTGTTTATTTCCACGACTATCAGAAAATACAGCGTGCACACCCAACCTGCCATGCAACACTGCTTTATAAATGGACTTACCCGCTTATAGATGTTTATTGGATTAAACAAATATTAAGTAAGTGACACCCCAGGGGATATGCGGGTATGGCCAGAAATCGTGAGGATCGTGTGCGCTGATGGTATTTGGGGAAAGGAGGTGTCTTGTGTTTAGGAAAGCGAGGAGGAGTCGAGTCAGTGTCGGCAAGACATGCGTGCAGAGGAGAGCGGTGGGTACCCAGATTTGCCAGCGTTGGCTCTTTGGAAGCATACTTAAGTGGAAAACAATGTGTTTTCGGTGATGCCCAGCGAC
>CM053616.1:4987182-5016915 GCA_028646535.1 Procyon lotor | reverse complement strand
ACTGTGCTCTCCCTTCCGGGGACAAGCCTCTGCAAAGAGGTAACCTCTTACTTGGGTCATGATACAGAGTAAGCGGCTTGCATCTGGGAGGTAGAATGCAAGGCAGGCAGATCAGCATATGCAAAGGCCCAGAGGCAGAGAAGAGCCTGGATTTCCGGGGACTGGGACTCAAGATGCGCAGGGCACTTGCGGCTGAGGAGGCGGGCCACCCACATTCGGAGGTTTGATTTTCAGCGGGTCGAGCTGAGAGGTTGGCGGGGAAAGATGGAAGTTGAATCAGAGGAATGAAGTCTTTAGTTCTGTGTTTTAGAAAACAAGCATGTGCCCGAGCTTTCCGCATACCTCGTCTCAGGAGCTGAGCTCCCGCTGAATCCTTCGGATTCTTTTCTGCCTCTTGGACCCCAGAGGCCACAGCATGGATTCACCTTCCTGATATTAGAAACAGCCCAGGCACGTCTCTGCAGAGGATGGGGTGGCTGGGGCTGGCGGGGGGCCTGGCAAGGTGGGCACCTGTTCGTTTTACTTCTCTGTGGTCAGCTCCGTCTGGCTTGTGGCTGTGGCCCTGTCTCCTCCCACCGCATTGCTAGCCAGCCCCGGGAGCACCAGGAGTCCAACAGAGAAGCTGGAAGCAGAGAAGAGACCCTCACTCCTCTGAGTGTCTCATTGATTTTTTCCCTCTTGCCTGCATAACCACAGGCGAGGGGTGACAGATAATGTCACAGGGGAAGAGCAGAGTGGTCACAATGGTGCCCAATCGATTCGGCCCAGCCGGCTGGCCGGCAGGAGACGCTGGGCCTTTGCAGACACTCTGGCCTACCCGTTAGAACCCCCTTGGGCCTGCCTGGGCCAGCTGTCCCCGTCCTCAGGCTTGGGTCCTCGCTGTGGCCTGTGCCCTCTGCCTTGTCAGTGCAGTCCGCCTGGGGCAGGACCAAGTTTTCCAACCTCGTAAAGATCTGACGTCTCACGGTAGAACTTTCCACTGTCTGCCTCCCAGGCCTGGTCAGTTCCTCCTTTTTTCCCCTCCCCTGGCTCCCAGGGTCTCCTGTCTCTCTTACACCGTATGAGAGAAATGTATGTGTGCCCGTGGATACGCACACCTCTCTGTTATTTATGCATTTGAATTCATGCACCTATCACGCCTCTGTGCATAAACCCATGTGCCCATGTACACACGTGTGCATGCGGGATATTGAATGTCTACGATGCGCTGGCACGGTACTGACTGATGTCATTCTTGCCGAGCCCTTAGCACGGCGCCTGGCATATAGCAAAATTTAAAAAAAAAATCTTTGAAATTATTCAATGCAGCATTTCCCACGTGCAGCCTGGTGGGCGTGGCTTGGACCCTGGAGCCGGTTGGCCTGGGCGTGGCTGTGGCCCACCCCCGCCCCGGCCAGTCCCTCGATTGCTTCTCTTTCTGTCCTAAAAGCTCAGGTCTCAGGGAGCTGATGGGCAATTAGATGAGTTAGTAAGAGACTGACGTAGAGAAGAGTTGCCCGGATGTGGGGAAACCTCAATGCGTGTTAAGGTCTTATCCACACCACCCATCACCAGATTCAATCCTTACAGTGACCCCGTGATATTCTCACCTGCCGAGTGAAGAACTTGAATCTCAAAGAGCTGGCGTCATTCGTGACGGGTCAGAGGGCTCATAAGAGCAGAAATGGGATGGGAGCCCAGATCAGTCTGACCCAAAAGGGCACTCTTGTAACCTCCCAGGCCCCGTCTCTGTGTGGTCAGCCTCCCGGGAACCTGGCCTGAGGCTTCTTCCCCCAGGGAGTCTTCCTGGATTCACCACACGTACCGACCACCATCACTCTGCCTCACGGTTCATGCATTTGGCTTCTTGTGAAGTCTCAGAGTGGGGTCGGATTTTACCAGATCTTCCGCACCTTCTCCCATCCGGCCAGTGGCGGGGAGTTTTTGAGGCCCCCTTGTATCCAGCACCAAGTCCAAACCTTGAGGCCTGGAATTTGACTTCATGTTTCTTTGGGATCAGGTCCCTGCTCATCTTTGACCTCATTGTTGGCTACTCCACTGGATTACTAACCGGGTCTGAATCCCAGCCGGGGAGTTACTATCCATGCCACTTGGGGCTAGGTGACTTGAACTCTCTGGGCCTCAATTTCCACATCTATAAAATGGGTTCAATAATGGAGGCCACTCACTGTCTATAATGCAAGGAAGTTGTTAATCTAGCGTCTGGTGCCCAGAAACATTCACTAAATGCTGGTTTCTGCTACGACCAAGGAGACGGCCTTGGGTTTCCCCTCTCTGGCCCCTTCTGCCGGGACATCCCTTCCATACCCAATCCTGTGGCAAACCTCTTACGGCTCCTTCAGAGGCCTACTCTAATGTCACCTCTTGGGAACTTTCCAGAAGGGTACACATGTGTCCATCCTACATGCTATATTTAAAAATAACACAAAAAACCTTGAAAATATCCAATGCAGGCTTTCCTACATGTAGCCTGTGGGATGGTCATAAACATTGGACCAAAAAAATTTTTTTCCATGGTCAAATAGGTTTTAAGCAAAGCCGACCCGGCTTCTTCCCTGCAGCGGTCCGAGGAGCCTTTTGACATTGGCCCGCGGTGTGACCCTCCAGAGGGCAGATGAGAACACTGCTTTTTCAAACGCTCAGTGGAGCATTTTATAGGGTTTGGGTTCCAGGGAATACATTTGGGAAATGCTGATTGAACCCAATCTCTTAAGTTGACAGGTGGGGAAACTGAGGCCCCAGGAAGTGAGTCCACCCAGCAATTTTGCTGCCTGGCTGGGAGCAGGGCAGGGGCTGCCTGTGAGTTCAGGCCCTGGGCTGGTCTTCTCACTTGGACTCCTTGTTCCTCTGCTTCCTCTGACCCCGCCCCACTCCCCCTTCTCCCAGGCTACGCTGACCACATGGGGCTCGCTCAGTTCCGCCGGCGGTTCCAGGGGCTGGACCCTGTCCTCATGAAGAAGCTCACGTTGGCCTCCGAGGGGATAGACGAGAGGAAGGTATGTGGGAAAGGGCGGGTGGGAGCCCTGGGTGCTTCTGCTCCAGAGGGGATTGCCCCGGATGGGCATCTGGACCAGCGGGGATCAGAGACCTGGGCCTCGGGAGCAAAGGTGAGGGTGGTGTGAGGTTAGTCTCAGACCCCTACTCTAGACTGCACCCCCTCGCACTGTCACTAGGGATGACCCCCTCTGAAGCCCTGTGTTCATATTACGACAATATTAGGGCCATGAGAAGATTGCGTGCCCACTAGAAGAGCCCCTAGCCAGACGAAAAGCCACCCTTTCCAAAAGGAGTTCCACTCAGCACCAGCACCCCAGGGTAGTGCAAGAAGAGAACTTCACAGTCCCCCATGTCCGGGAAGTACATCACACCAGAGCCCTCGTCTTAGAGAATCACCATGAATGCTGCCTCAGGGCCTTTGCACCAGCTGTTTCCTCTGCCTGGAGCACTCTTGGTTGGTGCCATCTTGCTATTCAGTTGCTGGTTCAGAGCTCCTCACATCATCCTGTTCTAATGTGCCTGTAGCCCTTCCCTTCTCTGAAACCGTGTTCATTCCTGACACTCTTTCTGGCTTAGAGCAAGGGCTCAATAAATTGTCCTTTGAATGAATGGATGAACGAATGAATGAATACAAATGCCTCCCCTTGTATTTCTACCCCCGTGGGTCTCCTTTCTCCAACTCCGCCATAAACTCCCACAGCTGGGACCTTGTCTTTATGCCAGTGTCAAACCATCGATAGATGTTTCTGCCGAGGGTGGCTACTGGTCTATTGGTGATCACAGAGCCCTTTAGAATCTGCAAAGCCCTGCCTCCTCCCGACAGCCCTGCAACCGAGAAAATGGATCCTCAGGGAGATGAACTGCCTCCCCCAAGGCCACACAGCCAAGCATTTGTGGGTTTTGTCGGTGAACCTGTGTTTGTTGCTTCCGGGGAGGGCAACTGAGAAAGCAAGGTTCCAGAGTCAAGCAGAGCCATGGTCCGCTCCCGGCTGGGGCTGCGTGAACGTAAGCGAGCTATGGCATCTTTCTGCCTCAGTCTTCTCCTCTGCAAAGTGGGCACGACAATAGTCCCTCCCTCCAGAGGGTGTTTTGAGGATTACACGCAGTGGTGGAGTTCACGGGCTCGGCATGCAGCTACGTCTCGAGGGTTCAGTGCAGGGACCAGGGCACAGGTCCCCTCGCTTTCAACCTAGCCCTCCTAACTCACCCTAGGAAGAGGACATCAGACCCGACTGTGTGGTGCAGGGAAATCCCCTACCTTGGTGGCAGCCCCCTTAGGAAGTCCTGAAGCTGCTGGGCGTGATGCCACCAGCCGGTCTGAACTAATCTTAATGCGGGGTTCCTTGTCCTCAGTCACCCCCAACTTGATCTGTGTCCCGAGAATCTGGAACAGAGCCATGGAAAAGGTCTTAGGCTCTTCTGCAGTCGAAAACCGCCCTGATGCGGGGTGTGGGGGAGTTTTCTGCGGGGGCAATAGAGCATATGATAGTGTGCTATTCTGGACGACTCAGCGGTCCTCTGTTGTAGCCAAACCGAAACCACCTCCATAGGCATGCTGGAGGGCCTCGGAAAATGGAAAATTACAAGTGGAATGGACTTGGCTGGGAGTTTTTGCTTCTTCTCATTCTCTTTTTATTTGCTCACAAATTTCATTTGCGACAGCGTAGAATTTTGGTAGCAACAAAAGGAAACACCACCCTGCCTCTTATGAAAAAGCTGATAAATATTCATTTGCCAGGCAACGGGGATACATCATGAATTATACATGAACACGTGCTTGGGTGGGCAAACTGTCAGCCTCTGTGTGCAAAGCAGTTTAGACCTCGGGATTAAAGCAGACAAGTTTGACAGCGGGGAAAGGTCAATATGGTCATCAGACACTAGATGGCGGCAGAGAGAATTTATCGGCGGGGTGCCAAAGGGGCCCTGATGAGGTCCCCTGTAGGCCCAGTATGTGGTACCCTCACAGGACTCTTTCCCAATAATGGGCACTCGTTGGGTGGGCACCTGCTGGATATTTCGGGCTCCTCGAACAAAAAGAGCACGTGCCTTGTACCACGTGTGCGCAAACTCTCATGGCAACATAGGCGCGATGGGAACAAATTTCACGAGATGCTTCACCTGAAATAGACCTCAAAAGATAGAGTCTTCCCACTCTGGGAACTGTCCCCATTTTGCAGCAGAGGCAACTGAGGCCATCACCGCCCAGCCGGGTATAGGTGGAGCTGGGATTTGAACCTGGGCTCTCAGATTCTGCATGCAAGGCTTTTTTTTTTTTTTTTTTTTTTTCTTTTTATGGACTATTGTAGCCCAGTACACATGGCATCAGATTTCTCATCGTCAGCATTTCTAAGTGTCCAATTCAGTGGGATCAAGCGCATTCATCTCGTTGTTCACCACCGTCCGTCTCCAGCACCTCTGTCGTGTCCTAAAACCAAAGCTCTGCCCCCATTAAACACCGACTCCCCATTCTCCCCTCTCCTTCAGCACCTGGTTAGTGCTGTGACTACTTTCTGTCTCTGTGAAGTTGTTGGCTCTACCTCGTACAAGTAGAATCGCACTTTGTGTGATTGTCCTTTTGTGTCTGGCTGATTGCACTTAGCAGAATTCCCCATGATTCGTCCATATCTTAGCATGTGTCAGAACCTCCTTCCTTTGAAAGATGAGTGGTATTCCATTGTGTGTATATACGGAGCATTTTGCTTATCCGCCTGTCCGTGGACGCTTGGGTCACTTCTGCCTTTTGGCCATCGTGAAAGATGCTGCTGTGAACATGGGTTCATAGGATTTTGACACCCTGCTTTCATTTCTTTTGGGGTATATGCCCAGACGTGGGATTGCTGGATTCTATGGTAATCCTGTGTTTAATTTTTTGAGAAAATGCCACACCGTTTTGCACAGTGGCTGCCCCATTTTCTGTTCCCACCAACAGTGTACGTGGGTTTCAGTTTCTCCATATCCTTGCCAATGCTGGTCGCTGGTCGTTTACTGTTGTTTTGGGTTTTGTTTTGATGGGAGCCATCCGAAGCGGGGTGAAGTGGCATCCCACTGTGGCTTTGATTTGCATTTCCTCGATGATCCTTGATGGGGAGCGTCTTTTCATGTTCGCATAAGACTGTTGAATGGGAGCCCTTTGAGGATAGGTGGGGCATCCGGTGAATTTCTGTACAGAATGTACCATCCATGATATGTTAATTTAAAGTCATTATCCTTGATTCCATCCAGCTTTCACCAAGTGTCTGCTTTGCATTAGGCCTTGTGCTGGGTGCCGGAGATACAGGGATGAGCAGAAGAACACGGTCTCATTGGGTGAGGGAAAGAGTAAGACAGGCTCTTTCTATGCAGAGCGATGGCTTTGGGACACCCCAGGAAGCACCACTAAAATGTTTGATGTTTGCAGTCAGGGTCGAGGGGGTATTCGGAAAAGACTCCCCAGAGGAGGTGATGATTGAGTTGAGCCCTATGGGACAATTTGGAGGAATTGGGTAAGAGAAGGAGCGAAGGCGACCCATACAAAGGCGACCCATATACTATGTATGGCATGCACAAAGGTCCAGTGGCGAGGTTGCATTTAGTGTGGCCGGAGCACAAAGGATGCCATGCGTCAGGAAGAGGAACTGAGGGTGTTGTCAGGGGCCAGACCATGGGTTCCTTGTTGGCAGGGCAAGAGAGTCTGGGCTTTATCAGGTGGCCAGTGATGGTCAGCTGAGAAGTTGTTGGCAGGGCCATGGCCTAGAAACCTGATCTTCATTATTTGAACTGGCTTAAGCAAAATCATGAAGAAAGTCCTGTCCACCTTCTGCAGTCCTTTCGAGGGAGAAGTATCCTCACCCTCATCTCCAGCTGTTTAGGCTGTCCCTGTCCCATCCAGACACCCAGGCACATGCTCAGTTCTCCAAAATGAGCCTGATCACCTTGGGTCCCATTCTTCTCCCCCAGGTTATCCCATCTAGCTGAGATCATGCATCCACTTGCACGGAAGCCCACCCAGAATGACCACAAACGGTGGAATCTCAGGGAGGTCAGTCGAGGGGGTCTGTCAGCTCACCTTGGCCATATCCCAGATTCTGGTCTCTTCAATCTCTCTGCTGCTCAGGCAGGGCTTGCCAAGTCTTCCTGATCGATGTCAGGAAGGAAACCCTAGGGCCTGCCCTCATCTCCTCAGAGTGCCTAAGTGTTGATTGATTTTAGCCAACAAAATCTGTCCCTGCAGACGTGATCGGAAGAACATACTTAAGGGGTGTCATCTATCTTCTCGATGGCAGCCACCCTTGTTCCATCTCAGACCCTTGTGGACACCCCTAGTTTCTGAATTTGTCTGAACCCCTCTCTGCTGAGGAGGGACCCCTAGGAGCCCAAGGCTAGGAGGAGGAGCTGTCCACTGAGCAGTGCTGAACCATTATTCAGGGGTTCCTGTGGCCTTAACCTCTGCAATGGATTCACCATTCTTTTGTTGTTCACTGTCTTCCTCAAGTTGGGGTTTTCTGTTTTAATAATTGCACACATTTTCCATTCAGTTTTTTTTAAAGATTTTGTTTTTTTAATTGAGAAAGAGAGAGAGCACGAGTGGGCTGAGGGATAGAGGGAGAAGCAGGCTCTCCACTGAGCAGGGAGCCTGATGTGGAGCTTGATCCCAAGATTCCGGGATCATGACATGAGCTGAAGGCAGATGCTTAACCAATGGAGTGACCCAGATGCCCCTCCATTCAATGTTAAACAACCCAATTGTGTGTGTGTGTGTGTGTGTGTGTGTGTGTGTGTCTGTATCTGTTTGTGTTCACACAACATTCTATATGCAGTTCTGAGCATATGGAGTTAAATAACAAAGACATAGTCTCACCCTTATGGGTTGATTTGATTAGTGCTTCAGTGGCTGAACTCATGTGGTTTAGAATCAGACAGACTTGTATTCAAATCCTCGTTTCTGCCATCTCTCCATTCATCCACACCCCTTTTATTATATCCAATAGCTGTATGAACACAGGCAACACTCCTAGGGCATAGAAAAGTGCTTGGCACCTAGAAGGCACACAAAAGATGGCAGCCGCTGGGCCATGGTGGCCACTGGGTCATGGTGTGGGTTTCAGGAAAGAGGCACTGTGCTCACAGCAGACAAGTGGTTCCCTGAATGAGCATTGGATTCCACAGACACGGACTCTTCATACCACGCTACTCGCCGAGGAGTGAGTTGGGGAAGAATTCCCCTCCATGGCTCCCCATTATTCCTGGAGTCTCTCACTGCCTGTCTGGCATGTTCAGCTTAATGTGAGATGTCAGATCACATGCTTATTGGACGCGTCCTTGTTGAACATTGGTGAGAAAACTCTTTGCAATATTCTAGGACACAACGGAGCTCTGTAAGTGGAGGCATGAGCCGGGCTTCTCCCAGGTGATTCAGGGACTCGTAATGTGAGCCTGGGAGAGTGGAGGGGAAGGATGTGTCATCATTCCACATAGCCCCGGAGGATCTGGTAAACTCCGAACCTCTATCAGTTATTAGGATTTACTGAAACAGAGCATGCGCCAGGCACGAGAGTGAGAATTCTGCATTATGATAGTTGCTTGGCAGTCTGTGTTAAGTCACACATTGAAGACCAGGAAGGGTTTCTACTGATTGATTTTTTTGTTTGTTTCCTTGAGAGTATAGGTCACCACTTTCCAGTTTCTTTGTATATCTTGATTTTTTTTTTTGCCTGAAAACTGGACATTTTAGACAATACATAATAGTATTTCCAGATTCCGATCTTCTCTTGATTATTTAGTAACTCATGTGAACTAGATTTATGGAGTCTGTCTCCCCCACGGTATGAGGGAATTGATGTCTCTGCTTAGGTTTTTCATTCCCGTTTTTATTATAAATGCTGGATTCTCAGGGGCTGCCCCTTTGTCAGCAGAGCTTAACCGTTGTAATCAGACACTGCAAATCCGTGAGCCTCTCCCTGATTCAGATGGAACTACGTGTGGGTTGGAAACTGTAGTCGATGGTCAGGCACTCACCATTGTGCCACAGATTGGACTCTTTGGCCCTTTCACAGATTTTCTGCCTGTATCTATGGCCTTACCTTTAGATAGGGACATATCCGTAGCTGGGGACTCTTTCAGTCTCTCCTGGGCCTGCACGTAGCCTCGAGGCTGTGTGCAGCCCTCCAGATGGCCTGGAACATGTGGGGGCTTGTCAAGGCCCACAGGGCTGTCCGTTCCCCATGTTCCTTCATCAGGTTCCTGGCTAGTTAATGTCCATTGCTTGCCCCAATCCACATAACAATCTTAGGCTCGTTGTGCTATTGACCTTCTCCATTTCTTTGCTGCCAAGATCACTGCTGTTTCTGACAAAGATCAAGGACGTGGAATTTTCCTGTACTTTTCTCTGTCTAAGTGAGCCCCTCTGACAGCAAAGCCACTGATTTTTACGGCTTGCCTCCTCTCCCTGGGAGGATTACCAGAGTGCCAGGGCTTGGTGGGGGGACTGGAACAGCCCTGGTCAAGTGAGATTGTTGTAATCTCCTGCTGTTCTTACCTGAGATTGAATAGTTCGTTTGTTTTTTTTTTTTTTGAACAAATGCTTCTCCATTTGTTGTGTCCTCTTGCTCAATTTCCTGAGTATTGAACTTGTTGCTTTCAAAAATTGTATCCATTTTTATCACTGTTTTTTGGGAGGAGCAGAGAATTTCTCAAGGTGCCTTCCTCCACCATTCTGTAAGTCTCACTCATACGTGCTACCTTTGTGACCTCATTAAAGCTCCACTCCATCCTTGGAGGAAGGGACGTGACTACTCCATCTTGGAGAATAGGACACAGGGGGGATCAGAGAGGATGTATGGCATGCTCAAGGTCACATAGCCAGTCAGTAATGGAGCTGGAGAGGATCCCAGCATCAAAGGGCAGAGAACAAGCCCAGGAATCTGATTCCTTGGGGTTGAATCTGCCTCTGCCATTTCCTGGCACATGATTTCATTACACTGGACTTCACTTTCTTTGTAAAACAGGCACCAAATAGTATAACCTGTTGCAGAGATTTGAAAATAAAATGAGTTATGTGGAAAGAACCGAGAGCCATACTCAGACCCAAAACACAAGAGCAGACTTTTCTCGGAGCAAAATGACCAACACTTTTCTCTGCATTCTGTGCGGGGAGGAATAAACCTCAAATATCTGGATAATTACAGTGGAATAACTGATTCCTTAAAGATGTGGGACAAGGAAGGAATCTGTTACAGTAATCCGAATTCTTGCCCTGTCTTCCATCAACTGGCTGCTGGATAGTGATTGACATTGTGTAGAAATAAATCTGATCACTGGTAATTGACCTAAACAAGTGTCAGTTTCATATGGTTCAATCTAAGAGTGATATTCATTATGATAACAATAAGAACAATCAAGTGCAACGTCACTTACAAATACCTTTGCACAGATTCTTAGTTCACCATGCCAACACCCGTAGGGTCTACGCAGGGCACGTTAGCACCATTTTTACTGGTGAGGAAGAGGCACGGTTCAATGCCTGCAGCTCCCTGTTTGCTCTATCCTTTGGGCCGTAAGCTTTCCTACCTGTAAAATGAGATCAACAGGGCAGAATGCCTGATCTTGGCTACACAGACATCTACAGGGCTCTAAGCGAGTGGGGAGATGGGAAAGAATCCTTGGATATTGGGTGTTTGGGAGCGTACTCGAGAAAAGGAGGTGTGATCTATGTTCTGTATGCACCTAGTAAGTTTTGACCAAGATTGAACCAGTGGGACTCATTCAAGGACTTTAGTAGGACTAACTCGTCATGTCTATTGAGAAATTACTATATGGCCGGTGTGGCATGGAGTCCTCTGCAAGAAGAACCACAGAATCTTCTAGAACAGATTGTGGTATTTCTCCCTCGTGTTTCTGAAGAGGAGTCCTGAGCTCGGAGTAAAGGGCTTGTCCAAGGTCACTCAGTTATGAGTGCTGAAACTAGGCAGGATCTCAGCCCAGGTGGATCTCCCTCCTCCGAATCCTGGTATTTTTTCCCTTCAAACATCTACTCTGGGTGTTAACACTAAGGTCAACTCAGAAAAATTTCGTTGGCTGTAGGTTTCATTTATTTTTTATCCATCCATCTTATTTTCAGTCAATTTTTATTTTGTTTTGCTCTTGTGCAGAGAGAAAAGATGTGGGGTTTTGGATATATTGGTTTTTATGCATTCTGCTGCCAACAGCTCCCTGGGAACATTTTTGGCTAAAACATAATAAGTAAAACCACTGAATTGGGGGGAAGGGCATTATGGAATGTTCTTCCAGGAGGTCAGGGGAGGAGAATTGCTTTTAGATGATAGGCTTGGACCAGACTTTTAATAAGCTGCTGCTGCTTCTTCTTCTTCTTCTTCTTCTTCTTTTTTTTTTTTTTGTAATAGTATCTTAGGAAATTTTCTGTAGTGCCCATGACCCATGGGACTGAAACTTACCTAGTAAATTACACGAACCCTGAAATACCTCTTGTTTCTTGAGCGTGGGGGTTACTTTTCTGACCATTTATTCCAAAAACAGACTGTGATTTTCAGTGAATGGAAGGTCCATGAGGGGTGGTGTGCAGGTGGAGTGGGAGGGGACTCGAAGGCACCAAGGAAGTGGGTGACCTGTATTTTGCTGAGGGCACACATTTCTGGCAAGGCTGTTTCAGAGCCCGCATACCTTGATGACGAAGGAAAATCCCACAACATGGCTGTGATCTGGCCACGGCTGCATTCAGGAAATGTCTTTGAGTGAATTTAGGTCCCCTGCGTGGGTCTGCCCTTCTCCTTCTGCTCCCTGCCCCCACCTTTGAAGGGTAGCTCCTCTCTTTGTTCACTCCAGTGTCATGTTTATTGAGCTCCTGCTGTGTGCCTAGAACAGTTCCAGGTGAAGCGGAGGAAATAAGAAATGAAGCAAACACAGCCCCCACCCATGCATACCCTGGGTCGGGTCCACACGCTTAATAACCCCACCATTTGTTCAGGAAATATTTGTGAAGGTGAGGTTGTCTCTCGCAGGCACAAGGGGGGAAGGACAGAGTGTTGGGCAGACTGTCCCAGCAAACTTCAGGGACACAGCAGGTGACATTCCTAGTGGCCTAGGGACCTCTGGAGCCACCCTGGGCACACAAGGCAGTTAAATCATAGACGGTGCAATGTGGCCCGACAGACCTCGATTCTAATCAGGCTCTGCTCCCGTGTGACTTACAACCTTGGAGAAATGCCATCATTAGCTGCTTTTTTTTTTTTTTTATTGTGGTGAAATATACATAACACAACGTAAAATTCATCACTTTAACTATTTTTAAAAAGATTTTATTTATTTATTTGAGAGAGGGAGAGAGAGAGTGTGTGTGAGCCAGAGGGTGTGAGTGAGGGGCAAAGGGAGGGGGAGAAGGAGGCTCCCCACTGAGCAGAGAGCCCGATGCGGGCTCGATCCCCAGACTCTGGGATCATGACCTAAGCTGAAGGCAGAGGCTGAACCAACAGACTGCGCCACCCGGGTGCCCCATTGCTTTCCCTTTTAAAGCTGATTAATATCCTCTTGGGTGTATATCCCACATTTGGGTCTCCGTTTATCTGCGGATGGACCCTAGATTGCTTCCACCTGTTGTGAACAGTCCTGCTACGAACGAGGGGGTCCTACGATCTGTTCAAGTCCCTGCTTTCACTTCTTGTGGCTGTGCACCCAGGAGGAGAATTGCTGGAGCCTATGGTAATCCTATGTTTCATTTTTAAAGGACCCACCACACTGTTTTCCATAGCAGACACATCCTTCACTGACTTTCGCATCTTTGGGTTTTGTTTCGTTTTTCCCTCTGTAAGTGGGCGTGGTGATGTGAGGACCCACCTCCCGTTGCCACGGTGATGCCAGGCGATGGGGTCTGTGAGGGTCCCTGTAGCGTGGATGGCACACAGTAGGTGCTCAAGACGTGCTCATCCTCTGCACTGGTGGGGCTCTGCTGCTCCGACTCCCAGACCCGTGGAGCCATTCTCTCTTTCTCAATGCCTCAGCCAGCCAGCCGGCCTGACCTCCCATGGGAGTCTATCTCATTCTGTCTCTTTAACTCTCCTCTTCCCCCCAGGCTGTGGAGGATCTCCTTCAGACCCTGGACCTGGAGAAGAAGGCAGTGGTCGTTGGGCACAGCCAAGTGAGTAAAGCCTCTTTCTTGGGTCACTCCGTTCGTCCCATCGCGGACCCAGATGAGCCCCAATCCTTGTCCTACGTCACCATCCGCTAGCTCTGCGGGCCTCCTTTTCGGCAAACAGAAGACAGGGCTGGCCACTTTCTGCCCTGCCTATCTGACAAGGCCGGGAAGACACCAAGGTAAATATGGGAGGAAATAACACTGGGAAATACTTATTCGAGGCTCATTCTCTTCTTGGGGACCTCAGTGGTCTGGAAGAGTTCCCGTCTTGCTCCTCAGTCTGACTTTCTGAGCTTCGGGAAGAACTGCCATAAAACCTGAGAAGAAACACTCAGCTCCACTCAGAGCCTTGTAACTTTTACTTTGCGAGCAACAAGACCCCAACCATAGTCCCGGCTGATTGGCAGCAGTAAGCGAAGGTTAGGGCTCCACGAGAAGGCACGTGATTTTAATGTTGAGAGAAAGAGCATTTCCCAAACGGTGTTGAGCCAAAAGCCTTTCCCATAACGTTTCAACACTTACAGAAGAATTTCACAGAGCCTCGATATGCCCCGTATATCTTCTCAGCTTTCGAGAAGGAAAATATCACAGGTAGGGGGCTTCCCGGACTATTTGACCGCGGGACTCTCACCCTTTTGTCTTTGGGGAAGACCCCTTGCCATCTCCCAGAACCAGTTTCCATGGGCTCTAGTTTGGGAAGTGGGACGCAGAGATTGTAAACTCAAGGGTCACGTGGGAGGCAGGGGAGAAGGGTCAAAGTTCAGAAGTAGAAATGAGAGAGGGAGAGAATAGACCGAGGGAAAATCTGCTCTATTCACTTCCCCGCTCATCTTCGGATTGACTTAACACCAACTCATAAGCCTTGTGGATCACTTCCACCTCCAGCTGCCAGGCGACGTGCTGGGGGGAAGGGGCCTCGTCTCCGGAAGCCCACCATGGTGGCGTCACTGGCCATTAGTTATTCTTGGAACACTGAGTAGCCTGTCTCATCACAACCACTTGCTTGGAGAGCTCATCGTCTTTCATACGGTCCTTGCCCCTTAGACACACAAGCCTCTCCCCGCAGGCCTCTTGCTCCTGCTAAAATGTGTGGCAAGTGTGGCCTCAGTCTGACTTATCCCTGCTAAGAGTTGGCAGCGACTGGACCTTTCCAGACCTTTCTGGTAGAGGGAGCAAACCTGTGGGTCCCTGGGCTTCTGCCCAAGGCTATGCCACCTATTGTTACTTGTTTCCCTTGAAACTTCCTGTGAGATAATTAGTAAATCCCTTCTTTACTGTGCCTTTGGGAAGTAAGCCCCTTTTCAAGTCCTTCCGGTTAGCTGGGAGCGCTGTAACTTACGGCTCCCGTGAAAACCGATATCGCCCTGAATCCCAGGGTCTTTTCAACACACTGTGAGGTCTGCTATTTACTAGTTGACATGTATCACATAGTCTTTACCGGTACACAAGTATTTATGGCCTGGAATCAGAGCACTTGCTCTTCGGCTCCAAGAACGTCTTCCCTGTGGACCAGCAGTTCTCAAAATAAGGTCCCCAGGCCCGCTGCTGCAGTAGCATCCCCTGAGAGTGTTCTAGAAACATCAAGGCTCAGATGCCCCCCACCCCAGACCTAGTGAATCTGAAACTCCATGTGGGTGGGACCCAGAAGTCTGGCTTGTAACAAGCCCTCTAGGGGATCCCAGCACATGTTCAAGTTTGAGAACCACTGGTCTGGATAATGACTCAGTTTTGTTTTGTTTTGTTTTTCATGAATATAAAAATCAGTCCATATCATCCCAGCTGCTATTGTAAAACAGGGAGGAAAACAGAGGAGGAGAAGTCTTCATACACATTTTCACATGGCGAGGGCAAGAAATCTAGAAGCCAAAAACATCCCCATCACCAAGAAAGCCATTGTTCTCGAGTAATACTTGGTATTCATTAAGAAACGGTCAAGAGCAAATTAAAGTCAGTGTGTCCTTTGGAGGCCGGGCCGGCCTGTGATCTTTCAGGGAGAGATGAAAGTCTTAGGCGTGGCAGGATCAGATACTTCACAGGCAAGAAGGTCATGACGAGGAGGAAAGAACAGGTGCATCGGGGCCACACCCCCGAGCTCCACCACATCCCAACTCTGTGAATCCTGAGTGAGTGATTTAGCCTCTCTGAACCTCTGTCTCCTTATCTGTAAAATGGAGCATGAATCTCCTCTAATCTAGAAAATGGCTAGGACAGGATTGAATTGCTTAGCGGTCCCAGATATGGGAGGTCTGGTCCTATCAGATTTTTTAAACTGTGGCCTTCTGCATTTTTTTTTTTTTAGGAAAAACAGCTCGCCGGAGCAGTGGGCCCCACAGATTCCTTAAATGTGTGGCTGTTGGGACGTTGCACTCTGCTTGGGTCCGATAAGCCGCTGGACCCACACAAAGCGAATAATTTAGATGTTTCTTTGTGATTCTCAGCCCCCGGGGCCTTATCAAGACCTGTGCGGAGGGCCATGACATTTATGAGAAAGGTGGAAACCCACGTGCCATTGGCCTTGTGGTTGGCAAGATGCTCTTTAAAAAGGAAAAAAAAATCAAGATAAGATTCTGCACAGCCGATGACTTATTCCCGCTCTGTGTATGGTCGTTTCCAATTATCTTTTTAATGAAAGCTTCATACTTAATCAATAGTGGTTTTGGCAGCGCCCGCCGCCTTTTGTAATATACGAACTAGAGTTGTCATCATTTTGATCATTGATTTTTTTTTTTTTATGGCAGCTTTTGAGACTCGCTAGCTTGTGAAATTAATACAGTCATTATTGAGGCAATCTGATAGGTAATGAGTCAATCGTGTCTTTATTTCAATGAGGCTAATTGCCTCGGTGGCTCTGGCTGATAGGAAGTGTTCCGTAAGGCCAGGGAAGGTTGCAAAACAGAGCTCACACCGACTGGGCGTGCAAATTCTCATTTTCCCGTCGGGGAAGGGTTTGCTGCGGGAAAAGCGGAGTGATCTCCATTACAGCAAATAGGTTTAGGGGAATGGCCAATCGATGGAGACCCATTGTTCCACCTGGAATCAAATTGCAATGCAACCCCAAACTTCAGACGTTTGCATCATGGCCAAGGAGGAAACGAAGCTTCTTGTCGACAGTGAGGATGGGGTGCTGGGGGAGACCTTGGCTTTGTGGCTTGCCAGCTATGTGAACTGGGGTCAATGACGTAAACTCTCCCTGGGCCAAGAGATGCCTCATAACGTTGCTCTTTATTAAAATGGGATATAGGAGAAAGAGCTTTGAGAAACCTAGATGCCATGCAAATGTTAATTACATTCAGTGGTAACTGTCGTCCTGTCTGGAGTCAGATGGAGGGAGATATTCCTGCTGTCGCCCCTTGCCGGTGGAGGGTCGTGGCGGGGTGGGGGGAGAGGGGATGCCATTTTTAGCCTCAGTTTCTCCTTCCGTAAAATGGGGGGGTTTGGTCCATCCCCAAGGGGTTGGTTCAGATCCACAACACTGATAGATACTGTGCCCGATTGCTTGAATATCACTTTTTAAGATACGATCGCTAATTAAGATAATGTCACAGATGGATCAGCGCCCCTGGAGACTTTGAACACCTTTGGGGCTGATAAACTGCCTCTGGCGAGGAAACACGCGGGGCTGGTCATAAAAACGGGCAGCAGATGGGCATCTGAGAAGGGGCCCCTGCTCCCGTCACTGATTCAGCTCCCTGGCCATTAGGGAGGCTTTGCTTTGCCTCTGGGAGGTGAGGCTGACTGTGGCTGCCCTCCCGTGCTGGCCCCAAAGCATCAGGCTCTCCAAAAATCCTTCTGTGTGCCCTGCAGTCACTGGAAGACGGCCCCGTGGGGTGCCGAGGAGGCATCGATCACTTTGCTGCTGAGGAGCCTCTTTCCATTATTGATGAGCAGTAGGCCTGGAGATCGAGGGCCGCCCGCTGTTTCTCCCGTTAGATGCCTGTGAACCTTCTGTGGGCGGCACCAGCCCAGCCCCCTCCTCTCCCGGGCAGGGAAGGCTGCCCTCACTTCCCCCAGCATTCCCTACCCCTTCTTAGAAGGCAGGACCGAGTATTTCAAAGGTACTGCTCCTCCCAAAGTGTCGGCGGGCCCTTACCAGAAAGAATGCACATTCCCAGACCTGACGCTAAACTCCCGCTTTCCACCTTTCCTGGGGCGAAGCCTGGGAAGCTGCGTGTTTCCTCGAGCTCTCCAGGCCATTCTGGTGCACAGAGATATTTAGGCCAGGTCCCCCGTAGCTGTTCAAATGAATGCGTGCCTGGGTTCCCTGAGGCTCATGTTAAAACGTTGCTCCGATTCAACGGGCCTGGTGTGGGGTCCCAGATTCTGCATTTCTAATGAGCCCCCCGGTGGTGACCATGCCACTCATGGGGGCCATGCTCTGAGCATCCGGGGGCTAGAAGAAGGGAAAGAGGAGCCATCAAGAGGCAAGATGCTTTGATCATTTAAAGCCTCCGTCATGGGCACCTGCTAGCGGGCATCTCGGGTGAAGGTGAGATAATTGGCTTCTTTTTTTTTTTTTTTTTAAGATTTTATTTATTTATTTGGCAGAGAGAGAGAGATCACAAGTAGGCAGAGAGAGAGGGGGAAGCAGGCTCCCCGCTAGCAGAGAGCCCGATGCGGGGCTCGATCCCAGGACCCTGAGATCATGACCTGAGTGGAAGGCAGAGGCTTTAACCCACTGAGCCACCCGGGGGCCCTGAGAATTGGCTTCTCAGTGGCAGCAGCCTTGCCCTCCGGATTCAGCCCAAGAGGAGTCACCTTCTTGGGTGACGGAGGTGACAGACACCTTCTGTCACCTGACACCTTCTCTCCTTCCAGGTTTTCCTCCAGGCAGGCGTGGTCTCCAGGCTTGAGAGGCGGCGGGAGAAGCTGGCGTCTCACAAGATCCTTCCATTCCAGGCGGCTTGCAAGGGCTTTCTGTCTCGGCAGGAATTCAAGAAGCTGAAGGTACGGCAGCCCCGCAGAGGTGTGAGGTCCCGGCAAAGCAGCAGCCGAGCTGATCTAGGGGCTGCGATTGCGCGCGTCTCACACTCGCGCTCCTGCAGGAAACCCTGCGGGATGGGAACATGTGGTTTCGGATCTAGCAGGTCTGGGAGGAGCATGGGGCTCCCGCCGTGGTGCCCGTGCTGCTGACGCACGGGCTCGCCCCCGAACGGGGGGGACTTAAAAGCGACACTTTGCAAGATGTTGTGACTGTCTCTAGGACACTGACGTCAAATGACCGATGATGTCAGGCTTGATCTAGATTATCATGAGGTGGTCCGAGCCCTGCTGGGTCGGTTGTGGTTGCCGCCTGTCCCCTCGCTGGAGAACTTGGCTTTCACGGGTCAGCAGGTAGGGTGTGACAGGACCTGGCCACTGAGGCTTTGGGGACCAAAGGGCCAGTTCAGAGTCCGCAGTCCTGAGCCACCCTGGGCCACTCTTCGGAACCCTTTGGAGACTGAATTTCCTCTCTGTAGCTTGGGCAACGGAGAAAAGGCAGCAGAGCTCTGGAGACGCACAAGAACTATGCCTGAATCTCACTTCACCGCTCAGTAGCTCGGTCAAGGTGAAACGGGGTCATGTGCGCTTAGCATAGTATTTGCCATCAAACTCGATAGATGCTAGGTGCTGTTACCTTAGTATCTTCATTAGTAAGTACTACAGCTAGCCTGCGGTCTCATCACACGAGCCTCCAGTTTATGTGAATCTGTAAATTCAAGTACACACACCTGGCAAAAGCAGGCAAAGGCAAGAACATTCATAAGTAAAATTCTGTGGGCAACTCCACTGGCCCACTGCTCGCCTGTAGCGTATGCCTTTGGAATGATTTAGAGTAGAGGTTAATGAAGACCCCAGATTCTGCCTGCACCCAGGCTGCAGGGGTGCAAATCCCAACCTCACCATCAGGCAGCGGTGTGGTGCTGAGCACGTGAGTGGGCTGCTCTGTGCCTCAGTTTCCCACCTGTAAAATGGAGACGAGAGTAACGCCTGTGTTCTGGGGGTTGCAGCGAGGACTAAGCTAAGTCTGTAAGGTGCTCCGCGTGCAGGCCTGCAGGGAGAGCCGTGCCAGCTGGATAAGCTCGGCTCTCATGATGGGGATGATGGAGACGCATTTCCTGGCTTGGCAGTCAGCATGGTTCCCACCTGAGACACGAATGAATGTGGCTGGTGTCCTCCAGCGGTGGTCCCCAGGCCAACAGCATCTGCATTGACAGGATATCTGTTAGCCAGGCAAATTCTCAGGCCCTGCCCTGATTGACTAAATCAAACCCTCTTGGGGGGGTGGGGGTGGAGCCCAGCATCTGCCCTTTAAGGAGCTCTCTCGGTGTTTGAGATGCACACTCAAGTTTGAGAAGCATGGAAATCATGTTAAAATTCACTTAAAGTGATGCCTACCCCCTAAATATCACCTCGAGACATAATCATGGCCACTGTGTCTTACGGACAGTTGCGGGGATGTTCAAGGATTTGTCTTTCACCGTGGCTTTTGAATCTCAGCCCCGCATAAGATGTGACCCTGTTGTATCATATTTTCAACCCCTCTTCCTCTTCTTCTTAGGTCATGCAACATTAAATTGGGGCATGGTGTCTGATACCCAGGGCCCGACTTGATGAAAAGAGGTTTTCAAAAAAACCATTTTTTAAAGTCTAACAACATTTTTTACTCATTTACCCTTCTTGGAGTAGAGTGGATATCCAGTGTTCTGTTAGTTTCAGGCATACGACATAGTGATTGAAGTCTATGCGTTATGTCAGGCTCCCAAGTGCCGTTAGCGCCTGTCACTATATAGCAGTATTATGATACCATTGAAAGGAAGCTTTAAAAAACAAATTATTTATTTATTAATTTTTGTGCACACATGCGCGAGAGAGCCCGCACATGCCTGAGCAGGGGGTGGGCAGGGGGAGACTCATACCCCCTCCCCACCCGCTGAGCAGAGAGCCCGATGTAGGGCTTGATCCCAGGACCCTGGACTATGACCCGAGCTGAAGGCAGACGCCTAACCGACGGAGCCACCCAGGAGCCCCAAAAAGAAGCTTTTTAAATTTTTAAGTGAGCCAACCTCTTCTATTAGCTATGAACTCACTTTTTCCCATCCCTTTTGCCACCACCCCCTGGCTCTCTTTCCTTCATTCCCCTGGGTTGGGAAGGGCCCCTCGAGTTTCCGGTCTCTTCTCCCTACAGATTCGCCGCCTGGCCGCACGGTGCATCCAGAAGAACATGGCTGTGTTCCTGGCGGTCAGGGACTGGCCATGGTGGCAGCTCCTGGGCTCCCTCCGGCCCCTGCTGAGTGCCACCATCGGGGACGAGCAGTTCCATGCCAAGGAGGTCAGTCTAGGTGGCCGGCGGGGTGGCCGCTCACTCTTTACGCCCCCACATTGGTGCTTCTATCCAGACGCAGGGTCCCCACCCTGAAGATTCTTGATCTAGAAGTGCTCCACCCAGCAGCCCTTGCTGCCCCCTTTCAGACATCTCCCTGCTTCCATCAACCCAGACACATAGCACCCTCCCTCCTGTGTCCAGCTACACGCTAGGCTTGTGGGGGCGAGGCATATACCCCATTACTACCCAGGGGTACACGAAGACTCATGGTCCATGCCAGGGACACTCAGTGGTGGAATCCTTGCGTCCTTGATCTCTTTGCCTCGAGGAGAACACACTCCTCGCTGTCACTTCTATCCTGGTAGCGCCCTCCTTCTACAGGTAACCACTGGGATTGGTTTCTGGTTCATCTTTGCTGTCGTTTATTCTTGCAAAAGCAACCAATTCACACACGCACACACAGGTTCTTCCTCTCCTACACCAAAGGTAGCAGGCCGATTATAATCTTCTGCCGCTGGTATTTTGCACGTAGAAAAGTATTTTGAGAGTCACGCCCTGTTCAGTTTCACAGAAGTCTTCCCAGGTCTCTCTCCATGGCGCCCCAGTACTCCTTTCTGTGGGCATTCCGTGGTTCATCCCACAGTCTGCTGTGGGTGCACATTCGGGCTGCTCCTGCTGGTGGAATTGGAAGCATAAGGCTGAGCCATTGGCAGGATAGTGGTCTCGAGGATGGTGAAGGGCCAAGCCCACCATCTCGCTCAGGCATCCCCAGTCTCGGGTCAAGCAATGGACTCATTCTGAGGATTTGTGTTTGGCCCCTAGACTGGCATGTTGATATTTAGATATGGGGAAAGAATAAAAGGCCTCCTTAGGAATTTAGCATCCAGACCTCATCACAGACGGGCTGGCAGAACCACTCACTCTCCCTTAGCCACTCTCACCCTGTGTAGAACCTCTGCTTCGGGTCCAGGATGGCTTCTGTTAAGGTGTTTGCTTTTGTAGGAGGAGCTTACAATGCTGAGACAGAAGCTAGAAAGATCGGAGAAGTCACGGAATGAACTCCGGCAGAATGCAGACCTGCTGGAGAGCAAGGTACCCTGTCCCTCCATGTGGGATCCCAGCGTGGGGTGAGGTCTGTCGATGGGGGAGATGGTTTTGTGCCTGACACTGTGCTAAGTGCTTTGCAAGCCTCCTCAAAACAACCCTGTGGGGGGCATGCTGCCCTTGTCCCCGTTTTGCAGAGGAGGAGACTAAGGTTCTGGGATGTTAGGTGCCTTCCCAAAGTCAGACAACCAGCATGTGTAACACTGAGATTCACACCTGTATCATCTGACTCCAAAGAGAAGAATTTCTAACATAAGCTACAAAAGCACAAATCACGAGGAAAAACTGATACATTTGACTATATTAAAGTATAACCTTCTGTTTATCAAAGCATAAAATGAAGACACACCACATACTGAGCCATGAAATTTGCAACGCATATGACTGGCAAAGAGTATTTGGACATGTAAAGAAAAAGACTCCAGTAGGAAAAAAAAAGAAATAGGCAAAAAGAGGAATCAGCAAGTCCCAAGAGGGGAACTCTTGTTTCAAGAGTGCCAGTGTCCCGAAATTCAAATGGCCAGGAGACTCATGAAAAGATGCTCTACTTAACTAGCAACCAGGAAATGCAAATTAACACCACAATAGGTACCGTTTGGCGCCTCAAATTGGCAAAATCCAAGTCTGAGGTAGCCAGGTGTTGGCAAGGATGCATATAGCAGCAGGAATTCTCAAACTACCCTGCAAGTGTAAATGGATCTCTTCACTCTTGAGCAACTTAACCTTGTCTCTGAAAGCTGATCCGGTCCCCAGGCTGTGCTCCAGCCATTCAACCTTGGGTATATATGCTAGAGAATCTGTCTCACTTACATAAGAAAAGACGAGAAGAAGTGTAGAGGAGTGACTTTGTCATGAAAAAATGTAAACACCCACATGAGAGTCTGTCAGGAAGAGAAAGGATGAACATATTTCGTTAGATTAAAAACTGAGTTGCCAAAAGTAGAAATGAATACAGAGGCAGGGAAAACTACGGCCCACAGGCAGATGCCCATTGGCCACTTTTTTTTTGTAAATAAAGTTTTATTGGCACACGGCCACGCCCATTTATTCACATGTAGTCTCTGGTGGCTTTCATGCTCCAGTGGCAGAGCTGAGTAGTTGTCATAGAGATTCTATGATCTACAAAGACTAACTAACATTTACTGGCTGGCTCTTCATAGAAAACACATCCTGACCCTTCAACTAGAGATGCATGAATCTACATGGATCGCCCTCGAAAACATAACACTGAAGAAAAATGATTTAAGTTGTGAGAGAATCCTTAAAATATGATACTGGACATATTACCTTTTAAGGATGCAGGACGATACTATCTATGGAGGGGGGCATCTGGCATATGGTTTTGGTGTGAAGATATTTCATGAGAATCATAACACCAAAATCGAGGGGGTGGCCCCCACTGGGGGGTGGAAAGGGACATGTGATTGGAAATTACACTGGGGTTAGGGTGTGACCACTTTGCTACTGTCTTCTGTCCTTAGTTGGGTGTTGACTTTACAGGCTGGGGATGGGGAAGGGAACCAGATGGTCCCTGCCCCCAAGGGAACTACTGCAAATTCCAGATTCCTAAACAAGTGCAGAGAGTCTAACGTGGTCAGGGGTGGGGGGGCTGTGGGTAGATCAAGGAAGGGCTGTTCACAGAAACTTGCTGTTCCCTTTAGTTTGTCAGGGCTGGGACTCTAGTAAGTCACTTGCGTAGGGCATGAAATTGAAAGGGGTGCCAAGAAGTCAGGGAGATAAGTCATATTTCAATGCAGGATCTTTTAAAATGTAAATTGATGCAAAAAAAAAAAATCCATGATGAGCCAAATACCAAAATTTCAAATAAGCTCAGGACTGGTGGGCCGGGATTAAGGTGACACGAGTAAGGCAGTCGGCACAGTGGGTTCCTCTCTCCATTTAAATTTTTGATGTTTTATTCATCATGGATTTTTGGCATTAATTTTGACTTTCTTAAATATTGCATTAGAATGTTATTTATCTTGGTTTCTGAGTTTCTTGGCACTCCCCAAAATTTTGCACCCAGGGTGAGGACTATGCCCATCTCCTCCTTAGTCCCAGCTGTCATGTGGAGCCCTGGTAGCACCTTGGATCCAGCTAAGGAGATGGAAAAATCCATCACATCCAAAATGTCCTCAAAAGGTCCGCAGGCCAATTGAGGGAGACAGACCACAAGTAAATAAACAAGCAAACTACCTTTGGATGGTCAAGTGCTATAGATATTAAGCAGAGGGAGGTGGCAGATGGAGGGGGGACTAATTTTTACCTAATGGGCCCAGGAAGGCTTCTGTAGATTGAGCTGTTTGAGTCTAGTGGTGAATCATTTGGTGTTGCCATCTATGTGCAGATCTGGGGGAAAGAATGGAAGTGGCAATTGCAAAGGTCCTGAGGCAACGTGGGATAATATTAATCAGTTTAGAGCAAAAACTGGAGCTTTCCACACCTTTGAGGCTGAGGTACTTTTATTACCCATAATATTGCTTGATTTTCTATGTGGGTGGCTATATTGGGGTTCATGATCAAGCCAACAGAATACATTCTCTTTCCTCTGTTGACAGCCCCAGTTGAGCCTGGCTGGCTCATGTTGGGACATGGAATGAAGTTTGGGGTGGTGGTTATCTCTTTTCTACACCTTCTCATTCCCCTTATATTTGTATTCACTCTCCCCACCAGAGGTTCTCTGTCCGACTCCCCTGGTCAAGGAAGAGGCAGGGGCTCTTGGAAGGGACAGTCACAGCGCATAGATTTAGGTGAGGCTGGGCAGAAAGACTGAACCATGGGTTTATGGCCTCTTGGGGAAAATACTACAAGGAGGAGAGGAAATGACACTCAAGTACCCCCCACCTCAGTCTCATTCAAGGCTCTAGTGTGTGCGCAGCCTGACCTCTCTTGCAGCAAGTAGCGATGGTAGAGCCCCAGAAGAAATCAGAGAGCTGTGCGTGGGTTGGGAATATCGGTGACTTCCCTGTAGAAACTCCTTCCCCCTGAGCTGACATTTGATACAGTAATTCATCAGCAATTGTCAAGTCGGACTTGGGGGCTTGGGGTGCCTCAGTTGCCAGGGGAGACTGGAGAGAGTGACAAGGTGAATATCATTAGCATCTAGAGCTACAGCTTGCCCAGTGCTGGGAGATGGAAGGGAGGGGGCCAGGCTTCTGAGACCTGAACCAAGCCTTCAGAATATCAGCGCCCCCAGAATATTCTATTCAGGTTCTTTGTGTCTCTGTGTTGTACATGGGTATGAAAAGACATATGGGGCCTGGCAAAAATAAGAGAAAATTTAAAAGCTAAGAACATCAGAGCAATGGGAAATAAGAGTTGAAGAGCATATTAGACCAGAGGAAGACTTAGGAAATAGAAATTTACCACGAGCCTTAGACCGGCTCTCATTTCACAGACTTTGCATGGGCTGTGCCTTCCATGCTTCTTACCCATTTAATGCCTGGTCATCCTTTTTCACCCAGTTCAGGCCCTACTTCTTCCAAGAAGCCCTCGTTAACTCTTTGTAACCCTTAACTTTGTTGAGGATGGGTTGGGTCTCTACTGATGTGTGATCCCTGTCACCGCACTGATGGGTGTGTCTTAACTGCCCCTCCCTGGTCCGCGGGTGCCTGTGTCCCAGCTAGAAGGTGAGGCCCTAAGGGCAGAGGTGTGTCTTTGCTGATCTCCGTGGCCCAGCCCCTGGTGCAGAATAAACACCCGATGGGTGAATGGAGCCATGAAAATTGAACTAAAATGTTGACACTGAGCTTCCTAGCAGCCAAAGCAAAGAGGGAAGCAAGATATCTCAAAGACATGTCCCCAGATTAAACACAGGCACACACACACACACACACACACACACACACACACGCACGCACACACACATACACCTGTTGCTTGAGATAATACTGATTTTCCCGATATTCAGATATTAGAGAAGTTTCTTCTATGAGTCCACATGAAAAGGGGCACTAAGTAATCTGGTAAAGCACAACATCAGTAAATGTGCGTATAGTAAATAGAGGAGGGGATCTGTAGGAGTGCTTTTGCGGACATTGTCTTGAACTGCAAGCCAAGAAAGGGCATGACATCAATTCCCAAAAAAACTCAACTAGGAGGAAAAGCAGAGCTTTATTCAGGAAGCACATTTAGGGGGACTGAGGGTTATGGTCTCTCTGTCCTCCTACTCTAGTTCTCTCCCCACCCCCTCCTCTTCCTTCTTTTTAAACTTTATATTAAGGTCCAACATACAAAAAAGTGCACATGTGCTAAGTATACAGCTCAATGTATTTGCACAAATTGAACACACCAAAGCAATCAACACCCATATGGAGACACAGAACTTTCCTAGCTCCTTCCAACGCCCCCCCACCCCTGGCTCTTTCAGCCGTTGCCCTCCAAGGGTAACCACTAAACAGACTTCTAGCAATATAGATTAGGTGTTTGTCTGTTTGTTTCTCCCAGTTTTGAACTTTTCCTAGATACAATCAAACATGTGTTACCTGTTTGTGTGGTTTCTTTCACGTGACATTGTTTGTGACAATCGTCCATGTTGTGGGTGGTTGGGGCTTAGTCATTGTCACTGCTGTATAGTAGGCCATCATGTGTATAGAGCATTATTGATTCATTCTACTCTAAATGAGCATTTGGTTATTTCCACCTTTGAGCTCTCATGAATAAGCCTGCTGCGAACATCCTTCCACTTGTCTTTTGGTGCACGTATCATTCACTTTGTGTTAGGAATGCACTCGGAATGGAATCGCTAGGTTTTAGGTTCTTTCTGTATTGGGTTTTAATTGATACAGTTTGCTCAATCGTATGTTATCAGTTGACCCTCCCACGGCAGCGGGTGAGCATCCCAATTGCTCCACACCCTCACCAGCATGAAGTATTGTACCTTTCATGTAGCGATTTTGTTGGCATGCAGTAATCCCACATCGTGATTTTTAATCTGTGCCATTTCACATGTGTTTGATTATTTGTTATCCCTTTTGGCAAAGTGGTCTTTCAAGCCTTTTGGCCATTGTCTACTGCTTTTCTTATTGATTTGTAGCAACTCTTTATATACTGTGGATATAAGTTCAGTTGTTGGATATACGTGGCACAGATCTCTTCCTCTGCTCTGTGGCTTGCCCTTTTGGGTGCAATAATTGGAAGATTTATTTTCAAAGTCCTGAGTCTCTGAAGAGACCCGCCCAAGCACTGAGAAGAGGTCAGAGGACTCCAGAACTCCCAAACCTCTATCAGTGGCAATAGATACACTCCTTTGGTTTCATTCTGTATTTTATTGATTCCCAGATGCATGCTATTTTCCACCTTTCTGCATCTCTGTAATTGGGATGCATCTTGACAATCACTGGCATCTTGCACTAAAGATCGGCAGCACTTTCTTTTCTTATGTTCCATAGTGGTGCATCTTATCATCAGAGGCAGCTGGGATTTGGTGAAATGTAGCATCCTGGGGCCCCAGTGAGATTTTATTTGAAGAAAGGTCTTTAATTCTTTCTCCTCCACCAAAAAACTACTTTGATTTTTTTTTTTTTTACCAGTTGCTTTTATACTTTATAGAGCATCTGAATCACCCAGGGGGAGCTGTGTACCTGCAGCTTCTCCATGCCATCTCCTGAGGATTTGACCCAGGAGGGAATCTTTGGGGAGGGGTGTCCTTCACTGCTTCTTGTTAACGAGCCCCAAGGTGAACCCCGTGCAGAGTCATGCCATGTGAGAGCAGGGGTTCTCATACTCAAAAGCGTGTTGAAATCCCCTGGATTATAATATGTTGCTCCCCAGCCCTAGAGATTCTGAGTCGCAGGCGTAAGGAAGCCCTGGAGGTTCGAAATCTCTCATGAGCTGTCAGATGATGTGAAACCTGCCGGTCTGGGGACCACACTTTAAGGAACGGGTGAAAGGTACCTCCTTTCATGTGGTTCTACTATCTTAGAAGAGTTTCTGCTGACAGTTGGGAGGCAGACCAAAGACCATGATCCTTCGGGCCATATATCCTGAAGACACCCCCGGCCCCTTTCACGGCCTCTGCACCCCAATTGCTTGTCTCGGTAGGAGGGGGGAAACATCTGATAGAGATGTTGCTAAAACATGGTGTGCTTCATCAGTGGAAACTCCATTTGACGAGGCTTATTAAAAAGACAACATTATTGCAAAATGATTTAAGTGCTTCATTTGCGAAGGAGCCAAAGAGGAGATGAGCCGCCTCCAGGAAGCTGGCTATAAATATTCTTCAAGCGTGCAAAAATCTGCCTGGATGCCAAGTGGGGTTTTTTATTTTCACCCGAAAGCAGGTCCCTCTTCTTATAGGGATTTCCTATAAGGCTGTGGGAGCACATGGAGAAAAATGAGAATGGGGGGTTTTCTTCCCTCTTTGGAATATCTTCTGGGTTTTCCCGAAGATTTTGTTTATAGCCAAAGACAGGTCCGTGCGCTCCGGATGTCTGGTCTCATTAGCTCGAGAAGTTTTGCTTTTTGGTAAGGAATGGCTGAGAGAGAACCCACCGGGATACGCCAGGATTTGTTTAGATTTAGAAAGTGTATTTGGAAAGAGCTGGGAGTTCGGCTCCGGCGAGTCACGAGCTTGGCCGGCAGATGTTAATCTCCAGGAAGGAAGGGAAGTGACTTGTGAGGGGTCATGTGGTCAAGTGGGGACTGAGTCTAGATCGTATACCAAGGCTTCTGACTCCCTGTGTGCTCTGCCACAGCTCTGTGCCTCTGGGGACTGGATGTGGCAGCTCTGTCATCCCCAGGAGAGTAAGACAGCCCAGGTGCCTTGGGATATTAGGGTCTCTTGAGCCTGAGCTGCTGGGACATGCTAGGGAGAGGGTCTTTCCAGCAGAAGGCCAGCTGCAGAGGTCCTCTTGGCCAAAGTGTGGGCACAGTCATGGATGATCAGGGTGGGCTTCGCTGGGGCCCCACAGAGGAATGCACAGCTGGAATGTTCTTCGTGCCTCAGTTTCTCCATATACTAATGGGGCCATCTTGTCTTTTCTACCTACTTTGTAACACAGATGAAAAAGCTGGGGAACTGGACGAGTTAAGGTCAAGTCCAGGAGCAGAGGGTAGATGAGGGGCAGGTGGCTTTGAGCCCTCACTGCCCATCATACACGTCTTCACCCATCGTCACCACTGCTAACATATATGTGATCACATCTTAGCTCTTCCTATACCCCTCAAAGCATTCAGTGCCAACAGAATGAATGAATGAAATAATGTTGGACTGAGTAAAGTAATATTTAATGAGCAGCGTGTCTGTGCCAGGTGTTGTGACTCATCCTTTACCTGCTTTGTCTCATTTTACCTTCCCATCAAAGTGCGAGGAAGGTGCTCTTAGTACCCCTGTGTTCTAGATGGGGACAGTGAAGACCAAACAGGGGAAGTGATTTGTCTAATATCACACAGCTGGTGAGTGGCAGAGCTGGGCTCTGACCTTGGGTCCCACCGATTCCAAACAGGAAGTGAGAGAGGAGGAGCAGCTCCTTAGACTGGGAATCGGGTCAGGGAGTGGCTCTTCCTTCCAGCCGAGCCGGAGCTGGCCTGGTGACCAGTTCAGGAGGTATTCCAGGTGGAGGGCACAGCAAGAACAGAGACAGAGGGCAGGGGGGGAGCTGGACCTGCCTCTGCAGTCCTGGTGGTGGGAGGGTCTCATGCCCTCGGGGAGGTTATGGAGTGGGGTCAGTCCCTTAAGCTGGCCCAGATCACAGGAGCTGGAGGAATCTTGTTAGAGGTTTGCAAGCCATCCTGAAGGGGAGGGCTGGACCAAAACACATTTTCAAGATGGAATATGTGGGGGACAGCATCCGAGGAGTTATTTCTTCGTTGGGGGGTGGTGCCAAGGCACTTTGAAGACCCCTTCCAAAGCTCATGGAAGTCCCTCTCCCTGCAAAGCCAGTCGATGATGTGTCGTCCCCATGTGTCCCGCTCTGAGGCATGACCCTGTTCTCAGCGTGGCCCCCTGGCCAGTGCCCACCGACACGCCCACCGACACGCCCACCGACACGCCCACCGACTCTCCCGAGGCTGCGGATCCCTCCTCTCCTCCTCCCTCCTGCGCACGTTATTATGCGTCCTTTGATCCCCCAATAGGAAGTTTGACAGTGTGTCTAGGAGAGAAGGCTCTGGAGCCAGGCTGTCTTGATTCGCATCCAGCCCTGCCGCTGGCTGGCCAGGTGTCCTCGTGTGTGTGTCTGCACCCCGGCCCCTCTGGTCCTCA
>CM053616.1:4950683-4986682 GCA_028646535.1 Procyon lotor | reverse complement strand
CTCTGCTCCTACTCTGAGGGGTTATGTAGAGGGTTTCCGCTCTCTGATGGGGTTGGGGGCTCTCCATGGAGTTTATGCAACCGGAAAGTTCCATCTCTCTGGGCAGAATCCTCCATTCTAGGCACTCAAAACCCTCCTGATGGGGCTTCCCTGGGAAAATCCCCATTTCTTCATACTTACATTGCTTCCTCCTGAGACTTACTTTTCCTGTGAAGCTCCCTATCCCTCCACCATCTCCTGGGAGACATTAATTTATGTTCTGAAGCTCATTGCAAACGACACTCATTACCTTCCTAGGTGGACCAGCCTTTTAGCAGGGAGCCTATGGACAATAGAAGCCTCACTCTAATGATGGGGAATCAGGCAAATTGACTGTAGTGGGTAAGAATGTAGAAGGGAGAAACCCTTGCTCTTATCTCTCTAAGTCTAGTCAAAGTGTAGAGGCAGCCGCCTCTTCAGTTGGCTGGGTCCTGGTGGACTTGGGCCTCCAGGCCCGCAGACTTGCCCTGTCCCCCGTGGCTTCTAAGTTCACAGCCGCCCAAAGCGGTTGCATCTCGGCTTTGCTTCTTGTTGCCAAGGTTACCGTACGGGTCACAGAGCTCCGTTCCGAGGGCCGATGGAACTCCCAGCCTTGCGGTGAGGCCTGGGCTGAGCTCATCGACTCCCACACTCACTGGAGGTTAGACCCCAGGCCTGCTTCGGGTGGGGTAAAGCGGGTGTATGAATCTATCTGGCCTCAAGCACTTGGTCGGTCAGTGTGTTCCACAAGTCCGGGTCTCTGTAGGAGCTGTTCTTTGGCATCAGGTGGCCTGTTAGGTCAGGGACTCCTCAGAACCTTCTGTCACTGGCTGGCCTCCCGCCGTCTGTCCCCAACTATACCACTTAGATGGGGGGCTAGCTAAGACAGCGGCGGAGCTGGACCCTACCTGGCATTTGGGGGCCGAATCACTCCGCCTCTCTGAACTTCAACTTCCTCTTCTGTAAAATCCATACCATCGCATGTTTCTTGCTGAATCCTTACTACACGGACCCAGCGCAGAGCCCGGCACTCTGGGACTTTGCACCATTGTTACCACCACGATGGTGCCCTTTCCGGGTGGCCTTGAATGATGTCACCATCAGCCAATCAGAAAGCTCCTGGGCTCCTCCAACAGGAGGACTGATGTGTGACTCCTGATGGGCTCCCTCGGGAGTCTGAGACTTTGAATGATCAGCTAGTGTTAAGATACATTGGAATAGTCTTGTAACTGGGGAGACTTTCTTCTCGCCGGGGCCCAGACCCCACATCCAGTTCAGCCATTCTGGCCGCGCCCAGCGGACTTTCCGTGGGGCTTTCCGTGTGGGCCGAGGGCAAATGAGCAAGGTCACACCTTGTAGAGGCTTGGCAGAGAGCCTCCTCTGCTGGTTTCCTCATCTGGGAGAGGGGTAGAAGTTCAAAGCAACTGCATGGAATGTTGTCAAACCCGGGAGGTGCTTCTCACTCGGCCGTCGCCATCGTGGAGGGGCAGATGGGCCCCAAAGGAGGCATTTCCTGATTCCCGGGGCGGCCCCCAAGAGGACTGTAGAGTCTGTGTTTTTCGCTAGGGAACCAAATGAAGGCAAGACCGAATGTATTAATGTCCAGCCTTTTATCAATAATCACCGGGCTCTAAACACAGATGACGAGTGCAGAAGCCGGACGATCTCCTGTAAGAGATGCACTATAGACTCTCTTGTTTGTGCAAATATATACTTCCATTCCTTCCCCCATCAGTGACTAGTAGACCCCAAACCTGAGCCTTGCAGATATAAAGAGTTTTTGCTTATATGGGCAAACCTGATAGAGGAGGTTTTTCTATCGTTCTGTAGGTTTTTTCTTCTTTTCCTGTTATCTGTATGTAGTTTTATTCTACCCTCGTTTTCACCTGTGTATTTCATCGTGTTTTATACAAGTCTCCGTTATTTTGGGGGAAACTCTCTCTGAGCCCTAAAAGTTGCCCTCTGACATTCTAGATTCCTGCACATCACAAACTTAGATAAAAGAACCAAGTGAAAACTCTGATCTCTCTCTCCCTCCCTCTCTTTCTCTCTCTGTCTCGTGGTTGCTGGCAAGCCCACTGCCTCTCTCCAGCCCTTGCCCACCCCCCACGTCCCAGGGCCCCCCCACCTCAGTGCCGTGACATGCCTTCTGCTTGAACAGGTTTGATATGCAGCTGGCCCAGGCTCTGGGGGAGTCCGTGTTTGAGAAGGGTCTTCGAGAGAAAGTGACCCAGGAGAATACCAGCGTCCGGTGGGAACTAGGCCAACTTCAGCAACAGTTGAAGGTAAGGGATGGGGAGGGCATGGAGTCCTCTAGGCTCTTAGTTGCTGGCTTCCAGGAAACCCCCTTGTGCCCCCAAGGTAAATAGTGACAGGGAGAGAAACTTCGGGGGAAGGTGAGGTGACAGGGGTAGGCTGGTCTGGCCGCCAGCTGGAGTCATGGGTCCCGGGTGCCTTAAGACAACAGAGAGTGGTTGGAAGAATGATTATCAGATGATCTGAGCACTTTCAAGGTACTTACCTGGGAGGCAGGAGAGGCTGGGCCAGGAATGAGTTCCTGTCGCCTCATCCAGGGGCAGTACCCTGTCTCATGCAGGCTCCAGTGCAGAGGGGTTTTATTAAAGTATGACATGGTCACTTTACTCATTTGCTCCTTAACCTTCTATGGCTCCCTGTTACCCCCAGGACAGCTCTCAGCCAGGCATTCAGCAATCTCTGGATCTTTGACCCTGGAGTTGACTTTCTAACCTGGACAAGTCATTTCTGGACACCCCACCTCACTGTCCCAGTGTCTCGTCTCAGTCCCCGAGATGTCCCCTGCATCTCAGCAGATACACAGCTCACAAATGGGCAAACACTCCCTTTACGCACTTTGAGGTCCAACTCTGGGGGCCGTGGGGTTGCTTCCCTCCAAAGACCCCCACCCCTGCTGGTGTGAGCTGGCTCAGGGCGCAGCCCTTGGCGTCGCACAGGGGTCCCGCTGGGGCTTCCAGGCCGAGGTAGGGGTGGCGGGTTGCTCCCTGGTGGATGGGACACGTGATCACGTGACTTCAGATCTCCGCCCCCTTGGTCTCTGCAGCAAAAGGAGCAGGAAACCTCACAGCTGAAGCGAGAGGTAGAGACGCTTCAGGCCCATAAGCAGGAGCTGTTGAGCTTGTCCTCTCTGGGGGAGAACTGTGTCGCTGGCTTGAAGGAGAAGCTTTGGAAGCTGGAATCCAGCGCTCTCGAGCAACAGAAAATTCAGAACCAACAAGAAAACACCATAAAGCAGCTGGAGCAGGTAGGAAAGCTCTGTCCCAGGCCCTGCCCCATACTGGCTCCAGGGCAGAAGGGGATTATTGAAATGCAACACCAGCACCTCACGTGGCTCAGCAGCTCCTCATTCTGCTGTGGCTCCCTATTGGCCCTGAGACCCTCTCAACCTCCAGGTCGGGCATTCAGAGCCTTCCTGATCTAGCCCGCTCCTCCCATCCTGCAAGGGACTGACACCAGTGAGATCCCCACTTCATAGAGGTAGAAGCTGAGGCGTGGAGACACAGATGGGATGCCAGGGATGGGATCTGGAGACCTTGCCCTCTGACTCTGTAGCACCTGCTACGGGCACCACGCTGGACACAACCTCCAGGAAGATTGGCACTCTGATCTTTGGGGAACGCAGAATCATTAGGGGAATAAGGCAGGAATATCGACTACACTAATACCAGCGAAGTATCCAGTGAAGATTTTCTTTGTCGGCTCATTTGTTGATAAGCCCGCCTCGTGCCACAAAGAATTTGAGGCTTATAGAACGTGTGCCTCTTAAAACAGAAAAATTATAAATAAAACCATCCAAGCCGGAAAAACACGCACGCTCAAACAGACACCAAGGAGGTTTGGGGATGGTGAGTTAATATGCGGATACACAAGACGTGTGATCTTATACCCTTAGTGGGTTCAGCTCTAAGATTTCCTGGTGGCCAGAGAGAAGAAGGAAATGTGAGTCTGGTGCTCTTTGCTATCCCAAGGTAAAAACAAATCAGCTTTTCAAGAGAGAAGCAAAGCCTTTTCCCGAGGCTTAGCTGGAAAGAAATTTCTCATGTGGCATTTCACAAGTAGCAATGATTTTTGAAGCAGTTATAAGGCGGGGACCCCCTTTTCGAGGAAATCTGACTAGGTAGCATGAATATGGAAAGCCGGTGAAGCCTGAGCAGCTCTGGTTCGGTGGAGTGAGGGACTGGGAAGGCGGGGTGCCTGGCCTGGCTTCTCACTTACCCCCACTCCACTGGCAGGGAACCCGTTAAGTGCTGAGACCCGGGTGTGGCAGGCATGGAGGGACAGAGTCTGAAGCAGTTCAGAAAACCGAGTTCCTTTAACTCACTCAGCCTACAAGAATTTATTAAGCACCTACTTTGCATCATGCAAGGTGTGGATGTTAAGAATTCAGGTATAAATAAGACATAAGCTCCTTATTGGGTGGCTCAGACAGGTAAGCATCTGACTCTTGATTTTGACTCAGGGTGTGGTCTCAGAGTCGTGAGATCCAGCCCCGCGTCAGGCTCCATGCTCAGCATGGAACCTGCTTGGGAATCTCTCTTTCTCCCTCTCCCTCTGCCCCTCCCCACCTCTCTCTCTCAAAACAAAACAAGACAGATGCGCCTTCTGCCTTCCGGAAGTTTATAGTCATGCCGAGTATCATAAGAAAGTTGAATTTGCATATCTGGTCTCGGAAGCAGGATTGGGGGGGGCGACAATCAGGGAGGACTTCCTGGAGGAAGCGACATTTACTAAAGGATGAGTCCGAGTTGGCACCAAGAGAGTTTCATTCAGGAGGAAGAGCCCATGACAAGGCTTGGGGGCAGGAAAGTCCTGAGGCATTCAAAGAGGTGAAATATGGGGTCCTCAAGGCAGCTCAGTCTCTTCTTCTCTAGACTTCGGTCTCTTCCTCTGTACGGTGAAACAGGAGACTTGTCAATCCTCTGGCTTCCCCCAGCTTCAGCTAGGAATCCATGGAGGCTCATGAAGGAGGTGGAATCTGTGTAGATTGTTTTAAGGGACTAGGAGGATGCCACAGCTCATGTAGCAACCCTAAGTCAAGAATAAAGTGAGCACTTTGGAAAATTCCGTGAGTTCTTCAAGATACCACCAGGGGACCCCTCGGAGCTCAGGAGCAGAAATGTACTCCTGTGACCTGAGGGACCCAAAAGTTAGTGTATCTTTCCTAATTTTCCATCCTCAGCATACACAGAAGGCGAGGCTGATGCAACACTTGAATCCGTCTTTAGCTTCGCCCAGAACCTCATGCCACACTGTGCCCTTGTAGACATCCGGGAGATATTTATTGATCACAATATAGTACTTTCCCTGGGAAATTTTATGTTAACTCATATAAGGTGGACATAAATGGTATTGCAGATGTCAGGAGTATCCAAGAGCCTCGAAAAAAAATGAAAAAGAAATATTATATTTACTTGCTTAAGCTCCTCGTTTTGGATTATCTTGCCATAACCTCTGTCATTTTAAAGGAGGCGAGGAAGGAGGTTGACATTTAAAGTGAGCCTGCTTTATTTCAGGAACTGTAATAGGGGCGCTGTGCTGTGCTATCCTTTTGCCTCTCCATCACAGTCCTGCGCGGTAGAGAATATCGTCAACATTTTGAAAGACCAACATTGTTTTTTCGCAGTTTAATTTCCACATGAGGGACAGCAACTGTAACCTTGCTTGCGGAGAGGCTCCGGGTGGTGTGGGAAATGATCAGAAAGTTAGTTTCCACATTGTAACCCGGCTAAGGTATTGAGTTCTAAATGCTGCTTCATGACCAATGGCGTCAGAGTACAGATAAATGGAAGCTTGGAAGCCTAGGTTCTTGGAGCCTGCACACTGGACATTCTGATCCGTAGGTCTAGGGTGAAGCCCTGAAATATTAAATTTTTTAAAGTTGCATTATTTAGTGCTAACACACCACAGAATTTGAGAAGCAAGAGCCTGGGTCAGCCCCTCAATTGCAAAGATCAAGAAAGGAACATCTTAAAGCCCAACAGGAACCTACGACATCTGCTTCTAATTCTAGAACCTTCTATACAACGTCACAAAGTTTAAACACTGTGCACTCATGGCTCTTGGGGAGCTCTGAGCAAGTTTTGGAGGTTCTCATTTGAAAGACTCGTCTCCTTCACGGGGACATAGGTCTTAATTTTGTCTTCCAGGAAGGGAGGGGGCCGTCATTTCTGCCAGTTTCAAAAGAGAATGTCGTATC
Source organism: Procyon lotor (assembly GCA_028646535.1). Classification (NCBI taxonomy): domain Eukaryota; kingdom Metazoa; phylum Chordata; class Mammalia; order Carnivora; family Procyonidae; genus Procyon; species Procyon lotor. The sequence goes on along the minus strand of CM053616.1, from coordinate 4,980,432 downwards.
CCTGTGCTAGGCAATGTGCTAGGTGTTTTACATGGGCGATCTCATCGGATTCTTATAAAAGCATCCTGAGATGGTGGTTTTCTTCCAAGTAATCAAGAGGCAAAGTGGATTGTCCAAGGTGACATTCTGGGCAAGGGATCTCTGCAGGGTTCCCTGTCTTCATGAATAAACTTTTGTTCTACCTTCTGTCCACCCACCTATCCATCCATCCATCCATTCATCCATCCATCCATCCAAGAAATCCTCACTGAGGCTTGCTCCAGGGACAGCACATCTATTTCATGTTAAAAGTGTTGAGAAGGAGCCTGAAGGAGTCTTCCATTGAAATTCAGTGGGGAAAGAGTGTGATTGATTAGTGATGGCTTGTAATGATGGCAGGAAGGGAGGTGGCAGCACGTGGGCTATTTATCTATCATTTCTGACCTTCCCGGCCCCCTGGGGGATGACTTAGCCCTCCTCCCCACACTGCGGAAATGAAAAATGCAGGTGAGATACCCAGGCGGACGTGGTTGGTGTGGGTCGCCCTCATGTGCCTCTGTCCTTGCTCCCCCCACCCCCCAGCTCCGGCAGCGGTTTGAGCTCGAGATCGAGCGGATGAAGCAGATGCACCAGAAGGATCGTGAGGACCAGGAGGAGGAGCTGGAAGACGTCCGCCAGTCCTGCCAGAAGCGGGTATGTGAACAGCGAGCAGAGCTGTGCCCTTGGGTCCTGGCAGGTCTGGCCCTGCTGCCGTCTTCCTTTGAGCGGATTCGGGGTCAGGGTGGATTCTAGGGCCTGGGGACCGACCGTTCCTGCAACCACCTAAGACCTTAGCTGTCTGGGGTGCCAGAGCAGTAGTACCTATCTTAAATGTGGTTCTAGAACTTCCAGCAGTTTCTGCAACGGTCAAGCCTCATCGCCCCAAGAGCCCATAATGCCATGTAACTTTATACCTTGGGTGAGGACTTAAGGACTTACAGGTTTCAAGGAGGGGACTCATCTCTTCTGGCTATTTCCTTTGTAAACCATTTCTTACACTTCATCCAAGCTCCTGCGGACATTTCAAACAGTGGGTAAGAAAGCAATAAATCCTTGCAATCGTACCACCTAGAAACCATCATTATTCCTATTTTAAAAGTCATTTCTTAGCTCTCTGCCATTGTACACACACGCATACATATTTATTGAGATATCGTTTTCCCTAAATGGGGTCACGCTTTCTTGAAGCCTGCTATTTTCACTCAGCGGTGCGTCCTGGGCCTCTTTCCATGTCGGTAAATACAGATCAAACTTACATATTTAAGAGCTTTAAAAGCAGTCCACCTTAGGCACGTGCTGTAATCTATTCAACAAGTCTGTGGTTGGGCATCAAGGATTTTTGGATTTTCTGTTACTTTAACCAATGTCGAGACAAACATCCTTACAGGTGCATGAACTGATGTGAATAGGAGATGAATCTTTCAAGTGGAGTGGCTGGAAAGCTGTGGGTTACGGCTCAGTGAGCGGGTTTTCTCTCTGTGAGACTCCTCCAGGTCCTTCATCATTTCGTGTGCAGTTGGATCTCCAAGAAGGGGCGGTGGGGCATTTCCCAAAGCTGCCTCCTGTGATTGGCTCCCCAGCGGTCTGTCTGCGGAGACCTCTAGACCGTAGGGCTTGAGGGTCTGGGTGTTGGAATTCCCAAACTCTTGGTTTGGATCTCTGCCCTTCCATCTCAACAACGGTGCCATCTTGGAAAAGTGATTTAAAAGCCTTAACTGCTACTGAAATCCATGCTAGCCTTTGACTCCTTCCTCTGTATCCAGTGCTGGTCACTTGGAGCCAATGTATGAGTCACACAAGAAAGCCCATGTTGTTGCTTTAATTGGAATCATGGAGTCAAGTCATGCTTGGGTTGGGTCCCAGTGCTCCCAAGTGTGGGGCATTGGCGGAATCACATAACCTTGCTAATAAGCTTCACTCTTCTCATCCATAAAATAGTGTGACTACTTGCAGGGTCACAGTGAAGACTCAGGGAGATCTCAGATGGGGAAACAAAGTGCAGTTTGGTAATGGAATCCTTGTTTGTTGGAAACTTATAAGCAATAGTGGATTTCCAGGCAGCGGGTCCTTCAGAGGAGCAAGGGAATCAGCCAGGGGGTTCCCTCGCTCCTGGATGTGATTCATCCAATCCAGAAGAAGGAGGGCATGGGGCCTCGGCACCCTACGGAGCCCACAGCCGGGCATCCATCCTCCTGGGCAGGACCGAAGGGCATCTTGGTGATTTTCAGAACCCCAGCAGGAGATGGGAGTCTCGCTGAGCCCATCTTCGGGCAGATCTGACTGCCTTAGTACCCTGCCCTTACTCCAGGGAGAGCTGAGCCCACTCTTCAACCCCCAGTGGTAGGTGCTGCTGTGTCTGGTCCCTGTCCTCCTCTTCAAATACTCCTTTCGGGCGTCCCCTTAAAGCTCAGTCCCTCTGGGGCTACACAGGGATTATCCTGAGGAATCAAGCTCATTCCTTCCCAAACTCCCCAGGGTTGGAAAGGAAGAGTCAACGATTTCGGACTCATCCAGACCTGTGCATCCCTGAGTTAAGTCTCAGAATCTCCCTGAGACTCTGTTTCCTCATCTGGGACCTGGGAACAATGATAGAAAATGTTCTGCCTTCCTCTGCTATTGTGAAGATGAGATAAAAGAATAGGCAGTAGCTGGTAAACTGTAAATTGCTGGGAGTTTGCATCGAGGAGCCAATTTCTGCTTTTTTTCTGTTCTCACATATCTGGGAGAAATGAATGGGATTCTTTGAATACCCAGTGGGTGTGGTGCACCCGGCTGGGTACTTGATGTCCATCAGCTTCTTTGCTCCTCTGAAGAACACCGTGAGGTTTATGGTCCTGATTCACAGATGGGGAAACCAGAGTTCAGATTGGTGAAGCGAGTGGCCCAAAGTTACACAACCAGGAAGTAACCAAGCTAGGACTTGTCTGTCCTAGCTTAGGTCTTAGACTTAGCTTAGGTCTGTCTCACTCCAAAGCCCAGTCTCTTACTGAAAATGCTGGATTTAATTTTTTTTTTCATTTGTAAATGTTTAGACCATAGAAGGCCACTTTAGGAAGCACTTGGGCAATGCTGCATCCTTGAGCACTTCCCGCACATGAATTTGCCAAAGGCTCTGATAAGTCATGCATGCACTGAAGAACCCGTTAGCTCAGTGGTTCCTACACTCCTTCTAGCGTGGACTTTTCTCCACCTACGTATCCATCACGTTTGTGAGCACCATGGGGAGACATCCTGCAGAACACACTCCAGAAAACTTTGCCTGTGCTGGATACAGAGTTTTTATTATTTTGTGTATTTTTCAAGTATGTTTTAGTTTTGCCAGGCTGCACTCTAAAAGCAGATAGGAGCAGAGGGCCTTGTGTCTCTCACTCAAAGTTTCGAAATGGACTTACTTTCTACATAAGTGACCATCAATCAATACTTTGTCCTCCATGGGTCAGGAGATGGAAGGCCTCCATCCCTGCCCCTATGCCCTCGTGTGAAGGTTGCACAACTTCTGGTGTATTCTGAAAGTGCACTCGAAGCATTCTGGTGCACTTGAAGCATCATGAGTGCCCTGAGCTGGAGCCCCGATGAGGCGGAGATGTGACCCAGGCCCTCCCAAAGCTTTTCTGTGGACAGATTTATAAAGGGATAGGGTGAGGTCAGAGAAAGATACTTTTCTCCTGACGGCAGACACTCACATGAACTTCATCTAGCGCCTGCTCTGCTCCACCTGTCTCTCGCCATGGCAGGAAATCAATCGTTTTAGCGACCTGGGGGGGATCAGTGATGGCTCTCTGGGGTGGCAGAAAGGTGAGGGTCAAGAGAGACAACGCTAACTGCTCTTAGCGGCAACTGACTTAGGAGTAGGAGGCCTCAGAACGTCTCTCTGACTCAGTTTGCCCATCCAGGCAAGAGGGTCATTGATACGGCACAGAAAAGAGGACGAAGGCGTGAGCAAGGCAGCATATAGGAGAGGGGCTGGCAGGGAAGAGGGCGTGCAAAGCAGTTATCATGGGGTACCCCCTTCAGTGGGAAACACCTGCCTTTGCTGGGTGATGAGAGAAATCAGAGCCAGGAGATGAGTTGCCCCGAGCCAAATGTCTTAGTGTGTTTGGACTACTCTCACAGGGCGCCACAGACCCGGGGCTGAAACGGCACACATTCATTTCTCACTGTTCCGGAGGTCGGGAAGTCCAAGATCAAGGTGTCAACAGATTGGGCATCCAGTGAGGGCCCCCCTCCTGGCTTGCACACACCTGCCTTCTTCCTGTGTCCTCAGGTGGTGGAGAGAGACAGAAGCAGCAAGTTCTCTGCGATCTCTTCTTATAAGGGCCCCGATCCCAGCCCGGGGATCTGGACCTCACCTCTGGGCCTCACCTTTGGGAGATAAGCCAGTTATCTCCCAAAACCTGCATCTTCAGATGATACTGCACGGGGGGATTAGAATTTCAACGTAGGAATTGGGAGCGGCCCAAACATGTAATCCATAACAACAAGTAATGGCAAATCCAAACTTTTTTTTTAACCGGATTCACAGTCTATTTGATATAGAAGGTGGCTACGTTTAATCTGCCTTAAAGAGTCAGAGTGCCAAGGTTTGCAAATATCCAAGCAAGGTCATGGCATAGGAAGGAAATAGCCTTTGGGGAACTTCACATTCCGCCCTCCTCCAGACGGTCTCCCTGCCTTGTGGGCTTTGTCCGGATGGAGCTCATTTCTCCTATGTCTGCCTCTGCCCTTTGTGCCCGCAGCTCCGCCAGCTGGAAATGCAGCTGGAGCAAGAGTACGAGGAGAAGCAGATGGTCCTCCATGAGAAGCAGGATTTGGAAGGCCTGATCGGAACCCTCTGTGATCAGGTAAGAGGGAAGCGCCAGCAGGCATTTGAGAGAATGCATTCCCTGCCTCCAGGCCTTGTTCAGAGAGATGGATTCAAGGGGGGAGGACAGCTCAGTAAGTCTTCAGGAAAAGCCAGCCTCCATCTGCCCCTCCCAAGTGTCCTCTGACCCGTCAGTTCCGGCCCTGTCCACCCTCACGGGCTCTTCAAAGGAGACCTTCTGGGGTCCACACACAGCAGGGTTCTTGGAAGGACCATGAGAACGAACAGGGTAGGCCTAGCCAGAAGGGACAGACGAGGGGCTTGAGACCCTAGCTGGGGCCTGTTCTGTCTACACAGCTTTGGGTGAGCTAGTGAACTGCTCTGAGCTTCTGGAGGGCAGAGCCCTGTAGGGAGGTTGCCATGGCCGTATGCCAAGGTTCTCCACTGCGGCACTGTGGACATTTCAAGCCGAATCATCCTTTGTTGTAGGGAGGAGGTCCCGCGCACCCTGGGATGCCGAACAGCATCTCTGGCCCCCCCACTAAATACCAGTAGTGTACCTTCCCCCTCTCGTTGTAACAACTAGAAATGTCTACAGCCATGACCGAATGTCTCTTGAACACAAAATCAACATCCCCCCTTTGCAAAAAAAACAAAAACAAAAACAAAAACAAAAACCCCACAGCTGTAAATAAAGCAGCCAGCAGAGCCCTGCACCAGATCCTGATTTCCCAGGTGGGAGGAATCACTCCTCCATCGTCCAGATATTTCTTACCCTGCCTGAGCTGCCGCTGCGTGAAACCCCACCACCGGAGAGAGATGCCTGTGGATTCTGTGATTTCTTTTCAAGTATCACAAGAGTGTGTTTTAAGGTCTTTGCTTAACGGGCATGCACTGTTGTTTAATTAGCAATGATCTCGCTGTCTATCAGCAGAGTTACTCTTGCTGGTCACTGAGGAATGTCTGCCCCTCTTCAAGCCAGGATTTAGACATAGGTGCCCATTACGGATTTTTAAAAAAGATTTTATTTATTTATTTGGCATGGAGAGACAGAGACAGAGACAGAGAGAGAGAGCAAGCAGGGGGGACAGGAAAGGAGAAGCAGGCTCCCCACTGAGCAAGGAGGGCTCAATCCCAGGACCCTGACATCATGACCTGAGCCAAAGGGAGATGCTTAACCGACTGAGCCACCCAGGTGCTCCTGTATTTTTTTTTTAATTGATTAAGTGAGTGAATCCTAGAGCAGGACCTCCATAGCATCGGGCCTCGTGGTTGGAAGCTGAAGGAATCCACAGGAAAGCTTTGTCATCTTCCTGCTCTGAATTTTCTAGTGTCTCAGCCAAGCAAACCTGGCCATTGGGTTCAGAGCCGTTGGGGTTCTTTCTTTAGCATTAATGCAAGGGAGCCCAGCCCCAGAATTTGATTCTAGCATGAAAGTGGGAAATTGCTGGGCAAAGGAGGCATTCTATTCAGCATGGTTTGCTGGAGGAAACAAAGTAGGTAACCCACTAAAGAAAGGTTTTTATAGATGTTGCTGAAATGAAACATTTTCTGTGGAAACAGAAGGTGACTTGAAATGAATAAAATGCTAATTTTATGTTAGTCACCAAGCTGGAACCTTTAAATAAATGATCACATTTGGTAGTTTTTAATGTTTTATTAAGACATTTGCCAAACACATGGGAAAGTAGAATGACTAATATAATCGATGCTTATGCACCAAGCACCCAGGGCTCCCATAAATTAAAAATTTGCTGTATCAGATTCAGATATTTTTAAAGAAAGAAAACACACTTGGAAAAACAGTTGACAGCTCCTTGGTTTCCATTCCTAAATCTCCCACTCCTCCCTCCTTCCTTCTTACTTGCTTCCCAGAGGAGACTATCGTCCTGTGATTGGAGTGTGGAATCCCCCAGCATAAGAATTTGAACTTTAACCACACACAGTAACATGATCTCGCCACTTACTTTTTGTTGCCTTCCGTACCATGTTTGGAGACCAGTCCATGAGAGTACGTGGAGCTCTGATTCATTCATCTTAACTGCTACACAATATTCTTTTTATTTTTAATCCCATTTAATCCCGTATTTTAATCTTTTGCTGGTGGTTGTTTAGTTGTTTCTGTTCTAAGACACAAAGCTGCCAGGCTATTCTTATGTATGTCTCACTGGGCACATGGGCAAGAGTTTCTCCAGGGGCGTGTATATATTTTGAGATTATGTTTTTAGGTGCATCTAGGTTTATTTCTGTTTTATTTTCTTAGCAGATTGTTCCTTTGAGTGTGATATGGTCCCTCTTTTCTCCATGAATGATTTTTGCCTTATTTTATTTTGCTGGTTTCTTTTAGTTAGTTTGCCTGCAAGACCTTCATTTACTTATTTATTTTTAAAAGAGTTTGTTGGTTTATTTGAGAGAGTGAGGGAGTGCACAAGCATAAGACGGGGGATGGGCAGAGAGAGAAGCAGACTTCCCCACTGAGCAGGGAGCCCAACGTGGTTCTTGATCTCCTAACCCTGAGATCATGACCTGAACCAAAGGCAGACACTTAACCCATTGAGCCACCCAGGTGCCCCTGGCAAGATCTTTTTAAAAATTCCTTCAAGTTCTTTTCTAAATGTGTGTGTGTGGGTGATTGGGTGTGTGGGTGTGTGGGTGTGTGTGGGTGTGTTTTGTTTAATTCAGTGTTTCAGTCTCAAACTTTTTATAGGAGAATCTAATTCATTTACATTTATTGGAGTGACGGATATATGTAAAATTATTTCTATTCTCTTATTTTGTGTTTAGTATTTGTTGGCTTATTATCCCCTTTCTTTGCTGCTGCTTTTATTCCTCTCTTGCTTTTGAAGTGTTTTTATTAATGTCAAGTGATTTTATTTATTAGAAAGAGAGAGGACACAAGCTGAGGGAGGAGCAGAGGTAGAGAGAGAGAATTTCAAGAAGTCTCTGTGCTGAACATGGAACCCAACGTGGGGCTCGATCCCACAACCCTGAGATCATGACCCGAGCTGAAACCTAGAGTCAGATGCATAACTGACAAGGCCACCCAGGAGCCCCGTAAATACCTATTTAATTGTCATTTTTTCTAGCATGCTGTATTTGATTTTTACAATTCTGTGGGTAAGGTGTTATTAGTTCCTTCTTATACATGATAGAATTGAGGCTCAAGCGCTAAAGCAAATTGCCCAAGATCGTATGGCTTGTTAGTGGCCTAAGCAGATTTGAAATGGAGTCTGTATTATTTGAAAGCCTGTATTTTTAAGTACTCAGCTGCTTAAAAATGGGTAAGGTCCAGTTAATTAGAATCAACCCTTTGCTGACCATGTTGATTTTTTTTCAGAATGTTATCCATTCTCTTTCCTAACCTCAGTCTCCCCATCTAGAAAGTGGTTGATTAGCCCTACCAGCATTTCCAGATAATATTTTTAAAGTTTTCAGAGAGATCATTGACAGCAGACATTTAACAACTGCCCCCGACAATTTGGCTTTATGATAAATGATGAAACAGTTGAGATTCGAATATAGTTTCCCACAACAACACTAAACATCATTTAGATTTATTGGTTAATTATTTGCCAGCTTTATCCAAATTTGAATCTTTGTGCTACAGAATGCAAACCTGCAGGATGAGATTTATTTCCCATTAACCTAATGAGCCCTCCCTCTTTCTCTCTCTCTTTTGCCCTCCTCTCTTGTAGCAATTCATTATGAGAGGGAGGGTGACTTGTCTGATATTTTTCTTGTGAGTTCTGTTGGCAAAGATCCTTCTGGAAAGGAGACAGGGTGGCAGCATTTTCAGGGTCTTCCTGGCAGGGACGGTGATAGTATCTGAGTCGTGGTCAACACCAACATCAAGGAATGTCCCTGATGCCAACCTGCCCTGTGGGAAAATGAATCCCTCTTTATACTCTGGGATGTGTAAAAAACAAGAACAGATAAAAAAAAAAAAATAAGAGAGATGCTGAGTATGCTGCTTGAATGCAGAATCTGGGCTCAAGTTACTGAATCAGGAATCAGGTTCCCCTAGGCACTACGGTGCAGTGGTTAGAAACTTTGCATTTTAATGCTGAGCTGCTCAGGTTCAAATCCCTACTGCAGAACCGCACTGTCACCTTGAGTAGATCACCCTATGTCAATTTCGCCAGCTGTACCTCCATTTTCCCGCGAGAGTACAGAAGAATCCCACCTTGCTACAAGATATGAACTGGCCATGTTTTATGCCCTCATGCTAATCACTGGAACTAGAGACACAAGACTTTCTTAGTCCTCTGCCTTTGCTCATGGCCCGGCTTCTTGGAATGCCCTTCCTGTACCTCACTGGACTCCCACTTACCCAAGACTCTCTCTGATTCCATCCGAGCCTGAGCTGGCTGGCCCTCCTGTGTGCTTCCACAACACGTTCCCTTGAACTAAAGAGCAAAACCTACCTCTTTTATCATCCATACTACTGAAATGACCTCTTTCCGGTCGGGACATCGGATTCCTATCCGAACTCTGCCACTTACTAGAGGGGGGATCTTGGGCCAATTACTTGTCCTTCTGCAGGCTTCCGCTTCATCATCTGTAAAATGGGAACTGACTACACACCTCATAGATTCTTCAGGAGGACCAAATGTGTCCTGAGACCTCCCACAAAGCGTTCAGAACGGTGTGTGACACTTAGAAAGCTCTCTGTAAATGTAAGCTATTTCTGCTTTTATAAAGGCAATAAAAAAAAATAATGTCGACTCTTAAGAGATTGTCACAGGAGTTAAATGCAGTGACATGTGACAAAGGGCCTGGCACCGTGCCCAGTTGTTCTGATCTTAGCTCAGCAGGTAGGATTATATTTGGTGTGTGTGTGTGTGTGTGTGTGTAGATGTATATATACACACATACAGACACACACACACATACGTATATTACACAAGCATTTAAAACTTAAAGCAATACATCTGAGGACAAAAAGGCTAGATTTGAAGAACCAACTCATTTTTCAAAGATTTCAAAACCAGGAGCAGAGACATAGTAATGCAAAACCTCGTGGAGTGCATTCTAGGTCATCAGATAATACTTACAATTCTTTATATTTGTAAAGCGCTTGACGGCATACAAAGTGCTCTCTGATCCATTTTTGTGCCTGATCCTTGTCTTATCTCAACATGGAGGATAGAATATTTTATATTTTTTTTACCTTATTTTTATAGACAAGGAGCCTTGGGTTCAGAGAGGTGGTACCAACCAAGCGTACTTCTCATTCCCGGCAAATGGCAAGCCAGGGTTTAAACCTTGGGCTACCCCATTCCAAACCCCGCCTCCTTTCTAGAATATTCCGGGGGCATTGTGATCATCCTGGGAAATGGTTCTGGAGAGGCACGGGTATCCGGGTGTGTAGAAATTGGGTCTCAGCTGCCACACGTACGCCGTGTCTTCTTGAAAACTCCCCACCTTTTCCTGCCCGTCTCTTGAAGGGTTCTTTCTGGGTTTCAGAGATGCCCAGGGCTTTAGGGTCAGTGCCATTTCGAGAGGAGAGGGCGGGTCTCTGGGTGATCCTGCACCTGCCTCCGTTCACCTCAGCCCCTGGGAGCTGTCGACCCTCCTAGCAGCCAGTCCAGGATGCGGCTTCTGCGGGAGCCACGAGACGGCTCCCGACTTGGAGGGCCGGCGCGCTCAGGATTCTGGGGGAAGGCGGGCGCTGGCTTCTGGGCAACCAACGTCCCTCTGCAGAAAATGACCTCGTGCCTTAACCTGGCAAAGGAGACCAGCTCAAGGGACAGGAAAACTTGATTTAGACCTCCAGAAGCAGGCCAGCTGTTTTTAATACTATTTACTGAGATGCAACATACATGCAGGGAAACACAGCGTGCCCCACAGGAATTTCCATGAACTCAGAGATGCAGCACCCTCAGAAAGAGGAGGAATAGCCCTTCGGGAGCCCTCTGGCCCTACCCAGCCTCAGCCCCGGCAGGGTAACTGCTGTCCTCACTTCTGTCAACAGAGGGCCTCACCTGACCTGTAGGCTCTGACAAGGCAAGGAAAGGCCATATTGATGACTTGAGGGCTAAAGATGGGACCCAATGACTTTGGATGTTCCAGGCTGTGAAAACAGCGATGAGCCCAGCTCATGGTCGTGGGCCTTTACTGCGAGTCAGGCATTGGGCTAAACACCAACTTAATTCCCATAGCAGCCCCGTGTGGTTGATGCCATTCCCATTTTGGAGATGTGGAAACTGAGGCTTGGGAAGGAGAAGGGTCTTGTCCAAGGTCCCACGGTGTGAGGGGCAGAGGCAGGATTTGAACCCAGGGGAAGCCTGGTTCCGGAGAACTTGGACCCTGCCCTCTGCTCTGGCGTCTTAGCTCATGAGAGCCTTCCCTTGGCTTCCAGATTGGCCATCGAGACTTTGACGTGGAGAAGCGTCTTCGGAGGGACCTCAAAAGGACTCACGCGCTCTTGTCAGACGTGCAGCTCCTTCTGGGGAGCATGGAAGATAGCAAGACTTCGGTCAGCAAGGAGGAGCTGGAGAAAGTGCACAGCCAGGTAGGGGTCACGGGGGCCCCTTAGGGCCAGGCCGGGGAGGATGCTGCAGCCGGCCAGGGGGGACAGTGGCTCTCGCTGTGGCTGCAGCACCGACGTTCACAGACCTGCATGGAGAGGGGGGACACCAAGGGGCTGGGTGGGTCACACGGAGGTGGTAGATGGGGAGGAGGGGGTCTGTAAATGACTGACCAGTCCTGTTCCCTTCCTTGGGGCTGAGGCAGAACACATCTCAAGGATGTAGGCGGTTCAGGGACCTGCGGCAGAATGGCTGGGTGCGGCACGCTTGTGTGCATGTGTGTGTGCGTGCACGTGCGTGCATATGGAAACAATCAGTCATTAAAGCAGAACTCCAACAACCACCACCACCAATAGTGCCGATTAGAACGGTAATGATGTTGATCTCCAGCTGTCACCTTCTAGAACGCCCGCCATGTCCCACTTAGGCTATACCGGATGGCCCATCAAGTTCTCCAGAGAGCCCCGAGGGAGATGAGAGTCCTCATCTCCCTTCCCCAAAGGAGGTGGCAAAGAGGGGAGGAGACCCGTCCAAAGTCACACAGCTAGAAAGTGCCAGAGTCAGGATTCGAACTCAGGGCTCCAGCCTCCCCTGGCTGCTTCAGAGGAGGTCTGGAGGCAGATGGACGGTGAGGCCAGGCAGAAGCCAAGGACCTCGGGAGATGGGATGGGCTCAGGCTGTGCCAAGGGCAGACAGCATGGCCCACAGCGGCAGGTTTTGAGAGATGTGAGCGGGTCAGATCCCACAGTGGGGTTGGGGGACTTGGGGAGCGAGGTCCCAGAGCGGGGACTCAGGACTTTGCAACCCGTCCCCACAGGGAGCTGGAAACAAAGCAGGGAAGCTCAGAGCCCCACCAGGGATGTTGCGCCCGTGTATTTGGTGTTACTTCTAGAACTCACGCCTCCTGCAGATAAAACCATGTGTGCCCAGCCCGGTGTGGGGCGATGGAAGGCATTTTCTGCTGCCTTCACCACCTCACCTTCTCAGAGTGTTGCCCCCTTCTTCCTCCTTCTCTGGCCTTCTCTGTCACGTGGCCTCAGCCCCGCCACATGGCTGTGCATGTCTGTCTTCACAGAGACTACCCGAGAAGCTCAGATGGCTTACCTGTACTTTTTGGACTCTCAGGCAAAACTCTATACTTCCCGATAGCAAGACTATGCTTTATTCATGTCGATGATGCCCATCCAGTCCACGGCATGTAATAAATACTGAATAAATGCCTGCCTGTTGAATTCAGTGGGCTCATTCCCATAATGAGGAAATGAAGGAACAGAGAGGGTGAGAGGTTTGCCTGAGGTCACACAGCCAGTGAAAGGCAAAGCCGGGCCTTGAACCTGCATTCCCTGACTCCAGAACCAGTGCTCTTCTCTCTTCCCACTGGAGCTCCCAAGGGTCAGCCCGGTTCCCAGGAAGGCAGTGGGAAGCAGCAGAGTCTAGCAACTGGATCTAGAGCCTTCTTCACTTCCTGTCTCTGGTGTCTGTTTCCCATCTATAAAACGAAAGGTTTCAGATAGAGATTATAGGCTATGGGAGACACCCTGCCCTCCCTTTGTTTTCTAAATTAAATTCTAGGCTTGATTCAGATTTCATGAGCGTCTCCACTAACTCTTTTTCCCGTTCCAGGACCCATCCCAGGGCACGGCCGTGTGTTTGCTTGTCCTGCCTGCCCAGTCTTCTCTGTCTGGGACAGTTTCCTCCCTTGCTTTTCATGACCTTGACAGTTTTGAGGAGTGCCAGCCAGCCATCCTGGAAAGTGTCCCCCCCAGTCTGGGTTTCCGTGATGCATTTCTCGTGTTGGACCAGGTTGGAGGGTTTTTGGAGCAAATACCCCAGAGGCTCACTGAGGGGTTCATCTCTCTCCGTCACTCTCTGATTTACCTTTGTTTAGTAGCCATGCTCTGCTAAGATGGCCAGCCTTCCTGGCTTGTCCTTGATGGTCCTGGTTTTAGGGCAGAAAGTCCCATGTCCTGGGCAGGCCCTGAGCCAGCTGGCACATTTGCTCCCTCTGTTCTCTCCATGGTCGTGTCAGGAAACTAGAATCACCTGGGTCTCAGTGCTTCCCTCACTCCGTCCTCATACCCTCTCCCATGTGCCCATTTTACAGATGGGGAAGTCCTGCTGAGAGCTAGAAAGCTTCATGCCCAAAGCAACTACAGAAGCTAAGTGGTGGAGTTGGGATTCGTATCCAGGGCTCGTGATTCTAATTGTAGAATCTAGGGGTTCTTCTGGCGGTCTGAGGGGCTGTCCACGTGGGTAGATGGATGCTTAGCCTTTTGACTTGCCTCACGTGGGCAGAGATACTGGAGTCCCTGGTGAGGGGTCAGGCCTCTTGGGTTCATGAAGCCCCTTTGCTCTTCCTGCCTCCCCCCAAATATTCCTAGTGCCACAGCCTCCTGGCCTCCCCTTCCCTACAGGTGATCACTCTTGAAAAGGAACTGTGATGGTTTTGACCCTCCCTCTTCTTCCTTTTTTAAGTATTCCTGAGAAACCTCCCTCTGCAGGGTTAAAATGTGTGTTCTTGAAAAATAGTGGTATTTAATGAAGGCGCCTCGAGCTGAATCAAAGAGCTTCATTCTTCTGAAATGAAGCTTCCCCATCTCGGCTTCTTCCCCATCTCTGCATCCGGCTCCTATCAAAGGGAATTCACAGCCTTGGCTTTCGGTTGCCGTTGTCATGGAAATCGTTATAAGGAGGGGATCGTGTGGACCAGAGGTCAGGGTACGGTTGCTTTGGCTCCCAGCACACGTGTCCCGGATGCCGGAGTCAGAGCTAATCAAATAAAGTGGTGATGACATTGGGCATCACTCTGTTTCCTCTCCCCAGGAAGGTATTTGTCCTTTACCTGCAGGCTCTGGGGACGGAGGCGGGAGAGCAGACAGGAGGGGGAAGAAAGAGGGAGCTAACTTTGCTGCCGACTGTGCCCCAAGTGCTGGGTCTAGCACTGAACAACTTCTTTCCTTCCTTCCTTCCTTCCTTCCTTCCTTCCTTCCTTCCTTCCTTCCTCCCTCCCTCCCTCCCTCCCTCCCTCCCTCCCTCCCTTCCTTCCTTCCTTCCTTCTTTCCTTCCTTCTTTTCTTCATGATTTATAAGGCACCTACTGTGTGTCAGGTGAAAGGGTCCATCTAGGTGGCTAATGGTCAAACAGATATCCTCCCTTGTGAAACTTACATTTTTTTTTTAAGATTTTATTTATTTATTTGATAGCGTGCACAAGCAGGGGGAGCAGCAGGCAGAGGGAGACGGAGAAGCAGGCTCCCAGCTGAGCAAGGAGCCTAATGTGGGACTCAATCCCAGGACCCTGGGATCATGACCTGAGCCAGAGGCAGACGCTTCACTGACTGAGCCACTCAGGCACCTCGAAACTTAGATCTGATGGCGAAGAAGACAGGCAAACAATGATACGAATAAGTAGAAACATCCCACACCTTCATAGGTGTATTAAAGGAAATAAACAAGTTTCTGGAATAGGGCCCTGCAAAGGGTCTCGTGTAGCTTGGATGGTCAGCTATACCACCCTGGGACAAGGAGAAGCAGGTGGGGATTTTATTCCAAGGGTCGTGCAAAGCCACTGGGAGGTTTGGAGCAGAAAGTGACAATCTGATTCACGATTTAGGGGCTCGCTCTTCTGTGTGGAGCACGGCTGCAGAGAGCACACCGATGCCTTTAGGAGGCAATGGACCATTCCAGGCTGGAGGAAATGGTCAGCTGGGTTAAGTGGTTAAGTGCTGTCCAGAAGGGACAAACTCGGGGCTGGTTTGAAGGCCATGGGACTTGTAGATGTTCTGATGGGAACAGCAGGTGCAGTATTTAGCTAATCCTCACCGTCGCTGCAGGAGGGGGTGTTTCTATTTTTGACGCGTTTAGCCCATAAAGAAACTGTCTCTGAGAGGTTGAGTAACCTACCCCAAGGCACCCAGCAGTGTGTACCTGAAAGCTGCGGATGCCAACAGTTTCGTGCTCATGCAACTCGGTAGGTATAATCTGGGTCCTGTTACCATTTGGACCTACTGTGTTAACGTAGCACCTACTACGAACCAGGTTTTTCCTTGATGTCTTGGGACACAGATTCTGGATCCCACCCCAGATAGTTTTTTGTTGTTGTTGTTTTTCTTCATCAAGTCTGGGTTGGCACCCGGTATCTACATTCCTAAGCCATCCATTCAGAGGATTTGGATGCTGGTCTTGGGGCCAGCATTTGGGAATCGCGGGCCTTACTTATCTCTCAAAACTCCCTTTCAGGTTTGGTGGCGATAGGTGCATTTTGCAGAAGGGAAAACTGACAGCGATTTTATATTAGTGTGTCGAATACTCGTCCTGCCCTTTTAAAATGAATTAAATTTGAGTCCAGAGGACCGGATCTGGGACTTGCCGATCTTGTGACCTTTGACGTGTAGCGTGACCTCCCGGAGACTTTTTCTCTCTAAGTGGAGAGTTTTCATTCGCCTGATGGCCCAGCGCCTGTCAGGGGTGGGGGGGCAGGGGGGGCGCTGCTGAGGTCAGGCTGACAAGGGTCTTCAGAAACCGTGAACACTCCCAGCAGCCTTTATAGCTTGCTAACCTCGCTAACCTCGGTGCACCCGAGAACCCTGAGAAAGGTTTCCTCTCTCTGGGCACAGACGAGGGCATTGTTTCAATGCATCTGTTAAAGAAAAACTTGCATTCAGCAGATACTGATAGGGTCCCCACTCTGGGACAGATCGGAGGCCAGGCTGCGGGGATAAGGAGGAGACCATAGGGTTCCTTCCCTCTAGGGGCTCCCAGTCTGCAGGAGGCAGACCCTGGAGCAGACTCTTGCCAAACAGACTGATAAGCTCCTTACTGGGGGACGGGGAGGGGAGGGGGGAGGCGGTTAGCTAAAGAGGATGCCCTGAATGTAGCTGTGGGGGAGGGGCCGGCGGCTTCCGCTGTCTCTTTAAAGGTGGAAATGAATTGCTGGTTGGGAGGGGTGGGGAGGACAGGACTGGGGCGCCACAGAGCATAAAGGGATAGAGACACGCGCGGAGACAGGGAGGGTATGCCTCCTGCCATGGTATTGCCGGAATATCAAGTGTGCAGGGGTAGGGGCAGAGAGGGTGATGCTGGCAGCAGAGACTGGAGCTAGCTCAGGAATGCTTTGGCAATGGGGAGCCATGGAGAGTTACGGAGCAAAAGTGGGTGTGATCAGAAGTACTTATAAGACGTGGCAGGATTTCAGGTCCCAGCTGCAGCCCTGAGGTACCCTGTGCCAGGCTGAACCAGCAACACGGAGAGTTCCCTTAGACACGGTATCTTCCAGAATCTCTGGACGTTGCCCGTATGGACAGGCATTCTCTCTGTCCTGTGCCTCACCATCTCGAACCCCAAGAGAATTATTTAGCTCGTCCCACCCAGTTTCCCTCCATTGGCTTGGATCTCAGATAACACCTGCAGGTTAAGACCCTTGTAATGAAACACGGAAACCTTCTAGAGGCAAGGTAGACCCTGTGGAGTCCAAATCCTGCCTCCGCGACCTAATTAGCTGTGTGATTTTGAGCAAATCACCCTACCTTTCGGCTTCCTTTGCCTCCCCCAAAAAAGGGGCATGATATTCCCAGTTATGGTGCCGGTAGAAAGAACACTAGACCACGGATTTGAAAGAATTCTCCACGTTAAAAATGCGAAGGCGATGATTTTTAAAATGGAGAGCTTCGCACGGGCTCCCACGTCCCCGTCACAGGGGTTGGCCGCTGGAAGACGGGTTTCTGGGCACATGGTTTTGTAAGACCTCACGGAACAGGTAGGCAAGGGGACGCGTGGGGTGGTTGTGGTGACACCTGCTCTCTAGGAGCCAATTACAAATTAATTCCCAGGGAATGTTTCCACTGGAAACAAACTCATCTGGAGACAGAAGCAATCCCAACCACGAAGGTCTATAATTGAGATACTCGCCGAGCATAAAGAACATCTGTGAGAAGCAGATGCCTGCACCTGACTCCAACGGGACCGTGGACGAGGCTGTGTTCTCCGGGGCGGTGGTGGCTTCCCCCCTCCTTCCTTTGATTCATGCCTCTGACCTTTGT
The DNA here is from genome assembly GCA_028646535.1 of Procyon lotor. NCBI lineage: Eukaryota > Metazoa > Chordata > Mammalia > Carnivora > Procyonidae > Procyon > Procyon lotor. The sequence continues at coordinate 4,963,046 of CM053616.1, read as the reverse complement.
CTCTTTCCCAAAATAAATATGGTATTTGCTTTATTGTTAAATGGAGACACCCCACCCCCCACCTGCTGTCGCGTTTACTTACTTCAAGCTGGGGGCTATGTTCACGCTTTCCTGCGGAGCACAAAGCTATCACGAAGTCTCAGTCCTTGTACCCCGAAATAGCTCTTCAGTTCGTCCCCTCTCCTCTCCCCCCTTATCAGCCATCCCCCCGTCCCCCGGAGCTCTCCTTTCGGGTTCTGTCCTGTCTGCTGGCCTCTGGCAGTGTCCACCCCGTCTTACTGCCACCTGATCTTTGGAGAGAGAATTCGCGTGGGGGAGGGGCAAAGGTAGAGAAAGAATCCCAAGCAGGCTCCACGCCCAGCGCGGATCTCACAACCCTGAGAACATGATCCGAGCCAAAATCAAGAGTCGGACGCCCCACCGACTGAGCCACCCAGGTGTCCCTGGAGAGGGAAATCTTTAAATTTACGTACAGTCCTCGCTCTTTGAGGTCAGGATCCACCAGTGGCTTCCCATCGCCCCCAGAATCCAGTACAGGTTCCTCACTGTGGCCTTTACGGTGGCAGAGCCTGGCTCCCGTGCTCCCGACACTTCTGACCAGCTGCTAAGGGACAACTTGGGGTCCCTCACACCCATCCCACCTTTCCCACCTTTGTCCACGCTGTGCCCTCTCACTCCTCCCCTCTGAAACCTCTTCGCCTGCTGAAGATCTAGTTCTCTTCTGAGCTTGGGTTGGAGCATCGTCTCTGGGAGCCGTCTCTGATCCCCAGGGGACTGGGTGAGGGCACACCTCCCTTCTCTCACGGTCTCCTGGGTTTAGGTCTAGAATAGTACACATTGGTCTCTCACAATCACTGCCTTTGCCTGCCCAGGTCCCCCATTGACCTTCCAGCTCCTTTAAAGCCAAGGGCCGGACTGAGTACAAGTACCAAGAGACTTGTCCAAAGTCATGAAGGTATTAAGAGATGAAGGCGGGAGTCGAACCCACAGACTTGACCAGTTGGGAGTGTAGCATGTGCTACCTCAGACGGTGAATGTGTCTCCTGTTGGTCCTCTGCCCGCTCTGGGCCGTCGCGTCCCTTTGGAAAGCCCCGGATGCTCCTGTAGGCCCTTCCCCTGGGGGATTCAGGCTCAACTTCTGCGTTCCTTCCTGTGGGCGCATTGGGCCTGGTGTATCGGCTACATGATGAACTCCCAGCCGTGGTTAGGCAGCAGCCCGAGCTCCCGTTGCTGGTGTGCGGAAGACTGATGGCCCCTGACTCCTCCCTAGTGCCTTTAGTCGGGACGTTTGTCACCATGTGTCACCCATGCTTCCATGAGACATTGAAAATAATGAATCCGCTCGGGGAAGATGACTCTGATGGGAGCCCTTTGTGTGAGCAAGCACCTCTGGACTGCTTCTCCCCAGCCAGGGACCACAGGGTAGGTGGCTCGGGCATTTTATTTGAAGAGGCTTTTTTTTTTTTTTTCCTTTCGAAAGATGATGCTGGAGTGAATTGATTCAATATTAACATAACCTCCTGTCAGAAGAGATAAAAACCGAAGTGTAATTGGGTGAGAACATGGTTATCGAGGGCCTGTTGAACCCACAAATATTGACACTTCCCATGCTGTTATAAATGAAGCGGAGGGCGGGGGGCAGCGCCTGAGTGGCTCAGTGGGTTAAAGCCTCTGCCTTCGGCTCAGGTCATGATCTCAGGGTCCTGGGATCGAGCCCCGCATCGGGCTCTCTGCTCAGTAGGGAGCCTGCTTCCCCCTCTCTCTGCCTGCCTCTCTGCCTACTTGGGATCTCTCTCTGTCAGATAAATAAATAAAATCTTTAATAAATAAATAAATAAAGCAGGGGACGGCCAATTTCACTGTAGGCAGGGAGTGACGTCTAGGCATCGCCCCAAAAGGACCTCTTGCCCTTGAGCGCCGTGGAAGGCCAGGCCCCAGAGCGGCCAGCTATCCACCAAGGTAATCATGGCCATCTTTACAGCAAGGATATTGATGGCAAGCGACTGTTGTCTACACTATATCAGGCACGGGGGCCAAGCCCCGAGATGCCACGACTTAATCTGAGCCCCTCGACCCACTTGAATGTAGGGAACAGCACGTGAGCACGGCCCTTGCTATTCGGGGCCAGAGCTTGGGGGTGGGTCTGGAGACCGCAGGTGCTGTGTGGACGAGTGGGGACTCACGGGGCGGGGGGGTGCCCTGAATCTCTCCAGGAAGCAGTTAGCGCGTCGTGCTCCTTGTACATAGGACGAAGCTCGGCGAATGAGAGACTTGCCCAAAGTCACGGAGCTGGGGAAGAACTGTTATTTTTTTTTTTTTTTAAATAACGTACTTTGAAAGAATTTCAAACCCAAAGTGGCAAGAATAGTTCAGAGGATCCGTGTTTAGCCTTCATTTAGATTCATCAATCTGCAACATTTTACCGCACTCGATTTATCATCCTCTCTCCAAGTTACCTTTTCCTGAATTATCAGAAAAGGAGTAACAAACGTGATGCCCTTTTGCTGTCATCCAAATGGGAAATTTCACACTGATAGCACGTCTTCTGACCTGGGGGTCAAGGAACTAGGGCCCGCAGGCCGATTCCAGCTCAGATCCAACAGGCCTGTTTCTTGTTGTCGGTTTTTGTTTTTTGTTTTTTGTTCTTATCCCAGTCTGAGAGCTAAGAATGGTTCTCATGTTTTTAAACAACTACATTTTAAAGTGGTTAGGAAAGGAAGTACCTCCTTATATATGTGTGTGTGCGTGTGTGTGTATCCTTCGTTTTTGTGCTCTTGGCCTGCAAAGCCAAACATATTTACTCTCTGGTCCTTGAAAAAAAAGTTTGCCGACCCCTAATTTTAGCTGTCAACGATGCAGATGTTGTCTCTTGTCCCACTAATGTTCCTTATAGTGATTTTTCTCCATGCTCGGGATCCAACCCCAGATGCAAAAGGGCTTGCATTCAGGTTTTGCAAATCTGTAGGTCCTCGGTCTCTCCTTCTCTGTATTTTAGGATGCTGACGTTTTGGGAGGGTTTGGGCCCATTGTGTTTGCTCTTCCATTTGGGGGAGCTGGAATTGGAGCCCCTTGTCTTCGCAATTCCAGAACCTTCAGATGTTGTGCGGGTCTGAGGGTATTCCCAGGACATAGGAGTTCTGATTTTAAAACCAGAGACGTGGGGTGCCTGGGTGGCTCAATCGTTAAGCGTCTGCCTTCAGCTCAGGTCATGATCCCAGGGTCCTGGGATCGAGCCCCGCATCGGGCTCCCTGCTCTGTGGGAAGCCTGCTTCTACCGCTACCATTCCCTCTGCTTGTGTTCCCTCTCTCGCTGTGTTTCTCTCTGTCAAATAAATAAAATCTTTAAAAAAAAAAAAAAAAACCAGAGACGTCCCAGGCCAACAGGGTGGGAGGCGTGGGAGGGAGGGGAGGGGCCCATCAGAGGACCACCATAGGTTTAGAGGAGAAGGCGATCAACCAGCTGTCAGCTCGACCGCCTTTTCTCGATTATCTGCTTGTGTTGCTCCTCAAAAGAATTCTTACCGTCCACATGTTCTGGCCTGGCTTTTTTTTTCCCCCTCCATCGATGGATACAAGACTTCCTGATATTATCCTGATATTATCATGGGTAGTAGTTGGTTCATCCTCCTTGCTATTTCTGAGACTGTACCACAGTTGAGCCATTTTGCTGTCAGTAGACACGTAGGTTGCACCTAGATTTTGGTGATTAGGAATACAGCGGCTACGCACCTGTTTTGCCCATGTTATTTTATTTGGGAGGGAGGCGCACGTGTGCATCTCGGTAGGGTGTAGAGCTACAAGTGTAGTATCTGTGGATCGTGGTACATGTGCTTCTTCAACTGTGATGAAGCCATGTGATTCTGCCAAGTGTCTGCAGATGTGTTTACTCCGGTAGGCGGACCATGCATCCCACCAGTGTCCCATCTCGGGCCAGTGGACCATGCGTCCCACTGGTGTCCCGTCTCTGGCCGGCGGACCATGCGTCCCACTGGTGTCCCGTCTCGGGCTGGTGGACCATGCGTCCCACTGGTGTCCCATTCCCGTCAGCCCCGGGGACTGTTTGTTATCCACATCTTAGCCATTCTATGGGAGGAGGCATCTGGAAGGTTCTGTTTTGCCTCACCCTGATGACTAAAGAGGTGGACCACCTTTTCAAAGTAGATCAACCATTTGGAGGGCTACTTCCATTTCCTCCTGCAGGGGAGGGTCCTGCCCACATGGCCCGCCCCTCATCCTTCCTGGGGAGCTGGCTGTCCAGACACTGCCAGTCTCTGACTGGGTCAGAGACCTGTGCTCAGGAGGAGCTGGGGATGGCCGGACACAGGGTGGCTTCCCGAGGGGATGTTCTCAGGGAGGGTGGGCTTGCAGACTGAGGCAGCTCCACAGACTGGGACAGGTTTATGATGCACTAAGTGGACCTCTTTCCCTGTCCCCCAGTACATGTGTGTAGAGCCCCTACCATGCAGGGGCCCAGAAGGGAGCAAGCCCCGGGGGCCTCTGGGTGCCCACTGTCTAGTGAGAGGACAAACGAGGGGGCACTCAGACACTGCGCTATTTAGGGGAGCCATGGGGTGCTGGAGCAATGGGTGGTTGGAAATACTTCAAATCCACTGCCATCAGAGGTGAAGTCAGGAAGGAAATTCTTGAGGTCTGTTCCGGTCACATAGTACCTGAGCGGTCCTGAGATCCTATAACACAAAGTTAGGAGGGACTCTTTGGTAAATTTCATTTTTATTAAAGTATGGTTGACACACAATATTAGTATATTGTGTTAGTATATACATTAGGGGTATCGTATGTTAGTTTCGGGTGTATGACCTAGCGATTCAACAATTACATGCATCACGAAATGCTCACTACGGTAAACATAGTTACCCTCTGTCACCAAGGAAGGACTCTTAAGCCCTCAGAGAAGTAGACTGAAAACAAGTAAAGGGAGGTCTTCTTGATTCAGCTGGTGGAAAGCCCATGCCCCATTCACCACTTAGAAGCTGTGTGATCTTGACAAGTTCACTCACCTCTCTGAGCCTCAATTTCATCGTTGATAAAATGGTGATGAAATGCGGCGCCTGGGTGGCTCAGTGGGTTTAGCCTCTGCCTTCAGCTCAGGTCATGATCTCAGGGTCCTGGGATCGAGTCCCATATGGGCTCCTTGCTCAGCAGGGAGCCTGCTTCCTCCTCTCTCTGTGCCTGCCTCTCTGTCTACCCGTGATCTCTCTCTCTCTCTCTGTCAAATAAATAAATAAAATCTTTAAAAAAAAAATGGTGATGAAAGTACCAACTTCACAGGGTCGTTACGTGTTGCAAACAACATATTCACAGTAAGCATCCAGAACGTAGTTAATGATTATCCCACCACTGATAATGATTATTTTTACTCGGAAGAAGATGGCAACAGTAAATACTCAGAAAGCATTCTGATGCATCAAGAAATAACAATCCTCTAGCACAATGTAGGGAAAACGATGGAAAGTTTAATCGATGCTCGAATGGTTTGATCAAGGGCACAGAGAGTAACCGCCAGATGGTCTTGGGAAATTTCCCCCTGGGGCTACCGCCATCAGACTTCTGTGCCGGACAGACCATTGGTGGACCTGGCCTGACATTTTTAATATGTTTGCATTTAATAAATTTGTTCAATATCAGAGCCTTTTATAGTTCGAGATGCTGGTAATTCCCTTCAGGGAAGGCCTTCCTACTGAAAGTTAATTCTTCTGAGTGCCCTGATGGGATGTCAAGGCCTGGAATGTGTTGAGATTAGCCTGCCAACGACACCATTTCTTAGAAGGCTTCCCCGTGGCATTTGTGATGCAGAAATCCTTAAATCCTCCACGTTGTTCAGCCAGACCATGAAGTCGGGGTTCTAATCGCTCTGCTGAAATACCAGCATTTTCCCTCTCCCTGCCTCATCCCATATGTCTAGCCCACTCATCGAGTAGCTTAATAAGTCCAAAGCAAACATTTTCACCAGGTATTTAAAAGCAGGCAGATGGCTTTGCATAGGAAAGTAATGCTATTCATCGGGTTGTAGTTGATGTCTATGTGATAGGAATCTTAATTGCCCTCCCGGGGAATGAAAGGAGGGGACGTTGCAGAGAGTATGCCGCGGGATGAACCCAGCAGGAGGAAAAGACTTGTGTGCAGAGTGGGTTGTGTGGGGGGGCCCAGGAAGAGCCCGGACTTGGAGTCCCATTGGCTTGAGTCTGACCCTGGGCAAGTCCCTTCCCCTACCCCAGGTTACAGTTTCCTCTTTTGTAACACAACATGGGCCAATCCGTGCCATGCAGGGGTGCTGTGGGCCACAGTGATAATGAGCAACCAGTGGGCCCCACAATGCCTCATAGAGTCAGTGTGGGAGAACTCTCATTCCCTCCTCTTTTTCCCATTGAACAATCAGGAAGGGGCAATATTTATCCTCCTGTGGGGAGCGATCCATACACAAAATAAAGAATGAATGACTGTGATTCTACTGCAGGGTTTTGGATGGAGCTATGTTAATCCAATATCTCTGGCAGGATAGGATCAACAAACACTCTCACCCGTTGTTCGAAGTGTTTAGTACATGTGCTCTCCCCTCTGACTTGTTCACTCATTCTGTATCTGGCTCCTGGCCCCCCAGCTTTAATTGGCTCAAGCAGGGAAAAGGAAGTTGTTGGCCGAAATATCTGAAAATTTCTGAGGCAAAACTGCCTTCAGGCTTGGCTGGATCTAGGAGCTCCAAACATGTCATTGAGAATGTGTTTCCTGCCTTAGCACCTTTGATGTCACCTTCTATTCTACACAGTATTTTCATTCTTGCTAGGAAGAGGGCCATCAAATAGACACTCCAAGCTCACATTCTGCAACACAAAGAATGAACTTTTTTTCTGTAGTCCCAGCAAAATTCCTGGCTTCAGCCATGCTACCGTCCTACAGCGAAGCCCTCTGGCCAACAGGAAGTAGTGCTCTGATTGGCCAGGCTGAGTCACATGCCCTTCTTGAAGCTTGATAGTTGTAGGGGGGGCAAGGGGCCGTCAGCTCTATCAGAAGCACATGGACATTTGAGGGGTGGAGATATATATATATATTTTTTTCTTTTTTTTTCAGGGAGGATGGGGTGCAACTATCAAAAGAAGGGAGAGTAGATACTATGCAGACACATCACAAAATTTCCCCTATAAAGCATCTGTCCTGGGCACTACTGTTCTAGAAAGAATGCAGCATAATGGTTCTGAGTAGGATTCATATCCCGGTCTGTGGCTTAGAACCTGAGACCCTCAGTAAGTCACTTGACCCCTCTATCCTCAGCACCATGCTAGGTCTGGAAATAGATGGAAATGACCAGGGACTTTATCCCCCTAACCCTCTCCACCTGGTGTCTTGGAGGTCTGACCTGAGGGGAGGGGTAGGAGGGGTCATCCATGGGGATGGATGGTGACTTGGAGCCAAAAGATGTGAGGCGTCCCCTGCCTCTCCCCACCCCCCCCCAGGGTCCTCATTTTCACACTGGCTATGAGGACTGGGGAGTAAATCCCAACACCCTTCCCGAGGGGAGTCTGCCTGCCCTGTTCCCTCCCACTCTCTGACTGCCCCGCCTGCAGCACCCCCCAGAAGGGAAGGCGTTTGCAGAGAGGCGGTAGGCCGGGTCACTCCCCTAAAGGGTCTGATCTCAGTCCCAGCATGACTTGCCACCCGACTTCATAAAAATGTCACTCAAACAGCCCCCATATGGAAATAAGGCGCCGTGAGTTATTCTTACGGTGGGTCATCCGTAATGGAAAATCAGCCGGAGATGGCCCTGTATTTCTTCCCGCTCCCTAAAGTGTCATAAATTGAGATTTTTAAAGCTCAGCATTTAGATGGCTTGTCGCAGCAGCCCGAGGCTGCCCAGCGGACACCTGGGGCTGCTGCGGTGGGAGGGAGGGTGGCAGGGATTTTGGTCTTCCTCGTCCAGATCCTCCTGGCTCGTGCGCCTGTGGGGTTGGCACCCTCCCCACCCAGCCGTCTGTCGGGAAGCCTGAAACTGCTCCTTGGGATGGTGGGAGCCGAGGCCCTGCCTCATCCCAGTGGTGGGAGCTCCACGGCGCCATTTCCTTTCATCCTCCTGGCCTCTGCGATGGGGTTAAAAACCCCACTTGTTGGGCCATTAAGGGAAGGAAAGGGACAGACGGCAGAGACAACAGCCATTACTTTTCTATTGTTTTCTCAGTATGAAGGATGGTTTTCTCAGTATGAAGGATGGTGAAGGATGGTTTTCTCAGTATGAAGGATGGTTTCTATTGTTTTCTCAGTATGAAGGGTGGAATCACTCCCCTGATTCCACTCACGACGCAGGATCACACAGATCCTACGGTGGGAATCTCCCCATTTTACTGGCGAGAATACTGAGGTGTGAGGTTCCGAGACCCACTGAGAGAGGCCGATCCTCCAGGCCTGGCTCCGTGCCCAGGCCCTGAGCCCCGCACGTGGTGGGACCTGGCACTCAGCGAGTGTCAGTGAGTGTTGGTTTCCTTCCTCCTCCCTCGGGGGTGAACTTGTTTATCGGGGATGGAGTGTGTTTTCTCGGGGCCACCGCACCGATTCCTTGATTCAGCCTCCAGGTTCTGTCCCTCCTCTCCAACCGCCCCGCCTCACGTCCCCCAGCCTGGTCCCGGACCTCATGATCCTGCCTAGGTGGCTACTTGATGTCGCCGAGCCCCTGAGCCAACCGTTCGCTCTGCAAACGTGCTTTCTCTTTATTGTAATCCGTCCTCCCCGCATGGCTCAGACCTTTCAGAGAGTGGCTTTTCAGAAGGCGTAGGGGAGCCCAGCAGGAATGACTCTGGGGTGGGACCAGCCGGGCTTCTCTGCTGACCCGCTGCGTGACCCTGGGCAAGTCCTTTCTCCTCTGTGAGCCCTAATGTCCCCCTATATCAGGTGGTCCTAAAGGTGGCGCCCTGTTTCCAAGAAGTCTTGTGGGGCTTTTGCAAAGCAAGACGGAGAGAGCACAGTGTCCTGGAAATGATCCCCAGACAAGAGTAGCAGGTGCCACTGTTAATGCCAAGACCCATCAGGGCCAAGAGAATCCTATCCCTAACCCAGAAGGAGCTAAGAAGAACACTAACAGCCATGTCCATCTGCCCCGGGGATGAATTGTCCCCACTCTGCTGGGAGACTGGGGAAAGGAAGGAGCATTTCTTAATTGTGCATCATATACCACCTGGAAAAATCAGATACAAATAGATACAAATAGAGCCTTCTGGCTCCGGGGAGGCTCTGAGGACCAGGGCATCATGCTGCCAAAACCCTTAGCCCAAGGAGGAGCTCAGTAGATGGAAAGCGGGGTCCTCATGTTTGGCGCCTCACTTTTCGGTTACTGACTGTGGCTCTTGCTTGGCTCTTGGCCCTGAGCCTGGCAGCTTGGCCTGTCAGTGGGGCCCAGCGAGATGCCTCCTTTCCACTGTTAGGTAGCTGACCTCATCTCCCACAATGGCCCACCTGCTCCTGCCCGCCCAGACATTTCCTTCTCCATGCACCCCACGGTGTGTCCTCGCTGGCTGCCCCATTTCCAGTCCTGTCCACCGAAGCCTATCTTCCCCACAGCAGCCTAGGCAGATCGTACTACCTGCCTCCTTCTCCATCAATGGTTTCCCCTACAGACTGAAAATGAACCTGCACTTCGCTCGCTAGCCTCACTAGTGTGCCGACCGCCCCCAACTCCATCCATTCCTTCAGCATCCTCCCCTCTTGCCCCTCCTTGTACAGCTGTCCAGCCACACTGGCCACTTTCACTTTTGTTTTTGTTCCTGCCTCAGGACCTTTGCACCAGCTGCTGCCTCTACTCAGGGCACTATTTCTTCCTCCTCGGTCTGTACATGGCTGTCTCCTTGCATCTTTCAGGTCTTAGCTTAGTGAGGCCTCTGGCTGCAGGGAGCCCTCCTTGCCACCTCCCTGCCTTGCCAGGGACAGCAGAAAGGTGAGACTATACCTGACTTCTCATTCACCCTGTCCGTAAGGCTCCTCTTGCTCTGCATCACCTTCCCTGTGTCTCAGCCCCCATACCGAGGGAAATGGGCCAAGCCACGCCGAGCCCACTCGGGAATACATTGTTTTTAGGGGCTTGGAAAACGGGGACAGGGAGAGGGTTTGTGGATCTTGTCTTCACTCCTTGCAGCTGTGTGACTTCAGGCAAGGCACTGTCCCTCTCTGAGCCCCGAGCATTTTCCTTAGGCGATTTCTGAGGCTGTTTTCTGCTCAGAGATTCTAGGGTTTGGAAATCAAGGGGTAACTGCCAATTGTAGCACGGACTTAGGGATTGTGCCTGGATGTGGTTTTCTCCAGCAGGGAACGTCTGTCTTCTGGAGCCGTATAGGTACTTGGACGTACTAGATGGCCTCACTTTGCTAAGATAGGAGGCCAGCTGGGTGCAGGCAGGTGAATGGATGAGAAAGGAAAGAGTGGGAAAGAGAAATTTTGTTTAGGTCAGTGGCTCTTAATCTTCAGGCAAATGCTCACATGGCAAATAGTTCACATACCATTTAAAGGGCGTTAACAACTCTGAAACCTGGTTAAGAGATGTCTATGTGGGGGCATCTGGGTGGCTCAGCCTGACTTTGGCTCAGGTCATGATCTCAGAGTCCTGGGATCGAACCCCGTGTCGGGCTCCCCGCTCAGATGGGAGTCTGCTTGTCCCTCTCTCGCTTCCCTCTGTCCCTCCCCTAGCTGGTACTCTCTCTCACTCAAATAAATAAATAAAATCTTTTAAAAACATAAATGAATGAATGAATGAATGAATGAAACATTTCCTTGGCAACTTCCCACTGACTTTGGAGCACCTCCTCCAGGAAGCCTTCCCTGACTTCATCTTATGTTCTCAGTGTCTCCATGCCTTCCTTCCTGTGCTGCTCAGGGAGGTTGTCCCTGCCTGTCTCCCCTTCTACTTTGGTTGGCCAGGGGCCAGGCTGACTGTTCCCTGCACACACTAAGTGGGTGTTAGCAAGTATTTGCTGAGCGGAGCCGGGACCTAGTTCCTGGCACCGAAGCGGACTAACCTTATTTCATGGGGCGGTGCCTATTCAATTTTGAGTAGCTCAGAACCTGGCCGCCTGAGATGCAAACACAGTCACTTCCCCTCGACTCTGCCACCAGAGAGGGGCCGGGCCAGAGGGGAAGGGCATTCAAGGAGGCCTCATGAGGCTCTTCTCTTCTCTTCCTCCTGCCTGGCGCAGCTGGAGCAGAGTGAAGCCAAGTGTGAGGATGCTTTGAAGACACAGAAGGCACTGACCGTGGACCTGGAGAACATGCACAGCGAGCTAGAGAACATGACCCGGAGCAAAAGCCTGGTACTTGTCCCTGGAACTGTGGGGTCCCGGGCCAGCGAGGGCCCACTGTGTGCTTGGCACTGTAAGAGGGACAAAGGGCACTTATTGGGGACTTCCTGAGAGCACAGACATCCTACTATGAGCTGAGCATTATAAAGGTATAAGGGCATATATGAGGGCCGACTATGTGTTCATCTCTGCAAAGGTAGACCTATTGTGTGCTCAGCATGGTGGGGATGCATTCAGTAGGTGCTTGTTGCTTCCTTAGCACCCTACCTGGCAACAGAAATGTCTATGGTGTGCCCACAGTGTGCTCACTGCTCTAAATGGTTCCTAAGCACCCTCTGTAGTCCTACTGTGTGCTCACCACCATTACAGGGGACTTGGTCATTATAATTGGGCCAGTGTATGTTCATTCTTATAAGTGGACACAAGAGTGCCCCTCACAGGCCCACTTAGGCTCACTCCTATAGGGGACCCAGCCATCTATTATGAACCTACTATGGGCTTGCTTCTGAATGGGGGAAAATGAACATATAATGAATCTAATATATTGGCGAAAATCGGGTGTGCATTTCTAAATCACCCATCTGTGCATACGAGATGGGCTTAAATGTTTACTCCACATGTGAAATCCTAAAGTTTAAGTGTAGCCACAGATTTATAGGCGAAAGCTTGTCTCGAGATCCCTTTTGTTCCAGATTTTGTTGGCACCAGATTAAGAGGAACTTGCCCACAAACATTCATATGCACACACACACACACAAATGAATGCACGCCCTCACCTCAAAAATCACCAGACACACGAATAAATGCCCTCCTAGGTAAAATGTGCGTCTAATTCTACCCAACCACCCAAGACATATTTCCTGAGCACCTGGGGTAGGGAAGCCTAGTACTGGAAGGGAGGGGAGGAAAGGGGTGGGGGGATAGATCTGTGAACAGAATAGAGTCCCAGGGTTTGTACTCACATGCGAGTCCCGGGCATGGAATGTGAGCCCGTGTGGGCTTACACAGATGTCTGTCCATTCACAAGCACACATACGGCAGTCCCACAGCCACCAGCTTGCCCCACCCCCCCCCC
>CM053616.1:4866858-4950583 GCA_028646535.1 Procyon lotor | reverse complement strand
ATGCAGAAGCACAAGGACCTCATTGCTCAGGTAGTGATGGAGAGCGGAAGGAGGCTTGGTGGTCTTGGGTCTGGCAGGGGAGGGGAGATGTCGAGAAAGGGGGTGTGGTTGGTCTTAGGACCAGATGCCACGGTGATAGATGGGGACGGTGAAATTTCATGTCCTAAGGGAGGAGGGTGTCACCTTCAGATGGGTGTGCGCTCCTGGGAGACATCTCCACCGGGAAAAATTCTGATTTATGTATACATATATTTACACGTCCACACATGCACATACCCTTCTAACTACCCATCAAAATATTCATCCATCCACCATTCGTCTGCTCATCTGTCCCCCCATTCACCTGTCCTCATTCTTAGCCACCCATCTACCCATTCTTCCCATCCCCCCATCTACCTACCCAGCCACTCACCTATCCATCCATCCATCCATCCATCCATCCATCCATCCATCCATCCATCTATCCATCTATACATCCATCCATCCATCCATCCATCCTTCCACCACTTACCCATCCATCCATCCATCCTTCCACCACTTACCCATTCATCCATCCATCCTTCCGTCTATTCATCTGCCTCTCCATACATCTATGTCTATATCCATTCATTTATTTAATATTTACTGTGCCCCCACCATGCGTTTGCTACCATGTGAAATGCCAAGGATACTGGATTGAGAAAAGCACGTCTCATCCCTGCACTCACGTGCGGTTCCATGGGCTGGGCAGACCTTCCCACATAACCACCCAGAACAGAGGGGGCTGCTCTCAAAATGAGCTTAGAGTCCAGAAAGGAAATGCACACAGTTCTGCGAATCTTGACCTGGGGTGGAGGTCACGGAGGGCTTCCCGGAGGAGGTGACTCTCGGATGGAGAGCTGAATGAGGTACAGGAGTTAATTAGGTTGGGTGGAACAGTGAGGGTTTTGGGAAGTGTTCTGGGCAAGTGGAACAGCACATGCAAAAGGCCCAAGATGGCCCATTTGAGAGGCTGGAAGGAGGCCAGTGAGGGGAGCGTGGCTCAAGAGAAGGTCGGCGAGGCCAGCAGAGCAGGGCTTGTAGGCTGAGATGAGTTTGGGTTTTATTTTATTTTATGTGTGATGGGAATTATCAGCATGTATTTTAGGGGCCAGAACGGGAGGGAGAGGGTCAACCAGCTTGTACTGGGGTGTGGAGTGGGCATGGGTGGGCGGCCAGACCCAGGACACAGTCAGGAGGCACGGTGGTAGGATAGGGTGCAGCAGAGCCTTTGGGGTTGAGCGGACCAATGAGTGATGGGGATCCCTGGCAGGTTCCTGATAACACGGGGGAGAGCAGCTCCCTCTCCCAGAGTAAGGAGCATCTTCCCCACATTGTACCCCAGAGGGGATCCATGATCCTTTGCCTGCCAGACTTCAGATGCATCCTACTGAGATGAGTTCTGGGGGAATTTCTGCCAAACAAGGGATAATGATAATAAAAATAACCAAGTATATGCTCGACATTAGAACAGCCATCCCAGAAATAACCTGTGCCCTCTTCTGCCTTTGTGACTCACACTTATTTTGGGTCAGAGGGAACTTTCTGCAGTGGATCAATTACGGAAACAGTATACTCATATGTGTGTCATAAATAACTTAAATAAGAAAGACGGGTGGAAAATAGAAAGCCCTCCTGCCCCCTGGAATCCGTCTCTTCGGAGATAATCACGCTTAACAATTTGGTTCTCATTTTTTTAAGGACATTTATAGTCTCCACCACCTCATTTCACCTCTAAACAAAGCCCAGGTAGAGGAGCTAAGCAGACTCCCAGCCCATTTTACAGATGGGGATACTGAGGGCCAGAGAGGCGAAGGCCAGTATCCGAGTCTAGAATCCCAGTCACCTGACCCTCGGGAGCCCCCTTCCCTTCGAATCTGACCCCAGTGCCGTGGCCAGCCCATTTCCATCAGGGCTCTCGAGAGTGTCTGATGGTGTGCTGGGCGGCTGACCAAGGGCATGGGCTTACATCGTGGGAGTGACTCAGCACACACTGAGATGGGCGATGTGGGGAGGACGTGAGCAGGAACTTTTTGGAACGAGCTATTGTCATGGAGGCTCTGAGCATCTTAGACATCTGGGGAGGTGGACGCGGGGAGAAGGGCTTGCCAGTGGTAGGTCCCCAGTAAAGCCTCAAGGTGACTTTTTTTTTTTTTTTTTTTTTTTTTGGTCTCACTAGTCTGCTACTGACATTGGACAGATCCAAGAACTGCAGCTACAGCTGGAGGAAGCCAAGAAGGAGAAGCACAAACTTCAAGAACAAGTACGTGCTCAGAGCCGCCCTTGTGGCGGGGAGGAAGGGCAGGGGTCTCTCTCGGACCACCCCATTTGGATCCTGGAAAACTGTCCCTCATCCATCCATCCATCCATCCACTCATAGCTTCAGCTGTGCATCAGATGAATTGAGCGCACGCGCGCGCACACGCACACACACACACATACACACACACACACTGACTCTTGCTCATGCCTGTTCAGCCTCCACACATGCCCTATGCAGCGAAACTCATCGGCCATTCCGTGCAAGATTTTCTTCCTCTGAGAAATGTTTCCAAGGACAAAGGGACGATCTGGGCGAGACAGGATCCTCATCCTTTGTGAAATCTTCCTTTGAAGCCATGGCTATTCCAAACACCCCTGAATTTCACTCATTAGCTAGAGGGTTGCTCTTATGCATGCGGCCCTTCTAGGACTGTTGCGTGCACCAGCTTAGGGTTTCTGCCGACATGACAGGGCCTCGAGCCAATGTCCCTAGGCACGAGTGACACCAACAGCATAAAAATAATGACAGCACGAGGCCTCTGCTGGGCGCTTATTATATACCAGCTACTAATGGCCGTCAGTCCTCACACACACACAAATGAAAGAAGGAACTCAAGGAGGGGAACTGGCCTGCCCAGGTGCCTCCTGCTGGAAAGGGATAGAGCCTGGCTTTGAACCCTGATGCGTGTGCTTGGCACCAGAGCCAAGAAGGAGGCAGTGTGCATCCGCCTGGGGCTGAGTCCTGCATGTGTCTCGATGCTGGGACTCGGGGCCAGCAGGTGGCCAATGGACGTCTCGGGTTCGCCCCCAGCTGCAGGCGGCTCAGATGCGCGTTGAGTACCTGGAGCAGTCCACCGTGGACCGGGCCATTGTCAAGAGGCAGGAGGCGGTCATCTGTGACCTGGAGAACAAGACGGAGTTCCAGAAAGTGCAGATTAAGAGATTTGAGGTATGGGCGGACACGTAAAGATTACTCGGGCCGAGAGCAGCAGGGCTTTTGTGTAAGCTCTGTCCGTCCTCTGACCACCCTTCCAACCGCTCATGCCTTTCTCTGAATTCATGTATCTCCTCCATCTTCCATCATTGTTCCTTCCCCGACTCCCTCCTTTTGCCTGCCTTCAACCACACGGTCCCGTAAGTAGCTATCCGTCCAGCCTACCCACCTCCATCCTCCTCCATCCATCATCCCCCTTCTGTCTCTGCTTCCTTCCTTTCTTTTCTGTGTCTTCTCTTCCTCTGATCTCTCCCTTTCTTTAGCCTTGACCCCTCTGTCTGTCCATGTTTTTATCCACTGATCCTGTCCTGCCCATCTCCATCCACCCACTCATGCACTTCTGCGTGCAACACTTGCTTTGAGCAGAAATATATTTTGCTCTCAGTATGTGCCGGGCTCTGATTTAGGCTCATGGGGGGCAGAGGTACAAAAAAGCAGATTCTGCTTTCCAGAAACATAGCGTTTTGTAGGAGATGTCGGTGAAATATGTACATAAATACAGGAGGTTTGGGAGATGGTGATCTTTTCAAGCTGGGAAATCAGGGAGGCCTCCAGGAGGAGGTGGCATTGCTGTTGGACCTTGAGAAGGGCAGGTAAGACATAGATGGGCTGGGGCGGGGTTTGATGACTACATTCACCTTTAGCTCTGCGGGCCAGTGACACAAGCCGCTGCCCAGTGACCCTCACCACTGTCAAAGCTGTTTCTCATTAGCCTCTGCCCTGGAAGTTCATTGCCCCATGGGGGCAGGTAGGATTGGTCCCACTGAATGAACTACAAGATGTCCCCAGTGAGGTCCAGTGACCTGTTCAAGATACAGCTAGGTAGTGTCAGGGACAGGACTAGATTGACAGTGGACCCTCACTCCTCCCTGGTCCCAGGCTGTAATTTTTCCGCAGTTGGCTGTCTTAGCCACAGGACGATGGTGCATCTGGAAATGGGAGGCTGCATTCCTCACTTGGAAACCTTTTCCCAGTCCCCTGTTGGCCATCATGTCTCTAAGAAGGATGCTTTATATGAAGAACAGAGAAAGAATTGCTCAAGGGATCCCTCAAGGCATAATTGTCTCTGCAGATGACCATGGAATTCTTTGATCTGCTACATTTTAAGCGTACATAATGTTGGGTTCCGTCAGATTTTTTTTTTTTTTTTTTAGCTTGATTCTAGCATAGTCAAGTGATAGCCGAGAAGTAAATAAAATTATGATAAAAAAAACTTTCAGTGGCAGATTCTGTGTCCAGATTCACTTCCCCCTCTGCCATCATGATTTGAATTTAGTAGAAGCCCAGGTCCTTGAGATGAGGTGCCTCGGGCACACCGTTTGAGAACTGATCTTCTTCCTTTTAACCCCCCTGCTGCCCTTTGAAATTGTTGCTAAACTCTATTTGAAAGGCGAAGGGCAATTGAATAGTAAAGCTTTTCTTTTAGACCATTATTCAGTCTCTGATCTGGAGAGGGGCTCAGAGTTGTGAGCAAGGGCCTGAAATATTCATGCGGGCTCAGTTTTAAGTCAACACTCAAGTATTTGCCCATCAGAATCGATCGGCTCCGGGCTTGTTGGCCAACTAATGAACGTCACAGAACAGTACTTGGGTTTGATTTCTGTAGCAATGGTGATGCCACAGCTCCTTTCTCTTTACTGTTTCATTGTATCCTCTTGGCTTCTTCCCCCAGAAAAGGGAAAATGCCGTAAAACATAAGAGCTGAGGCTCATTCATGGAAGATTATCTGATCAAGCCTCCTCGTTTTACAAATCAGGAACCCAAAACCCATGCTGGGGAAGGGGTTTTAAGATTTCCCAATGTGGTATGCTCCCCACTGCACAGCTTCATAAAATGATGCAGGCTGCTATAAATATTGATAATTCCCAACCCTTGTCTAGAATGCCCAGTGTGCCAGGCACTGAGCTAAGCCTTCTGCGGAACTTAACATTTTCAATTCTGACAGCATCCCTGGGATGTAAATCCCTTCATCATTCCTGTCTCAGAGAGGTTAAATAACCTGCCCAAGGTCACACAGCCAAGAAAAGGTAGCAGTGAGGATTGAATCTAGAGCTTATTCAAAGCCAGGGTGCTTGTCCGTATGCTAGGCTGCCCCTCGGTATAGCAGTTATCATTGGCTAGGTTTTTAAAGTAAATTCTTTTCTGTATCAGAAATCAGAATTATCCAAATGACTTTATACAAATGCACAGAGACTGAGCACAGGATTTCTCTTCCCGCAGCCCCCTGTCTCCTGCCCCTGGCCTCTAATAAGATGGGTGTGTGCTCTCCGCTCTGACTCTAGGTCCTGGTGATTCGGCTTCGAGACAGCCTGATTAAGATGGGCAAGGAGCTCACGCAGGCAGCCAAGTCCGAGTCCCAGCAGCGGGAGAGCAGCCAGTATTACCAGCGGCGCCTGGAGGAGCTGAAAGCGGACATGGAAGAGCTGGTGCAACGCGAGGCGGAGGCCAGCCGCAGGTGCATGGAGCTGGTGAGTGCTGTCCCTGACGCTGGCCCTCATCTGATGGAGGATTTCAGGCACAGGAGTGCCCTCCTGCCTTCTGAACTGGAGCCTCCTCCGGGGCTGGTCCCTGGGGCCTTTGGGAAGCCAGGGGAAGGGGAGGGGCAGAGAAACGATGCTGCCATTGGCTGCGGACACTGGGGGCGGGCCCAAAGTGAACCAATGGCATTCACTGCTGCTAGATGGCCGCCCAGCACGTGTGCATTTCAGATTCTAGACCCTTTTCCTGCCTCGCACTTTTCGCATCAAAGGCAGGGCAGCCTCTTGGGAAGAGGAAGGGACCAACGTTGATTAAATGTCTACCTTGCATGGAGTCTTACCATCCATATCATAAAATCCTCCTAACAAACCAGTAAAGTCAGAATATTGTCCCCATTTTACAGATGGGGAAACTGAGGCAAGGGGCCATCAACATACCAAATTGAGGCTCAGAGTGGTACATTCACTTGCCCGAGGCTACACACTAGTAAGAATCTAAACCCAGGCCCATCTAACCCTGTAGTCTGTGCTTTGATTGACTAAACCATGCTTTGCTCCTGGTATGGTCCAAGCAACACTTAAATATCTCTTCGTGTCAGGACAGGAAAAAAAGAAAGTATAATAATAAAAAAAATCAATAAAATGCAGAGTTTGGTATCTTACTAAATTTCATAGGGAAGATAAAGTTTGGGAGGAGGAGATAAAAATGTTTCTTGTCCAGTGGGAAGGTCTCTCCCATCACACACTGTATTTTCCTGCGGAGAGTTTCCTGTAGGGATCACAGGGCCTTTGAGAGACCTGACTGCTCCTTTTCCCCATGAGGACCGATATCCCCAACACTCCAGGTTTCTGCTTCTGGGACCTGGGAGGCATCTGAGGCTTGGCCAGAGGGTCTCTAAATCACAGTCTTTATCTCCTTCCTGCCCTGTCCACTCTGGTTTTGTGACAGATCTCACCAACTTGTCTGCCTGCAGCAAGTAGATTTCTTGGGCCACTGCCTGTCACAGCCAGGGCCCCTCTCATCAGCTTTGCCCTTGACAAGCCATCCATGTGGCTGTCGTGTAGGGGGAGGTGAGCCTCTGCACAGAGACCCAGGTTCCCAGACAAAGTCCAAGATCCATGACTGGCAGTTCCTCCACCTTCCACGGCCAGGGAGAGAGAAAGGCTCTTTCCTCCAGTTGACAGGATGACTTCCTCATTCACCAGCCCTGTTTCTCATGCAGCTGAAGTCCCCTCCCGCCCGCTCTGGCTGGGAGCAAGAGAACATCCCAGCCCGTCTCCTCTGATGTCTTCTTTAACTGGCCAGACACCCAGGCTTGCCGGCCGGATCAAACTGGCTTTCTTCCTCTTTTCTTTGTTCTCCTTTTCTCCCTCTCTCTCATCTCCTTCCTCCCCCTCTCCTTCTCCTTTCCCTATCCCCACTTCCAAGTATAGGTTAGGATCTTTAAAGGCCCTGAAATACCAAAAAGATTGGAGAGCAACCCCCCTATAGGAATCAAAATAAAAACAAAAACAAAACAAAAAAAACTATAAATGGCAAAGCTCGTGTGTATGTTGACACAAGACCTGTGTCATTCTCTGCTTTGATTGCAAGATGCTGCATAAGTTTTCCGAGACTGAAATCTTCCCTTTATTTTGGCCTGTCTGTGGTTGGGCAGTGTATTTTCTGGAGCTGCTTTAACAAAGTAGCAGAAACTGGGTCGCTTAAAGCAACGGAAATGTATTCTCTCATCAGATAATTTGACTGAAGGTCCAAAGTCTGAAACCAAAGTGTGGGCAGCACCACACTCCTACCAAAGGCTCCAGGGAAGACTCTTTCTCTGTCCTTCCAAATTCACGTGGCTCCAGGCATTCTTTGGCTTGTGGCCACATCTCTCCGATATCTCCCTCTGTCTTCATATGGTTGTTGTCTCTGCATCTGTGTGTCTCAAACAAACTTTCTCCTTTTTCTTATAAGGGCACCTATAATTGAATTTAGGGTTCACCCTGAATCCAGGTGCACTTTATCTTGAGATCCTTACCTTAACTATATCCATAAAAACAGGTTTGCGGTTATTTTTTCCCCAAATAAGGTCACACTTTCCCCAAATAAGGTCATGTCCCATGTTCTAGGAGGATTTTTGATTTTGGGGGGCCCACCCTTCCACCCACTGCAAGAAAGGAGGGCATGTCCCTGCCCAGCTGGTGTTCTGCGGTGATCACGTTCCTCCTCTTGTTTCCTTGATGACTCTGTTGATGAGCAAGGCTCAGAGGGGATGATGTCAAGTTGGCCGACCCTTCGTGATGGTGGATATCCCACATTCACCAACCTATTTGCCCTCAAATACACCTCTTGCCTATGGGTCCAGGATATTTCCACTGGGAGAAGACAGGATGTCCTGTTTTCTTGTATGATTTATTCACTAATTCATCCAACATGTGTCTGTTTAGCACCAACCATGAGCATGGCTCAGGGGTGGGCATCGGTAGGGACATCGGTGGGGAGCAGCAAGGATCCATAAAGCTCCTGTTCTGTAGAAGCTCGCAGTATGGACAAAATGAAGCCCAGTGGGAGTGCCCTGTTGCTGAACCCCACCCCTCATCAGTGTGATCAGTGTGGCACCCTACTTCCCCAGGCTTCTCCGGGTTCACGTCCATGCCACCAATCTGCCCTCCTCCGTCCCCTGTAAGACAAGGGGACAGCCGCCCCATGCCATGCGTTGTCTAATAAATTTTACCAAAAACCTGCAAGGCGGTCAGCATTCTGGTCCTTTCCTTCGTGAGCTATGTATCCTCAGTTTTTCCCATGGGCCATGCCCGGTGCTCCGTGTTGGGGATCCAGGAGGGAGTGAGACACACCTTTGCCCTCAAAGAGCTCACACGGAATGGAGAGAGATCGCGAAGGCCCTTCCAAGTGTATTTTATGCATCCCTCTGTGATGGGCACTCAGAGCATTCACAGGCAGAGCAAGGTGTCTGGGCAGTGGGGCTGGGGGGGATTCTTAGGTAGGCCAGCTGATGCCGTGGTCACTGTGGCCACCAGCCTTTCTTTGAGTAAAGCATTGACCCTTTCACTGTCCATGTTTTAAGTTCAAATATCCTTAGGAGGGACAGAATGAATTTTCTAACTCCCCAGTCCAAGCATGCATGCGTGCATACATGCATTCACTCATTCGTCCGTCCGTCCGTCTGTCCGTCCGTCCATCCATCCATCCTATGCTTAGGCCCTTTGCAAATGTGGTTTTCTTTCATGTTGATACCAAGCCCAGCAGGTGGAGAATGCGGAGGGTCAGTCACATAAGGGGCTTGGCCCAGGGCTGCAGCCTTGGGAGTGGCGGAGGTGCGATGGGCATCCCCATGTGTCCAGCACTAAAGCTGTCACCGTGACCCGCCCCCTGCCCTTTCAGCCCAATCCTGCTGAAAAATGGCTCTGCCGTGGGAGACCCCCGCCAAGATCGCACCTGCTGGGCCCCGGTGAGAAGCGGGAAGGATGTTGATGGATCTGCCTTTCAAGTTCCCTTCCGCCTGTCCCAGACTGCGCTATTTGTCACTGTTGGTGTTGGTTTAAGGGGCTGCGAGTTGTTGCGTGGGAATAATTTACACCCCTAGCTGGCGCACGGGCACGTCCAGATCAGGATCAATTACCCCGCCGATGGAACTTCTCTTCCCGGAAAAAAGAAAAATGAGGTTTTGCCATTAATTTTAGTAAATGTACTATTCCTGGCGACTCCAGGAGCCATTATGGAGAAAA
Source organism: Procyon lotor (assembly GCA_028646535.1). Lineage (NCBI taxonomy): Eukaryota > Metazoa > Chordata > Mammalia > Carnivora > Procyonidae > Procyon > Procyon lotor. The sequence continues at coordinate 4,941,103 of CM053616.1, read as the reverse complement.
AGAATATTCTGGCTCTAAATCATTCAAGTCCCTTTGTCGTGGGAGCGATGAGACAGCTCATCTGTGGATTTATGTCTTGTTGTTTTTCAATAGTTACAGAGCTCAGGGGAAACCACCTCAGCCCAGGACAGGGTAACCAAGGGAGGTCAAGGGCAGCTGGAAGGGCTGATGGTGACAGGAGGGCCTACCTCTGCTTGCTTCCCTCCAGCTGCACCTGTTCTGGAAGGTTGCACCTGTTGGCTTTGCCCTCCAGCACCTGGGCCTGACTCCCTACCCTCCACTTGCCCCTGAGCTGTGTGTCTTCTTCAAAAGCTTCCCAGGCCTTGAAAAACATAGATTGGCCTTCTGCTTACTCTTAGCGCACCACCCAGTGACCCACCCCGGAAATCCCAGTGGCCTGCCCCTGTCTGGCTCGCACAGATCAATGGCCAGGCCTGCTGTTTTACCCTATTTGGATATTTAAAAATCCATCCCCTCCCATCCTTGCTTCCTCTGTCTTTAATTAAGCCCCCATCCCCTTTGGTCTGGGGCTCTACAGTTACCTTCCAACCAGTCTCCCCACTTTTCCTCCACTCTGACTCAACCCCACAGAAGATCTTTCCAGAAGGCACATGTCTTACTGGGTTACTCTTCTTGCTAAGAAATCTTCCACGACTCTCCACTGCCTTCAGAACCACATCCCGACCCCTTCCCAGAGCCTCTGAGATCTAGCCTCTGTAGATCCTTCTGCCTTTGGTGCAACTTTGGTTGCACCAAAAGTGCCCAATGATAGCACACTCTTACCACCATGCATGTTCTACTCAAGGATGAACGGACCCAATGCCATATTGTCTCTTGACTCACTGTCTTTGTTCCCGTGCATCGCTCTGCCTGCCTACTCAACCTTCAAACTCAAGTCAGGTCCCACCTCCAGAAAGTCCTTACTGTTATCCCCACCCCTTACTGGGTGAAGCACTTTCTCTCTTCCCACCTCCCCTTGTGTTCACCCCATCATGCGGACATGGATGGCCCAGGAACTGTGCCTTTGGAGATCTCAAGATCCAGAGGAGGAGATGCAGGTGCCCCTAAATGATTCTGATACAACATGGGATGTGTGGGCAGAGGAAGGAGTGAGTTGGTGTAACCAGGAGATGCAGAGAAGAGTGCGTGGGTGTCTTGAGTGATGTGGCCGTATTGGCCAGCAGCTTTGGGGAGCTATTGCCCGGTCCTGTTCATCGTGGCCTCTTCACACCGGCGTTCAACAAGTGTCTCGCGAGTGCCTACTGTGTGATAGGCAATGTCCGGGTTTCTAGAAGGGCAGAGACACACCACAGACGGGGACATTAACGCCGAGTCCTCACCTCCCCTTCCTTTCTCTCTTTTCCTTCTTTCTCATTGCACCTCCTTCGCTGAATGCCCGCCGCAGAGTCCCTTCCTCTCACCCACACCCACTGTCTTCTGCTGCTGTCCTGGCTCTTCTTCAGCGCTCACCTGTCTGCCACCTGCATAGGCACAGTCACGTCACCTCTGTCGTTCTCGATTTCTCTCTCATTCCCCCAAATAATTGCTTGGACACGTGTGTGTGCGTGGAGCGAGGCTGCATAGCTCTTTGGGGCTACAGTAACAAATTACCAAAAACCGGTTGTCTTAAAACTTTGTAAATGGATTATTTCGAAGTTCTGGAAGCCAGAGTCTGAAACCGAGGTGTTGGCAAGGCCCCGGTCCTTCTGAAGGCCGTGGGGGAGAATCCTTTCTTCCTCATACAATTTCTGGAGGCTCTGGGTGGTCTTTTGGCGTGGCACCATAACTCTGTGTCCACATGGCTTTCTTTCCCTTCTCTGTCTCTCTGTCCTCGCCTCTTCTTCTAAGAACACTAGTCAGTTGGATTTAGGACCCCCCAATCCCGTCTGACCTCATCCTGACTAATCACATCTGCAAAGACACTGTTTACAACCAAGTCACATTCTGGGGTTCCCAGTGGACAGGAATTTTGGGGAGACACTCTTTAGCTCACTTACAGGGCAGTAGAAGGAACACCGGACTTGGAGTCAGAGAGCTTGGGCAGTTGAGTTGACATGGCAGGACCTCAGTTTCACCATCTCTACAATGGGGGGGATGGATACAATGCGGCCGATCTCAGGGGGTGGCATTGAGGATCAAATGAGATGATTTATCTAAAAGTGCCCGATGATAGCACACGGTAGGGACTTAATAGATAGCACACCATTTTCTCCTTTCATCTCCCACTCCTCCTCTGACCCTGATTCTGCTCCTACTTAAACTTCATCCTAAATCTGCTGGTTCTACCTCCCCATCCCATCCCATGCCCACCATGGTTGATGGTAGTGATGTTGGGGGGGAGTCAGTGCTTGTATATCACTGCCTACTGGGCCTTGGGCTAAGCACTTACATGGGTTCTTTCATTCTCTCCTTTTGAGCAAATTAGCCCCGTTTTACCAATACAGGCACTAAAAGCCAGAGAGCCTAAGCACCGTCTCCAAAGTCCCATTCCCAGCAAGTGGCAGAGTCAGGATCCAAACTATGATGTGACCAACTCAAACCCATCCTCCTACTCAGTAATTTTTAGATGCATAGTATTTCCTTATTCGAATATTATATACATAAAAATATAAATATATACTTGAATATATTTGAGTATATATTTATATTTTATATATAAATATATCCATATTAATAAATATAACATACTAATAAATATATTTTATATAATAGAAATAGTATATTTCTATATAATATAAATATTATTTATGATATTTATAAATTTATTTATAAATTTATTATTTCTAAAATATATAAATATTATATAATAATAAATATTATACCAATAAATGTTATATTTATTTTATTTATCTATTATTTATTATTATAAATATATTGTAATATTTATAAATATGACAACATACAATATATAATAGTTATTGATTATTAATGTTTATTAATTATTAGCATTATTATATACATTATATATTTATATAAATATATATTTTTTTATTTGAGTCATAAAAAGCAATATTGGTTCTGATTCTATAGTCTAGGCTTTATTGACTTTTGGGGTTGGGTGATTGTCTGTTGGGGGGCTGGCCTGTGCCTTGTAAGATATTTCGTAGCCTCCCAGCTTCTACCTGCTACGTGCCAGAGCCCCCCTCCCCCAACTCTAAGCCATCACAATCAGAAATATCTCCAGACATTGCCCAACGTGCCCTGGGAAACAAAAGCATCCCCGTTGAGATCACTGCTCTCACATGACCCTCACAGTACCTGTGAAGGCAAGGCTCATGACACTCCCCACTTTACAGATGACCCCACAGGTTTGGGGGGGGCGACATGATGTACCCCAGGTCACAGAAAAACCGGACGAGGGGGGCATGCACATCAAGAGGAGAGGAATTCAAGGACAGGAGGAGGGCAGCCTAACTCCGTACGCTCAAAGGGAAAAGACACGAGCAATACCAATAAAACCCGGTCCCGAGTTTAGGCCTGTCCCAGAGGCGACTTCACAGCAGAAGTTAATTCTGAGCGGAACGGAAGGCCTTGCTGCAGACTGTGTACTTTTAATAATGTTTAAATAAAACATGGGAGCATGGGTGTGATCTCCTCGCCGAGCCTGGCTTGTCAGCCGCCCGGGCAAAATCATAAATAGTTAATAGACAACCACTTACGGCTCTACTTCTGTTAAATCCAGCATCAATGATTTATGGCCCATGAATTATTTATTGGGTGTGACTTGGGGGTGTATTTTCCACCTTTGCGGTGACGGGGGTGCGAAGGGTGAAGAAGGGGAGGCCTGAAACAGACGATGGGCCAGCCACAGGGGTCTTGGCTCCCTTCTGAAGCCGGATCGGGGAAGGCTTCCCTACTCCCCGTAAAGAGGAGAGCCCCCCTTGATGGGATCGAGAGGTTGGGGTGAACTTGGATCTGGGAAGGTGCTTCCGGAAGGAGAGCTTGGGCCGGTCCCAGTCGTGCGCTAGGAAGAGTTTAACCACCAGCTCTCCGGGGCACGCGAGTCCTGGTGTGCAATGTTCTCAAATCTCCCACCAGGGCTGATTGCAAGGTACCAACATGATGTCTTTGAACATGGAATTGGGAGGCCACCCTCCACATAGCATAGAGACCACACACTTTAAAAGCACAGATGATAGTAAAAAGGTGCTAAAAGAATTAGGAAGCCATGCATTTTGAGTATATGGTTACCTTTGTTTTGAATACAATTTATTGATGTGGAAGTTTGTACCATTTGATTCTTCACATTAGTTGCGTTGGACATCCGGCCTGGAAAGTTCTGGAAAATTTAGCAGTTGGCTCGTGCACACCGGTAGGGGCCCCCAGTGGGGTCATCATGCCCCAGTTAGGAGGTTTTGGTGTCAGGTGGAGAGAGGGTAGCTTTGGGGTCCAAAGGCTCTTAAATCAGATCTCATAGTTCACGGACTCTTTTTTAAGCGAAATGACTTCACTATCAGAACTCTGTCATCGGAAGCTCTTCTTTGGCCTCTCGTATGATCCCATCCACTCTTGCTGGAGTGGTTCACCCCATGTTCTCGCTCTGTCGGTCATGCGACCTCCTTCGTTGCTCTCTCTTGTCTGCCTCCTCCTATTTTCTGAGAATCTGGCCACATCTGGTAAAGGCCTTAGTTTTCATGTTCATTCTTGTTTCCTCTTGTTGGGTTTCCTTAGCCACCCCAAGACCCATATTTCCAAACCGTAATAGGGAACAAAGGCCCCTTCCCTCCACTTCGCCAGGAGGTATTTTACCGAAGCCCGAGTTCAGGGTTTCCTTTAAAAAACAAAAACAAGGGCCGCCTGGGTGGCTCAGTCAGTTAAGCGTCTGCCCTCGGCTCAGGTCATGATCCCAGGGTCCTGGGATCGAGCCCCATGTCAGGCTCCCTGCTCTGCGGGGATCCTGTTTCTCTCTCTCCCTCTGCCACTCCCCCTGCTTGTGCTCTCTCTTTCTCTCTCAAATAAATAAATAAATAAATAAAATCTTAAACAACAACAACAAACAACAGCAACGAAAAAACCTCTCTGTGTTTTCCTCCTGCAAATGATTGTGAACTTCAGAGCATAAAGATGAATTATTTTGGCTGGGAACTGAAGTATTTAAAAAGACATTCCATATGGAGGGCATTTGGGGCCATGAGCAGGGTATAAATAATACCTTTTACGGCTCTCCTGATGGGGAGATAGCTCTCCTAATTACCGCCCCGTTATCTCAGTGTGATCCAAAATGGCCCAACACGTTTATTATAAACTCCCTGTTCAGACTGCTTCGCTTGCCACCCCTCATGGCCTCCTGCATTCTCGGTGAGCTGGCAGGGGGAGATGTAGGTATTTATATCACTGCCCGCCTTCCGGACACCACAGTTTCCTGTCTGTCTCCCCACCAAGGTTTCTGTACAAAAGAAACTTGGTCCCAAAAGGGATGTGGGACACCCATGCCACTAGCCTCAGACACTTTCTGGGATGGAATTCTTCCAACCTATCTTTATCCCAAACGATGAATGTGCTTGTCTCAATTCAAGAGGTGGTAGCATCTAATGAAATGAGCTTCTTAGCGTCTGCCTCTGAGATGAGATATCTCGATAATAAAATCTATTACGGAAAGCCTACCTAGGAATAATTGGGTCTATTACTCCCCGACTTGTGGCTTTGTTTCTGCATTGAGAACAGGCTCTCCTGTAATTAATCAGAATTTAAAGTTGCTAATACCAATTACAAATAATGCATGGAGTGTTGAGATGGTGAACAGAAGTGTAGATACTAATCTCGTCCCCTGAGACTTCACCGATTGAACTTTTGTCACTTTGGACTTGCTGGAAATTAGACTAACGTATCTGTGCAAAGTTAATTATTTTAAGAAGAAAAGGGGGGGCAGGTATTGATTGAATGTGGCAGGTGTACATTAAATTATTCAAACAGATCCCATTCAGATTGTTTAGATGAGATTATGCTTCACTTAATTGCGTGTCAGAGAGGCTTGGGAAGGTTAATCTTCACTACTGAAAGCAGGATCATTGGCACGGTTAGACATCTTCAGAAGATAGTGGCCCCAAGGAAATCAAGGGGACCCCAAATCAGACTCGATGTTCTAAATCCAAACACTGATTTGGTGGGAAGGGTGATTCATCTCTTTTGGGCACCCTTTTTTATTTTGGCTGAGCTTAAACAACGAGAAGGCAGAAGGAGACCTGAGGACTTGAGGATAGACCAAGAAGCGGGAAAGAAAATGGTTTTTATTGGGAGAATTGGCTGATTTGGAACCACAAGCATGAGGTAGCGAAATGGTCTAAATTACAGCGCTTTTGGTTGTAAGTGACAAACGAAATTCTAATTGGCTTAAGTGAAAGGGAATGTATCGGTTCATCGAATGGAAAAGTCTAGAGGCCTCTGATTTCAGGTCCAGTGGAATTCAGGGGCTCCGATGATGTGGACAGGCTGAAGGCAGTGTGTTAGGGTCAACTCACACCAGCTCACTGAAGCTAATTGAGCCTATCTTTTTTTTTTTTTTTTAAGATTTTATTTATTTATTTGACACAGAGAGAGATCACAAGTAGGCTGAGAGGCAGGCAGAGGGAAAGGGGGAAGCAGGCACCCTGCTGAGCAGAGAGCCCGGTGCGGGGCTCGATCCCAGGACCCTGAGATCATGACCTGAGTCGAAGGCAGAGGCTTTAACCCGCTGAGCCACCCAGGCGCCCCTAATTGGGTCTATCTTGTCCTGACTGTGGGCTTGAGGATGTCAGTTTGGAGGATTGACATTAGCGATTGAAGGAGAATTTATACCATGGAAATTGGCAGACGCTCCAAACAGGGCTCCCTCCATGCCCCTCTCCCCCAGCCAGTTTTAAATATTTGCCAGGACACCACTGGCTGAACCTTCTTCTCCATCCCCATTTGCAAAGTAGGCTTTTGCTTCCCAGTGGCGGCAGTCAGGCTAAAAAATGATCAGTAAATCAGCCTCAGGGATTAGATGGTCCCTTGTACCCAGCGACTCAGGCACAAGTCCAGAAATGAAATCTCACTGATTCTGGTTGGCCTGCTTTGGGGTCCCTGCCCATCCCGAAAGCGAGCACGAGGGATGGAAGGGTGCAGTCTCTGATGAGACGGTTCCGGGGGACGTGCCCAGCCCTGATCCTGGGGTAGACTCAGCCCTAGCCTAATCGTGCTGATGGAGAGCAGGGGAAGAAGAGCTTCCCCGAGGAAAACCAGAAGGACGGGGAATGGATTCCAGAGAGAAGCCCTCGGAGGCCGTGTCTGCGTGCCTTGACCCTTGTGGGCTCTGCTCTGCCCTGGGTTCTTTTTATGTTTTCTCTTCTCTACTGATTCTCTTGGCTCTTCTTCGACCGTCCTCCTCCTTCTGTGTTACATCTTTTCTGTGACTGCTGCCGCTGGGAAGACCCATAAGTAAGACAGATCAAAGCAAGGGGAGAGGAGGCCAGAAGGGGGCAGCCTGATTTTCCTTTCCCTGCTCCCCAAAGGAGCAGCTCCTCTCATGGGAAGAGCCTGCCTGGCGGCCAGGGGGCCTGGATCCAGGAGCCCCACTTATGCCTTTTCCTGGGGTCATGCCTCTCTCTGAGCAGGGCTTACTTTCTCTCTCTCTCTTAAATTCGATTGGATCATCTCTAAGCCTCTTTCTGCTGAGACGATGTGCAAGGCTAGAATTTGGTGGCCATGGAGCTGCGAGTTTGGGGTGGGTCATGGGGGCAGCCTCCACTAGAAGGAGCATGCCCCTGCACCCCGGGACCTCTGCACAGGGTCGCAGCGTCTAACCGGAAGTTACTTCGGCTCTGTTATCCCATCGGAGGCTTCTCCAGCCCGACTTAGACAGGTGGAAATTCCACCTCTTGTTCAACTGTGATGCTGAGAAATGACTACCTCAGCAGATGACAGAATCCCTGTAGAGCCCTCCCTTTTTCTGGTGCCTTCCAGGTGGATTCTGGACTTCCCGCAGATTCCAGATGTGGATTCCCGATGTGTCACCTTATCTCTGGGGAGACGCAGAGAGGCACCCTTTTGCTTCTCTCAGCTGGGAGAGAGCAAAGTGAGCCAGAGCGTACCACACTGTTGTTGTTGTTTTTAAATAGCCAAAGTCCCACCCCCTTTTAAATCCATAGCTTATGCAGATTCATGGTAGATCAAAGCAGAGCCCTCCCATCAGGCTTCCCCCATTCTTACCCTGACCCCAGAGGCCACCCCACAAAACTCCACTTGCTATCCTATGATCTAAACCAGAGGTCAACAAACTGCAATTTGTGGGCCAAATCTGGCCTGTTTTCTGTTTTTGTTTCATTTTGTAAATACAGTCTTATTAAAATATAGTCACAGCTATTTATGTATTATCTGTGGCTGCTCGCATACTCCAATGTGGGGGGACGATGACAGAGACGACTTAGCCCATAAAATCTCAAATATTATCTGGCCCTTTATAGAAAAAAAAAGTGCTCACCTTTGCTCTAGAACATTGCTGGGCACATACAAGACCTGAAAAAAAAATATATATGTTGAATGAAGAAAGAGCTGGACAGAAGGGCAAGGTATGGAAGTAAGGAGACCTAGACGCAAGTCTTAGTTCCGTCATTTTCCTCCTGTGTGACTTTGGTCCAGATGCTCACCTTCTCTGTGTCTCTGTTCTCTTATATAGTGGGGCGAGTCACTACAACCCCATTGCAACCTTGTGGGGAAGATTTAATGAGACAGTGTGTTTAAATGCTTGTCAAGGTGGCTAATGCAAAGTGAACTTACTGTCATCATCATTGCCTTGGTCCATTTGTGCTACTGTAACAAAATATGACAGATTAGGTGGCATTTAGCCAACAGAAATTTAGTGCTGACAACACTGGAGGCTGGGAAGTTCAAGATCTAGGCATCAGCATGGTCTGTTTTAGTAAGGGCCCTCTTCCTCATTTGTAGCAGACACCTTCTTGTTGTGTCCTCATGTGGTGGAAAGGGTTAGGGAGCTCACTGGAGCCTCTTTCCTAAAAGCACTATTTCCATTCATGAGGGATCCACCCTCATGACCTAATTACCTCCTAAATTCCCACCTACCTTCATCTTGGGGGTTAGGCTTTCACCATAAGAATTTGGGGTTGGGGAACACAAACATTCAGACCATAGCAATCATCATCACCATCCACCATCATCATTATCATCATTGTCATCATCCTCATCACCACCATTATCACTAACTACCACCATCACCTCGTCCTCATTACCACCACCATTACCATCCCCCTCATCATCATCATCACTGCCCTCATTATCATTACCATCATGATCCTCATCACCCCCACCACCACTGTCATCATGTTCTCAGTCACCATCGCCACTACCATTATCATTGTCACCACCATCATGACCATCATCACCACCACCTTCATCATCACTACCATGACTATCAGCATGACCACCATCATGACCACCATCATCATGACCACCATGACCACCATCATCATCACCACCACCATCATCATCTCTACCATCATCATCATCACTACCATGACATTCACCATGACTATTACTACCACCATCATCATCACCACCACCACCATCACCATGACCATCACCACCACCACCATCACTACCACCATCACCACCACCATCACCACCACCATGACTATCGCCATGACCATCACCACCACCATCATCATCACTACCATCATCATCATCATCACTACCATGACTATCACCATGACTATTACTACCACCATCATCATCACCACCACCACCATCACCATGACCATCACCACCACCACCATCACTACTACCATCACCACCACCATCACCACCACCATGACTATCGCCATGACCATCACCACCACCATCATCATCATCACTACCATCATCATCACTATCACTACCATGACTATCACCATGACCATCACCATCACCATCATCATCACCACCATGACTATCAATCACCATGACCATCATCACCACCATCATTATCATCACTACCATCATCATCACCATGAAAATGAGACCCAGAGCAGACAACACCTCAGAGCCCCTTTGAGAGGCAGCCAACTCTGAGTTTCAGAGCAGAGGTAGAAGCCTAGGCCAGTGGTTGGGTCATTTCCTGTTTGACAATTCTGGGAAACTTGCTCCCCATGTGCCATCCTGCCTTGTAACCTGTGGGTTCGTGGATGCCTCCTTATTTGTGTTCGGTGTCCTGGGCACTGGCTTCATTGGAATTCTTCCCTTTCCCCAGCCCTGCCTTGGCTGCATTCCAGGTAAATGATGCGGAGCCTATCCTGCTGCTGGTCACCTCTACTGCCCACTCAGATAATTAGAATCAACACATCCATTTCCCTAATGGCATTCTCATCTTCCCCCAAAAAGTTTTCAAATAGAAAAAGAAAGGCAAAAACAAGCTACATCTGTCCTTGTTTAGGCAATTTGCAGCTCTCCGCAGCTGACATCCATCCAGCTGGGCAGAGAGCTAAGTTTCCCGTATGTTTTTGCTGGGAGATGACGTGGTTGATGCTGTTATTAAGTTTGGCAGTGATTTGGAGACAAAGCGTCCTGCTGGAGAGAGGCTTATAAACACTCAAGGGGAATCCTTTAGGCTCCAGCCTTTGTGAGCTCATGGCTGGTGGGTGGGGATAAAAAAAGAAGACTGATGTCACTTCTCAGCAAACAAAAGGAAAGTAATTCAGGGAATAAGATGGCTTTCACCTCTTTCCGAGAGCCTGAGAGCCCAAGAGCCCGGCAAAACCTCCCGAGGTTGTGCTTCAGGTAGCAATTGGATGCTCTTTGCCAGGGACCAGCAAATCTTTTCTGTAAAGGGCCAGGGAGTAAATGTTGTAGACTTTGCAGCCTGTACTCTTCATCACAAAACTCTGCACATCGTTGTGCAGAAGTAGCCATAAATAATACAAGAATGAATGGGCTTGTGTGTCCCAATAAAACTTTATTTAAAAAAAACAAACAGTGGGCCACATTTGGCCCACAGGCTGTGGTTTGCTGACTCCTGTTCGAAGCTCTATTGGAAGGAAAAGTGGAAGAGGAGACAGATGGCAGAGCTAGATTTAAATCCTGGCTCTATTCTTTCCAGACTATGTCTGGGGCAAGTCACCTGTCTTCTCTGAGTCACAGCTTCCTCATCTATAAAATGGGTGATAAGGAAGTAAGGAGATTAAAGAGGGTCTTGCACATTTTAAAGGGAAATAAATAATAAGTCTCCCTAGTACCCACTTCCTCACCCCTGGTAAAAATCAGGTGGGAATAAAGAAGGCTGCCTTAAGGCTTTCCTTTGGTCCCTACCACGGTGATGGCTTCTGTGACACATATCTTTTTGTAGCTCATTTGAAAGTGTATCTGCTCTCAGTTTCCCAAGGATAATCCTGCTGTCGTCTATTTCTCCCAGAGCTCTCCCACCCCAAAATGCCTTTCCTGGCTCAGCCTCCCCCATGTTCATCATAAAGCAGTGCCTTGGCTGGAAAACCCCTAATGTACAAATCAACAGTCAGTGTACCCACTTCTGTTGTTAGAGGGAGCAGTTCATGTTGTGGCTTAATGTCAGGCCATCATGAAAGACTGCAAGTCAAGGACACTACGTTTCAAGTTTGATAATTATGTTTGCATTTTAACTGGTACGGTTTTCAGATGGGATCTTTGGGAGAATTCTGACATTTGTGTGATGATGCTAATAGTTAAGACATACTTAACCGGGTCAGGGTAGGGGTGGGAAGGATTGCTCTTCACAGAGTAAGTATAAAGAGAACCTTGTTTTGTGATCCCATGGTTTGTTGTTGGTTTTGTTGTTTTTTCTGTTACGGATTTTAGCTGGAGGTTGATTTTTTTTTTTTTAAGATTTTATTTATTTATTAGAGAGGGAGCAAGCACGAGCAGAAGGGAGAGGCAGAGGGAAAGGGAGAGGGAGAAGCAGGCTCCCCACTGAGCAGAGAGCCCAATGTGGGGCTCCATCCCAGGACCCCTGGGATCATGACCTGAGCCATAGGCAGACACTTAACCAGCTGAGCCACACAGGTGCCCCAGAAGTTGATTTTAAGTTGGGTTGTATGTAGTTCATATTTACTTATTTTTTTAATGTTATTATTTATATAATAGCTTACCATGTATGCCTTATACTAGTTAATTCTTGCAAATTCCCTGTGACTTACCACCTACTTTTCAAAGCGTGAATCACAGAAATGCTGACTCCCAGGCCCCACTCTACATGTTTGAGTCAGGACGTTCATGTTAGCAAAACTGTCTGAGGAAGCGTGTGGACCCAGGAGTCCTGATGTAGGCGCTGCATCATGGCCGTATTACAGATCGGGACACAGAACCTGGGAGAAGTGAGAGACAGCACAGACTCTAATCACACAGTCGGCTACCCTGTTTAGCTTATGGTTCCTGCCTCTACCCTCGGGATGTGGTTCCTCTGCCTCTATACCCTTTTCCTCCAGCTGCACCATGTATTTCCTCCTGTTGGACATCCCTGTCTTCTTGACTCTGCCATTGTGGGACCCAAAAGTTAACCATACACCCAGGAGGTGCTCAGATATCTATGGCCCCGTGGAGTTGATGCCATGAATCATTTGCATATGCAAAACCGAGAGCCTGCTATTTTAAAAACCAGGGGTGGGGGCTACCAGTACTCATCAGTAGGGTTTCCCGGGCCTATCTGCCATTCATTACTTTAAGTCTTTAGAACATAGAATAATGACATGTCTTGGCATATTAGAATCATAGAAACTTTGGACCCACCGGCTCTTAGAAACTTGGAATTTCTCTAGTTTTCTCTCCAGCAATCAGGACAGGGGAAAGCACAGAGGTTTCCCAGATGTTCAGACTCTTTCTCTTTTTTTTTTCTTTAAATTTTTGTAAAAGTAATTGCCACGCCTGGTGTGGGACTTAAACGGCTGACCCCGAGACCAAGAGTCGTGTCAGGCGCCCCTAGGTTATTTGCTATCTCACTGCAACGTATATGAATCCCCTGGAGAGGGGTAGTCCAATGGGGTAGCCCCCCACCTCGAGGAGCTCTATAAATTCAAGTTAATTAAAATTAAATGCAATTAGGAATTCAGCTGCTCCCTGCACACAGGTCACATAGCAAATGCTGAATCACCACCTGTGGACTGCGGGTATCATTTCATGCCAGCATAAGCATTTGATGGGAAATCTGAATTCTCCCCCTTTGTTCCCATCTTATTCCCCAACTCCTCCCAGGCTTCTTCTGCAAAGTGGAGCCACCCAGGGCACACGCCACTTCCTTTCTGATTCACTTTTTATGCATGGATGGCCCTTTTCACTGCCATAAGGAAGGGGAGTATAGTACGCGCCTCATATAGCCTCTGGGGGCTATTGCTAACATGTTTCCCCTGGCCGGGGAGACAGTCAAAGAGCCACTGATGAGGACCAGCGAGGCCCGTCTTCCAGTGCAGGCAGCCCCCAAGGACCAAGCCCCTCAACAAGAGGCTCAAACTGACCCCAAGTGCCGGGGAGGGCAGGATGGATGCATTGGCAAGAGCCAGGGGGCCCCAGCTGTGAGCTGGATTTCATGAGCTTGTTCTTCCGAGAGGCACACGCCGCTGGGCCGTAACCTTGAGATGTGGAGGGCACGAGAGAGAGTGCACACCGTCTAGTTGTTTTCCTTTCCCGCTGAGTCAATAAATGAATAAATGGACCGTGAGTGGCCAAGTGGCCAATATAATTTTAGACTCCATCAAAAGGAAGATCACCAAAGTGCATGGAGGGAGCTTCCCCATCTCTATGTTCCCCCGCTGGGAGCCCGGGCTTCCTAGTGTTCTAGTCTGGGAGGCAACTCAGAGGAGGAGGGGGAAGTCTGGAAACATTTACTGCCTGTCTGCTTCAGGGCCGACACTGGGCAAAGTGCTTTCCGTGCTCTCTACGATGTGTCTAATTAAAGCTGTGCTTTCGACCTTATGAGCAAGGTAGTATTTTCTCCTCTATTTTACACTATTTAAAAAAAAAAAAAGCTTAGAGGGACCAAGTGACTTGCTCAGGGCTGAAATGTAAGCTCAGCTCCCAATCACGATGTGGGCATTTCTCTAATGAACATCATAGGCGCACAGATCACCTGGGGATGAGGTTCAAATGCAGATCCTATGTCAGCCGATCTGGGAGGCAGCCCAAGCGTCTACCTTTCTAACCACTGCCAAGAGATGCGGCTGGCCCAGGTACCCCCCTGGGGCTGGCTGGCACTGTACCTCTCTCTCTCCTTATTCCAGATCCCCTGAACCCATTTAAGGGGGAGACTGATTTTTTAAGATGAGGTCACCCAGCAGGAAGTGGTCTGTTCAGGATTCAAACTCACATCTGTCTGATAAGGAGTCTGTGTCTTTTCTGAAAGGAGGTCTCCTGCCTGCCCTTCTGCCATTAGCTTGACTTTCGGCTGCATTGGGTTTTGCCCCTCTGGGAATATTTTGCAATACCCGGAGACATTTCTGATGGGCATAACTTGGGGATGGGGATGCTGCTGACATCTACCGGGTCAAGGCCAAGGATGCTGCCATTCATCCTGAAATGCACAGAACAGCCACCTTCCCGGCACTCCAAGCAAAGAATGATCTTCCTCCCCATGTCCATGGCAGCTGTCGATGGACATCCGTATGTCAATGTTGTCGGTAACGCTTGTTTCTAGCAGAGTCTTCTTCAGGCCAGAAAATAAAAATCCACCCAGAACCCATGTCTAGAGGCCGCATCGTGCCCTTGACTTACAGGAGTCACTGAACTCTTGAAACTATCCCCCACCCCCAAAAGTAACACAAATAAATGAGAGTCGTAACCACCAAAAGAAGAAAAAAGCCGATTTCCCAATCAATAAGTGTAGCTTTCCGCTGTTTCAAGAGGAGGCCAGAGTGTCGGAGTCTCTGGAACATCCTCTCGCCTCAGCTGATGGAAGCCAATCAAGTCCGGAAATCATTGTCTTAATCTCGGTCATTATCACGCCTGGCCGCACGCTGTTTATCGGCGTCTTTAGCTGTTAATGTCGCTTGCACTGTTTTCTCCGACAACAGCTCCCACCTCCACCCATTTCTCAGCCAGACGGCCTTGACTGTGGTCCAAGAGTTAAGGGGTGGAGGGGAGAGGGCAGGATCTGGCATTGATCGCCGGCCAGTCCCCGCAGCTCCGGTCCGCATCCTGTCTGATCACTTCTTGGGCGGGGGATGCCTCTAGGAACGCAAGACTGTATTAACGAAGGTTGATGTCCCTGGGAGGGTTTATTTCTGTTTGCCCAAGTTCACGCGGGATGGTTCTTTGGCTCGTAGGGGACGCCGGCTGGGGCTTCCGTCATTTCGAAGCCATTGGACGTGCCTGAAGAGAAGTGCGTCTCTCGAGAGGGGAAGAGTCCGTGTGATAAATAATGATCTATTTCAGAAAAGACACAGACTCCATATCAGACAGATGTGAACTTGAATCTACAGTCTACAAAGCACGTGGACGTGATAGGGGCCTCACGACGGTCTCCACAGCAGGCGGGGAGGGACCTAATGTCTGCTTCGGAGTTGGGGGGGGCAGGCACTTGCGTGGGTTCCTGGCTGCCGAGGAGTCAGGGTGGAGGGGGGTACCCGTGTCCAGCCCTTGGGTCTGGTGTGTTTCTCAATCTCACCGCTGGGCTGCCCCTCTCCCTGGCTGTGTGCAGTGGTTGGAATACAATCATTTCAGTCACTGCTGGCCTGGATGGCTTTATTTGGGGGTGGAGGGGGGGGCTGTGTGCCTGGACTCATAGGCAATGAGCCAAGTCTCTCCCGGGATGCCCCTGGACACGTAAAGATGCTAACACGTAAGACAACCTGATATAGGTGGGCTGGGGGTTAGCATGTTGGCAATAATGATTTTATCTGATTTGGGGGCCCGTATGCATGATTCATGAGCTGATGGTGAGGAAGTGGGGCAGAGAGGAACATGTTTTGGTGGAGAAGAGGACAGGGAGGATTTGGGGGACCAGGTCTGGGGCTTTAAATTGGTACGGCTAGTGGGGTGCAGGGTTGAGTGGCCTGGAGGCCTAAGTGAGGAACGCGAGAGGGCTGAGGAGGGCAGGGGCAAATGTGAGAAAGCATCATGGTAGAGGGGCCCCTGTCAACCTGTCACACTTCACAGGCTGTCCCGCAATCGTTCTGGGAACCAGAAAGAGGACTGATGTTTATGGAGTCCCAGCTACATTGTATGCAGTGTGGCAAGCACCATCTGCCCGTGAGCCCCCAACTAGCCCCACCACACAGCCATGCTGAAGTCATTCCCACTTCATAGATGAGGAAACTGAGGGTAGGGTAGGTGGCTGACAAGACTGGTCTGGGGTCTGACCGTAGGTGATGGAGAAGGCATCATGGAGAAAGTGACACTGAAATGGGTCTTGAAGGATGAGTAGGAGTTCACTTGTCAGTAGGGAAGAGCATTTCAGGGGGAGGAACAGCAGGTGCAAAGGCACGGAGGCAGGAAAAAACACGGGATGTTTGGGAACTCTGAAGACCATGAGAATTCCCAGGATCTGGGGTGCAGAGCATGGACAGTAGAAAGAAAAGAACCTCGGGAGATGGGCTGGGAGACTATGAAGGGCTCTCTAGGCTTAACCACAGTTTGAACTGTGAGAAATGAGGAGGAATGGGGTCTTTGAAGCAGAAAAGACATCAGATCACAGACACTCTCCCTTGGGCGGTTTCTAGGATTCAGCACAGACAGGGGGCTGGGTGGAAGAGAGGGACAGCAGTTTAAGACAGCAAGAGAACGCTTAGGGGATGGTGATGGACCCCATCTCTGTGATCATGAACAGAGAGCAGGAGAAAGATGTAAGAGGTGAGCCCATTGTACTGGGCTCGGCCCATTGTAGACCGTTGTCAATAGAAGAGCTACTTGGGGCCCAGAGTAGGGAGTTGAGGGTATGGAATAAATTGTTCTCATACTGCCCTGTTTGGGTAGAGAACAGTGGACATTTGAGACATTTCAAAGTCCAGCTTCCCTATTTCTGCAATCACATGGACTAGTGGGCTGAGAAGACATACGAGCTTCATTTCCATTTAAATTGAAATAAGACATGTCAAAGGTGGCTTGGTAATTGCTGCCTGGAACAATGGCCCTCTGATGTGGGATGTATGGTGTCGGCGTATGTAGTACAGATAATTTTTGCATTGGAGACTTAATTATGTTGATATAATTATTCCTCTGTCAGGAAAATCGGGTGGCACAGATATGTCATATTTGCATTTGAGCAGAAAAATGAAATGCCTTCCTTCTTTTATTTTTTTCAAGAAGCCTTTGGGTGGGTGACTGTGGGGAGTCAGGCGTGGGGTGTCTGAAAGTTCACCCCAGGTCGGGATGTCGGTCTGCGGCCGCTGGGGCTTTGTGAAGGCCCTGGAGAGGGGTGATCGGTCCTCCTTTGCCCCATTCTGAAGATGCTGCGTCAGAAGTCCCAGCCTCAGGGCGGGGAGGGGGGCAGTTTTAGGGTTGGGAAAGCTATAGGCTCTTAATAGCTAGAGGTGTGAGGAAATTGAGAGAGTTGGGTTTCTTTTATTTTACTTTATTCTATTCTATTTAAATTTGAATTTAATTTTTTTCTTTCTTTTCTTTTTTTTATTATCCCCCAAATATGTTCATTTTATTTTTTCAGTGTTACAAGATTAATTGTTTAATCTAACTTGCAAACCTTGGGATTCACACATAGCCAATTGAACCCTCCTGACTCAAAGCCTGATCGCCTCCCTCCCCCGGCTGTTCCCATCCCGTTGGTCAGAGAGAACCTCGACCATGCTCCTTGTAAAAGTGTCTAAGACCTTCCCTGGGAGTCTGTGCCCCCTCCCACCACTCCTCACCCATTGGGAGAAACTCAGGACCCCAAGAATCAAGTACAAAGCCCTCTCCTCATCATTGGAACACCAGGCCTTGGCACTGTTATTACCCAAGTGGCGGGGGCTAGTGTTTAGGCAAAAAACGGCTTATGATCCAAAGTGTGTAAAACAGAAGTCATCAGGAGAGGAGCTCACTTTCCAACAGAGAGAGGATCTAGGTTCTAGTTCTGCCTTGGCCACCCAGGGGGTGGCCCAGCAACCTGCCAGGTGGCCTCCCGCTTTGGCCTGGTATCTGGTGTGTGTGTCCACGGCTGCATCGGTGACGTGCCCAGCTGAGACCTTCTGCGAGCCGGATCTTCATCAGCTCAATGTCAAGCTGCCTAAGCTGCCTAAAGTGTTCACTTTCCACAATGTGATAAGACCCTTCAGGTGATAGCTGGGAGCATTTTAAAACAGTTAGGAAACGAGCAGGGAGAAGGAGGGCTACAAGCAGGTGTCCGGAGTCCCAGCCTCTCCTGTCTCGAGATAATGGACAATCCTGGGCAAGCCAGAGCGGTGGGGTGGGGGTCCCAGGGGTCCCCGCTTGTCTGCATGGCTAGTAGGCCTCTACCGTAAAACCATTTTACCCAAATGGGTTTTAAATAGATACGTCCAGACACACGTGTGTAAACGAGCACTGGATGGAAATATGCCAACTTGGTCACTTAGGGGTTGTCCCCAAGTAACAGACTTAAGGGCAATTTTTAATGTTGGTTTTTTTTCTTTTTTTCCACTTTGTTGCCTAAGTTCTCTATAGGAAACCCCGCTGGAACTAGAAAAGGAAAGAAAGGGCGATCCAAAGAAAAAGAATAGATCATATGTGCTCTATCAGCGAGCTCTGGCTGGCGGAGCCAAGTGCCCCACACTGAGTGGCTTAGAAAAACAGAAATGTCTCCCAGCCTTGGAGGCTCAGAAGTCTGAAATCAGGGTGTTGTCAGGGCCATGCTCCCCTGTAGGTGCTGGCGAAGGAAGGGCTCCATGCATCTCTCTTTAGCTTCTGCTGGTTTGCTGGCCATCTGTGATATACATTGGTTTGGAGATGCATCATTGCAATCTCCTTATCTACACGTGGCACCTCTCCCTGTGTGTCTTCACGGGATTTTCCCCTCTGCCTCTCTGTGTCTTTTTCCAAATGTCTCTTCTTTTCCTAAGGACGCCCGTCCTATTGGCTTAGGGCCCGCTGATGAACTCATTTTGACTTGATTACCTCTGTAAAGACAGTGTCTCCAAATACAGTGACATTCTGGGGTACCGGGGAGTAGGGTGTCAACCGGTTTCGAGGGGCGGGGGGCAGGGACACAATTCAACCTATAAACAGATGTGTTTCTAGAAATGGGAGGAAGTTCAGGATGGCTATGGCGTTTTCCTGTGTGGGTGGTAGAGTCCACTGAGATGGAGCCTATACGTGAAGAACATCCAATGTTAGCTCATCAGCTTCCAAGATGGTGCCCAATGACTCCCCACCTCTCGCATTCCCCTCCCTGCATGGCCTCCTCCCATGTCGTACTAGAGCTGGTCTGTGTGGCCAATAGACGGTCAGTAGTGATGATACGTCTCTCCCGAGGCCAGGTTCTCCAAGGCAATTGGCATTTGCCCTACTCTGACTTGGATCGCGTGCTCTGGGAGAGCCGGCCACCATGTTGTCGAGGAGCTCAGTGGAGTCCCTTATGGCAGAGAGCTGAAACCTCTGGCCAATAATCACGTCAGTGAGCCTTCTTGGAAGGGACCCCCCAGCTTCCATCAAGCCTTCGGACAGCCCACGTCCTGGCTGCCACCACCACTGTAACATTGGGACATATCCTGCATGCATTGTCCTTTGCTGCTGGATAGTTTACAATGACACAGTTTAACTTCCCATTGGTCTGGAAGTCAGCCCTTCTTGGCTCCTGGCTGCCCCCCTCCAGCAGGATGGAGGTGATGCCTTCTTCCCCACTGAACCTGCATCCCCTCACCGCCCCCCTCTTGTAAGGACCCTTCTGGTTGCATGAAGGGCCCACCAGGATAATCCCGGATAATCTCCCCATCGCAAAATCCTTCATTTAATCACACCTGCAAAATTCCTTTTGCCACGTGAGTCAACAGGTTCCCATATGGTGGGGATTCAGACGTGGCCATCTTTGGGGGTTGTTACCCCTTGTACTCTGGACCCTGAGGCAGAGGCACCCAGATTCGCCACTCCTGAATTCCTGACCCACGGAAACCAGGAGAGAGAAGGAACGATATTGCATGTTTCAAAACACGGGGTGTTGAGGCAATACGTTACGTGGCAATAAATAACTAATATAGACTAGGGCTTTGTAGTCTGGCATTTGATGCCGTAACACCTGAAAATTGTAATTCTGGATTTCTTGAAACTTTTTCCTTGAAGTACACACACACACACACACCCACACCCACACACACATTTCTGTATATACATCTATATGAAATATAAATGCTTATAAACGTATATAGATATAGATGGGAAAGTATGCAGATCTTGTAAGCATGCAGTTCGATGAATAAAGCCGGGGTTGAACCCGGAAGTGTCTGTGCTCTGTGCCAGTGAGTCTTTTGGTTCCTCTCAGATACATTCCTGCCCCTTCTCTGCTCTACTCTAAAGTGTAGGAAACTAGGCTTTCAAGAGCCTGGGTAGCTCAGTGGGTTAAAGCCTCTGCCTTCAGCTCAGGTCATGATCTCAGGATCCTGGGACTGAGCCCCGCATCGGACTCTCTGCTCAGCGGGGCGCCTGCTTCCAACTCTCTCTCTGCCTGCCTCTCTGTCTACTTGTGATCTCTCTCTCTGTCAAATAAATAAATAGAATTTAAAAAAAAAAAAAAGGAAACTAAGCTTTCTAGTTTTCTTGCCTTCTAGTAGGGTCGGTCAATGATAGGCAGTGATGGCCAATTGGAAGGACGGGGAAAGAGAGAAGCCAGGGTATTGCTTCCTCTTTATCACTGCCTTGGGGATCATCCCCAGCAGATGCTGAGACTCTAATTCCAGATCCCATTAGGGACCCCCTCTTCCATGACTCCGACTTCCACCAGCAGCCTTCCATTGGATGACCCAATGTCCTAATTTTTCCTTCTGGTCCTAGGTTGGCAGTGGCTTCCTGCCATTGCTAATCTATCCTGGTGTCTCATCTTTTCTATCATCTGAATAACCAATTCCCTGTATTAAATCCCTTTATTTGAATGATCTAGAGCGATTTCCGTTTTCCCAACTGATATGGGCTCCTCTGAGGTACTGTATTAAATCCTTCCAGCTAAAACAGCAACAACAAAACATAAGGTTTATAGACTTCATTTTCTGAATAACAAGGCTGTCCTTGCTACATATAGTATCTGCAGGCTTCAGACTTTCCGAGTCTTTACTTGGAAAAAAGGACATGTGTTAGGTATCAAGTGTGTGCCCACATATTAGGTATACCAGATGTACACAGTTAGACATTATTTTGTTTGTTTCAGACAATGATCTTTTGCCAGGAAATAATGCTGGTTGTTACAGGATGAGGAACTGAAAGTGAGGAAGGATCAAGAACTCTCCAAAATTCACATAGGGGTTTCACTTGTCCTCTTCCTCCTGTGTCATTGGTAGCTTGCATCTCCCCCCTCCGCACCCATCAGGATCTCTCCTTAAGTGTGGTGGGCTTCTACTTCCACAGTTAGAAGCTCCACTTCCTCAGTTCCACAGAGCACTCACCAGTTTTCAAGGAGGAAAAGCCCCCTCCCCTGCCAATCAACCAACTAATACAAGTGTCCTCTTTGAGGACACAGGAGGTATTTCCAAGGAGGTTGAGTAAATTGGGCGGGGTTGGGAGTTCCTGTTGATGCTGGTAGGTGGACCACTGGAGGAAGTGCTTAGCTTGGTAGTTCATAGAGCAGACTCTGGCCCTAGCGTGCCTGGGTCTATGCAGTGATCGATTGGACATGCCTGCCACAGGTGTAGGAAAGGGCAGGAGGAGTTGTCAGACATTGGCTGACCCTCTGGAAATAGGCAGGCCTGAGCTTGCATCTGTGTGTCCCTTTCTAACTGTGTGACTTTGGGATCTTTGATGAGTCTCTCTGTGTCCCTTACAGCATGATGAACATAGAATCAAACAATTCATTTGCAGGAGAATTATGAAGAAAGAACCTTGCATAGTGATGACTACCTTCTCCCTAGTCCCTCTTTTTGCTAAAGGTTGGGCTCTTTTGCAGTCTTAAGAGAATCTCATGCATAATCTTGGGTTTTCTGCTGAGTACACCGAGTCTTTCCTTTCCAAGATTGAGACTGAACACTTGTGTTACTGCTCGCTCCATTGCCAAAATGGCCTTGAACTCTGGCCAGGACACAGTTCATAGGGCTTTTTATTGCCCTACCGCCTCATTTCTCCCAGGCAAATAACCCTGGGACAATTTTAATGAAACAGTGGCTGTTCCTCATCATCTCCTCATTTCTCTCTGGGCAGACTGCCCCCACCTTTGGAGACACACGCATCCTGGGATAAAGCAGCAGCAATTAGAGGCAAAGTAGAAAAGAGCTGTGGGCTGGGGTCAGGACACCTGGATTCTGCTGCACTGTCACTGCATCTTGACTATACGACCCTGGGCAAGTGATTTAACCTTTCCAAGGCTTGGCCTATTCATCTGTAAAATAGGGATAATGAGGCTGCCGTGGGAGACACTGAACAGGTGGTCCAGGGAATTCTTCCTGGCAGCATAGACAGAAGTAAAAGCCTATATTTTTTTAGCTTTCTGATCAGAAAAGTCATTCATATCCTTTGCAGAAGGTCTGGAGAAGTATAAAAAGGGAAACAAAAATCACCTGATATCTCACCGCTCTGAGATAATAACACTGCTATTATTTTGCTGTAAGGTGCTCGAGTTACTTTTTATGTTTTTGTGTTGCACTTGACTCTGAGGGTCTCTAAAGATCATGTGAGATGAGACAGTTCATGGACCTGCCCAAGTGAGAAAATAGGAATAAATATATTCACGTAATAATTTAATAAATATTAATGAAATATATGTGTGTGTCAGACTGGGAATGTTCTGATTGTATAGATAGTCATGCATCTGAATAGACACATGTGCACATATGTTCGTGTGTATTTGTATGTGTTTATAATAGCATATGTGTTTGTGTGTAAGGTTTCTTTAGTGCTGCGCTCTGTAACGTGAAGTTTCTATTTGTTTTTAGTGAATCAGAAGAAGATGACAAAGTGAGTTTTCATCAGGTTTCAGGGATATTTCAGATAGCCTGATCTATAATATCAACTACATGAATTGATTTGCTTGGGGTACATCTTGAAAGGATGGAGAGGCAACATCCAGGGCGCAGACTGACATGAGGGTCCCGTGCATTTGCAGACAAGAGCCCGTCTGGAAGATGCCCTAGGCAAAGAAAACAAAAGCGGTTTTAAATATTAGCCTCTAATTGGACATCACAAAAGGAGATGATTTTAATTGCAGCCATAATTATCATATGAACGACCTCCCACATGGGCAGCTCTCTGTGGCATGCTCGAGGGGGAGTAGCTTAGAAGTTTCACAAGGGTTAATGATTCTCTTAAGCGAAGCTGGAGAGGTCAGAAGTACACAAGCTGATTTATCTCTATATTTATCTCTGTAGGCATGGTGTGTATCACATATGCATTAGTGAGTGTGATACTCGGGCTCCTCCTTCATTCACCATTTATAGTCATGCGGTGACACCATTCATTCATTCCCCACATATAGATCGGGTGCCTGCTCAACACCAGCAATATAGAAAGATTGGGTCCCTGCAAGAATGTAAACTCCAGAGAAATTAGGACTGTATCTGCATCACCTGTGTGTAGGTCAGTACTAGCACATAGTAGGTGCTCAATAGATGCTTCCTGAATATATGTCTACATGTAGTGAATATATATATATATTTAGCAATAATGTTGTGTGTCATTACCATGGGTATCACCATTATTGTGTATATAATGCACAATATAATGGTGTATATCACCATTATTGTCGTTATGGATTAACATGGGCATGTTAGTGGGTTTCTGCTGTATACATCTTGCTATCTGAATAGTTTCATATCCTAATTTCTCCCCCAACTTCTTCATGCTCCCAGCCTCTAAAGAGAGAGAATTACAGAGGAGACTCGCTTCACCTCTGGCCTCAAACACAACGCTGTTTGTCTATGGCAGTCCCGATTCAAACCCAAGCATCGTTAGCCATGCCTCGAGGTTGGAAGAAGGCCTCAGACTCCCAGATTGGAGAGCAGGCGCCTCCCTTTTGCCCCTTTCTCCTTGTGGACCTCCTGCATGTCTCCTGAGCAGTCTCTGGCCGGGGCCTCATTTTGTCTGCCCCAGGGACCGTCTGGGGCACCGCGTGCATTCCACTAATGACTTGGTCTCTGCAATCAGCAGACTCTGTTTGCTTTTCAAGTTGAAGCAGAAAAGGTTAGCTGATTGCTGATTGCACAGACTCTAGATTTCCCCCAATCAGTCTCCTTGGGATGTTCCCACTGGACCTGATCTGAGTCCCCTGGTCCCCGTCCTTGGTCCATACGCCTTCATCTATGGATGGTTTTCTTGTCACCGCTCTCCTCGCTCTGTCTAATTAACTCATCCCCTATGCTGCCCTTGGTTGCATCCACATCTTTCCTCTGCGGGGCACTGAAAAACCTTTGGAGCCAGAGTCCTTTTTCATCTGTGACCTTGGCAAAAAACTCAGTGATGCGCTGCTCCTCACCCTAGTTGCTCTTCATTCTCCTCTGAAAAAATGACACGGTGGCAATGCTGGCCAAGCCTTTCCTCTCTGGAGGTCAGAGAGGTTGAGTAACTTGCTACAGGTCACACAGCCAGTGAGAGGCAGAGCTGGGATTCGAACCCAGGCATCCTGGCTCTAGAGGCTCCTTGGTCTTTCAAGATATTACCGATTTGACTCATCTCAGCTTCCCCTTTCCTCTGCCCCTTGGCTTCATCCTGGCCCAGAGTCATCCATCCCTGAGACACAGTGCCTGTCGCCGGTGGTCCTATCCTCGGCCCACCGGGAGGCCCCATGAGAGTTAAGATTAGGCCCTTGTTGCTCCCCCTACATGACATTGCATGGGCAAAACTCCTGCAGGCACAGCTGGGAGGGGACATTGGTGCTCTTTTCCCATCCCTGGGCTCAGGAGACATAAAGAGCTGTCACCCAAGAACCCAAACTGGCCGTGCATCCCAGCTCTATGCTCTCCTAGCGGGTGACCTCACACAGGCCATTCTGCTGCTCTGATCTCTCTTTCCTCAGCTCCAAATAATCATTCACCCCCTGCCTAAAATGGCCAGGGCATGGACTTGGCTAGTAGCACCTCCGTGTCTTATAAAGACATAGGTGTCCCGTCTCCCAGGAGACGGTGGTCGATTCTGTCGCCCCAGGTGGGAGCTGAGCTCAGACGATTGCTCCTCTAAGCTGCTGGGGACTTTGCACCCGGCCATTTTTCTAGGTGTCTTTAGGATCTGACATGCCAGCATCCAGAGGCAAGCGCCTCCCCAGCCATCCCCCTGGTGTGTGTTATTTCCTGTGACAGTCCACTGGCCTCCTGCCTGGGGGCTTCTGCCTCTCACCTTGTCAGCACCAAGATGGGGATTTCACAGCTGGCAACTTCAATCAGCTACAGCGCACCTCCAGCCCCTTGTCACCCCCACCTCTCTCCATGCTGCTGCTTCTCAGCTCCACTCAGCCCTGAGCCTGCTCAGTCTTTGTGCTCGCTCTCTCTCTCTCTCTCTCATTAAAATTGGAAAACCTCAAAATCAGATGAAAGGGACAGACCTGCCATACCATGATTAGACCAGCCACCCTGCAAAGGGGAGCTGTGCGCATCCCCAAAATGGGGGGTAGCCCTGGTCCTCCCTGAATTTCACTGGGGGGTGTGCCCACATAACCCCAGAAAAGTCACCGGCAAGACTGGTCTTTAAATCCAGGCTCTGCACCTTACTGCCCCGAATGACTTCTGACTCCATGAGCCTCCACTTCTTCATCTGCACCAGAAAGGAAACAATCGCGGGCTCAGAGAGGCACTGTGAAGTTTTCCAGGTTGCACAGCTAGTGAGTTAAATGGGCAGCTGGGAACCGGCGCTTAGATCTGACCCTAAACCTTGATATTTTCACCCTTCCGTGCTCTCAGCAGTTGATTTAGGTGTTCCTTTAAGCAACAGTCAACGGGGGCACCTGGCTGGCTCAGTCAGTTAAGCGTCCAACTTTCAATCTCAGCCCTGGTCTTGATAGGAGGGTCGTGAATTCAAGCCCCATGTTGGGTTCCACACTGAGCGCGGAGCCCACTTTAAAAAAAATAATAATAAAAATAAATAAAAACAAGAGCCAACAAGTAACCCTTACAGGATTAGAATGACTTAAAAGAAAAATTTTGTCTATGATCCCCCCTTCCTCCTCATCTATAAATATCACCAGCTTCCTAAACGTTTTTCCGATTGTATGCGTGTTATTTGCAGATAGATAGGGGCGTGATATTCCCTGCTCTATTCCGTTTGCTTAACGTTATCCCACAGAAGCATTCCACGCTGCCACAATCCTTATTTCAAATGTTAATGTGTGCCTAATGGCATCAAAGAGACACGCTGTGATCCCTCATTTGCAGTTGTTGGATGATGAGCTTTTCCCTGTCCTCAGTCCTACTGCTCCAAGCATCCTCTGGGGCAGACCTTACTCTGCCTTTTCATTGATTCCCTGGAGGATTGATTCTCTGTAGGTATAAGCCAAGGTTTCTCAGACTGGGCACCACGGACATTTGAGTGAGGCCATTCTTGTGGAGGGGGCCGTCTTGTGCATTGTAGGATGTCAGGCAGCATCCCTGTTTCTACCCGCTAATACCAGTAGCACACTGCCCCCCTCCCCCCACACACTGTGACAACAAAAATGTCTCTAGGCATTGCTCGGTGTCCCCTGGGCTGGGGACTGAGGAGGCTGGCAGAATCACCCTCAGATGAAAATCATTGTGATAAATGGTAAGGGTGGATATCATAGGCTGCAAATGGAAATCAGAGGTTTTCCAGAGTCAGGACAGAATCGAATTAAAGTAGGATCAGAGGGGAGAAGGATGAACCCTCAGAGGGTAGTCAGGGGCACCAAGCTGGAGTGCCATGCTTCCCCGGGCCTCAGTTTCTCATCTGCAAAATGGGAGCAGGAATAGTGGCCCGTCCGCCCGACTTTTGAGCAGTGAGGGGGGTCATCAGGGTAAGATGCTTGACACATTGCCAGGCACTAAAAGATCTCAGTAAATGACAGTGATGTCTGCTGGCCCCTGGAAGATCCCCTCTGGCTTGCCCATAGTTGCCTCTGCTGCCTCCCAGGATGTAGAGTTGGGGGAGTGGGCGTGGCAGAGTTAAAAGGGAACCTTGCTTGTCTGTTTCCCGCCACCCACCCCATCCCTGAGGCAGACACGGCCTCTAGAACCAGCCTCCGTGAGTGTTCTGGGAAACAGTAATTGACCCGTACATTCACTCCTCTGTCCAAGGGGTCCTGCCTGGCACCAGGTGGGCAGCACAGGTTCTGAGCCTGGCTCTAGGGTCGGACCCACTGGGCTGAGACCTCCCCGTGTAGGCGAGTGAGCTCTGCCTGTGGGCCATGCCCTTGTGGCCCCCAAAACATCCACGTCCTCTCTAAAATGCAAGCATCTGTCTGAGGGTCCATAAGCCCATCTGTATGGAGAGGGGGTGTCCGCTTTGTACTAGGTGCTCGGTGAACACTGCGCGGAGCCCGGGGTGTCTCTCCTCCCCAGAAGCTCTGGCAGGTGCGTGGGTTCTTGTCCAAGGCCAACGTGTGCTTGTGGTCTCTGCCTCCAGGAGAAGTACGTGGAGGAGCTCGCAGCGGTGAGACAGACCCTCCAGACAGACCTGGAGACGTCCATCCGGCGAATTGCTGACCTGCAGGCAGCCTTAGAGGAGGTGGCGTCCAGCGACAGTGACACGGAGAGGTAACCTCCGGGGCCCAGGTGGACTCTGCCCTGGAGCATTCTAGGGTCTTTGGTGGACAGAACTCCCGCTCTCGGGTCTGGGGGTTGCATCTGTGGGGAGACCCAGATGCGTTTATTGGTAGGTTGGATAACTGGCTGGTTTGCGTGAGGAGGGACAGGACGTTTGCTTCCCCTCTGGTGTTAGCATCTCCTTGTTGCCACTAAAAGCACCTAGCCTGGCTCTCCAAGCCTTCCCGTAGGCGATGGGGGGAGTGCTTGCAAAGTGGGCTGCGGACTGTGATTGCGGGCGAGTTCCATGTCCAATCTGGGCCCCGTTCCCTAACATGCAAAGTGGACATAACACTTCGGACCAACCCCTCAAATGGCTCTATTTTGACTACCTTGGATGTGCAGATGGACCTTTCAAGGGCTCAACCCTCTGCCTGCCTCGTGGGGTTGTCAGTGAGAGTCAAATGAGGTACCAGATGGACACCACTTAGAACAGCGCCAGGAGTGCACACGCCATCAGGGTGTAAGTTGCGTGTGTGCACGTAAGGGGCGTGTCTTCACAGAGGCAACAACCGATTCAGAGATGCAAGATTAGACGGCTGGTAATGGGCCGGACCCCTCAAATTCAACGTTGGAGCTTCTCTCCTTTCTCAGAAGACAGGTTGCTTCTGACCATCTCTGCTCAAATCTCAAGCTACCACAGGCCATGGGTGGGCTGTTTGCCTGGAGAGAGTTCGAGGGCCCAGGGACCCGGGCTGTCCAGCCCCTGCAGGTGACCCATAGTGTCCTGCTCCCCAGAGCTGCCTTTGTAACATTGGCTCATTACTTCTCTGGAAGCCACAGCTGTCTGGCTGGCTGCAGTGTCTCTGCCCCCATCACGGCCTCTGCCATGGAGCCTGGGCAGCAAGGAGAGGCATTTTCTTTGCATTGCTTTGGTAAGAAATAGGGTGCCTTTGCCTAACCTTCAGATGTGGCTCCCTCCCTACACACACCTGCGTGGGCTGCATCGGCTGCTACTCCCTCCTGGTCTTTGCCTCTGTGCGGGATGATTCCTGTTGCAGCTGGAACAATCCAGTATCAGGCCAGGAGTGCAACCCTCTGCACTTCCACAAGGACCCCGAGAGAGGTTCAAGGTCACACGGCAAATTAGCACCATGCACCGAGTGACAGCCCATAGCTGCTTAGTGCCCTCCCCTAGACCTTTGCTTGTCACACCTCCTTAATAGGGTGAAGCAGGGGCCAGCTGCTGACCTCCAGCAGGGGTGGGCAGGAGATGGGTGGTGAGAGAAACAATGTTGCAAGTAAGCTGTGGGTTAGCCAGTGGGAAGAATGGGTAGAGCTGACCATGCCTGGTCAAGGAACAAAACCCTGGAAGGAAACACATCAACATTCTAATACCAGTGGAAGGCATTACTGCTTGACCTATATTTTTTTTTCTTCAAGTTTATCTATATATTCTAAAATTTCTGCAATGAACATGTATATACACAGCCCTAGCTATACTAGGGTCCTCCTTAGGAGATTTTGCTTATATAGTTATGGACTTTGTTTTTTTTTTATTTTTTTAAGATTCCTTATTTGAGAGAGAGACAGAGAGAGAGAGAGAAAGAAAGCAGGATGAGGGGGCAGGGGGAGAAGGAGAGAGCGAGTCCTAAGCAGACTCTGTGCTAAGGATTGAGCCCAATGGGGGGCTCGATCTCATGACCCTGAGATCACGACCTGAGCTGAAGCCAGAGTCGGTCGCTTAACTGACTGAGCCACCCACGTGCCCCTAAGTCAGGGACTTTTACACACCTGATTTTAGAATGCAAACACATCCTTTCCTTGGTGCGGTTCCAGGCTGGTCATAAGCTGCTCAGAGATGTGCAACCTCAAACTTTTCCATAAAGATGTTCATGCTCGGAACCAGTCAGATGGAGACTCAGGGGGGCTCTCAAAGGGCTTCATTTGAGAGATCTCAGTTTGTGCAAAAATAACTTCCGTGCACAATTTTGAGGATCTCCACCATGCCCTGCTAATTCGCACAGCCACCATATTTAGGTGAAAAGGCCAATACTGGTGTTGGTGTTGCTGTCCCGTGCGCCGCCTCCCTGTGTCCCAGCGGAACTCGTTTCTGTAACTACAAACGCCATTGTCAGTATTACCCACTTGATGCTGGGGGCTGGCTTTTCCATTAATGAAGACATTAGCACTTTTGCATTAATTATAGTGAGAATTAATGGTTGTATATACTAGTATTTTTTTTTTAACCAATGAGCAAAACTTTGGCACCATTTTCACTTGCGTAGCTGGAAATTGCTTCTTTCTTCTCCTCCTTCTCCTTCTCCTTCTCCTTCCTCTTCCTCTTCCTCTTCCTCTTCCTCTTCCTCTTCCTCTTCTTCTTCTTCTTCTTCTTCTTCTTCTTCTTCTTCTTCTTCTTCTTCTTCTTCCTCTTCTTTTTCTTCTTCTTCTTCCTCTTTAATTTTTTAAGAGAGCAAGCACAAGCTGGGTGGGGGGCGGGTGGGATGGCCGAGGGAGAAAGAGAGAGAGGAACTTAAGCAGGCTCCACGCTTAGCATGGAGCCCGATGTGGGGCTCCATCCCAGGACCCTGAGATCATGACCTGAGCCGAAGGCAGAGGCTCAACCCTTTGAGCCACCCAGGTGCTCCTACTGCTTCTTTATCTATTGTCTGTTGATGGAAACTTGGGTTACTTCCAAAATTTGACTATAGTAAATAATGCTGCCATGAACAAAAGGTTGCATGTATGCCTTCGAATTAATGTTTTCATATTCTTTGGATACATACCCAATAGTGAGATTACTGGATCATAGGGTACTTCTATTTTCAATTATTTAAGGATCCTCCATACCATTTTCCATAGTGGCTGCACCAACAATGCACGAGGGTTCCCTTTTCTCCACATTGTCGCCAACACTTGTTGTTTCTTGTGCTTTTGGTTTTAGCCACCGTGACAGGTGTGAGGTAAGAGCTCATTGCAGTCTTGATTTGCATTTCCCGATGATGAGTGATGTTGAGCGTCTTTTCAAGTGTCTGTTGGCCACTGGTGTGTCTTCTTTGGAGAAATGTCTGTTCATATCTTCTACCCACTTTGAATTGGATTCTTTGATTTGGGGGACGTGAGATCACTTTTCCAATACATGAAAGTTATCAATGAAATAAGTGGAAGTTATTAATATAACAACATAAGACGGGTGCCTGGATGGCTCAGTCGGTTAAGCGACTGCCTTTGGCTCAGGTTATGATCCCAGGGTCCCGGGATTGAGCCCCGCATTGGGCTCCCTGTTCAGCAGGAAGCCTGCTTGTCCCTCTCCCACTCCCCCTGCTCGTGTTCCCTCTCTCGCTATGTCTCTTTCTCTGTAAAAATAAATAATAAACTCTTAAAGAAAATAACAACATAAGAAAGAGGCAGAGGACCCGTGCTTGGAGGTATGGGTAGAGGCTGAATAGAAAGAAGGTGTGGCAGAAGCAGGGAGCATATTCTTGCCTGGGGAGTGAGATCCAAGTGGCAGGTCAAAGAGGATCATAGGTATCACTCCAGTCTCAGCTTCTAGGGGCTCCTCTCAAACCTTAAAGGGACCCTGCCCCTACTGTCACCTTGAAAAGAGGTACCTTTATCTCTTTCCGCTCGTGTCTACCCATCGAGCTTTTCTGAGCTCCAGACCCGGGTCCCCGGGGATCCCTTCTGAACCCCAGCTTCCTGTCTGCATTTTCACGATCTTCTGTCTCAGGGGGACTTGGTCCTGACTCTCTGCCCTGTAACTTGGATTTGAAAGAGATGCAGAGCTGAGATTTTCCCCCATAGCCCGGGAACAGGAGGGAGACCGCGAGAGGAGAATTGCCCACAAAGAAGCCTCGACACATTTTGAAGAATTAATACGCACAGACCTCATTCTCTGGTCATACTGCAATGAAACGGATTCTCAGCAATAAAAGGAAATCCATGCCTTGCTGGGCCTCAGAGGCGCCGTCCAGCCGGCGCAGAGCCCTGGCTCCTACCCCCTGGCACCAGCCTGTCCTCGTCCCCATCCCGCTGCTTCCACGCTGTACTTCCTGCTTAACTGTCTCGTCACCTGGGGTGCATCTGTGGGTTGGATGGGAGCCCGAGGGGTTCGGCAAGGTAGCTCTCCAAACTGAGCTCTCAATTAGGACTCGTACCCACCCTGAGGGGAGAGAGAGGGAAAGAGAGAGTGTGTGTGTAGCGTTTCTGCTGGAGGTAAGGTTCTTTAAGAGACTTGTTCAAATTATGAAAAGTCCCATTTCCCCGTGTTGGGAATTAGATCTGAGCATAACAGGCCTTCCAGGCTGGAAACGTGGGTATGTGCTGAGAAAGCCAGGTGGCCTGTGCGGCAGAATATAAACATTGCCCTCCTGCACTCAGGCTCCGTGTTGTGCCTTAGATCGTGGCATCAGCCCTTGAAGATTAATGGGGAAATGCTTTACGCTGGTTACCCGGGGACCAGAGCATGCTCATTACTCATGGAGGAAGGGATGCGTCTTCTGAAAGCCCCATCCATTCCTGGCCCAGGGTCTGCACTGCCCTTCCTGGCACCTTTCCAGGGGTTTGGGATACCCAGTGTGGGTGGGGAGTGTGGAGAAGTCAACAGACCACCTCTGACTCCTAGGTCAGCTGAGAGTGCACCAATTCCAGCTGGTCCGGTCAGAGACAAATGTTCTAGAAAAGTGTCGTCTGTCGCTGTTTTGCATGTAAGGTGTATGTTTCTCAACATACATCCTTGCAACTGGGCTAAAATTAGGCTGCCGTAGGATAAGTAGGAAGATGTGGGTCTCACCAGGGGTGGCCGCTGCCACTGAGGGCATCATCCTGAGCTGATTTATTTATCAGTGGACCCAGGCTCTGGCCGGACTGTAAGCTTCCTGCTACCTAGGAGGGTAGGCTTTGGAACTGCTCATATGCCTTTTCCTAAAATTCCCTTACCTCCTAATTTGCACCCTCTGAGCTCCCCTCCTTCAGTAATAAGTATGCCCAAGGCCTGGGGGAGCAGCTTAAAGCATCTCTCTGTCATTCTGAGAAGGCTGATACCTCCATTTGCAGTGACAACACGGAACCCCGGTGGAGGATAGCCCACGTTTAAATGACGTCCCAGAAGCCAGAAGCCATCTGGCTTTCCAAGTGTCCTTCCAGCTTGGGAGGCCTGGATACCCAGCTAATGGGGTTCATAGGGAGTCAGGGCTCCCACCTAGTCCATCCACTCCTGCCCTTATGGGAAATGGTGGCTATTGGAGAGGGATTCTCTGCCGAGGACGGCCTTGGCACAAGGCCACGTGCCAGACATGGCTCTCACAACTTTTGAGGTTGGTGCCTATTTTGTGGACAAGGACCCTAGCTAGAGTCAGAGAACTCGAGGAGCTGGCTTGGGCTCCCCAGCAAGTGATGGGGCCGTGATGGTCTCCAGGCCAACTTTACCTCCCACACTTCCAATGCACAGGCTCTCTGGTCGTGTCCCATGTGCCCCTCCTTCCCCCTTTCTCTTGTCAAGGTCTTTGTTCTTTGCCACGTAACTGGCCTTTTACGCAGGTGCACGTCTGTCTGTCACTGTGGCGGGGGGCCAGTGCCTTCCTGTGTTACTTCCCAGGCAACGTGTGCATTTAGACTGGAATTGTCTGACAAGGACTCATGGTGAAAGAATACAACAGAAGGCACCTAGTTAATTACCTTGCCTATCAGCAAGCCCCTGTCCACCAATGCCACCAATGCAAGTTCTTTCAAAGCCACACACACCAAAGGTGAGAGAAAGAACCGCCGAGAGGTCGGAGACAGGGATCTGGATCGGGTCATCTGTCCTTCCTGGGCCTCTGCCGGTCCAACCGGCACATCAAATCCTCGTCATTGCCATCGATAGTCACCTTCTATGTTTTGTTTTGTTTTGTTTTGTTCTGTTTTGTTTTGTTTTAAATATATACATTTTTTATTTTATTTTATTTTATTTTTTTAAAGTTTTTATTTATTTATTTGACAGAGAGAGATCACAAGTAGGCAGAGACACAGGCAAAGAGACAAGGGGAAGCAGGCTCCCTGCTGAGCTGAGAGCCCAATGCGGGGCTGGATCCCAGGACCCTGAGATCATGACCTGAGCCGAAGGCAGAGGCTTTAACCCACTGAGCCACCCAGGCGCCCCCCATGTTTTGTTTTTAAAGATTTTATTGATTTACTTAGAGAGAGAGAGAGAGAGAGAGAGAGAGAAAGCGTAAGTGGGATGAGGGGCAGAGGGAGAAGCAGGCTCCCCACTAAGCAGGGAGCCCGATGTGGGGCTTGATCCCAGGACCCTGAGATCATGACCTGAGCTGAAGGCAGACGCTTAACCGACTGAGCCATCCAGGCGCCCCTTCACCTTCCATGTTAAGACAGGAGGTAACACTAAGAAATAGGCAAACATGGAACTCCCAGCCCAGAGACTCTTCATAGGGTAGAAAGGTCAGTGGATTTCAAATTTCCTCTAAAGTGGAACCACCCCCCCCCCACTTTTTCTTTACACCAGCTTAAAGTCCTATAGAAAATTTTAGCTTAGCATGGAGTACAAAGAGGAAGGTTCAAGGTCAAGCCTCCCTGCTT
This sequence comes from Procyon lotor, assembly GCA_028646535.1. Lineage (NCBI taxonomy): Eukaryota > Metazoa > Chordata > Mammalia > Carnivora > Procyonidae > Procyon > Procyon lotor. The sequence goes on along the minus strand of CM053616.1, from coordinate 4,906,844 downwards.
GGGCTCTCTCCCTGACCCCTTGGAAGCCCCTGTAAGGTCTCCTAAAACACAAGCCTTCTGTAGACTGTGGTACATGAACTCTAGTATCTATCAGGACCAATAATAATCATGACTTGTAAAAAGTCACTCTGGGGGGGATTTCTACTCATCTGGTTCAATGAGTCTTAGGATCACACCGAACAAAACTCCTGCTTCAGCCTGAAAGCTTTTCCCCTCCCTCTACCTCCAAGCTGTAGACCACAGAGGAAAGCTGTTAAGCGCCTTCTCAATTTCTCAGACCGTAAGGTGTGATGTGGTTTCCAGAAGCCCCCCTCACCCCGCCCGGGTCAACCCGGACTTTTTATTCTAAACATACTCTATTTCATTGAGACCTTCTAAGATGGCGGGTGGTACAGGGCGCGGGCCGGACACCACCCTCCGCCTGGGTGGTCATTGATCGGAAGTTGACAAGCAGAATGCCCATTGGACCTTGGCTTTAACCTCAGCAGTTCTGTGAAAATTCAGTAACATGGGTTCATAGGCAAAAGCGACCGGTCCACAGATTAAAATGTCTATAGAAAGGTAGGATTATTTTCAAGAAGCATCCATACCAATATCTTTTTGTTCCTCGCGGCTTGTTCTCTGCCAGAGTCACGGGCTTGGAAGACACTTATAAAGATTGCTGATAATCTTATGCTCTTACAAGATTGCTTCTTTAGATTCTTTACCATTTTTCCCCCACATGGTGCTAAAGGATACAATCGTCATTGATACAGCAGTGATGGGTCACACCTGCTGCCTGCTTATTTCATATGTGTGTGTGTGTGTGCGCGCGCGCACACACACACACACACACACACTCAGGAAACCCAGTGCTTTCTGTGAAGGCAGAAACCAGCATTGAGATTAGCTATTGCAATAGTCAGAGTCTGGCCCCCAGACACGTCCCAAAGGAGGGGATCTAATAAAGGGACTATTTGCAAAGATATGGGCCCTGTTTTGGAAAGCAGCAAGCATGGTGCTTTTACAGCACTCAGGGGCTCGTAGTCATACTTGGGAGCATCCAGAAAGGGCTGCTGGGCAGGGGGAGTTCCGGCCTTTGGTTGAGGGCTAGAGCCAACCTCGGGAGAAGCAGTAGGGAGAATTCTAAGAGAATAAATACTCCAGCTTCCTCTCTTCCTTCCTCCCCTCCAGTGGCCATCCGAATTCCCTACTGATCACACCCGAGGGGAGGACCCATGGATGTGGCCCATAGAAATCAGCCTCTGGGGCACATAGCAAGGTGGACAGCAGGAAGTGGGTGGGAAGGAACAGAGAGAAGACGTCTCGAAGTGAACGGCTCTTTAGTCTGTGGAGAGGGGAGAACCCTTTCAGCGGGGGATAAATTTTAACGCTGACTTCAGCCATGGGGCTGAGGGTAGGGACCAAGGAGCCACAGGTACATCCCTTGGAGAAGCGACCAGGTTTTCTAAGGAAGGAATTCCCCAGATTGCACACAAAGAATAAATCTGGGAGGCCCTGGCCTGTGAACCCAGGATTCAAATGAGGTCTCAGGCATCCAAGGTCATGGTTTGGCTGTCTACACCCACACACTGGGCAACCACCTTTTGGTTTAAGAGCAGGGAGTTAATAGCTCTTACAGACCTGGGATTGGATTCTGTGTGACCTTGAACAAGGGTTCCAGTTTCCTTGTTCCCTAAATGGATCTAGGCATGGTTAGATGAGATCTTGTGGAAAGCATATTTGTTGAATGAAGGGATATTCCCTCCAGAAGAGCTACTCCTGTAATTAGTCTCAGAGTTTCCCAGAATGCCCTGGAAAGCTGGACTCCTGCCTTCTTGCCTGACTCACTAGTCCTCACGACATAAGGCAAACACATCGCTGCTGACAGTAATGACGCTGTTAATAATAGCGGTACCAGTTGTCCTAAAGCAAGAGCAGAGATAATGGTTGTTGCCTTTTTTTTTTTTTAAGATTTTCTTTATTTATTTGACAGAGAGAGAGATCACAAGTAGGCAGAGAGGCAGGCAGAGAGAGAGGGGGAAGCAGGCTCCCTGCTGAGCAGAGAACCCGGTGCGGGGCTCGATCCCGATGCGGGGCTTGATCCCAGGACCCTGGGATCATGACCTGAGCTGAAGGCAGAGGCTTGAACCCACTGAGCCACACAGGCGCCCCTGGTTGTTGCCTTTTAAGCAACACTATTTGTCAAGAACCATGCTGAGATCGTGATAGGGGTTACCTCGCTTTCCAGGAAGCGTCCGCTGCACCACTCAGCCCCGTTCGTAGCCGTATTTTACAAAGGAGTACGGGAGGGTCGGAGAAGGCAAGTGACTTGTCTGAGATTATGCAGCAGCGAAGGTTGGAAAGTGGGACTCGAACCCAAGACCACATTCTGCCCCTGGCAGCACAAGGATGACAGGCTCTTTCTTGTGTCTCCTTCCAGTGTCCAGACGGCAGTGGACTGTAGCAGCGGCAGAAAAGAGATGTAAGTTAACCCCGGGGAGAACCGAGTGGTTGACATTGAAGCCCCTGGCTCTCTGTGTCCTATCTGCAGGGGGAACATCCACGGCCACTTGGAGTGTTACTGGCGATGCCCATGACAGCCCATGATAGCTCAAATCCATGGTCATGACATATGGCACTGGGGACACATTACTGAATGGTGCGACTTCTTTTAGACAGAGAGGAGCCCATGATAGATCCTGCCACCATCCCCCTCAAATACCTTCAGTGGCTCCCTATTGCCTCAGAATAGACTTTTTTAGACTGACATTTGAGCCCCACGCATATCTGACCCTTACTTCCCTCTCTATCTGGGACTCCTTCTTTCCAGTTCATCCATGCCCTGCCCCTTTCTGACCTCCATACCTATGTGTATGCTGTTCCTTCCAGCTCAAATTCCTTTCTCCAGGCCTTTCATGGTCAAGACCCAACCTTCAGACAAGTTGTGACTCAACTCTCATTACTTAATGCCTTCCCTTACGTCTCCAAGAAGCAAAGCAATGCTCCTTCCTCAGTCTCCTACTCTGTGTCCCACTCTGTGGTATTGATAATTTTCACCTTTATTTTGTGCTTATTTCTATAGGTGTGTACTCGGCTAAGACGAAATCTTGAGGACAGGGTCAATGTTGGGTTCATGTTTATGGCTCCTTCCCCTGGTGCCTGGCATAGAGTATTCTATAAACAAGCAAATGAATTTATAGACAGACACAAATATAGATATAGGTAACAATAACGATACAGATCTCAATATCGATATAGATATCAATAGATTTAGTTGAGTGAGTATATAAACCAGAAAATAAAATAATCACTGAGTACCCACATCTATGACAGGCCCACACAAGGCCTAATTTCAGAATTAGGGGACATAAAACTAAAATCTCTGTCTACAAAGATGTTCCGGTTAGGGCAGGTGGAGAGTTAAGACCTTTACACTTGACTTATTCCATGGACATATCATTTGGTGTAAAATTCAGTGCCAACTTTTACTCTAAAATCAAAGTTGTCACATCTGGATTGGAGTATTTATCTCCCCCAAAGAAGAGCAACAGTTAGCATTGTGGGCATTGGAATCATAGAGACCAGGGTTTGCATCCCAACTTTATCACTGACCAAGTGGGTGACCTTGGCGAGAACCAAGCTGGCTTCCTCAAATCCTATTACTCTCACCTACATAATGGGGAACAGCACTGGCTCCCATCTCTCAGGGATGGTGCCGTGAGCCCTGATTGAGGTTATGCATATACAGCACTCAGCGCACCCCTGGCTGATGCTTAGGGGTGAATATCTAGTTATTGCTGGTACTGTGGTTGTCATTGTGCTGACGGGATCCTGTCTTCTGATTCTAGAGATAACGTCTCCATCCTCAGCTCCCAGCCAGAGGGCAGTCTGCAGTCCTGGTTGAGTTGTACTCTCTCCCTGGCCACAGATGCCATGAGGACCCCCTCTCGACAGTCAGCCAGCAGCAGCCCTACCCTCAGCTCCAGGTAAGAGGATGTCCCTGCTGCCTCCCGATGGCCGGTAGCTTGAAGAATCTCATACTTTGAAGGTCGTTGTTCACATCTTCCATCTTCTCCGGCTAAGGCAAGGAGAAGCATGGCCATGGACAGTGTGAGCTATGACCCTGACACTTCTTAGCTGAACGGCTTTAGGCAGGTTGGTTATCTTCTCCGAGCCTTCGTTTCCTTATCTGGGCAATGGGAAATATAATCCTGTTTACCGCTCCGAAGCATTGAAATGACGATGATCTGATGACCCCCCCCCCCAAAGCATGGTTCTCCAGATGATTTTTAAATAGTGTGTGGTGAACATTTTTTTAAATAATTGTGGCTTTATTATAGGTGACTTCTCTCTAAAGTCCTGCTTGTCTACAATTTACAGATTGTTCTGGATTTAAAGTTTTCTTTTGTAAACCTATTCATTTAAGCGTTTCTGTATTTTGGAGTTTTTTTCATGCGACTCTGTATCGAGACAGTTAGGCTGGATGATTTCTCCCTCAGAGATTTTAGCTTTGTTCTGAATGTCAAGGTTTTATATTTTCCCCACCACAGAGGGAGATGGATTCAGTTACGGCCCAAGACGAAACTCTTGCAAATCAGTAGGATTGCCAACAACAGGTTCCTCTGACAATGGGCCTTGGGAGCCACTCTTAGTTTAGGACTTAAATCCGTCTTCGCTCTTGTTTTTCTGCCAGCTTTGTTTCTCTCAGCTCATTTGGTTTTCCTTTTCAAGGGCGGCCCTCTTGTAATTAGGAGCTAATGGCCATAAATCAGAAATTATGGATTAAGCAGATGCATAATTAAGATGAAATGCACACTGCTTTTATGATAACAGAAGAACCTATGTGATAAAGGAGAGAGAAAAGTCCCAGACTCAAGGAGCAAATGCAGACAACCCCTTCCTGACTTGAAATGTGTTTGCTCTGAAGGGAGGGGGGTGGGACTGTCTCTACAAAAAGCAGCCGGGGGGACGTTCATGCTAACCTTTTGGGCATATTCGGCAAATGGCAAATGTCTGACGCATGCCTGCAGATAATCTTAGGTTAAAAAATTTGACGTCGAAAATATCAGAGAGAGGCTCCAAGAGTGAGAGGCTGCTTCTGGGGAGTTAATTAAAGCAAGATTATCTGATTACTGCTCTTAATTAAAAACAAAGGCCTGTATGGAGAAAGAGTTACCTCCTATGTGAACCCCAAAGGATGAGGACTTTGTCTCTCCTGATAAATACATACCCCTGTTGGGGCGCCTGGGTGGCTCAGTGGGTTGGGGCCTCTGCCTTTGGCTCAGGTCGTGATCTCAGGGTCCTGGGATCGAGCCCCACATCGGGCTCTCTGCTCGGTGGGGACCCTACATCCCAACCCAGCCCCCGTCTGCCTCTCTGCCTACTTGTGATCTCTCTCCGTCAAATAAATACATAAAATCTTTAAAAAAAAAAATACATACCCCTGTTTTTCCCCATCAGCCAGTGTAGAAGGCACCAGAAACAGCACTGGGGCAGCCATGACAGGACTGGAATACTCATTAACATAATATCTGAGTTTCATAATTAACAATTGGACAGGCATACTTCGCTGTATTCTGTTCACGGTATTGCAGTCAGATATTGCGTTTCTTACAAACCAGAGGTTTGTCAAGTCAATCAGTGTCACTTATCCAACAGCGTTTGCTCTCTCTGTGTCACATTTGATAATTCTTGCACGATTTCAAGCTTTCTCCTTAACTCTTATATGTGTTATGATGATCTGTGATCAATGCTCTTCGATGTTACTGTCGCAATTATTCTGGGGCACCTTGGATAACATGTCCGTATAAGATGGTGAACTTAATCAGTAAATGTGTGCTTGGTGATTGTTCTGCTGACCAGAAATTCCCCTCATCTCTCTCCCTCTCCCTGGGCCGCCCTATTCCCTGAGACATAACAATATTGAAATTAGGCCCACTAATAACCCTACAGGGACCTCTAAGTATCCAAGGGAATGGAAAAATCACACGTCTCTCACTTTAAATCAGAAGCTAGAAATGATTCAGTGTAGTGAGGAAGGCACATCAAAAACTCCAAGGGGCTGGAAGCTGGGCCTCTTGTGCCAAACACTTAGGCACATGGCGGACACAAAGGAAGAGATCTTGAAGGAAATGACAGGTGCTACTCCGGGGAACACACGAATGATAAGGAATGAAAAGACCCTTCTTGCTGATCTGGAGAAAGCGTGCGCAGTCTGGGCCGAAGATCAAACCTGTCACAACACTCCGTAAAGTCGGAGCTGAACCCAGAGCAAGGCCCAGAAGCCCCGGCTGAGATCACCCATGAAGGTGGCTACATTCAACAATGGTTTTCAGTGTCCATGTAAGAGCCTCCTATGGGAGGAAGACGCCATGGCAGACTTTGGTAGCTAGAGAGGAGAAGTCAATGCCTGGCTTCCAAGCTGCAAAGGACAGGCCGACTCTCTCGTGAGAGGCTAATGCAGCTGGTGTTTCTGAGCAGAAGCCAGTGCTCACTGACCCTTCTGAAAATCCCAGGGCCCTGCAGCATGATGCCAGATCTACTCCACTCATGCTCTGTAAATGGAACAGCAAAGCCTGGATGCCAGCACCTTTGTTTACAACAGTTTACTGAATATCTTAGGCCTACCGTTGAGACCTGCTGCTTGGAAAAAAAAGAGATACCTTTTAAAATAACACTGCTCATTGGCAGTGCACCCGGCCACCCAGGTGCCTCAGATGGCGTGGAGATGTACCAATTAATGTTGCTTTCATGCCTGCGAACACGACATCCATTCCTGCAGCCCGTGGGCCAAGCAGTCGTTTCATCTCTCAGGCCTTATTATTTAAGAAATACTTTCGGAAGGCTAGAGCTGCCGTAGGTAGAAAATTGGAAAGCTTCTGGAAGGGGCTCACCATTCTAGATAACACTAAGGACGTTCCTGATTGACGGGAGAGGTCAGAACAGCGATGTTGACGGGAGCATGGAAGAGGTTGATTCCAACCTCCGTGGAGGACTTGGAGGGGTTAAGACCTCAGTGGAGGAAGTAGCTGCAGATAGGAGCGGGAACAGCAAGAGAACTAGGATTAGACGTGGCGCCGGAAGATGGGTTCGAAACTCTTGAGAAAACTTGAGGCGAGGAGGAGTTGCTTCTCATGGGTGAGCAAAGAAGGTGCCTGGAGACGGAAACCGCTCCTGGTGAGGATGCTGGCAAGACTGTTGACACAACAAAGCATTCAGAATGTTCCCCACACTCAGTCCATGAAGCAGCATCAGGGCTCGAGAGGATGGACTCCAATCTTGAAAGAGGTTTTGCTGTGAGTAGAATGCTCTCCGACACCATCGCCTGCTACAGAGAAATCCTTCCTGAAAGGGAGAGTCCATTGATGCGGCATAAGTTGGGTTGTCTTATTTTAAGGAACTGCCGCAGCCTCCCCCAACTTTCAGCAGCCATCAGCCTGGGCGCAAGACCCTCCGCCAGCCAAAAACAAGATGACCCCCTGAAAGCTCAGATGATAGCACTGTTAGCAACAAAGTAGTTTTTCATGAAGGTACATACTTAATTATGCTTTTTTAAGACGATGCTATTGCACGCTTAATAGATGACAAGATAGTGCAAACAGAACTTTAATGTGCACTGGAAAGCCCAGAAACGAGATCGACTTGCTTTTTTGAAATATGTGATTGAACCTGAATGTCTCCAAGGCATGCCTGTGGCAGCATGCGTGATAAGGATCATTAGCTCTTCAGTTACGCCCTAAATTGTTCGGCACCCATTTGAGTGGGGGATGGGAGGCTGCAGGGGTTTGGGCATGTGGGCTGAGCTCACAGCAGGTGCATTCCACCCCTCCGTTGGCTCCCTTGCAGCAGCAAGATCTGGGGAGAGATTTCTTATCTTCTCTGTCCCCGTTTCTTTGTGAATAAACCTGGGTTGTTGTTGGGTTGATGAGATGATGCACGCTTGTGTCTTCGTTCAGAGCCCCCGGCACCTAGAAGGAGTTCAAGAAAATTCGATTTATTAGTGTTGGTATCTACTTGATGCCCGGAGGAACCCCAGGAAATGGACATTACTCCCATGTGACAGGAGAAGGATCTTGGGCCCACAGCCTTACCCTACTGCTATAGCTGTGCCTCGAGCAGTCTGTCCTCGGCACGCTCGGGCATCCCTGTCCAGACCCTAGCCCCCCTTTCCTTGCCTTCTCCCCTTCCTAGTCCTCAAGCTTGGCCCGGCACACCTCAGAACGGTGTTACCTGCACCAAGTACAGTGATGGGACAGGAGGCAAGGAGGGACCATAAGGTCCTTGTTTGTTTTTTTAGGTCTGCTTCCCTGGGGCTGGCATACAGTTGGTGCTCAATAAATGTCTGATGAGGAGGCATCTGGGTGGCTCAGTCAGTAAAGTGTCCGACTTGATTTGGGCTCAGGTCATGATCTCAGGGTTATGAGATGAAGCCTTTCATTGGGTTCCTGAGTGTGGAGCCTGCTTGAGATCCTTTTTCTCCTTCTCTCTCTGCCTGCCCCCCCCCATTCACATGCACACAATCTCTCTCTCTCCCTCTCAAAAAAAAAAAAAAAGTAATTGATTGTTGAGTGAATAGCTAACCATGACATCAAGGCTGGAGCAGAAGTATTAACCCTACTTGGTCATATCTCAGTCTGGATTGTGACTCATGGAGGGTCGGTAATTGATCAGCGTCTCATAGCAGGTAAGAAAAGCCACTCTTCAAACCCAGATTCAAATCCCTCCAAAGCCTGTATTTGGATTTCCTGCCCTACTGGGGCTCTCTGACATTTATCCCGCAAGGTTTACTGGCAAACAACAGTCCTTAATATTAAAACTGCATGAGGATTCTCATTCAACACTCAGCATCGATCCAGAAGATGCCTACTGAGCGCCAGATCCCATGGCAGGAAGCCCTGAAATTTTTTAGCACTGTCCTTGGAACATGTTTACAATTTAAAGATCTGAGAACTTCTGAGTTGGAAGGAACCGCTGGGATTATCTGACCCGCTTTGCTCATAACACAGATGGGCAACACAGAGGTCTGTGGGGGGAAGTATCTTAAATCAAAGTATCTTAAATCAGTATCTTAAATCAAATTTATAGTAAAGTCTGGGCTTAGAGCTCAGATGCCTTCCAGCTCTTCCTAAGTGCCCAAGTCATCTATGAATGTTTTCCTTCAAGAACCTAAAATACAACAGAAAAGACTAAAATCCTCTTTTTTTTTAGAGAGAGAGAGAGAGAGTCCACACGCATGCAAGTGGGGGAGGGTAAGGGGCAGAGAGGGAGGGAGAGAGAATCATAAGCAAGCTCCACGCCCAGCACGGAGCCTGATGGGGGCTCAATCTCACCACCCTGAGATCATGACGTGAGCAGATAACAAGAGCCGGTCGCTTAACCGACTGAGTCATCCAGGGACCCCTAAAGCTAAAACCCTCTTTTTTTTTTTTTTTAAAGATTTTATTTATTTGACAGAGAGAAACACAGCGAGAGAGGGAACACAAGCAGAGGGAATGGTAGCGGGAGAAGCAGGCTTCCTGCAGAGCAGAGAGCCCGATGCGGGGCTCGATCCCAGGCCCCTGGGATCTGACCTGAGCCGAAGGCAGACGCTTAACGACTGAGCCACCCAGGCGCCCCAAGCTAAAACCCTCTTAACCACACCCCCAAAATCAGCTCCCTTCCCAAAGGTATCCACCACTGTCAATTTGGAGTGCCCCCTTCCACATTTTTTCCTGTGGATTTTTAAACCTGTAACAAACATAGAATGTAGTTGTGGGCTTTTAAAAGACATAAATGATAGGACGCTCTATGATGTACCTTATGTACTACATAAATTCTTACTATGTGCTTCTTTCCCTCTACAATATATTTCCGCAATCTTTCCTCATCAGTATGCCTGGGCCGGTCTCTTTTTTTTTTTTTTTTTTCCAGTCCTGCAAAAGATCTTCAAGTCATGCCACAGTTTATTTCATTGAAGTCTTCTTCTTTTGCTTTCAGCATGTGCTGGGTATTTGTTCTGAGCTTGTAACCCTTTAAAACACACACACACACACACACACACACATTCTCTCTCTCTTATGCACGTGGGCGCATGATTTGGTGGGTCCAAGGGCGCTTGCATGTTAAACTTGGTTGGATGCTACCAGATCATCCCAGTATCTTTTCTGCTGGGAGACTGGACAGTAGGAGAGGATGGCACTCCTACGTCCCCAGCCCCATGTTACCTGGCACCTCGTCGCGCTCCGTAAATGAGTCTCTTGGACATTTTGAATTAGACTGAGAAAGAAGGTCACTTTAAAAACAGAAGAGAGGGAGAAAGCAGTCTTCTGCCAAAAAAATAAAAGCATTCCCTGCATTATTTATAAGGGGCCGTCAACCCAAGAGAAATACACCTAAAGCCTTATGATTTACAGTCCAGGAGCCACGCAGCTGCTGCTGATGAATGCAAGAGCTTCTGGAGACGGAGACACTAAATTACCTTCGTGGCCCCCAGAGAGGAAGCTTATAGGCCTGGTGGTGGCAATCACACTTGGCTTAGGATTGTCTCTTAACCTCTGGCTGCAGGTGATGCCAGGGCCGTCCAGGGACGGGTCCGCTCACCTCGGCCCCCGCCGTGTGCCCTGACCTCTCCTGCCTCTGCCCTTGCCGGAAGAGCATGAAAGTGGGGGGCCTCTCCCCACTTCCTTCTTGTCTTCACAGTACATCAGGCTTTCCCTCCTTCAGCGTAGACCCTCTTCCTCACCCTGCAGCCCCACTGTGGTCTCCCTTTGCCTCCCTTTTGGAGCCAGGCTTCTCCAAAGTGGGGTTCCAATGCACCCTCTGCACTCCCATTCCTACCACCCAGAGCCTGGCCCCCACCACTCATTGAAACTGTCCTCACCATGCCAGCGGCTTCCGAAGGGGCAAATGGGGGGACATTCTCCAGTCTTGATCTTTTTCTGGACTGAAAAGTTGGCAAAATGTCAAACGCATCTCTGTTCGCTCAGCCGCGTAGATGTTTCTACGCCTTGGAGCTCCACAAACTTCTCTTTTCTGGTCTTTTCCTTCCCACCCCCAGCCCCCAAATGTGGGGGGTCACGGGGTAATGCCCTCACCTGGCTGTTTTTTTCTCTGCCTGATCCCAGATGATCCTCATGTGATTTTAACTCACTTACTATAAGTGGGCTACCCTAAATCTAAACCCCCTCTCTGAAGTTCCCCCAGGTTTTAAATGGGGACATCGTATCTGATTGTGTGCACCGAGGAGACAACCTCTCCCTAGTGTCTTAACCTGGTATATCCAGGAGGAAGTTTCTGCCTCCTGGTCCATTCTGTGTTATCAGTATCATTTGGAGGTTCTAGCTTTCATAAAGCCGCCCAAACTGGGTCTGCTCAGACTACCATCCCCTCTCCTTCATCCTCATATTCAACAGATCCTCAGATCTTTTTTATTCTTCTCCCCCGCCCCAACACTCTTGGCTCTCTCTGCTTCTCCCTGTCCTCACTGCCAACACCTGTAAGTCAGGCTGCCATCATTTCCACCCTAGATGCTGACAAAGAGGTTCCAGTACTGATAAAGTGAAAGTCTGGCTGCAGTGGCTTCCCATCTCCTACTGCAAGCGTCAGACTCCTGCCTACAGGCCAGATCTGGCCCTTGACCTGTTTTTATAAATAAAGTTTTATTGGAACCCAGCCAGACCCCCGTTTTTGTTTTTGATTTTACATATTATTTTTGATTGTTTCCGGATTGTGACGGCAGGACTGAGTAGTTGCATTGGAGACCAGACAGCCTCTAGGCCCCAAAATTATTGCCGTCTGCCCTTCACAGGAAAACTTTGGTGATACTCACCCTCTGGGATAGAACAGGATGCAATTCAAGCACCTCAGCAGGCTTAGGGTGCCTTGCGTGATGTAACTTTTGCCTGCCTTTCTGGTCTCATTCCCTCCATCTCTTCTTCATACTTGGACTATATGGACCAAGTACGGAGCCCCGTATGGACTATAGCCCTCCTTTGTACACTACACTCTTGCCCCCTCCTTGATCTTTTGCCCATGATATTCCCTCTGACTAGACATCCTTCTCCTGTTTCTTTATTTAGCAAACTCTTACTCATCCTCCAAGACCCAGCTTATGGATTCCTTGCCTTAGGAGGCTTCTCTGATGCCCAGCCTGGGTCAGGGGTGACAACCGTGGTCCTACAGACCCCCTAGTGCTCCCCATATCATGCCGGGATTATCTGCTCAGGTGACTTTCTCCCTCACTAGGTCGTGGGCCTTTTAAGGAAACGAACCTTATCTTTTTCTTCTTGTTCCTCAGCACCTAGCACAGTGCTAATAATAATAATAATATGTGATACAGCTAGCACAGTGCTGTATCACATATACACATAGTATATGCTCAATAAATAGTCATGGGGCAAATGAATGTCAGTGGACAGAAGTTAGATGGCCCCTCACTAGCGTGATTTGCAGGATGATGCTGATGTCAACACCATGGGTGGATTTGCCAGACTGTTCGACTCTCCCCAGCACTGATGGAATATAGTGGGGGATACTCAAGTTCTGGGCCCCAGCTCCCCCAGAGAGCAGACCAAGGGCAGAGGCGAGTGTTAAACCATATCTGGCAGATTTCTTGAAGACACACTTCAAAAGAGGTAAGGGGAGAACAGCAGACTTTGCAGTGTGGTAGGCCCGGTTTCAAATCCCATTATTAGCCACCTGACAGCCCCTCTTCTGTGCTTATATCTCCTTTGCAGGATTAAAGAAGTAACAGCTATAGCATGTCTGGTAGAATCCCTGACTTTGAACTTGGTGTTTAATAAGCAAGAGTTCTCTTCCACCCTCCCTCCTTCCTCCTTGGCCAGGCTGGGTGGTGCTGCTCTGGGAGTCAGGGATGCCGACCTTCCTGATGATGTCAGGGACTAGGGAAACCTATAGCTGGGTTAGAAAAATCCCACATGCCAAGGCCTGGGGAAGTGAGCTAGACTTGCAGCAGAAAATCATGAGCACAGCAGAGAATCCCTTGCCAATGAAAGTGGAGTTCCAGTGAATGGTTTTACCTATGTTGAACTTGATGTGTTTGAGGACATTGAAGGGCATTGTCCAGAGGTTTTGAACTCTGGGCTGGATCTAGGGAGATTCCAGGACTTTTCTGCATAACATAATTGTTGGGATTTGCTGGGTGTGGGTATAGATAACATAAAACCCAACCCAACCCAGCTTGTACAAAATGAAAGTTAGTATTATGTCACACAGCTTAGAAACCAAAGGTAGATCTAGCTTCAGGCATGATTGGATCCAGGGATTCAAATATGACCATGGGGATTTGATCCCTCAGCAACCTCTCTGCCCTATTCTTCTCCACATTGACTTTTTTGTGAGGTAGCAAGATGGTGGCCAAGATCTTCTAGCTCATGCCTGCACCACTCAGAGTCCAAAAGGAAAGAGGGTTTCTCTCTTCTAAACAGTTCCACAGAAATCCTGAGCTTGACTTTCATTGGCCCAAAGGGAGTCACATGTTTGTTCTGAAAAAGTCAGAATGCATAAGGAGAACAAAGGAGACTCTGACCCTAGGCTCAAGTTGATGTTCTCATCTGGGAGATGGGGTATTCCCGCCCAAACCACAGAAACACTGAGGGAGGAAGAGTTTCCCCAAAGGATAAGGGAGTGCCTTACCTGAAGCAGAATAATAGTGAGTAGATAAAAAAACAAATAAGCAAAGCAAATATTTTCCACCACAGGGAAGGTTGAATTATGGGTGGACAAAATTATGCAAAGAGAGTCGGATTAGGGGAGTTTGGTAACAAGAGAAAGGAGAGGACAGTAAGGAAAGAAAAAAATATACCAAGCGTTTGAGGTCCCCACTGAGTGGCCCTGGGAAGTCCAAATAAAATTGTGTGTGTCCTGGTCAGAGACTTTATTTATCCCTAAATTTCAATGACCCATCTATCACCACATAATTAGTGATGCTGTGATTTGAATTTATTACCAAACACGGCTCTCCGCTGTTGCTATTGGACTTGTACCATATTGCAATGTGAGCATGGAGATTATTGTATAAATTATTCTCACTCACATAATCATCGTGATTTTAATTACTGTGTAATCTTCGCTAATTACTGTTGTATGTATCATTTGCTTTGGTGCCGATTTAACACAACCGCTGTTCGTTTGGCTAAACGATGGCATTACAACTTTTCCTTTTTCTGGGGGAAAATTTGCTTTCCGTAAACATTTGCAGCCCCATACTCTCGGCTTGCCGTTCTTGGTTTAAAAAAGCACGAGACTTAGACATCAACTTCCTTTCGCCCCCGTTGATTTTTATGTGGGACCAGGCTGGCTTGAATTAGTAAAAAGGTCTAAATTACAGGGTATTGTTTTTAAAATAAAGTTGTATTCCTTTCGGGAAAGTGCAATTAGTCTACTACTGAAGCAAAGGCAAGGATGGGTCACACGAGGCCTGCGTAAATGATTAGATAAGAAGCGTTTGTAATTAGTTCATTAATTATGTAAATGTGAATGGATGGTACTTAGCGCTAGAAACAGGTCGTTCTCAAAGTAGGCTAAGCATTCACCGCTAATCTTATTTCAATAGTACATTTATTTACTGGTCTCTGCATTCTTAAAACCAGAGCTCAGGATCATTTTAATCCATCCAGAAGGGACTTAATGAACAGGCCTCTCATGAATATGGTTTTATGTCTTCCTGGGACAAAGGGGCGCTATTCAGTTTTATCTGCCTCAGGAAGATTAGTGGAAATTAAAAGCGTGGAGATGTCAGTGCAAACACATTTACCATGGACCCCAGGCCTGAGCAAGTGGAACCGGAAGTCGGGCTCTGTCCAGGATTCAGCCTGGGAGCCAAGTGACTCCCGGACAGATTTCTATGAGAAAGGAAGGCTGTTTTCTACCAAAAACTCCAGGTCTTGGATGGTGGATCTGTGGATCTCTCAGCAATTTTGAGGCTCTGATTTAGGTGCAAGTTTGTGTAAAAACCATTTGGATTAAACACCGATGGTTCAGAATGTTCTTTTAGGATCTGTGGTTCTCAGATAGAGTTCTACTTCGGTGACATAGACCTAGCATTGAAATACACATCCAGGAAATTGCATCTTTATGAAATTTTCAAAAATTGGCCTTACCCGTGTGATTACTACCAGAAGCAAAACCAGATCATCACAGGTGCCCCTAAAACCTTCTTGAGCCTGTTCAGCTCATGACCTTGTCCTTCCTCAGAGGTAACCACCATCCTGATTTCTAATGTTATGAATTAGATCTGACCGTTTTTTTTTTTTTTAATTCTAATAAGAGGAAGTATCCAGTAGTACTCTTTGGCATCGGGCTCCTTTCTTTTAATATTATGTGGGTTTTTTTTTTTTTTTTGGTTTTTTTTTTTAGAGATTTATTTACTGTATTTTAGAGAGAGAGAGAGCATGAGCAGGAGGGGCAGAGGGAAAGGGAGAGAGATTCTCAAGCAGACTTCATGCCCGCCTCGGATCAGGACACAGGGCTGAGATCACGACTTGAGCTGAAACCAAGGGTCAGATGCTTAACCGGCTGCACCACCCAGGGACCCCATTTAATGTTATGTTTATGAGCTTCATTCACATTGTTGCATGTAGGGGTAATTCCCTTGTTTTTTTTGCCCTATGGTCCATAACTGTGGTTCTCAACTGGGGCCAATTTTGCACCCCCCTCTCTGCCAGGAGATAGTTGATTGTGTCTGGAGACATTTTTGGTCATCATAACAGAGACAGGTGCTACTGTAGAAGACCAGGATGCTGCTATACATCCTACAATGCACAGAACTGGCCACACAAAACTATTTAGTCCAAAATGTCAGTCACATCACCATTGAGAAAATCTGGTCTATAACGCTCCATTGTTTAGGAATATATAATAATGATTTATTCATTCTGTTAATAGTCATTTAGGTTGTTTCTAGGTTTTTTTTTTAAAGATTAATTTATTTATTTGAGAAAGAGAGAGATATAGAGAGAGTGAGGTAGTTGGGGCAGGGGCAGAGAGAGAGAATCTTCAAGAAGACTTCTCACTGAATGCAGAGCATGACGCGGGGCTTGATCTCAAAACCTATGAGATCATGACCTGAGCTGAAATCACAAGTCGGATGCTTAACCAACTGGGCCACCCAGGCACACCTAGGTTGTTTCTAGTTTAACACTATTATGGATGGCACTATTATGGGTAATCTGGTACACATCTTTTTGTTGCATCAATTTAGATTTCTGTTGGGTGTATGCCCAAGAGTAAAACTGCTAGGCCATAGGTTTATTTTCAGCTTTAGTGAATATTATCAAGACAGTGGTACCAATTTACATTCCCACCAGCAGTGAATGGGGGTTCCAATTGCTCTGCATTTTTGCTAACACTTGGTTTTGTCATTTTTTAAAAAATATTAGTTATCCTGGTGGATATTGGTAGGGTCACATTTTTGGTTTTAACTTGCACGTTCCTGGTAAATCTTTTCATGTGCTTGTATGTTTATTGGGATATCTTTTTGGTGCAATGTCTGATCAAGTCTTTTGCCCATTACATTTTTTCTTCTGGGTTGTCTCTCTTTTTTTAATTAATTTGCAGGAATCCTTAACACATTCTAGCTATAAACCCTTTCTTGAGTATGTGGAGCCACTCCATTTGATGGAATATCTTTTTCACTCTCTTACAGTTTATTTTTTTAATTTTTTAAAAAGATTTTATTTATTTATTTACTTATTTGTTTGTTTGTTTGTTTGACAGAGAGAGATCACAAGTAGGCAGAGAGGCAGGCAGAGAGTGAGGGGGAAGCAGTCTCCCCGCTGAGCAGAGAGCCCGATTTGGGGCTGGATCCCAGGACCCTGAGATCATGACCTGAGCCGAAGGCAGAGGCTTTAACCCACTGAGCCACCCAGGCACCCCTCTTACAGTTTATTTTGACAAACAGAAGTTCTTAATTTTAATGTAACTGAACTTAGAATATTTTTCCTTTATGGTTGATGTTTTTTTCTATTCCACTGAAGATTTATTTGCCTACTCCCAAATTATGAAAACAATCCCCTACATTTTCTTACAAACACTGCATTGATTTAACTTTTATATCTAGATATGCAATTCATCAGGAATTCATATTTATGGTGTGAGGTAGGAGTTAAGATTCATGGGCATATACATATCCAACTAGCCTTGTGTATGTATTTTTTTCTTGCGTATGTATTTTAAAAGAAGTCATATTTTTCACATTTTATCACTAGTGACTTTATATATATTTTGGACCTTGTTCTATTCCATTTTTCTACTTGCCCATCTTTGAGCTGATTTAACATTGCCTTAATTAATGTAGTTTTGTATGTAAGTCTTGATATCTGAGTGCGTATCTTCCTTAGATTAATTCTTCTTCCTCAAGATCAGCCAATGACTCCAAAGAAAAAAAATGCTACAGTGCTGGGCTCACCTCAGCACACTCCCCTCTTTCCAAAATTTGACCCTTCAAGTCCTGGCTGCTTTGGTGCCCTCCGATGCCTATAAATTTAAACTTCGCTTTTCTAGCTTTGCTAAGTGGAGATTTTCTCCGGAAAATCTAGTCTATTGTATCTGGAAAAGCTAATCTATCATAACCAGAAATTGAATGCTAAGCTAGCCCTTTTACTTATTCCCTTTGCTAAGTAAACATTTTTCCTTATTTTTCATGCCTAAGAGGATATGAAGGCTCACTCAAATTTCCTTCCAGTCATACTTTCAGACTTTAAGCTTTTGTACGGCAAGGGCTATTGATCTTTGTATTGATGACATCTGGGATCGTGGATTTAGTAAATGACTCTGGATGAGTGTAAGGAGTTGTGGCTGGACGGCTGGTTAGATAATTTCCATTCACTTAAAACTGCATTTTCATAAAGAACTGGGTGCTTTTATGACTGAGTCTGAGATTTTTTTTATGGTTATTTTCATTGTACCATGTTCCACCGAGGCAATGTCTGTGACAAGTAAAGGAATGCACTGAAAATGTATTTAAATATGTTGAATCTCCAATCCAATTAGAGATTTTAATCTCTTTACAAATCCACTTTGTTCTTTGAAAACACTGTGCAAATTGTGTCAGAAGGTAAAGAAGTATAGGAGCGCCTGGATGGCTCAGTCAGTTAAGCATCTGACTCCTGATTTTGGCTCAGGTCATGATCTCAGGGCTGTGAGATCTAGCCCCATGTTGGGCTCTGTGCTCAGTGGGGAGTCTGCTTGAGTTTCACTCTCTCAAAAAAAAAAAAAAGAAAGAAAGAAAAGGGGCGCCTGAGTGGCTCAGTGGGTTAAAGCCTCTACCTTCGGCTCAGGTCATGATCTCAGGGTCCTGGGATCGAGCCCCGCATCCGGCTCTCTACTCGGCGGGGAGCCTGCTTCCCCCTCTCTCTCCGCCTGCCTCTCTGCCTACTTGTGATCTCTTTCTCTCTGTCTCTCTGTCAAATATAAATAAACTATTAAAAAAATAAAATAAAATATTTTAAAAAAATAAAACCAGTGCTTTCATGGTCTCATCAGAGTATGACCTGAGATATTCCCCCTTCTTCATTGTCGTGCCAAGTGTAGAAAGAGGTAATCAGTCCAGCTGAGGTTTCAGCTCCCTTTCTGTTCTGATATTCTAGAAGTTGACAGAATTCTGTAGCAATGAAACCAGCCTTTTGGCTTGGGTTTAGACGTGAAGCGTTCACTCCAGATTGTGTGCTGGAAGCTGGCTTGGAATCCATTGTTTTTAAGCTTGGAGACGTGGGATTGGCTGGCTGAGAATCAGGGGTCCTAAGGTCTGAATGAACCATCAGGGGAGTTGGATGGGCCCTTTTGTTCATTCTTTCCATATTTCCACAACCCCCCCACTCCATTCCTTCCTTCTTTTTTTTTTTAATATTTTGTTTATTTATTTGACACAGAGAGAGATCACAAGTAGGCAGAGAGGCAGACAGATAGAGAGGGGGAAGATGGAAGACTTCGAGTCTTCCATCTTCCTTGCTTCGAGTCTCCCTGCTGAGCAGAGAGCCTGATGTGGGGCTCGATCCCAGGACCCTGAGATCATGACCTGAGCCGAAGGCAGAGGCTTTAACCCACTGAGCCACCCAGGCTCAGTTAATAAGTTAACAAGCAATTTAAGTACATAATGATGGGGGAGCCCAAGGGCTGTGGAATCCAAAGGAGACATCTTACCCAGTCTGGAAGGTGAGGGAAGGCTTTCTGGAGGAGGCTACAATTGGGTTGAGCATTGAAGGATGAGTACAAATGTTTACTTTTTTTTTTTTTTTTAATAATACAGGACAATGGTTCTTCCAAATCACTTGTAGGTTCTCCTTCAGTCTTTCCTCCCTTTGGTGGTCTTCTTGTATTTTTGTACTCCAGAAGTATCTTGGCACCATCCATTCTATTAGCCTCCACCTTAATTTAACAATGATCAGCGTTTTCAGCATTATCAACTTCATTTCTGCCTTAAGCTCCCTTTCTACTTCTATCCACATCAAAACACATTTTTTTTCTTGCTGAACAATATGAAAGTAAGTTGAAGACATCATAACAGTTTTTCCTAAAATAGTTTTCCATCTTTCTCCTAAGAAGAAGGACATTTCCTAACCACCATGGCACTCGCGCACCAAAGAAAATTAACACACTCATAAGATCATCCAAGATCCCAACATCCGTATTACCTCTAATTTCCTAAAATTGTCTGTATCACTGTATCCTCTTAAGGATATTCATTGCATTTGGTTGTTTTGTTTCTTTAATCGCTTTCTTTAAAAAATTACTAGAATTTATGTTGGGGGGGAAATTTTTAGAAGGATTACAGAAAATTAAGCAGAAAGTACCTGTATACCCCCTCTCTTCCCACACACAGTTTTCCCTCTTTCATTCACATCTTTGGTTAGCTTTCATTCCCTTTGAAAGTAGAGTGGTCTTCTCACCTCCCCCTCATTGCACTGAAATGGTGTGGGGTGTGGTGTGTGTGTGTGTGTGTGTGTGTGTGTGTGTGTGTGTGTGTGTGTTTAATAGAGTTTCAGGAGTGGTTCTGATAAGAAGCATTCAAAAAACTGCTTGTCCTAGGATCTAGGACCTAGGACCCAGTACCTAGTACCTAGCACCCAGTAGAATGTATGGGTGAGGCCAAGGAAAAGTCTGCTGATGTACAGAAGGTTGGCAGATAGGCATCTACTGAGGGCAAATCACTGGTTTTGCCCAAGTGCCAAGGACTTAGCACCCACTTAAAATCAGAGCAAACAGCAAGGAAGACTTGGGAATGACCTTGTCTCACAGAAACCATTACATTATCCAGAATATAGGATATTTACAGAGTCTGTTTCCTGACTCAAGTCTGTACTTTCTGGCCGGAGTAACGAGGCTCACTGTGATTGAGTACTCTTCCTCGGTTATCTCCCTCCATGCATCATCCTTGCTTCGAGTCTTCCAACTCGATGGCCTTTCTCAGCCTGCGAGATTTGGATTATCAGCCCTTGCTTGTCAAGGGTTTGGATATTGAATAAGCTCATAAATGGCAGGGGGTAGGATTGGGGTGGGGAGGGGACGGGGATCACCTCCTGGTGCTTGGCGTGTCTTCCTCGACGTCCCTGCCCAAACCCTTATGCCCTTCCAAAAACCTAACTCAACCCCAACAACGTCGTCCAGAAAGGCCAGGTCCCCAGGCTCCAGTACCCCTCTCCCTTGCCAACCTCCTGCTGCACTTAGTCTGAGGCTCAACTTACCCGGAACTCTTTGCCCTACTGACCCTTCTTCGTGGGTTTATCCAGTCTCCACTCCTGCTGTGTGCTCTCCAGGAGGGGAAGGCAGCACATCCTCTGCTCCCTGGAGGTCAGCGTGGCATCATACAGGGCCAGAGTGAGAAGACATCCTTGGCTCTGCTGCTTCCTCAGCAAGCCCTCCAAAGGCCTCCAGTGTGTCTCTCCAAAGCCTCCGTTGTCTGTAAAATAGGACAGTAAAGGGCAGGAGAGCAGAGCAGTTGGGGGGCATGGATCCAAGAGCTGGACTCCTTGGCTTAAATCCATGTTCTCCAATTGATTATAAGGCAAATTATGTAACCTTCAGAGCCTCATTTGTGAAACGGGAAGATCATGATAGTGGATTATAATAGAGGACTGTTGTGAAGATGAAATCAAGGAGTGTCTGCAAAGCCTAAAGGCACAATATACAGCAGCGATAATGCAGAATTCAGATGCACCCTACAGGGGCTTAATACATGTCTCATGTTCCTACATTATGCACGGTCTTGGGCTCCCTATCAACGTTTATTGCAGATTATCCATGGTTGTATTGGCCTTGGTCACAAAACCTTTAGGTCATCTTAAAAGCACATCTGGTTTCCCATCCCAGGCCTTGCCAGTATTAGAACATCCATACATTTTTAATTTCCTTTTGAATTTCAGGGTGCAGATGAAGAATGGGGGTGACAGCACATCTCAGGGGATGATTCATGGCGCCATTAAGTCTGCATTGAGTTTCCTGTAGCTACAGTAGGCCCAGGGTCTGCCCAGACCCGGGCTTGGGAATTATTTTTGATGTGCAATTATGTCGAATGCCGGTGAATCCCACGTCTCTCCTTGACCTGGACCTCACCTTTTTGGTTCATTATGTCTCAGTGGGTGTTGAAATATATAGACATGTAGATAGGAGTTCATCCAGTTGAGGTTTCCACTTACCTTTCTACCTAGAGGATGTGGGATGTTGTGGAAGGGGAAAGCATGATGTGAGATCTGGCCCACCAGGGTTCAAATCCAGGCTCTGCCACTTAGCAGTGTGACCTTGAGCAAATGACTTCTCACGAGTGAGACTTGGTTTTCTGATCCACAAGATAGGGCAAGGATTCTAATCCTGATGAGATCGTGTATACAATTGAATGAGTATAGAGATGTCTTTTTCATTCTCCTCCTGATATTCATAGAGCATATACTCATGTGGTAAAATGACAAAGCCTCATTCACAAGACGGCCTGGCAGGGGCAGGGTTGTGGTGTCTCGGCAGCTGGCTCATTCTGCTGCCCAACAGACTGCTTTGCTATCCTTATCCTTTTCATGTGCTGCTCAGTGAAGGGTCATATATTGCAACTGCTTATTCTTGAACCTCTACCCTCAGTCTGAGGCCTTCTCTAGCCATGATGGGGAGAGCCATTTAAAAAAAACAATCAAACAAGCATTAAGATTTTTAAACATACATTTGCTAGTAGCATTATTTTGAACAGAATAAGTAATCCAGGCACATTGAAGTGCACCACCCTTCACCTTGCATGAAGTGCTAGGGGCAGGTGGACGTGGATCCGGGCAACATTCGCAGGAACTGACCATACCGATCACATAGGCCCTCTGTAATTCCTCACAGATCCCCATGAGATAGGGCCTTACATCCCCACTCCTCCAGCTGAGCAAGTTCCAGCTCTGCAAGGGACCTGGCTGGACCCAACAGAGCCTGGATTTGAACCTGGACCTGTCCTCCTCGGAAACCCATTTTCCTAACCTAGGAGGTTAGAAGGTGCAAATCCCCATATTTCTAGATATTCATATCCTGATCTCCCTAATAAACCTTCAGAAGGTTAAGCTACCAATACTTAGAGTATTTTCAGGTCTATTCTCTTCCTCATCAATTTGCTTAATAAACAGACTGGGTTCCTACTGGGTGGCAGGCACTAGAGCTTCACCCACTCATCCAACACACACTAATTGAGCACCTACTAGGTGCCAGGGCACTGACACTTCATTCATTCACTGAGCACATGTTTGTGGAGTAGCTACTATGTGCTAGGATGCCGTTCCTGGCCCTGGAGTATGGCAGTGAACACAACAGATGAAACCTCTGCCCCTTGGAGCTCTTATCTCCACAACGTTGCAAGGTTGACCTGGTTTCCCCGCATTTCACAGCTGAGGACAACTGAGGCAAAGAGACAGGTGCCTGTGCCAAGGCTGGCGAGTGGCAGAAGCAGACCAAGCTTCAAGTGACAAGTGTTATCTGGACAAGGTGACATAGGAAATATTGTTAATTCTGAATCACATCACAGGGCTCAAAAGGAGTCTACAGAGGACGGTGCTGTTGGCTGCGGGGTCAGCTCTCCTGGGATTAGAACCCTTCCTCTGTTACTTCTACCCACTTGTGCTTGCGGAGGTCACCCCAGACCCCCTTGCAGTGCTTGGAGGTCATAATTCCTATCTCTGGAGTTGTTGTAAAGATTATGAATGAACGTAGGGTCTCCCTTGTATGCAGAGTACCCAGCACCGAGCCTGGCACACAGTAGGTGCCCAGCCTAGAGGTAGCTGTTTCAGTGACATCTGACTACCCCCTCCACTCATTTAGGGGACCATCCCAGTGCTGCTGTGGCTAGAAGCTCAGGGATGCCTGCTGGCTCCATCCAGCAGGTGTGCTAGAGAATTATTCCTCTTCGGATAGAGTAAAGGCCAGACAGTAGAAGTTCCAGGATGTTACTGGAGAAGCAACGTGTCCCTGCCTATCATTTGCCCCATACCTGTCTCCCAGTGACTCGGAGAAGCATCTATCCATCAGCGCTCTCCCTGGCCAAGGTTCTGGGAGGCAGGCACGGGGATATCTTGATTATCTGCCGGCCATCCTTCATGCGATGCTGATGGAGGAGAGTTCTATCTGAGTCAAGCTGTCCAGTGGGGAATGAGTCGTCCAAAGCCGGGTCAGAAACCGAGAAGATCATCTGACCCAAAACGCAAAACTTGGCCCTCCCCCCGGAAGCCTGCAAGAGAGTGTCTGCATTCACATGAAAATCTGTGGGCTGCACGCGGAAAGGAGTGGATGCAAGCAAGTTCATACTTGGAGTGGCGGTGCCGGCGTCGCAGAGATGTGGGCGGCTTTCTGAACGGCAAATCCAGGAGCCAGTACTCAGCCACGACTTCTTTCGTTCTTTCCTGCTTCCCTTCTCACTCTGCCCCCTCCTCCTTCTCCTCCTCATCTGCCCTGTCCGGCTCCCCAGGAGTCTACGCAGCTTGTCCTGTTTCAGGCCCCCCAGCTGAGGCTCTGAATGCACCAGACAACTCAGGGAGGTGGGACCAAGCCCACCTCTCCCCGCTGCCCCCAGAACACCAGGCCCTTGGGCCCCTCGGCAGAGCTCAGTGATCCCCAGGCTCGGACATTTTGGCTCGCACCCCTCATAGAAGGTGCTGTGCCTGGTGGGCCTCTGGTATATGTGTTGTCAAAGCGAGCACCCTGGTGGGCCTCTAGGAAGGCAGTCAGATCTGTCAGGTCTGGTGGAGACGGAGGTCCCCATGGGTTGGTCCCAGTGAGCCTGTGCCTTATGTCCTGGACACTGGCTCTCTCCTGTTGGTGCTTCCAGACCCCCACTCCTGGGCTGCCAACAGCCTCCTGTGGCCCCCAGCCCATCCCACCTTAGATTAAAGACGGGGAGGGCAGATCCTCCCCTGCCAGCCTGAGCCCCTTCTGCACCACCCCCTCTCTCCGCCTCTGCCCCCAGACACCCTCCTCCTTCCCCTCTCCATCAGCCCGTCCCCTTCCTCTCCTCTCCAGCCCCCCATCCCTTCACACGGCAGCTGCTCACTTGCCTGCTTCCTCTTTTCCCCGCCTCCCCCCTTGCTTCCCTCTATCCCTCCTCCCCTTGCCCCATTCTTCTAGGTCCGCTTCCTTGTGAACCTAGTTTCAAGCTAGACTTGACTCAGTTCAACAAAATTTACTGAGCAGCTGCTCTGTGCTGGGCTTGGTGCCAAGTCAGACGGTGCAGGGATGAGAGCCTGCCTGGTCTCGACAGCAGGGCTGGGGGGAAGGGGTTCCCCCCCACCTCCTCTCCTTCTGCCTTTTTCTACTTCCTCTTCCTCTTCCTCTCCTCCTCCCCTTCCTCCTCCTCCTCCTCTTCCTTCTCCTCCCCCTTTTCTCCTCTCTACCTTTCTCCACCTCCCTTCTTCCTCCTCCTAACTCCTCTTCCCTCCCTCTCTGCACACCCCGTACCAGCATCCTCAGCCAGCGCTGGAGATGGGAGGGGGTGCGTGGGATGGCAGCATCTCAGGAAACTCAGTGACAGGAGCCCCGATGCCACCATCCCCCCCCCCACACACACACAGCAGTCGATCCCCCCTCCCCCCACAGCAGTGGATGGATGCGATACGATGGATGCGATGTGACTGAGCACCTGAGACACATTCATCCCGCCCACCTCCCTTCGGGGCCAAGGCAGGGTGGAAATGACTTTGGCCGGCTCTGGCGGCAGCCCACTGCCCCTGGCAGCTCTGAGCTGTTTGTTTAAAAAAAAAAAAAAGGTAAAGAGCGCGAAGACGGCCTTGCTATGTGCTCAGGGAGGAATTCCAAGGCAATGACATTGATGGCACACCTTGAGGTCCTCATAAAGGCGGCACTCCAGCCCATGTCCAGGGTGACAGAGATGGAAGGTGACGGCCAAGAAACGGGAAAGGAGGCAGGTGGTCCGGGCAAATTGCGTGGCTACTGTTAGCA
The DNA here is from genome assembly GCA_028646535.1 of Procyon lotor. Lineage (NCBI taxonomy): Eukaryota > Metazoa > Chordata > Mammalia > Carnivora > Procyonidae > Procyon > Procyon lotor. The sequence continues at coordinate 4,881,461 of CM053616.1, read as the reverse complement.
CACGGGGACCAAGCTTTCTCCGGAAGGACACGCCACCGGGTCACCTGCTCACTCATTCCTCTTCTCATCCCTCCTGGAGCTTGAACTGAGGCTCTTGTGGAGTCCAGCGGTGGGTTAGGGTCCAGATGCCGAGATTCCTAGGAGCGTTCAGGAACACCACGAACTGTTGGTTATTAATGACGCACAACTGTGAGTTTTTATTGGTTCGTAATTCTTCATCTCACTACCTTTCTTTGAGAAGCTAGGGGCCAGGCACTGTGCTCCAGGCTGTTCTTTCATTCCTCTGACTTCCCCACGTGTCAGCACCACCACCTCCAGCCTGTGCCTATGGTCCCCCTACCACCACCACCGCCACCATGACCTTGACCCTCCCCCTAGCTGACCGAGGGAAGAAGGAGAAGCAGATCGACACAGCCGGCCCTGTGCCTCTCACTCACGGAACCCTTTACCAAAGCATCATTGCCATGGCAACCTCCTATAGATCCAGGGGCCGGGGAGACTCCTGCCAACCCCAGAAGAGAGAGGCATATGGCATGGTTGAAGCTCTGACCTCAGGAGCTCAGGAAGGCAGGGTCTAGGTCCCTACACATGTCTTTAGAATAAAGACCCTGATTCCTACTCCCCTGTCTGTACCTTCCTCCCCCTCTGGGTATCTCCTTCGGGGACCATTGACTTGGCTTCCGTAACAGATTCAAAAGCCCTTTGGGTCATTAACGGTCCTCTCTTTTCCTTCTAAACTGGCCTTTGCGGTCAGGGTGGAAATGGTGGTATGACACCGCGGTGAGCAAGAACCCTTCCTCAGCGTCTTGTACCAGAATCCCAACCCACCCCCTCACGTAAAGGCGGCTGAATCCCGCGGTCACAGTTGGAACAATAGTGCAAAGAAGCAGAATGATGACTAAAAACCTGCGTACACGTGGCCCTTGGCCACAATCAGGCTCCAGTCCCTGGCTTTGTCTGCTTGCCAAGGGCCTGACATTCACAACCCTTTCGCTTTTTCATAAATCATAACTTTGCCACAGGTGGGCAGGGGGTCATTTCTTCGAGGGGGGAAGACAAATAGATTTTATTTATTAAAGAGACGGTTGGTGGACTCCGGTCTCTCTCCTGTAAAGATGCCCTTTATTTTATAGTCTATAACGTTGCCTCACTGCGAGGCTCCTACTTTTCGGAGGGGGAGTGTTTCTGGCTCAGCTGTTTTGAGATGCATCTGTATGAAAGCCAAGCCTGGTATAGTCCCGGAATAGAAACCGTCTGTCCTCTTGTGTTTAGACTTGGTTTCGTGTCGATTTTATGAAAATCTTTCCCTTGGGGCGGGGGACGGGGGGCGAGGGGGACCCGTGTTCTTACCCCATAAATCAATCAAGGGTGCCCAAGAGCATCCCACTGTGACATATTTAGGTCACTGACTCTCAGAAGCCATACTTGGTGGGACCTTCCTCTGGGCTCGGCCCCGAATAAATAAATAACCCCCGTGGGTCCCCCTCAAGTCTCCAAGAATTAAACAACTTATTTCACAGCAAGCCCTGGGCTGGTAGGTCCTATCATGTCAGATATGACGGCTCATAAATCTAAGTCAGCTGTCCTAACTGCCGTTTTAATCCACTCACATGTACTTAACTGGGTTTAATTATAGGCAGAAATTGCATTTCAGAAAGCAACAAGAAATCATTTACATGGCTCGAATTTGCCCATTAAATCACTTGGTTCATTTGAGAGTGCGGTCAGGATGATGTGTCCAAAGGAAAATAGTATTTGTGCCTGTGCTTTGCGGCTCTCACGTCAATGGCACAGACTGTGTGAATGGCATGATTTCTACTGACCAGCTATGTCTTCTTGGTGCAGGATGAAGGATGAGGCCAGAGATGCAGAGAGGTCCCAGCCAGCGTCAGCCCTGAGCAGAGCCCGGACTGTGCAGAGCCAGACCTCGGGGGACACGTCTATTTCTCCCCTCTGCCTCCGACGGCAAAAGTACTACCATCCGAGGGACGGGGACGAGTGCAGTGGGCAGAGAAAACCCCCGCAGAGATTGGGGGCACGGTCTTCTTCCCCGGCTTCCCGGAGTACAGATGTGTCCCCTGTGTCCAGGGAAAAGCTGCCCAGTCCCTCGGCGGCCCTATCGGAGTTTGTGGAAGGTCTCCGGAGAAAGAGAGCTCAGAGGGGCCGGGGGTCTCCACTGGGCCTGGAGGACTGGCCCACACTCCCCATTTACCAGACCACTGGGGCTTCTGCGCTGCGGAGGGCCAGGGCGGGCAGCAACAAGGGAGACTTCTCGCTGGGGTTTGGGGCGAAGTCAGCCCTGGAACCGGAGGGTGCCTCCGGGACGTCGGCTGGGCTCCTGCGGTCCACCAGCCTGAAATGCATCTCCTCCCAGAGCCCGGAGGGCAGCACCCAGCCGCCTGAGAAGCTGAAGACCCGGTTCAGCTCCTGCGAGTCCCTCTTCGAATCGGAGAAGAGCTCCGGGCGAAGAATGAGCTCCCCAAGCTCATCCAGGTCCCTGCTCTTGTCACCCACTCTGCGGCCTCGGAGGCGCTGTCTGGAGTCCTCCCTCGACGACGCGGGCTGTCCAGACCTCGGGAAGGAGCCCCTCGTCTTCCAGAACCGCCAGTTCGCCCACCTCATGGAGGAACCCCTGGACAGCGACCCATTCTCCTGGAAGGTCCCAAGCCTCAACTACGAATGCAAAACCAAAGTGGATTTCGATGACTTCCTCCCAGCCATCCGGAAGCCTGAGTCTCCGGTGTCCTTGGCCAGAGCGGCCAAAGAGGGTCAAGACGGTCCTCGGCACTCACGCCTTCACTTTGAGACAGAGGAGGCCGACCGGACCTTTCCCTCAGGGATCAAGACCATTTTGAAAAAGAGTCCGGAGTCCAAGGAGGACCCCGCTCACCTCTCTGACTCATCCTCCTCCTCCAGCTCCATTGTGTCCTTCAAAAGCGCCGACAGCATCAAGAGCCGACCACGAATCCCGCGGCTGGAGGGTGATGGTGGTGAGCGAACGTCTCCCGAGCACAGAGAGCCGGGGGCAGGCAGCAAAGACGAGGATGTTGAGAGCATAATGAAGAAGTATCTCCAGAAGTAGGAGCCAGAGCAGGTAAAAGCAGCAGGCGGGCGCTGTTCTTGGGGAAAGAAACCCGAACAGCCCGCCCGGGGCTGGCAGCCTGGAGGAAAGGCTTTGCTGCCGCTGCCTTCCACGCTGTGAGTGATTTCTCTAGAGATGATGGTTTTAGAGGTTTTTGCGGAAATAATGAGTCGCTGGATCCAAAGCTTTCTGCTAGGTGCCACTGGTTCCTTAGGATTTTAAAATACGGACCCATTGGAAAGCCAGAGGGATGGTGCCAGAGAAGGTGCTGGGCTTTTTGTCTTCCCAGGCCTCCCTTCCGCCTGGAGCTAGGGGAGCTGCGGTGGCTTCTGTCCATGCAGTGACGGCAGATGATGTGGGGTAGGCCTAGGTAGGGGCAGAAGGGGCTTTGGGAAGAGTGGGGTCCAACTCTCGCCTTAAACATCCAGAGAGAAACAGAGGCTCCTTGTAGGGGGTGGAAAGGTCCCAGAGCAGCAATGGGAGAAGAGAAGCAGGGCTTCCCTCTGCCCTCCCTTCTACCCCAGACTAATCCTGGACTTCTCCGGACTAAAGATAAGAAGAGGAATCCATTGCTCAGAATGGCTTCCATTTGTTGGGCATACGTATCCAACAAGTCAAGATCCACGGGGACCCCAAAAGGTGGTTCGGATGATGGATTCCCATTTTACAGGTTGGCAAACAGAGTCAAAGAGGTTAAGTCCCTTGTACGATGTCACCCAGAATGGCATTTGAAACTCCCGAATCCGCATTGGAATCTGTCACACTTCTTGGGTACCTATTCCGAGCATGCGCAGGGATAAACTCAGAGCCTCCTCCATGGCTGGAGGATGGAGCTGGATCTTTAAAGAGGTTGCCTCCCCTGACATCCCATAGTGAGGTTGGCATCCTGACCATCTATAGTTAAAGGGATGTCGAGACCCCCCAACTCTGACCTCACTGGTAAAGCAAATGAGGGAGCCCTCAAGATCAAGGCCCCCCTCCCCCTGGGGGAGTCAGATGCCGACCCAGTCACCTTGACTCACAGTTCAGTGCTCTTTGCCCTGAGGCAGGGCTGGCCCCCCTGACCACCCCTCCCAGAGCACATTTCAAGCCTTAGGGCCCTGGGCATTCCACTCCGTGACTCCCCACTGAAAGGCAAAGCCGGTTAGGGGAGGCTGGGCGTCAATGGAGGAGGTAGAAGCCCCCCGCCTCCGGGTTCAGACAGAAGGCAAAGCCCCTACCCAGTAATAACAGCGCGTGGCCTCTATGAATCTCTTAGCCACTGAACTTGAAGCAGCTCCAGGCTCCGGCAAGGTAGGGTAGCCACAGGCAGGTGCACAGCTGGGGCCTGAACTCGGTCCCCAGCCCTCCTCCCAGAGGCCTCCTGGACCCAAACGAGCCACCGGACCTCCACGCCCAGAGACCTGCTACTTCGAGAGGCACCCTCAGCCCATCAAAAAGCGATTGCCCCTTCTGAGGAGACAGGCTCGGACTGTATCAGAGCAAATTAATTTGACTTAACACGGCCTTCTCTCTGCTCTCAATTACCGGGAAGAGATGTGATATTCATTTACATTATTATGCTCTCGGGGACCCAGAAAGCAGTTTCAAAGGCCAAGTAAAGGTCACACGTCCATAAGGAGGACAGTTCTTAGCAGAAGTCATCACGGAACATCTTGTCTCTCCCATTTTTTTTTTCTTTTTTAAACTCAAGTCCCTCCCCTACCTAGTGGCACTCACCATGGTAACGGAGCCCCTGCAAAAAAAATAAAAAATAAAAAAAATTATATATATATATATATATATATATATCTCCCCTCCGCCCTGACATCCACGCTGGAGGCTTGAGGTGAATGATGCAGATACAACCCCGCCCCCTGCGAGGCAGTGTACTAGGGGCTGCAGATCCAAGGGAGGCCCCCGGCCCCCAGCTAGCTCCTTCCGTGTAACTGGCCGTGAGACCTGGGGCAAGTCGGGGGACCCAGCCAAGCCCCTGTGTCCACAGCTCGAAATTAGGGCAGGTAATACCACCCCCCAAAAGTAACACTGTGCGTGTGCTGTGAATGCCAGGGATCCCGAGCTTAGGGCCCGGCACCCGCCACAGGTGGGAGGTATCAGGTGGCCCAGCGCTCGGCCCTTTGGTCCTCCAGGAGCTCCGTCCCAAGCGTCTCCCCTGTCATTCCCCTTCTGCTGCCCACGCTCCTGCATTCCTCTGGGTGGTGTCTCTGCAGGGATGCCACCCGGGGATAAGGGGCATCAGGGCCTCCACCCAACCCCCCAAACATACTTCCTGCATCCCTTTGATCTAGTCTGACCTACGTTTGTTTCCAGCCTCCTGAGGTGTATTGCCCTCGAAGACTTCCCGACTCCACCACTTTCTGGAGAAAGAGAGAGATGGGCCAGGCCTCCCCAGGGGCCCTCAGTCCAGGAGCCGGCCAGCATGGCTATGCTCGAGCAGCCAGAGGGGTCCGGCAGGAGGTCTATCCCTTGCTCATGGGGATCCCAGCATGCTTGGTTTATACAAAATAAAGCGATGGCTCCTTGGCCTCCGTGCTTCCTCTCTGTTCTGTGATCACGGGACCCTGGAGGTTTGATGGGGGCAGCCCGGGGAGAAGGGTTTCAGGGAACGGCAACGACCCAAAATGTTTGTCGTTTCGAGTGCACACTGTTATTTCTCTGCCCCTACATAGCTGCACACAAGGGCCTTGCTCCTCTTCATTTGGCCTCGTCAACTCAAGTGCCGCCTCCTCCAGGAAGTCCTTCCTGATTCATCAAGCGGAAGTAAATGCCCACTCTCCAGTCTCCCTCAATTCCCATATTTACCTCTATCCTACTTCCCTCACCTGCCTACGTATCTACATTGTGCACATGGGGGTAAGCAAGCCTTTGAGAAACTTGGATGAATAACTGAACAGTTGCCCCTGAAAAAGTTAAGGCACCTACAGTCCCTGGATGCGTGTGACAGACACACTGACGTGAAGGCATCCCCACCCAGGTGCACCCAGATCAGTATTCAAGCACCTGTGAACGTCTGCTGACACGCCCCCCCACACCTGCTTGCGTGCACAGCCCTGCCACGCCCACACCAATATGCACGTGTGCCACAAACTCCACTGGCCTAGGCACGTTCCTAACTTGGGTACCCGCTTCTCCGAACACCCTTGACGTATGAGTCATACTAAAACCATAGGCTAGTGTTTATTATTCACAGGCTACGTTGGAACACCTTGCTAAACATTGCACGTGGAGCCTCACATCACGACTTCAGAAAAAGTCTTGAGAGCTGATGTACTTATTCCCTATTTGCAAAGGCCATGCTAGCTCACGCCCGCACGGAAGATGGCAACGATGCCCCTATTTAGATGCCCACTGGCAGAGACTAGGTCATGCCCTGAACGTGTGTCTATCCCCAGCGCCCCTCCGGGATAGCCCATCGGAGCCCCCTCTGTGCTTGCTAGGGCTGTCGTAACAAATCACCACAAACTGGGGGGTTTAAACCCCAAACATGTCGGCTTATGGCTCTGGAGGCTAGAAGTCCAAGACCAAGGAGGTGTCGCTAGGCCTGGTTTCTTCAGAGGTCTCTCCTTGGCTCGTAGATGGCTGCCTTCTCCCTGGGCATTCCCGTGGCCTTTCCTCTCTGCACGCATCCCTGCTTGTCTCCCTGTGTGTCCAAATTTCCTCCTCTTATAAGGACACCAGCCCAATGGGATCGGGGCAATCCAAGAGGATTAGCTTTAACATAATCGCCCCTTTAAAGACCCCATCTGCAAATACAGTAGTATTTGGAAGTCGTGGGCTTTAGGGCTTCCCCACGCACCTTTTGTAGGGATCATAATTCAGCTCATAACACGCACTATGCAAAAGTAGGTGGTAATTTAATTTGCTAATCGTGAGCATTATTCATGTAGCGATCAAGTAAATATGTCCCGAGCTCCTAGCTTGGTCCCTGAATGAAAAAACAGTTACGGAACTCGAGAGAAGATGCTCACTGCCTTCCTGGCATTGGAGATTTGCAGACATCTTTAGGGCCTGGAACCCGTGCCAGCAGGATGCCTCATTAAGCCAATATTTGTGGAGCCCCTGCTGTGCCCGAGGCACAGTTCCCCACCTGGGGGACCCACGGCGAGCTGGCAGAACCCCTCCTGCTTTTCTAGAGGGAACATCCTACCTGGGGAGACAGACAGTAAGCAAGAAACTAAATATGGTACCAGAGAATGAGAAGCACAATAAGGAAAAATAAAGATAAAGTTATCTTGTGAGTTCCCCGTTCAAAATTTACTAGACATTTATGAAGTACCTTGCAGTGAAGGAGAAAGCTGTCATTATTCTTCAGTGATGTGTGAAGCGGTGCATCTGAAAAGGTTCAAGTCAAGTCATAATGGCAAAGCTTCCCTCGCTGTTGTGCAGGAAACAGAAACCCCAAAGATGCTAGAAGTCAGTTTAACATCCCGGAAAATGACAGCTGTCCCCTTGCCTTTAGATCTCCCAACTCAGCACAGCCTGATGCAGAAGGTGCTGACCCAGCGTGGCCCTCCATCTTGCAAGCCAACTGCAGAAATCCCCAGGGAGACCGTGGGGTCACGTCAGCATCCTGCTCGGGACCTAGGGCAATAAGCCCCACCCAAGCTACCACTTCTGCAAGCCCTGGGCTCTGCCATCCTCTCCCTGTGTGACCTCAGCCAGGTTCCCTCTTTCTGGGCCCTCCTACCTCCCTCTGTGCAATGGGTCTGGGCCTGCAGGCATCTTGGGAGGTCCACGCAATCTCAAAGCGCTGACCGCAGCACCCGGCACGTAGTCAGCTCACAATCAGTGGTGGCTCCGTTGATCTCTAGGCTCAGAAGCACGGCTCTCTGATGCCCAAGGCTGAGGCTTCGTCTGCACCACCCTGCCCTTCGGTGGCCTCCCTACCCGCAGAACCTAAGTTATTTGAGAGGTGGGAGTGTTGGAAGTTAGGGATCCAAGTGGGTTAAGTAGCCTCAAACATCTCCTCCTGTTTCTGGGCCCCGGGGCTGTTTTTAACACCGTGCCTAGGTCTTAAGAGAACCCTAGAGTCCCGGGACGAGAAGAAAGACTTGGGGTAATTTTACAGGAAAGGAAAATGAGACTCGGAGAGGGAAAAGATGGGTCCAAAGGCAGATCGGAGTTTAAGACCCAGTTAATTTTTTTTCATTCAAGAAATAATTATGGTCCCTCCCACCATCCCACGTGCTGGGCCCTATTGTAGCTGAGGTTGGGGTAGGCAGAGCGCTGCCTTCGTGAAGCTTACAGCTTACAAGAGAAGACAGGCGATAAACTTGGAGGTGTGCATCAGCCGTGCCCGTTGTCGCCTGTGATGGGTCATGCTTCTGTGTTTACACCATCCCATCCCTGCCCGGACCCCCGGCAGGCCACCAGAGACCCAGCTCTGTCCCAAGGCCCCTGGCCGACTGCACGGTTCAGGCCTGAGAAATGGAGGATATGCGTTCTTTCCAAATCGCAAGGATCGTTAGGTGGGAAGAACAAGACATTGCAGCGGGGAGAGGCCGATGCCGGAGAATGTTAGATATAGCCATGGAAGGCTCTAGATGTGATTAATGGCTTAGCCAAGCTCCTACTATTGTCTTCAGGAGACGATGGGCAGCCGAGGCTCTGTGCCCACCCCTCCTAGTCCCCGTTGCTTATTCACCTGTCAGTGTAGGCAGCTACCTTCGGAGCACCGTGACAGATGCTAAGCATTGGCCCTGGGGACAAGGTGAGGTGGTGACCTTGTCACCCTCTGTTAAGAACCACCCATAGATTCCGCTCCTCATCTGTCGGCAAGGGGCCAGGTGCTGTGCTCGGTGATATTTAAGCATCATTTCTAAGAGACAGTAAGAGACAGGTGTTGGGGGGTCTGTTGCCATATCAATCACCATGCCCTTCCAAACATGCAAGAGAAAAATAAAAAATGACTCAGAGGCTGCTTTATGACCACCTGCGTGAAGGCCCAGTAGCCCGCTCCTCGGCTCTGATAAAATCATGCTCATCCCATGTGCCCTCAGCTTGTAGAGCTCAGCGGAGTGGCTTATGTCAATCCTGTCATCTCTCACCTCCCGGATCAGAAGTTTGTGGTCTTCCTGCGCAGGCTGGCTGCAAAGGGCAGGGGGAGATGCAGCTGTGTTTGCCGAAAGCCCCTGGCCTCACTTTGTCCCCAGCTGTCACTGGGAGATCTATAGCAGGAGGTAGAAGGACGCTGGGGCCTGTAACCTTTCTAGGCGCAGTGGCCTTGCCCCCCGAGTAAACTGAGTCCAGAGACTACAGCTGGCTCTGACAGATTAAGTAAGTACCAGTTCCTCCCTGCTCAGTGCATGGGGAGAGGGAAAGGAACAAGGGGTCTAGCAGAAGGTGAAAATCAGAGGAGAGGGTTCGAGGGTCCTCCCCACCGCAATCAGACACTGAAGTTCAGGAAGAACATGAGAACGGACAAGTGAAGCTGTGATTTGAACCTGACCCCTAAGCCCGGCATTCTGGGTAATCATACCCCAGGACGAGCTTGGCGGTGGACACAGTGCATTCCTACAAGGTCAGCTGGTAGAAAGGGCCTGTGGAGAATATCGCTTTACTTCGCTCCACCTCTCTCGGGCCAAATTCAGGTCTGCCTGCTCCGTCTGGAGGTCATGCATCCCGTCCCTAAGAACGGGTTTGGGTTTATTCCCATCTTTGCCTTTTTTTAAGCTGGGACCTCAAACAGCTTACTAAAACCCTCTAGGCCTTGGATAGTAAGCAGTGGGAAAGGAAACCCCGGTTCTGGAGTTTGCCTGGTCCACAGAAACACCAGCACGAGGATCACTGAGCCCATTTTATGATGACAAAACTGAGGCTCAGGAAGCCCGAGTGACTGAGTTAGCAGCAAAGGAGCTGGGATCAGGGTTCAGAGCTCCCCTGCTCGATGCTCCCTGACCTCCTCCCCGTCTCATGGCCTGGTCATCTGGCCCGTGTGGGGAGAGGCCGAAAGGATGTTCTGTGGCTCTGACCCAGGCAGACACCCCGTAAGCAAGGGCCCGGCGTGAGCAGCCGTTCACCTCTATTGTCAGTCTCGATCTCAAGCATCTCCCCTAAGATGGCATGGGATGGGGCGGTGGCTCCACGGGGGCCCTGCCAACCCTGCTGACTTGGAAGGAATCCAGTTTCGTGCCTAATGGGTGGAGTGGCTCTCTGTCTCAGCACAGGTGCTGTTGGCAGGCCACTGTCTTCTTGCCCTTCTTCCTCCTGTTCTCAGCCTTCCCTGACTTGGGGCGGGGCTCTGCCACAGGCTCACACCCCTGTGTCTCCCTCTGCCCTTTCAGCCCGGCTCGCAGCCTCTGTGCGCTCGTTGCTCTCCTCCACCTAACTGGGAGCTTGGGGACCCAACTCATGGGTGATGCTAAGGAATCCATTCACTCAACCGGACTCGTAGAGCACGTGCTGTGTGTTGATTTCTAAAGCACTGCTCCAGCCCCAGAGATACAGCCGTGATGAATGTCGAAAGACATTCGTGCCCTCGCGGAATTTACATTCTAGTCATGGGTAGGGACAAATGGTAGACAACAGAAGAAAGTAACCTATGCAATGTGTTAGATAATGAAAAGTGTGGGGAAGAAAAAAAAATGAAGCAGGGGAGAGGTCTGGGGGGGGCGTTGAGAGGGATATGGAGAATATTTTAGAAGGAATGAGCAGAGCAAAGCTCCTTGAGAAAGACATACTGAAGCAAAGATCTGACAGGAAGAGGGAGCCAATCATAAAATGAGGAAGAACATTCTAGGCAGAAGGAAGAGCCAGTACAAAGGCCCTGGGGTGGCGGCACGAGTCCAAGGAAGCCGGTACGGCTGGAGTGGCATGAGCAAGGGGGAAAGGCATGGGGGACAGAGTCAGAGAGGTGATGGGGGCCAGCTGATAGAGGACTTTGTGATCATGCTGGCTTTAACTTAGAAAGATCTGGAAGCCATTAGGGTGATCAACCATCCCACTTGGCCCAGGACTGAGAGGTCTCCCGGCGCACAGGACTTTCAGGGCTCCAACCAGGAAAGTCCCAGGCACGCCAGGATGAGGTTGTCACCTAAGAGCCACTCCAGTGTTTGGAGCTGCGACATGATCCAACCTCGGGTTCATAAGGATCGTCCCAGTTGCTAAGTAGAGAATAGACTTCAAAGGAAAAGAGCGGCATTGGGGACACCAGTGTGGAGGCCGCTAACCCACATGGGGGACAGCAGGTGCCTCACACCAGTGGCAGCCGTGGAGGCGGTGTGGAGGGAGGATCTTCTAAACAGATCGAGAGGGACAGTGTCAGCTGGAGAAGGTTGCCTGAGAAGTGCCCCTTCCCTGCAGTGACCTCCCAGCAGGTGACACGGCCAGTCCCCTGAGTGGGATGAGAAGCTGGTGCATTTCTGCCTTCCTTGGGGCTCCTCTTAGCCTCACCTCCTCCTACACAGAAGGGCAAGGCATGGACCCCTTTCTACAGATGCAGAAATCCACAGCTCAGAGAGCGCCATGACCCTGGGCACCCAGCATTCGAGCGTCAGAATTAGGACGAGACCTGGTTCTCCAGCCCCACCAAGGGCCAGGCAGCTGGGTGTCAGTGCTAACCGCAGCAGAGCATAACTCACCTGGGACACTTCCGAGCCTCCATGTTCTCATCTGTGAAATGGGGACAGTGACCCTTGTTGGTTTCATCCTTGGGAGTAAAGGAGACAATGTGTGGGGACGTGTAGTGAGTCCTCGACGCTGCCAACTTCCCTTTCTTTCCTAGAACCCTTCTCCCAGCCTCCAGAGTGAGTTAAAGGACGTTCTTAAGGACTGTTTTTGGGAGCCCAGCGGAGCCATTCTGTTCAGCCGAGTGGGGAATATTTACATCTTCTTTTCTAAAGGCAAATGATTTCCTCGAGATGCTGAATTAGTTCCCAAGCAGCCTCCAGGCTGTCTTGTAAATACATAGATATGAGTGTTAACGGAGCCCCCAATTGTCCAGCAAACCAGAGCAAAGGCTGGAGGGCTGTAAATACCAGAAACTATGTTTTTCCCAGCTCTGCTTTCCAAAGCCAGATGTTCCTTCTGGGATTGCCCTCTCCCTCTGCAAACACTCGCTCGCTTGTTCATTCGTGAATTATTTAACAGACATTCACTGAGCATCTGTTGGGTGCCAGGTACTGTGCTGGGCACTGGTGCATCAAGCAGGAGCCAACAGGGCAGGGTCCTGCCCTCACTGACTGTAAGACAAGATGTCAATGTGTCACTCAAGGTGCCTGGTGCAGAGAAAAGCAATAATATAATGACAATAATATTAATGATAACTCATATTTCTTATTTTTAAAGATTTTGTTTATTTGAGGGAGAGAGAGCTAGCAGACAATAGAGAGCAAAGGCAGGGGTGGGAGGTGGGGAGGTGCAGAGGGAGAGGGAGAGGGAGACGCTGGCTCTCTGCTGAGCAGGGAGCCCGACGTGGGGCTTGATCCCAAGACCCCAGGATCATGACCTGAGCCCAAAAGAGACTCTAAACCAACTGAGCCACCCAGGCACCTGGATAATTCATATTTCTTATCTAATTGAGATTGACTTTACATACAGAGAAATGCTCAGATCTGAAGTATCTTGTTCAGTCTGTTTTGAGGAATTCCTGTCAAAAGGAGACATTTTGTCATTCCAGAAAGTTCCCTCATGCCCCTTCCCAAGCAAATCTCTCCCCCCCCCACCCCAGCTTCCAAACAACCACTGTCCTGATTTCTATCATCACAAGGTCCATTTTGCCTATCCTCGAATTTCATATAAACGAGATCATGCAAAATGGACTTTTTGAGCTTGGATTTCTTTCCCTCCCTATTAAGGGAGTCATCTATGTTATGGAATGAATCAGTCATTTATGGACTTTTTTTTTCTGAGTAATATTTAATTGTCTAAATATAACACAATCTTTTTTTTATCTATTTTCCTGTAGGTGACTATTTAGGCTGTTTCCCTTTAGGGAGCTCTTATGAAAAGAGCTGCTGTGAACATTTGTCTTCAAAGCTCTTCCTGGACGTTTGTTTTCCTGCGTCCGGGGTAGATGCCTCGGAAAGGGATTGGTGGGTCCCAGGGTGAGTTCTCTGTGTAACTTCATGAGAAATTGCCAAACTGTTTTCCAGAGCGATCGTGCCATTTCACATTCCTGCCAGCCGTGAGGGAGGGTCCCAGCTCCCCCATACTCTGACCCACATTTGGTGTTGCCGGTCCTTCAATTTCAGCCACTCTGGTGGGCATGATTTTAATTGGCATATTTCTAATGACTAATGATGGCGAGCACTTCTTCATGTGCCTCTTGGCCATTTGCATATTTTCTTGTAGGAAGTGTCTGTTCACGTTTTTGTTTAATTGAATCACTCATCTTCATATTTTCGGGTCATACAAATTCTTAATATATTCTGGAGGCAAGATCTTCATCAGATATATGTTTTGCAGTTTTTTCTTTCAGTCTGCGGCTTGCTTATTTATATTCTTAAAGGTATATTTTTGATAAGCAGGAATTTTAATTTTGGTGAAGCTCAGTTTTCTTTTCCTTTTTGTGATTCATACTTTCTAAACCATTTCAGAGAAACCTTTGCCTGTTGAAAAGGTCATCAAGATATTGTCCTACATTTTTTTCCCTACTAGCAGCTTTTTGTTTTAGCTCTCATATTTAGGGCTGTGATCACTCATAATATACCAGAGATGTGTCAACTGTTTAACATGGAGTATCTTATTTAATTCTACTTAGCAATTCCATGCATTAGGCAGAAACATTGTTTCCGTTTTCACATGGAAGACTCTTATTTAGGTCTCTTGTTGTATTTCACTCATTATTCAGTGGTTTGTTTCACAAACATTTATCTGAGGTTCATTTTGGACCCGGGAAGACCTGCTTTGAATTTGCATTTGACTCGTACATTGAAGACTTTTAGTTTCTGCCCAGAGTGAATCCAGGGGACACAGGACACAGGGACTGCGACCAGGAAGGACTTCACAGAAGAAGGGGGTTTGCAATAACCTTTGGAGGTTGGATAAGATGCAAAGGTTCAAGTACGAGAAGAAAAGACATAAAGAGAGGAAATTCATGGGCAAAGGCTCAAGGCTGGCATCCCTCCATGATAATGAGTCTGGGGCATTGTACCAATGACCCCACTTTTTCATTTCTCTCTTTCTCCTTGCTCCATCAACCTCAGAGTTCCTTCCCTCCACACAAAGTCCATGTGACATTTTTAAGGCATTTGAGTGAGAAGCAAACTACAGTGCGCCAGTTCCAAGACTAGATCTCAAGAAGTGTCTTAATCAGCTAGTGCTGCCCTTGCAAAATATCACAGTCTGTGTGACTTAATAGTAAAAATTTATTTCTCATGGTTTTAGAGGCTGAAGTCCAATGTCAAAGTGGTGGTGACATTCTGGGGCTTCTTCTGTTGGACCGTAGGCGGCCACCGTCTCTTCTCACATGTGCACACAGAGAAGAGCTCTCTGAGGTCTCTTCCTTACAAGGACCCGAATCCTATCAGATCAGGGCCCTACCCTCATGACCTCATTTAACCTGAATTATCTCCATAAAATT